>CM045766.1:109620910-110220217 GCA_025200525.1 Camellia lanceoleosa | reverse complement strand
TTCATAACTTATTCACATTGAGAACCAAATAGTATGTGTTATGCTAATGTATACAGACATTCAGTAGGACTAAATCTTACTCATAACAAGACAAAGACAAGTCTATATTGCACGTAAATACAAGGGGGAATCTAAACACTCCTAAAGCAAATTTCTAACTTGAAGGACTTGGAACCTTTCAAAGGAGGTACACAAAGGTTGGCTTGACAAAATGGAGTTTAACCCTAATGCTCCTAGTCTGATCCGATGCCCCGGACACCTATATATATATATATAAACAAGGAGCTAAAGCCAAGGAATAACATATGCATAAAGAGTGTTAAGAATGAATGTCCTTCAAGATTTAAATTAGTCATTTTGAACAAGATATTAGTTATTCAGTCATAGCAGTCATAAGTGGTACATCCCATAGCAAAATAGTACAGTAGGTTTTAACAGACCGAACAGTCAGTTGATGGCCATCATATCGCAAGAAACGTAGTGGTTCTTAAATATGGGGAACCCCATGAGATCTCTCGTAATGCAGTGCATAGTAAAATGCTATGGGATGCCAAGTGAATACATTTCAAATATGGACAAACATTCATCTCTTCAAGAAGAAATATTATTTCAAAAAGCGCATTACTTGATTATTCAAAAGTATTCATGATTGAATATATTTTTACAACATCGTTAATTTATGTAGTTTCTACCTTTATAGGTTAGTGAGCCCTCGATGCCAACCTCTACACAAGCATAGATGAACACACACTAAGTTGCACATTTGGGAAACAATAATTTAGTCCCTATCTTGGACTCGGTGTGGTTCTATAGCATTATCCTCATTAAGATGCCTTAACCCAGGCCTAGGGAATGCCTAGGATAGGAAACGAGGACGCAAAAATGCACTTAAAACATTTTATTTTTAATGAAAACAGGGGTCACTTTCCGGCCGAGTGGACCGCAAAACATGGCAAAAAGTAATGATGCATGAAATCTGCTCTCATCGGGCGCCTTTTCATGGGCGCCACCGCCAGCTGCGAGACATAAGTCCTCGCCGAAGCTGCATTCTCGCCGAAGCGGATCGTGAAACACATGGAAGTACCGGATATCGCATTCTCGCCGAAAGGCCACTTTTCCCCGCCGAAAGTGGACCATGAACTCGGCAGGTACGCCGAAGCCAGAGTTCTCGCTGGCCGAACGTGAGTTCAAAATCGAATTTTGTGATTTGAACCCTCAAGCTCAAAACTCAACTTTAAAGTATAAATTTCGATCCTCCTAGCTTAATTTCTTTCCGAGAACACTTCAAAAAATAAATATTATATATTTCAAAGATCAATTGAAATCAAGGCCCAAATGTAGTTCAATTCAAATACAATTTTCAAAATTTCAAGAACACAAAGCGATGCAACATGCATGTGTTCAACCAAATTCAAAAGCTTCAAATAGATCAAATAACAATTCTTTCAAAACATGAGGAATTCATGAACTAGAACCATAATATGAACATGCATGTGGGAGTTTTCATGAAAAACAACTTCAAAAACTCTACAACATGTACATGCATGCAAGATACAAGCTCAATCCAACACTTTTAAACCAATTCATGCCTTAAACCTAAATTACCAAGAACCATGCAAGAACCAACCCAAACATGAACAAGAAAAGGTAAAATTTCAATTTTAAGTCTCCAATTTCAAATGTAAAAGCTCAATATGCAATCATCTCTTCAAAACTTAATTCCAAGCAAGAATCCTAGATGCAACTAATGTCTCCAACTCTCTAGCTCTCTTCACGTTTTGGTCTTAGGAGGAAAATGAAGAATGATGCAAGACTAAGCCTCAAACAACATTTGGTGAAATGGGCTCACTAGATGGCGCAAAAAAAGTAATAATATATCTAGTGTAGTTTAACATTATTTAATCTAATTTTAATCCATACCAAATCAAATTTTAATTAAACATAATGTAAATTCACATAAATTCTAATTAATATAAACACTAATCAATTTCGCATTTGACCGTCAGATATAAGTATTCAATTTGCAGTTTAAAACATAATACATGAACAGATAATTTATCACCAAACAGATAGACATGCATTTAAACCAATACACTCAATCAATCGCTCGCACTTCAATCAATCAATCATTTAACATGCTTAATCATAGATTAGCACTAATCGGTGAGGGCTGTCACATGTAGACATTTGTTTGGCTATTATTCATAGAATGGTTGTTGCCATTGTCAGTTGCCTCCCAGTGTTTATAATACCTGACCGCTGTAGAGCTATACAAAATGCCATAGAAATTGTCTTCCCACGTGCTCGCATCGCTTGGTGTTTATATATATATTATGAAGAAAATCGAGAAATTATGGTGATATTCGCAATTTGAGTCCACAAAGTTGCTTTGAGTAATGCAGCTTTATGATTCATTCACAAAAGATGAATTTGAGGAATATTGGGAAGCAATACTGAAAATTTAATTTGAATGATAACGAGTAATTGGGGGGTATTATACCATGAGGCTTATATAGGTGGGATTCCCGCCTATGTTAAAGACATATTTTGGGTCGTATATGTCAACTACACAACTAAGTGAGAGTATGAATGTATTCTTCATAGATATGTGAACTCCAAGACAATCTTGAAGCAAACTTGTTGAGCAGTATGACAATGTGGTAAGAAGTAAGGAGAAAGAGACAAAAAGCAGTATTTTAAGTATCAGAACAAATTGTATGATTAAGTTTAACGGCGCATCGCTTTGAGAAGCAATTGGCAGCTACACTCAATTCAAAATTTAAAAGAAGTTCAACTAGAAATGAAGTGTCTAGTGTATTGTCGTGCAAATCTTATAAAAATGAGGGGTGCACTTGTACCTACTATGTGAGTGGGAGGTCAAGTTGTTGTGGGTGAGGGGATAAAGAAAGTGAAATTTGTTGTGTATTTTAATTCAACCTAATGTGAGCTCCAATGTACGTGTTGGTTGTTTGAGTTTAAAGGTATTATGTGCGTCCATTCACTTTGTGTGCTCATTGAGAGATCCATATATATGAGGTGCCAAATAAATACATTGTTTCGAGATGGAGAAAAGATTCTAGAAAGAGGTTACATATGCATTTCAACCACATATACTAACTTTTGGCCTTTTCTCTATATCCAAAGTTGCATGAAAACTATCACAACACGCCTGATGAGACCCTAGAACTTGCTACCAATGATGATGGTAAACACAAAGTGATTCAACTTACATGAAAATCAAGGATAAAGTGAGAACAAGCTCAATCAAGTAATGTAGTAATGTGCCATGTACTAGTAATTCTTTACCACCTCTTATACTCTCACCAAAAAGTCCACCTCTCAGATCAATACTACAAAAGAAAGTATGGCTTGCAAGGTACTACCCTTGGTTGCTCGCTTAAGAGGCCGCCCATGTCCGGAACGAAGGTTAGGCAAGGCTGATGCAATAGTGAATCGATTGAAGGAAAGAATAAGAAGGCTAATCCTGTGATGTACATTTTTTCTATTCCGAACATATATGTATATTTCTAATTTGTTAAACGTAAAATAATTCATCAATGTCTGCAACTATAGGGTCGGCGGTGCGCTACAAATAAGGTGAGCCTCATAAGTTAAGCTTTCCTTGTACGTGAGGCATGCAACAACACTTATGTATGAATCTAAGATGTGTTAAATATGAAGGTTGTTTGTGTTTTTTGTACCGTAATTCTAATTTTATTGCTTCAAATTACTAATTTCTTGTGTTATTATTTCATCATTAGGTGCCACCAAATCAACCTTACTATTTCTTTGTATGGATGCCACACAAGACAAAGTGATGTATATATGTATTCCAAGATACATGTTGGAATGTGATTCTTTATGCACAAATTAAATTTTATATTGGTGAATATGTTTGTGGAATTTTTTGTAATATTTACTTTATTTTTACAGTACCGATTGTACTAAATTGAGGATGACATTGGAAGCATATCTCTATACTCAAACTAGAATGGTTTCAACAATATTAGCAATCAAAGTTCGATAGTAGGCATTCATCAATTTTGTTGGGACTTGAACATCGACGGGGATTCAATGTCCCATTTTTTTTTTTAGTTTCTTTGCGTTAATTATATCGTGAATTTTCATTTGTGAACTTCTGGATTGTTTTGAGCCGACTTGAATGTCCCATTTTTTGTAAACTTTGACCGAAAGTGAATTGAAAGTCTTTGAACTCCGTTGACTGTAAATGTCTTATTTTTTTGTTGAATTGAAAATCAGGATGTCCTTCAACCCAAATTGAAGTGAATTGAACTTGAATTGAAGTGAAATTGAAGGTCCTGAGCTCGTTTCAAGCAAAGGAATTCACTTAACGGTGAGAAGTTGACTTGAATTGAAGTGAATTGGAAGGTCTTTGAATCGTTTCAATGAATGTCTCCAACTCGTCAAAGGAATGTCACATTATTTATTTATGTTTGTGGAATTGGTGGAATTTGGATGAATCTCGAATGGTCCTTCAATACTTGAATCTCGGAATAGTCCTTATTGCTTGAATCGAACAACGATCCTCGACCGGAATGGTCCTTCAATGCTTCCTCATTTAAAAATAGAAACCCGCTGAGTGAATTCATTTAATCCAACAAAAACTCAGATGATTACATAAAATAAAATAGATTCATTCATAACATATTCAATCCAATCCAACAGCATTCATTCAATCCAATGCAGCATTCATTCCATACAAATTCATTTAATCCAAATGTAAAACCTATATTGATTACCAAAATAAAACAGATTCATTCATAACATATTCAATTCAATCCAATTCTAATGTATTCATTAATCCAACAAATTCATTAAAAAATATAACAGATTCTATTCAATCCAATAGGATTCATAACATTACGTATTCACATCTAATCCAACATATTGATTAAGCAAAATAGAAACCCTCAAGCTTTGTTGAAGATGGTAGGCAATATTGATTACAAATTAGAAACCCTGCTTTGACTCAAGATGGTAGGGCAATATTGATTACAAAATACAAATTATAAAATAAAATACAAAACAAGTATTGATTACATTCATAATAATGTCCAAAACCTAACAAATCGATTTGATTTAGATGATACAAAGAAAAAATACACAAAATACAATGACATAAGTCATTGCCTTTGAAAAATCTTCTCCATCCTTTTGAAGCCTTTCTATCATGCTTATGAATTGCATTATCCATCTCTACTAAGTCTTTTCCTTAGATCATTAATTTCTTATAAGCCCTTCAGTAGTCTGTCCGAGTGTCCAAAGATTGGAACGGATTGTGGAGGTAACGCTGTTGCATCATCATCTCAGAAACTCAAGTAATTGCAATGTTCGGGTCCCCAAGACTCTACAATGCACAAGAATCGCTAATCAACCTGTACATAAGCGAAATTTGTAAAAAGTAAAAGATTGATTTACGTGAACATATACTTACATATTTTGTTGAACATAAAACAAAAAAACACACGCCCTGATTTCCATTCTCATTGGTTCAGTATAATATACATGGAAGTTGTTCTTCCACAATCACAATAGCCTCTTGGCTTTTAATCTTATGTTTTTCTATTATTAGTAGAAGATGAAGCCATTTTTTTATCTCAATACAAAAATACCAACAGATTCAACTACCTCTTCATACTAATGGATAAATGGCCATACTAATGTATAATAATGCATTCATAGTGATGTGATCCATAAAACAAGAGTTTAATTTGTTTAAATTTCTAAAAAGGGAACTCTTTTAAGTGTTCTTGATGAATGTTGAACTTTAATTCAATCAAGTTCTTCTATAACAGAGTTCAATCATTAAATGTGTTCTCGATAACGTAGTTCAACTGCTTATGGAAGAGGATTCTCATCAATGAACAAACACTGCATATTCAATATCTCAACATCTATCATAATGCTTAACATCTCAATGATTCATGTAACAGCTTCAACATTTATATAAGTTTAAAACCCCAAACAAAATTCAATATTCAATTTGGTATCTGCTTTGTTTGTAATCTATGTTAGGGTTCAAATTCAACGTATCTGCTCAGAGAGTTCAAACAATGTGATTTTGCATTGTTCAAACAAAACCCCAAACAGATTCAAAAAATAAAATCAAAAATAACAAAATGATATTTCAAGAAAATATGAACACAGATGTATGAACTTCAAACCAAACCCATGGATGTATACTCTAAAACCAAATCAAACTACATCACAGATGTGTATTTCAAGCAAAACCAATCAAATATATACGTATGATAACGTGATTCAAAGGTAAATCCCAAAACCCTAACAAATTAAAGCCAAATCTCAAACCCTAACCCAAATTGCTAGCAAAAATCCTACCCTAAATACTCCTCAATCGACTAATTTCCTACAAAAATTGAAGCCAAATGTAAACCTCTAACTTTGTTCGCTCCTCGATTCATTAATTGAAACGTAAACCCTAATTTTAGGTTTACCTCAGACTACCACAGTGTGCTTTTGTTCGTAAGCCTCCGTCATGTTTGTCGCCCTTCGGCCTCCACTGCTTCTCGTCCTTTCATACTCCTTCAAGAGGCAGGTGACAGAGAGAAGAGATCCTAAGAGATACAAAAGAGTAGGAGAGAGAAGTGATAGTGAATGAGAGGGATGGGGCGCAGAAAGGTGGAGAGGGATGAGGATGAAGCGCAGAGTGAGAGAGAGGTGAGAGTGCTAGTTTTGATTGGAGAGATCGAGAGGAGAGAGAATACTTTCGAGGCAGGCATTCGAAAGCCCGTGAAGCTATGGGATCAGTTTTTGAAAGAAAAAGTTTTGGGTAAACTACTCTCGGCTATATGTGTAATCAGTGCGGGTGTTTGGGAAGTGGGTTTTTTTTGTAGGTTTTTAATTATAGGATATTATTGAATAAATTTTTTTTGTGTTTGGAAAAAGATAGTTGGGTTTTTTTTCTTATAGTTGGATGTGATGTTTGTGAGAGAAAGTGGAAAATGATTATAGAGTTTGATATGATATTTTGTTTGGATTTATTTTTTGGTTTTGTAATCTTAATTTTGTCTTTTAGTGAAAAAACACCAAAAAAAATTTTCCCAAACACCCCCTGTGAGTCATTCTCGAAAGTGTGATATATATATAGATATATTTTATTTAATTTTATATAATAAATTTCTAATTTCTAAATTTAAATTTAAATTTTTTAAGTGCATAACATTTCCATTTTAATGTATCAGTAATTTTCATGGTAAAGCGATTCATAGTTCGTGGCTCATATATAGTGGTGGTGTTAGTGGTTTAAGTTAATTGGAGAAAAACTCCAGTATAGTTCTCAAGTTTGAACTAAAACGACATTTATGCCCCAATATAAATGATGTTATTGTTGGAATTATGGTTTTTATAGATTTATTTTGGATTAAATTCTGAGTGGATCCTACATGTCTTTTGGGATGGGTCTAGTGAGGGTGATGTGTTCTTTGCCAGAGTATGGCGTCATTATCATCTAAGTGAAGCTGACTTCCGGTTTGTCAAAACCATTTTTATGAGTGAATAGGAAAGTTGACGCTGCTTTTAGATTCATGGGAATGGACTATTAAAGAACAAAAATATGGTTTTCTTTTGTAATGATAGTCCCAATATTGAAAACTTAATGGTAAATCTCTACGCCAGGTATATAAGTTCTAGGTAGTAACACTTCTAGATTGGTGCCCTGGCAAGGGCACCTCAAGTTTGTAGAATGGAGGAGCATGGACAAAAGTGGATCTTTGGCTCAAACCACCACCACAAGCCGCCAAGACCGTGACCGTCAACAAGGCACAAGTCAAGTCTAACATTAATTTTTTAGAAAAAAATTTATTTGAATTTTTTTCCAAATATTCTGCGAAAAATTTATTTTTTCTCAATGAAATTAATTTGAATTTTGGAGCTAAATCTCTTCCTTGGCCCAAAAACAATGCCCTTTTTGAATCCATTTTTAGCAAGTTCAAAACCCGGGTCCAAACAAAATTTTCAACCTATTGCATCCGTGACAGCATGCATCTGGCTTCTAGTTTTCTTCCTAACAACAAATTCAACTGCGGTTCAAACATATTTTTGCACCTGCTCAATTCTGAATTACACCTATTTGTCTTTGGTGAAGGCAATTCAATTTTTCCTATAAAAGGAGACCTTCTTCCAAAATAATCCTTCATCATTCTCAAATTCTTTTTTCCTTGCCTTCCTTTTTGTGCTCTCTTGCATATATATTCTATATATTATTTTAGAAATTTTTGAGAGTATAGAACACGTTGTGTCTGGCCGGGTCAGTATAAATTGTTTAGAGTACTACTACAATCTATGTAAAGATCATTGTATCCTAGGAGATAGATGCTTATTTGGTCCGGTGAGTTAGCTTCTAAGCGGGTTTTAATTTAGTCTTGGGCGACGAGTGTCACACACTCACTTAATCTTTTGTAATTTATTCGAGCACTACCGTGCAATAAATTTTGTAAGTAATTTATTTTTATTTGTTTGATTTGGTTTCAAGTTATTTATTTTACACGTTAAAAATTGTTTTAATGAATCTTAAGACAAACTCTCAATTATTTTGTTTTATACGTAAATTTTTCGCTTTTGTTTCCTCGCTCTTCCTTTTCTTCTTCATAAATTTTTCGCGCTTATATAAACTAATATTCTCAAGTTGGAAAAACAAATAGTAATAATATACTATTTTGGAAAAATAATAGTAGTAATATACCCTGCTTTATTTTCTTTGATAATTAGTAGTAATATAACGTAGCCATTAACAATCTCGTAATATTTATTTGTGAAGTTGGTTAGAAATTAATTTTTTGGTTATCAAAAATAATTTCTAAGTTTTCATTAGCCTTAAAATTCGCTTTCTAAAGATTTTTAATTTCTTGAAGTGTTATAGAAATATTTTCTCTCGTGTGGGAATTAATTTGTTTAAATAAAATTTTATTTTCCAATTAATTAGGAAATAAAAGTTACAATTTCGTTTCTTTTATTTTTACGTAATTCAAAATTATGTGTTTATGGTTTAAATTTTTCTATATAGTATAAAAAATTGTAATTATAATTTTATTTTATAATTTAGAATTCATGGCTACCTAAACTAATGCTTAAAACAAGTAATCGGTATGGTGACTGCAACAGTGCCAATCCCTCCTCCTCCTGCTAGATTGTGCCACTAATCATGTTGAAAAGTCAGAGAAGTTCTTAGGAACCGATTTAAAATATGGTAGCGTAAAATGCTATTCTATCTTACTACTCTAAACCCAAGGGCGCTGCTTTCCTCCATGAAAATGCTCTTACTCGAACGAGGATGAAACCGATCGACAAGTGGTTGTTACTACGATGCATACGAAACATGCTAATTTCTTTTTACCGTAACTCACATTTTGAATGGGCTTTTGATAACACATTGTGTAATGTCTACAGCCCTATCAAGATTTGACAAAGGAATTTTGGGAGTCTTTAAGAGAAAAATACAAAACAGAAGATGTTTGTTCGGGTCAAAAATGTGTGAGTAGGCAAATTTTTGGATCTCTTTGTGATAGTTGTTTTAAGATTGTGATCAAGTTCAAGTTCTCCAACTCATTCTCGCATGACATTTATGCAAAAGACATGTCTCGCTGAATCCCTTCTAAGTGGCTACCTTAATTGAAAAAATTACCACAAGGCCGGAAGGAATTTAAGAACTACTCTCAAACATAATCGCAAAAATGACCTTGGAGGAATTGATTGTGCGCTTTGAGGATTGAGAAGGACAAATCGCGAATTCTTTCGAAAAAGCGAGCCAAGAAGCATCCCATAGAGTCTAAGGCAAATATGGTGGAACATGCTCCAAAAGCAAATAAACGTAAAGTTTTCTAGAGAAAGTTCAAGCGACAAGGCTCTAAAGGAGAGTAAAACTAAGAAAAAAAGTACAAATTCAATAGCAAATGTTACATTTGTGACAAAGGGGGGACATTGAGCCAAAGATTGCCGTGAAAGCGTTAAAATGCAAACAGAAAGATCAAAACAAGTGTCAAGCCTCGTCAAGCCAATATGACCAAAGCGGACAAAATTTCCAATGGTGTAGATGATATAAATTTTCAGCTGTTTTCTTTGAGGCAAACCTTGTCGATCGAATCCTAAAGAATGGTGTGTGGACACCTGGTGTCGCTCGTTACATCTGTGGCTTTACAAATAAATGTTCACATTTTATTCTCAGAGTGGACAACGAGAATCAACTTTTCATGGGCAACCTCTGATTTCTAAAGTTGAATGACAAGGAAAGATTATTCTGGAAAATGACATCCGGAAAGCGAACACACTCTCAACAATGTGCTACATGTAATCGACATTCAAGCAAGAATCTTGTTTTTGGATCTTCGTTGAGTAAAAAATGGGTTTAGGCTAGTTTTTGAAAGTGAATAAATTTGTACTTACCGAAAAATCGGGACATATGTAGTGGAAAATGTTACATGTTTGATGGCTCTTTTCAAAAATAAATGTAATAATCAAGTATAATTCTTTCTGCTATTAATAATAATACATCTTCTTTCTTACTTGCTTAAGTTTTCAAATTTGTAGCATGGTAGATTAGGACATGATAATTATGGATCTTTATGTAGATTAATTAATATCATGGAATGTTTATTTCCAAATTTGACATTTATTTAAATCATAAATGTGAAATTTTGCGCTTGAGGCAAAATTAACTAAAACTCATTTTCATTCAATTGAAAAAAGTACGGAACCACTTTGAATTAATTTATAGTGACATTTGTGCAGATTTTAAATCAATTCAAAACTACAGTGGGAAAATTATTTTATCATTTTCTATAAGATGACTATACTTCAGATATAATTATGTTTATTTAATTTGAATCTAAGGATGAAGCTTTGGAAGCTTTCATTCAAGAGGCAAGAATGTGAAGTTAAAATCAACTTGGTAAGAAAAATTAAAAAACTTAGAAGTGATAGAGGTGGTGAATATGAATCACCTTTTGGTGAATTTTGTAAAGAAATATGGAATAAATTGGATCAAACCGCTTACTTTACTCACCTCACAAAATGGAATTATCGAAAGGAAAAATAGGACTTTAAAAAGAAATAATGAATGCTATGTTAATAAAAGTTTGGATTATCCTCGTAACTTGTTGGAAAAAGTACAATTTCTCTCGGCTAATTATATACTTAATGCAAGTATCTCGGTAAAGAAAGTGACACTACAACAAAAGTCACTTATTTACTAAGATCATGTTTACTATGATGTATTAAAATGCATGTCGTAATTAGTACATCTTCTACTTACATTTTTTTTTTTTGCAAGCCGCTAATCAGTTTTGCCAATAACAAAGATATTGATACTATGTAAGTCGTTAATTTATATATTTATGACATACAAAAGTATGTCGTGAAAAATATATATAAGCTCACGATTTTCACAAAAAATATGTCAGTGAAAAAATATTTGCATTTAAGACTCTACATACACGCTTCATGTTGTAAAATATTATAACTTTACACTCAAAGATGTATTAACATGTCCTCGAAAATTTTCTGCAAAAAAAAAAAAATGCAATCCAAATTTTTATTATGGCATTAAAAGCATGTCAGTAAAAATGTATATTTTCACCAAGAGATACAAAAAATATGTCATTAAATATTTAGGCGTACATAAGACTTATTATTATATATTTCAGTGTCGTGAAATTATTATAATCTCTTTACACGGCAAGATGCATTAGCATGTCGTGAAAACTTTTATCAAAAAAAAATTTTAATACAAAAATAATTTATAAATCTTATACTTAAATTATTTTTTCTAAAAATTTTCTACTCCAAATTTTTTTAATTAATATTGTTAAAATTAATCATTTCCAAATATTGAGGGTCAGTCGTGTGTATATTCTCTCCCTCAAATTCCCAGCTTTTTTATTTAATACAAAAATAACAATTTTTTGAGCAGATTTATTTGCATCCCAGTTTTTTTTTTTTTTAATACAAAAATAACAATCCATTAGCTCACACATTCTCTCTCTCCACGACTCCTTTCTCGACCAAATCACCATCAAGACTACTCAGCCACCACCAAGACCACTCAAAGAACCAAGACCGCCAAGAACCACCACCCCACCCTCCGATGATGTTAGTTGCTACACAAGCACCAACTCGATTGATTCTCGAGCTTGACATTTGATTCTCCCATTCGAGCCTTTGATTAATTCGTGAGAGCCTTGATTAATTCATTGAGAGCCTTTGGATTGCAAATCCTTTATTCGATTAATCTTGGCTTTCATCTCATCTTTGATTTTGATTTGATTTCTAGAGTTTTGATTTTGATTTCTAGGGTTTTGATTTGATTTCTATTCAATTAACTCTAAATTTTTCTCTCCTTGCAGCTTTCATTTCAACTTTATGATCTCAAGCAAAGAAGGATTCATAAGTGGGAGACACAGAGCTATGAACAAAAAGGCGAATTCCTTCGCTTCCTTCAAGCAACACTGTAAAAGCTCATGTTTATTTGTACATCTTCTCCCAAAATGGCCGCTCAATTTCAACATCTCGTGCCTCGCACCGTGAAGACCATAGAACACAAATAAGATATGATTGGCTTTTGGCTTTGCTCTGTCTATTAGAATATGAATTTGTTCTTAATCCGCTCTCACCATTTAAAAAATCTTTCTTTTTATTTTTTCGATTCAAAATCATCTTTTGTTTTTCTTTTGTTTTCTTCTATTAGGGTAAGATCCAAACCAAAGATGTTTTCCTCTCTACCACACACACAATCATTTTTCTCGTTAGTAAGTCATAAATGGTTAAACATTCTTATCACTGAACTAGGTTCACAAGTTTTGACACGCCAGTATTGTATTCAATTCAATTCAATCAACAAGCCTACTTGTTCGATCCTCAAGACTTCTGAAAGTGGCAACAAGGATTCTTGAGAGGGGTGTAAACATTATTCTAGTAGCTATTTATGTATTAACAAGACTTATTGGTAAATATGATGTTTAGACCGTACCCGGCTAGTAATTATATTGATTAAAGTTAGAGAGGATCTGCTCATCTCAATTTAGTCATTCTCTCTCGCTCTAATTTGCTCATATAATTATTTGTCTATATAATCAATTGAATATTATCTAATGTGCGTTAAATTTATGAAGTTCTGATAACTGATCCATTTTGAAAATGATAAAAACCCTACAGATGACAATCTCAATCTTTTTTTTTCTTTTGTACCAAATTTTTAATTGCCTGGAGCAGTATGTGAATAGCATAGGAGGTGAAAAAACAAAGGAATTCATCAAGTAAATCTTAATATAATTTTCCTATGAAAATCGAAGATTACTCTTCTTATGAAACAAAGTGATATTTGTCCAGTTCAAAAGTAAGCCTTCATAGAATGTTATACATTCTAAACTAAAAAACCACATTAATGTGGGCATATAGAAGAGAATTCAGATTACAATGCTTATATATTATAACTTTTATATATGCCTGAAAATGTTTCTAAATTAACAATTATCAAGAAGAGAAACAAACATTGATTTCAAACACCCTTTTCCTTCATCAAAATCAAAAATCAAAGTTTTCTTATACATGACTTGATGATTGGGCCTTTGACGGTTGAAAGGAGCCGGAAGCCACGCCTCTCCAACTGCCAAGAAAAGGCAGTCTCGTCTCGGGTTCTGAAAACATCATGGGCTTCTGTCTCCACGCTGCAATTTTTCCATAATCCCTCACCGAGTGGATTCACTCAACACGAGCTGATCATCGAGGCAACGAACAATCGGGCTTGGAAGTATTAAATTAAGCTACCGTGAGTTAATGTAACAGCAAAGACAGAAAAGTTGTTTAGAGAGAGAGGATGAGATTGCAAATGTGAGTGTACTTGCCTTTCAAGACCCTTGTTTTCCACCCGCCTTTCCTCAAATCTTTACAATGACACTCCACTTGTATCCATGGCACCTGCCACAAAATTTCTGGAAAAAAATATATGTATATATATCTTATGTAAAGTAAAGATAAGACATTCTATGAGGGCCCTTGCTTCGTGGGACCGAGACATGAGATGAGATTGGATGATGTATAGTGCACTTTCTAGCACTTGTTTTAAGTATCTCTAGAGTTTATCCTTCAATATTGCTTAGCTGGCCGAGAGGAACACTACACTGGTTTTTTCTGTGGAAGTTCTTGCACTCGCATGACATTAACTTAGGCTGAATCATAATTCTACATGAGCATGTAAATTACTCTTTATGATAACATAAATTGTGTTAACAGCATGTACATAAGCCCTTACCCCATTGACACTTGTAGAAGTTTGCTAAATTACTCTTTTAAGTGATCTGCAAGGACAAAGTTGCTTGGTCATGATTATGGCATCGATAAATGCCAAATTCCTTAATTGCATTACTCAAAAACTTCCAAATTGCAAATATTTAAAGCAGGTAGTCTGGAGAATCTTTACCGTTGGTTTTGAATTTGGATCGCATTTAGATTTGCTTGCTTATATTTTGATTCAAAGTAATTAATGTCGGGCTTCAGTAAGCGATATTCATTGTGAAACAGAGTTGAGGTTTCATCAATTGTGAAGACTATGGATAGAGTTTACAATTTTGTTAGTGCCTCGAGAATCATTGTTTATTACAATACAGTTGGCTTGCAAGCGGATGCTTAATCGTGCATGCAATGTCTTGGTTTATTCTACTAGAATGTAATGCACAATTGGTTATCAAACGCTAACAAAATTATTACTTTCTCTAAAGAGTAAGCCGATTAATTTTAGAAATTAGTGGAGGTAGGAGTGATATCATTTTAAATATGATACCTGTGGTAATTATTATCTGGTCCGTCAAGTATCTTCTAATGTTTAGTATCAATTTGTTTTATTAGGTAACTATCTTAATCCTGCATTTTATATGCCTGAAGCAAAACCAACTTTAGTATCATACATACTAGACATTGAACTTGTGATTGCTTTTGATGAACTATTTCTTTTATAGGGAGCATGCTTCTACCAAATCCAGCCTTCAGTGTGCTGAGAGGTATCAAGGATAACTATTGTATTTTGCAATTTTGCAAATGGATTTGAGGAGACCAAAAATCCATCCAAATTCTAAATAAAATGTTCTTCCATGTGATAATCCAACGCCTATGTTTAAAGTGAATGCAAACTATGTTGTCGTTGTACCAAGAATTCTAAATAAAAATGTTCTTCTCTTCCTCATTATCACCGGCTGCTTCATTAACCGGCCAACCCGCCAATGCCGCAAAGTTATCACCGACACTATGACAAAGGTTCAATAGCTCGATTTGCTTGTGAAGTGGAGATTAATGAGTAGGTGGTATTGTTTTGTGGCGAATCACTAATTGTTTTGTCATATAGTCTTCATTCTTTTTTATTCATCACAAAATATTTTTCTATTTCTTTTCCTATAGGTGTGAGCCACTTCCAGATGGACGCTTCTTTTCCGAGGTGAAATATCAATACTCTTATGGAGCACCCTAACATCACCAGCTTCCTCTCTACCAGTATTTTTCTCTGCAGACTCAAAGACCGCTCTTGCACCAATGAAGCCAAAACAGAGGGATGTTAGGTTTAGGTTTTCCTCAAATCAGAGTGGCCAGCCTAACATCTTCTTTGTTAATCACAGATTTTACTCGATGAGTTTTCTACCGAATTGGTTTTGATGGTTTATTTCTGTCGAGGGTCATAGTAGTGTGTTTGAATTATTTTTTGAAACCCAATTTCCTTCCTAGTGTGTCTCTGTGTCTATGTTTATGTAATGCACATACATATGTAGCATTAGTGTATACGTAGGTGTTAAGTGTGTTCTTATGTTAACCAATCCATGTGTGTTGTTAGGTTATAGTATTTTCAATGCTTTTAATTTCTGTCTAATTTATTGTTTGTCAATTGTGCTTTTGTATAATTCCCCTGAGGCTCAACTTTCAAATCTTTTATTTACATGATGATGCTTGTAAAGTTACGAAATTATATGGGTCCAATAACTAATTTATCGGAATCTCGATTGGTGGTTTCCTTATCGTTAGTTTTATTTTATTTTTATTTTTGGAGTTTAAGACATATTTACATTGTGTATGAAATATAAATAACCTTTATTTTCCATTAATGTGATGTATTGATCAACTTTTTAGCAGCAGCTTGGCACCTCAGAATTTTGTACTTGTAGATTTAGTTTGTAGGAGCTTTCTTTAATTGGTGTAACATAGATTTATACCCTTTATCTTCAAAGTGATTTTGCATCCAGCACTCTCTGTATATTTTTTTTTCCAATTTTGTATTGATATTCATTTCAAAGAGTCATGGCATTAACTATATTTTTGGTTAAGTCCATCTGCGTATAGTGAACCATGAAGAAATAATGTGACAGCACTCGGTGTCTATTGGATCCGCCTACTTTTACGCCGGGTGGTTTTGTGGTCGATTTGATGGTCGCCTTTACTCATCTCGAGTTCTTTTTCTTCTGGGAGTAGTTTAATATCAATTTTGAAAAATTTAAAAGCTCGCTGAAAGACACAAAAGTTGGCTAGATATAGTTCATTTGTTGACTTGACCTGGTTTGTGCATCCAATATTAGAATTATATTGACAAAATACTGGGGCTTTCTTTGTTTGGATTCCTTTCTTCAAGAATACTTTTGTTTGTTCATTTATTGACCTCGATTTTGGAGCTTCGACTTATGTTGTATGTGAAGATGCTTTTAGTGTTTTAAACTTAATGACTGCAAGAACCCCTCCTACCTGAAGTTTCTTTGGTGCCATTATAGGCAACCATGCTTTTGCAGGTGTGTAGAGCATCGTGTTGACAACATACATTGTTTATGACAACATACATTGTTTATGACTCATATCCACCTAAAATTTCATAATTCACACCATGGGCCAGCATATATTGTTTTTGGATTGACTTATGAGGAAAAAGAAAAGAAATAAGTGAATTAGCAAAATATTATCACCTTTTCTTGAATTGTTTCTTACAAGTCTTTTCTTTGTAATTATCTTTATGCAAATTCATAAGGCATATATTGTGGGATCGTATCAAAAATTGCTGCGAAGATTAAATTTTCTCGTGATGTGTGATAAAATATGCCTCAGAACAGAGTTTTGCCCTCCTTTAGACTTGTGAAAGTATGGGATTTTTGTATAGAATGTCAAAACAAAATATGAAGGTAACGGCTTCGAAGCGACTCTCATACTGGATGTCTGAGGTTCACCGCAAGTATATTTATGGTGGGCATGTTGTCATATATAAGGCGAAGGTAAATCTGCTAAGATGTGAATTTATGTATTGTAACACTTATTTTCAGCCATGAACTTAATTTTATTGGTTGTTACGTAGATATTGATGGAAGATGAAATCTGTAGAGAAGTATCAGCTTCATTTTGTTGAGTATATCAAGAGAGGAATTGAGCTCCCGATGGCATTGAGGAAAACATGTGCCAAGAAAGTTCATGTTGCTTCATCAGCTTAGTTTTAAACCCGTTAAATTTGTTTGTGTTTCTTTGGGTGTAATTTTGTAGCTTGTATTTTTTTATTTGAAGATGGCAATTAGACACTTTTTGAATGTTATGAAATGCATTATTATTTTCGTTCAAAAAAAAGAAATGCATTATTATTTCTGACTAATGTATTGTGCTATCTATTTTCTGATTTGTATGTTTGAGGTTGTTATCAGCTTGATATGATAGAAGTTGAGGATAAAAGTTAGTATGCAGTTTGTTTAGTGTATGGATATTAGATTCTTTTGCTTACTTCATAGTTGCTGCTTCTACTTGGTTTGTAACAGGTTGCATTTTATAAGCTATTGTTTACATACCACAAGCAAGGTCATGTTCTTATATATATATATTAAAGTTGTAATATCCTTTCTACTAAAGATGCAAAATTATGCCGTGAAAAGTGTAATGATTTATAGCATGTAAGAAAATGTCGTAGAAGATTATATACGGCATATAAGGCATGTCATAAATATGTTAAAAATGATCTTCTACGGCATACAAAATTATGTCGTGAAAAGTGATGATTTATGACATGCAAGAAAATGTCATAAAATACTATATACGGCATACAAAGTATGCCATAAATATATTAAAAATAATCTTCTACGGCATGCAAAATTATGTCATGGAAAGTATGATGATTTATGACATGATAAAAATGTCGTAAAAAGTTATATACGACATACAAAGTATGTCATTAATGTTTAATTTATTACTTTTCATAACTTTACTTGCATGCCGTAAATGATGTTTAACTTTCCACGGCATGTCATATAACAGCATTTGTGTGCATGTCGTGAAAGAATTATTACGGCATGCATTGCGTCGTAAAAAGTCAATTTTGTTGTAGTGTGAATCAAACACCTTATGAAATGTGGCATGGGAGAGTTCCATTCTACAAATACTTAAAAGTGTGGGGGTGTTTGGCTAAAGTAGTTATTCATAGTCCTAAAAAGACTAAGATAGTCCTAAAACTGTTGATTGCATATTCATTGGTTATGCCATGAATAGTAGCACATATAGGTTTTTGATTCATAAGTCAAAACATTCCGAAATGCATGTAAATATTATTATTAAATCTCAGAATGTATCTTTCTTTGAACATGTATTTTTTAATAAAACTAGACAAGAGACTAGTACTAATAAAAGATCTTATGATGCTATTACTAGTCATGATTAAGAATAAGAGCAAGAGATAGATCAAAATGCGAAAAAGAAACCTAGGCATAGTAATGTGCTAGAACCTCAAAATCTGTTATCCAAATTTTCTAACTTTTGTTAGAAAATGAGTCATTAACTTTCAATGAAGCTATCTCCAGTCCTGAAGCTCCTTTATGAATGAGGCTACAAATAGTAAAAATTGAATTTATCCTGCAAAATTACACTTGGGAATTAGTAGATTTGCTACCAGATTGTCAACCTCTTGGGTACAAGTGGATTTTCACAAGAAAAATGAAAGCGGATGGATCAATTGACAAATACAAGACAAGACTTGTGGTCAAAGGATATAGACAAAAAGAAGGTCTTGACTACTTTGACACATACTCATCAGTTACTAGAATAACATCCATTAGAATGCTAATTGCCATTGTATCTTTGTACAATCGAGAAATTCATCGATGTTAAAACAGCTTTTTTAAAAGGTGAGTTAAGTGAAGAAATTTATATAGAACAACCAGAAGGATTTTCTATTACAAGAAAAGAAAAGAAAGTGTGTAAATTAGTTAAATCATTATATGGTTTAAAACAAGCGCCAAAGTAATAGCATGAGAAATTTGTCAAGGCAATGATGTCAAATGGATTTAAAATTAATGAATATGACAAATGTGTTTTATGTTATAGTATGTCTTTATGTGGATGATATGCTCATCATATGTAGTAATAATGGCATGATTAAAACTACCAAGAAAATGTTGAATAAATATTTTGATATGAAGTACATGAGGATTGCTGATCTAATTCTTGGTATGAAAATTACCAAAATATCGTAAGGTTATGCTTTTGTCACAATCACATTACATTGAGAAAATTTGACAAATTCAAAGAAAGATAATGATCACCTTGCTGGAACACCTGTGGATGTTAATTTGTTTCTTTCTAAGAATGTACAGTAAAGTATCTTTTAATTAGAATATGTTCAAATTATTGGAAGCTTAATGTACTTGACGAATTGCACTCGCCCAGATATAGCCTATGTAGTAAGTAAATTAAGTAGATATACGAGTAATCCATAAGTAGAACACCGGAAAGCTATTATAAGGGTTTTAAGATACCTCAAATTTAATCGTAATATTAGGCTAAATTATACTAGATATCCAAAGAAGATTCTGAACGATATTGATGCAAATCGATATCGGATACTAGACTCAAAATCTACTAGTGGGTTTTTTTTACTTTTGTGGGGCGGCAGATCTTGGTAATTTTCCAAACAGACTTGCATTAGAATTTATAGCTTTAGATAAAGTCGAAAGAAGCAAAATGACTTCGTCACTTCCTTGAAGATATTCTAATGTGGCCAAAACCGGTGCCTGCTATATGCATACATCACGATAGTCAATCAGTAATAGGTAGAGTATAAAGTCATATGTATAACGGTAAGTCACGATACATTCGTCGTGGACAAAACACCATGAGACAACTACTCTCCAATAGAATTATTTCCATTGAATATGTGAAATTTAAAGACAACATAGTGGATCCACTAACCAAAAGGTTAGCAAGAGAGTTCGTTGAAAATTCATCGAGGGAAATGAGACTTAAGTTTATTAAATAAGAGTTACCACAATGACAACCCAACTTAGTTGGCTGGAGATTCTAAGATCTAGGTTCAAAGGGACAACCGAGTTGTGTATGACTCATAGGATCACTGGGGAGTCAAACTCCTACCCATTTCTACGATGAAATAGTGATGTCTACAGCATTTTAGGTTAAGTAATACTTTTAATAATTCTTATATCTAGGAATACCTAGTGGAATATGGTAATATATTCTTCATAAGATTTACCTATATGAGTATGAACTGGGCCGGTTCTAAGAGATTTGTAAAGGGCTACAATTCTCTAAAGCACATATGAAAAACCAGATTGTTCAAGGCCAAAATGAACACAATAGTGAGAACTAAACTGTGTTTGGTAATATACTACGTGAGTTCTATTGTCTTGGTTTACACAAATGGCTGAACAATTCAAGACATCATATTCACTGGTTAGCTAGTAAATCCGATAGTGTCACAAGGGAAGCTTCAAAGCCAAAAGTTACTTATCCTTGCAGAATATTTTCAATATTTATATTCTTTTTAATTAGATCATGTTGTTGGATTTTCTCTCCGTCAAATTCCATTCATGTGGATGATTGTTGGAATTATGGTATTTGTGGAGAAGTGGTTTGGAAATACTCTTCTGATCTTGGGAAACACTCGTGATCCTCTTCTGGTCACCTGAAAAGGAATAAACTCTCCGGTCAAGGGTGCCTAATTAGCATCTGTGCATAAGTCAAGATTTACACTCAAGAATGCTTATATTCTAAGTTACACAACAATTTTCACATACCTCTTTCTGGATGATGTTTTTCTTATTTATATCTTTTCTTCTTTGGTCCTGGATTAGATCCATTCCTCCTCATATTCGACATTATTTTATAATGGACCGATTCACTCGACCCCTTAATCGGTTATTTGGCCGAGTAGGATTGGATTTGAGCTTTCGAGCCAATTGTCGAGTGCTTCGAACCTTGACTCTCCTAGATTCAACTATCCAGAATCTCTACGACTCCCGAATCTTGGCTCCCACAATTACCTCCCAAGCACTCCAATTAACGACAGCTTAATGGAGTGTTTGGTCAAATTGAAGAGTTAGGGCCCAACTTCGCAATGACCATATTTCAACGCAAATGTCCGTACACATGCTTCTCGGTTATCATTTTAACTTCGCTTCTTCAGACACTTCTATTTATTATGATTTGAAATTTCAACGCTTTTCAAATGCATACACATTTAGACACCCGCCGCTAGACGCCTTCAACTACCTCGCAACTTCCTACTTTTCTATCTCCTTCGCCTCTTGTAAGATCTTCCTTCGCTGAGTTTTTTTTTTTTTTTAGCTTAGCATAATCTTTTTGGCTGGGGGGGATGGCAAAACATTTAAAAGATCTCCTCTCACCGAATCAAATTTCTGGCTTCCGACGCCATTTTTCCATTTCTGATGACGTCCGTCATTCGCTATTTGTGGCGCATAAAGACCTCGATATGGAGAGGGTTGATGAAGCCACGATTGTCTTCCCTCTTCTGTCAATTGCAAAGGGTGGGGTCCATTTCCACCTTCACCCACTCCTTGGGGCCGTGCTTTGCCACTGGGGGTTAATCCCTTCCCAACCCAACGTCACATTCTTTAGGGTCGTGATGTGGATTATCGCACTGAACCGCCTTGGGCTTAACCTTGGCATTCCCGCTTATTCAAGATGCTACGCCTTTGACAAAGTCTTCGTCGGCACGGGCGTTGTTTCCTTAGGGCCAAAGACACCGACCAACAACTAGTGACTATGCTTTCCAGGTTTGGGAAGCGAGTCGATGATGTTATGGTCGTCGTCCAAGGAAACTGGGAATTCGGCGAAGGTGAGGATCGCCTTGATTGCATTTCTAGACGGAGAGGCGAACCAGGTGGCCGAGTATCTTCTTTTATTTATTTACTTCTTGTATTTATAAAACTTTATTTTCGGGACTACATGGTTTTGCTTTTGCAGGAAAAGATTTGAAGAAAGTCTTGTCCTCAACCAAGGACGCTATCCTTTCGTAAATTAGATTGCGCCAAGTATTTCACCTTCGAGTCTTCAGAAGTAGGGAAGGGCGGCCCACGTTCTGCCCCGCTATGAGCCGATTTATACGACCTTTTTGGCGGCAGAAAACATCCCAATTCCGGAGGGTGAGGAGTTTCTTATCGCCCTTATCTTGACTGCTTTTAGAAATTTGAGGCAAGTCGGTTGCGAGGGATCAAATTCGGAGCGACCGAAAGTGGCTGAGGCCATTGAGTCAGACCAATCCGAAACTGAGGTTGATGAGGCTTTGCAATTAGCATTTGAAGAAGCCAGCCTCAATTCGGCTGATCCTCCATCCACATCGGGTCGAGAGGATCGTCCGCTTGACGATATTTTTCACGCCGAGGACCTTCTCAAGACGCTCCCGTAAGATATGGCAAGGTTGTGCTTCACTAAACTTGCCAAGAAGGCGTAACGCGAAAGGATGGTCTGCCATGGCGAAGCGAGGAGATTCACGCCAATCTCACCCCATTCTTCTTCCTCGTTATCGAGGTGGCAACGTGAGGTGGAACCTTTTGTGCAGGCAAGTGTAGAAGCTGAACAAAGGGTAAAGAAGCACCATGCCGATGTCGAGGCTAGCTCAGCAAAAGACCGTGCTGACAAACGACCTCGTTAGGAGGAGTCAGATGTGATTGTACCTTTTGTTATTCAGCCAAAGATAAAAAATACGCCGATCTCCTCCGACGCTTCGGTGATCAAAGATCCAGCGGTTGCTCCCAGCTTGGCGACGTCCGTTTCACTGCCTGCAGACAAGGCGGCTTTTCGAGCAGAGCCTGATCTAGTTGCAATTGGGTTGGCCGCGCAATCGGCTCTTTTGATATATATCTGCACTTTGTCTTTTCTCTTTACGTAAATATTATTTTGTTCTCAACTTCCTGTTTCGCAGGCCGTCGGAAGGATAGCCGACATGGGCCGTCGCTATCACGATGCCGTCGAGTTAATTGGCCGTTTATAAGCAAAGGTTGAGGGCCAAAGGAGTAGGGCACAGATGGAGGGCGCCCGTGCCGAGGCCGAGATG
This sequence comes from Camellia lanceoleosa, assembly GCA_025200525.1. Taxonomy (NCBI): domain Eukaryota; kingdom Viridiplantae; phylum Streptophyta; class Magnoliopsida; order Ericales; family Theaceae; genus Camellia; species Camellia lanceoleosa. The sequence goes on along the minus strand of CM045766.1, from coordinate 110,196,885 downwards.
GAGAGAGCCCGCAATGCTAAAGAATTGAGATCAGTTGTCGAGAAGAAGGAAGATGCGAATGACGACGCACTTAAATTGGCCTAAGAGGCGATCTCTATCTTGGAGGCTAGGTTGGAAGAGATGAAGGCGGCGAAGGAAACAGTCAATCTGAAGGCTTCCAGCGCATTCGATGCTGGGAAAAAATCTGCTTTTGATGAATATATAGACGAAGTCCCCAAATTTGAGAATTTGGGATTTAAACATGGCTGGCTCAAAGCCCTTCCTGCTGTTGATGTGACATTGGCTACGCCAATTCCATACGAGCAAGTGGATGTCGAACCATCAAGTCCGACTCGAGGGCTAATTTGGGCGCTCTTGTTTTTGTTTTAGGATTTGCATGTAATTTTCACTTTTTACTTTTTTTGTCTAGTAATTTTCATATGTAAAATGGTTACAATTTGTGCCCAATTTACTTAATGAAAATTCATTTTGGACTTTGTTGTTCCTAATGAACGAAATTGTTTGGTTGCTATTTTGGATAAAACGTTTTGTCTACTTACCGACTAGGTGGTTAGGCTGTTTAGGTAGTTAGGCCGTTTAAAAATCTAAAAATCAAGACATGAAGTGGTCAGGCACATATCAATCGGCTGGTGAAGATGCTCTACCGTTAGATTAATAACCGCCTCTTACCCCAAATGCTGCATGGACTTCAAGGCATTCTCCATAATTGCCATTTAGATAACTAAAGCCGTCTTAACAAGCCAAAAATCAGTACATGAAGTGGCTGTGGCACATATCGATCGGCGTGGGACCAAGATGCTCGGCCGGTTAGATTAATAGATCTAGCCTTGCCCCAGCCTGTGCATGGACTTCAAGGCATTCTCCCATAATTGCCGTTTAGATAACTAAGCCGTTTTAACAAGCCAAAAATCAGTACATGAAGTGGTGGCATATATCAATCTGGGGCCAAGATGCTCACCGGTTAGATTAACAATCGCCTTGCCCCACCAGTGCATGGGCTTCAAGGTATTCTCCCATAATTGCCGCTTAGATAACTGCCGCTGTAACAAGCCAAAATCAAGAATGAAGTGGGTGGCATTATATCAATCGTCGTGGAGACAAGATGCTCAGCCGGTTAGATTAATAAATCTGTCATTGCCCCAGCCAGTGCATGGACTTCAAGGCATTCTCCCATAATTGCCGTTTAGATAACTAAGCCGTTTTAACAAGCCAAAAATCAGTACATGAAGTGGCAGTAGCACATATCAATCGGCGTGGGGCCAAGATGCTCGACTGGTTAGATTAATAAATCTGCTCTTGCCCCAGCCAGTGCATGGACTTCAAGGCATTCTCCCATAATTTCTGTTTAGATAACTAAGCCGTTTTAACAAGCCAAAAATCAGTACATGAAGTGGCTGTGGCACATATCAATCAGCGTGGGGCCAAGATGCTCGGCCGGTTAGATTAATAAATCTGCCATTGCCCCAGCCAGTGCATGGACTTCAAGGCATTCTCCCATAATTGCTGTTTAGATAACTAAGCCGTTTTAACAAGCCAAAAATCATTACATGAAGTGGCTGTGGCACATATCGATTGGCATGGGGCCAAGATGCTCAGCCGATTAGATTAATAAATCTGCCCTTGCCCCAGGATTCTCCCATAATTGTACATGGACTTCAAGGCATTCTCCCATAATTGTCGTTTAGATAACTTAGCTGTTTTAACAAGCCAAAAATTAGTACATGAAGTGGCTGTGGCACATATCAATCGGCATCCGTCGTTTGGGGACTGCCAAAAGCGTTAATGAAATTGCCTCAGGGTCGCTGCATGCCTACGAATAAATGGGGTGAGTTCGCACCAGTGGGTCCACTTATTCTCATTCAGACTCGATTTGAACTAGCTTGGGGCGAGGGGCGAATGTCAAATAGACTGTTCTTCAACAGCAGAGGAGAGGGACGAATGCTGGCTGAGCTAGATACTGCGATGAATCGCAGCAGCAAACCTGCGCGTACGGGAGGAAGGACGTCCAAGGAAACCGAAAAACGTGAACCTTCAAGCCGTCGAAGCAGATCACCCCGAAGAGAGAAGTATCAACGGGGGAGCTCCCCGCGACCACAACTGAGGAATGAGTCAGATGCGATGCCACGACCATTGAGTTTTGAGGTGTTCGTGGGGAATAAACCGGTGACTGAGGCAGATTCCATCGTCAATGATCCGGGTGTAACGGTCAAGTTCGCTTGACAGATCTTTCCACCGGAAGTCCAACAATCGATGGTTGGACGACGAGATTTCGAAGTGTTTCGAGAAGGTATTCATGGGGCGGTGAAGGGGCTATACACCGCCTATGAAGTCGGCATGCGTTTGCGGGAGATGGAGAAAATGAACGAACGAGTCTGCAGTGCAGAGGTTCGTGCAGAGAAGGCGGAGGGCGATCTTAGGGAGCTTAGGAAGGTTAAAGTTGCCGATCTGCACGCGGCGGGTCAATCTAACCCGATTGTGGATGAGAGGGTGACCCAACGGCTATTGAGTCATGCCATCGCCGACCGAGATACGACAGGCATGTTTGCCGTATCAAATGCGAGGGCCAAGGGTTACGAGCAGGGTTTCTATGCTAGCCAGAAGGTTAGGATCGACAAAACGAAAGAGACACTTGCTGAGGAGGTCTGCCGATACAAGAATCGCGGCTTTAAGCATGGTTGGATCGCTGTTCTTCAGGCCGCGGAGGCTCTCCGAGCGAAGGGTGTTGATTTCAACTATTGTAGTCTGGATCATCGTGATCATTTGCCCTTTTCCACCTTTGAAGTTAAAAAGAGCGATGACGAGGGAAACGCCGAATAAAAATATTCGTTATAAATGTTCAAACGCGGATTGCGTCTAAGATTATGTGATTATTGGTTGGTCGAATAAAAAAGCATTTTATTTTCAATGTTTTGTTATAAGTTTTGTTCGGTACACACGTGCTTGTATGCGTTTGTAGACACCCCATTTTTGATCGTCCTCAAGACCTGGACGTCATCGCTTGAACACTCGGTGATTATCCATGTTCGTGTTCGTTTGGAGTTCCCGGAGTTCTCGGCTACGCGCCTTGCCTCAAGACCTCCGAACTTGACCGTTTTGTGTCTGGTTTTGCACCAAACACTTGTGCTTTGCCTTGGAGGGGCAGGTAATGCCTTGTGAGGCATCCCCACACACCACTGGCAGTGGCTAGAGGCCACCGGCTGGTTGGTGTTGCCATCGGCACTATATTGTGCCGGTCGGCAGTCAATTTTGTCAAAATGACAATTTTGCCCTGCCGACTACTGTTCAGTTGCTTTTTGAGATATTTTGAAGCAGCTGTATAGCATTTGTTTCCCCTCCATACACGTGTATGGAGGGATGAGCCTTTGGTTTGCTTAGCTTGTAAGCTTTGTTGCCTACAAGAGAAGGCTCTCTTGTCTTGGCTCAAGGGTTAGAAAAATTAGACATTTTTAGAGAGAAAAGACAGAGAAGAAGCTCTGGTTCTAGGTTAGAACTTGTGTATCTATCCTATCTCTCTTTTCCTCTCTTGTTTCTACACTAGGTGCTTTAATCCATATTATTGCACACAAGCACCTAGTGTTTCACCTTCCTTTGGTTACTGAGGTTCTAAGGGCTGGTTCTTGAAGTTTTTGGTTGGATTTGAGCTTAAGGAAGCAACAACATCAACCTTTGTGAAGGTGGTCTTCAAGGGTGAGAAACTACCCATTTTTCCCCCTTTTTTGCACTCTATTTTTGCATAGTTTAGAACTTTTTTTGTGCTTAGCACTTAATACAAAAAGTTCTGTTTTTTAGTCCTCTTTATTGTTGGTTAAGAGTGTTTTGTGCTTTGGGGAGGTTTGACTACCCTTAGGCCTTGAAAAGGGCTCATTTTGTGCTATTTGGTGAGAGCTCCGGGATTTTGGTGTTGGGGTCTCTTCACCACTAAAATCTTGAGGGATTTCAGTGGTGAAGATGATGCCTTGAAGTCCCAAGAAGGAGAGGGTCACCCCCTCTCCTTGTTGTCCTTGAAAAGGACCTATTTTGCCTCTTGAGGGAGCCCCATGTTTGGTTGTTTGTTGGTTATGCCATGGCTGTATTTTGTACTCATATTGCCATATTATAACTTTGTATCATGTTGGTTTTAGTACTTCTTGCATGTTTTGCATAGATGCTTTGTAATGCCTCTTTAGTCCTTTAACATGCATTAGGTTGTGTGCCTCCATTCTAACATGTTTTAGGCTTAGATTCATGAAGCTTGTATGCTTATTTTTCCATGAATAAGGTTTGTCCATGGTTACTTTGGTCGATCTTAGCTTGCATCACATAGCCTCTTTGCGTTTGGCTTGTTGGCCCTAAGAGCATGAAAGCATAGCATGCCTTGCTTGCATTATTTTCAATGGTTTGGAACCATTTAGCATGCTATTTCAGTCCCTTAGACATGCTCGAATGATTGCCTTGCATGCCTCTTTGAAGTTTTGAAAGCATATGTTGTATGCCTAGTGATTTGGTCATTGTGTGTGCCTTGCTCTAGAGCCACTTAGATGCCATCTAGGAGGTCCCTTTTGTATGGTCTAGGGCTGCCTTAGACCTGTTTTAAGCCTTCTTGGCCTTGTGAGGCTTGGTTGGCTTAGTCATGGTTTAGGCCTCCTTTGGCTTGCCTTGGATGCTTGGATCATTTGTTGCATGCTTAGTCTATTTTGTTGCTTGGTTTGGCACCATGTCCAACATGATTTTAAAGCTTACATATGCATGTTAATATATCCATGTTAGCCTCTTTTAAGTGTTCTTAAGAGTTGCTTGTTTTTGCCTAAGTGTTGGATTATGTATGCTTGCATGTGTGCATGTATTGCATATATCTTAGCCTTCACTTCTATGGCATTTGGCCATTGATTTTAGGCTTATTTAGAGCTGCCTAACCTATGTGTAAATCCATTCTCTTGTTGCTTGCATATGTTCCTTGAGTCTTGTAATGTATTGGCAAGTAAATGCATGTTAGGACTAACATGATTGAATGAAGTCACATGCTTGTTTGCATGCTTGGACACCCACATTACACCTTGCATACTTGATGGTTGACATTGGTGTTTCATGGCTTGTATGTTTGTTAGCTTGTATGCTCCTTTGTATTGACATGATTGCATGCTAGTTGACATGTTTAGGATTGCATCACATAAACATGCATGCTCTACCTCTTGACCAAGTCATGATAGAGGCTTAGCTCCCTTGTGTGTTTGTTTGGTTTGCATGCATTTGAAATAGAAGTTGCACATTTGGTTCTTTGGGCCATCGTGCATGGAAATGCGTGATTGGTGGCTCGAGAATCAAGGCACATGCCCCTTTGAGTCACAAATATGATAAGGGGCATGATTGGTGCACACATTGTTGGAATTACATTGCCATGCAAGTTTTTGCCCTCTGCTGCTGTGAGTTGCAGGTTCTGCAGACATTCAGTGCCGGCCGGCAGTATTTAGTGCCGACCGGCAGTCTATTGATGGCCGATGGATGAATTTTGTGCCGGTGACCCCATGCTGATGCCGGTGGAAGTCCCACTCAGCCGATGATGTCCTCGTTGTCTGGGAGGCACTCCAGAGACTTTGGCGCTTCCGAGATGCAAAGCAGGAAAACAAAGGCAATCTAAGCATGGGTAGCAATTCGAGCAAGTCCCGAGCATGCGTTGCATCCGCCCTCATCTCGAGGCGGTTTATCGCTTTAATTAGATTAATTAATTTATTTGATTAATTTAGTTGACAGTATTATCTTTGGATCAGATATTCTTTTGGGTCCCTCCGTGTGAGGGCATAATTGTAATAAGTGTGGGTGAGTGTGTGTATGTCTTCCAACCCCCATTTCTTTCTTCCCTTTTATTTACCTGCTTATGATGGTAGATTAGGCATATTTAAAATTAGCATACCTTATGCAATGCATGCGGCATCCATGCATTTGTTGACATGCATCGGCCTCAGACATCATACAAACTGCATTGTATTTTCAATTCCAAATTGAATACGTGCATCGAATAAAGTGCATTTCACATGCCATCTTTAGGGTTAGCCGAGCCTACTCTAAATTGCATCTTCGCCTGTGTTGCATTAGCCATTTAACATGAACTAGGTCATGCATGTCTGCTAACTAGTTTCTTGTTTTGGCACGGAGTACGATATAAGTATTCATGCTTTAGCATATCGCATGCGTGTGGATGTTAACATGACAGTATGCTTACCATGCGGCTAAGTGCTTATGTGAGATAAACTGTTTGAATGCCTGTGGATGGAGGTTGGGTTGCTTGAGTTGGAAAACTCATTGAAATCTGTGTTTTAGCCTACTTGCGAGTAGCAAATTCCAAAGCATTTCCAAAACCAACGGATATGCAATGCTTATTTCCGAATTAGGCAATCTAGTATATACTTGTTTGCTGTGCACATAACATAGTAATTCTAGGCTAATAACCGAAATAAGAACACATAACGTTTTCAAAATCGGATATCACGGTTAGTAGAGGCCGGTCTTCGAACCGGGCGAAAAGGGGTGCTCATAGCTGACCTTCCCCGATCGTACCCAAGCTCCCGAGCCAAGACAACTTTGGTAATGACGGACATGTATTTTCGCACCGAGTCGTGGTTTTAAATTCCATAAAAAATTTTTATGTGGCGACTCTGTATCTGGCAAAGTAGTCTATGTTTGGCACTTCTTTTCAAAATCTATTTTTCTCAAAACGATTTGCCAGAGTTGGACTCTTTGGTTCAGATTACGAACCGCAACGAACAATTGAGTCCTTCGAACTGTAGTGACCCAATAGCGAACCAGAACGGGGGAGGTTCGTGACTCTTCCCGGATGCGCTCGACACGCTTCTGCTTTTATTATATAAATGTTTGAATAAACGATTTCAGATTTATTGAATGGACATTGTTCGCCCGATGAATCGACATCACTATGTCATGCACGACCCAAAGGGTTCATTGATCGGCCCAAAGACGTCATTCGCCGATGGGCTCCGAATCCGGAGACTTTAAATGGCCAATCATGATATCCACAAAGGGCGCTCCGAATCCGAAGGCTTTAATCGGCCCAAAGACGTCATTCGCCGATGGGGCCCGAACGAGACTTTAAATGGCCAATCGTGATATCCACGAAGGGCGCTTCGAATCCGGAGGCTTTAATCGGCCCAAAGACGTCATTCGCCGATGGGGCTCCGAGTCTAGAGACTTTAATTAGCCAATCGTGATATCCACGAAGGGGCTTCGAATTCGGAGACTTTAATCGGCCCGAAGACATCATTCACCGATGGGCCTCCGAATCCGAAGACTTTAATTGGCCAATCATGATATCCATGAAGGGTGCTCCGAATCCGGAGGCTTTAATTGGCCCAAAGACATCATTCGCCGATAGGGCTCTGAATCCGGAGACTTTAATTGGCCAATCATGATATCCACGAAGGGCACTTTGAATCCAGAGGCTTGATCGGCCCAAGGATGTCATTCGCCGATGGGGCTCCGAATCCGGAGACTTTAATTGGCCAATTGTGATATCTACGAAGGGGCTCCGAATCCGGAGACTTTAATCGGCCCAAAGACGTCATTCGCCGATGGGGCTCCGAATCCAGAGACTTTAATTGGCCAATCGTGATATCCACGAACGGCGCTCCGAATCCGGACGCTTGATTGGCCCAAGGACGTCATTCGCCGATGGGGCTCCGAATCCGGAGACTTTAATTGGCCAATCGTGATATCCACGAAGGTTGCTCCGAATCCGGAGGCTTGATCAGCCCAAGGACGTCATTCGCCAATGGGGTTCCAAATCTGGAGACTTTATTTGGCCAATTGTGATATCTACGAAGGGCGCTCTGAATTGGAGGCTTGATCGGCGCAAGGACATCATTCGCCGATGGGGCTCCGAATCTGGAGACTTTATTTGGCCAATCGTGATATCCACAAAGGGTAGTCCGAATCCGAAGGCTTTAATCGGCCCAAAGACGTCATTTGCTGATGAGGCTCCGAATCCGGAGAATTTAATTGGCCAATCGTGATATCCACGAAAGGCGCTTCGAATCCGGAGGCTTTAATCGGAACATCTTTGAACTAGATTCTATAGTTGGTGAATGGGAATCTTTGTATTACAGAAAAAAGATATACATAGCGAACAGTTCGGAACAAGCATCATGTCCCACAAGTCAGGTTAATGATAAAATTTGCGTAAATGCGTGGAATTCGGCAATCGAATCAATCTAGTAGGGCCGTCCCTTAGGACCCAATTTTCCATCTACCGTTTCTTCGCTTGAAGCACCTTCTTCAGACCAATTCTCTGTAGAAGTGCGTTAAACCCGTTGATTATACGACTTTCTTAGCTGCTATTGGTACCGTGCCATGGACGCAAGGGCTCAGTCTCTTCGTTCTTCGATTAGAATCAAATCCAAAGCCAGCATCATGTCATTTCGGTCCGTATCAAAAAATTGCGGCTTGAGTGTCGAGTGGCTGATCTCCAGGGGTAAGATTGCCTGGGTTCCAAAGCATAGGGCAAACGGCATTTCTCCAGTTGATCTTCTCGGTGTAGTTCGATGAGCCCCCAGTATACTTGGCAATTCTTCAACCCATTTGCCTTTGGCTTTCTCCAGCCTCTTCTTGATACCGTCTAAGATGGATTTATTAGAGGCTTCGGCTTGGCCATTGCTTTGGGGGTAAGCCAGCGTAGAAAAGTAAGGTCGAATACCATATTTGCTGCACAGCTTTCGGTATACGCCACAATCAAACTGGGTGCCGTTGTCTGAGATAAGAGCTCTGGGAATGCCGAATCGTGTTATGATGTTCCTCCACACAAAGCGCTTAACGTCAGCAGCTCGAATGTGTGTTAATGCCTCCACTTCGACCCATTTCGTGAAGTAATCTGTTGCGACGATCAGGTATCGCTTGTTCCCTAGGGCCCTCGGCAATGGTCCTACGATATCAAGCCCCCACTGGGCGAACGACCAAGGACTGGTGATAGAGTTCAACTCTTCAGCAGGCAGATGGTTTAACGGGGAGAATTTCTGGCACTGTTCACACTTTTTTGCATAACACTCGGCGTCCACTCTTATTGTCGGCCAATAATACCCCTGCGTTATAGCTCGACGGGCCAAAGAGCGTCTGCTGTATCGGTTCCACAACCGCCTTGTATCTCGCCGAAGCCCCCTGCCTTTGTCCGGGTACCCACATTCCAAATATGGGCCGAAGAATGACTTTTTATAAAGCCTTCCTTGCGGATCTAGGTAGTATCGTATGGCTTTGTTTCGCAGCTTGTGTGCTTCTTTCTTGTCCTCTGGGAGTTGTTCAGAAGATAGGAATGCAACAATCGGATCCATCCAACTTGGTGCAGATTCTATAACGTTGATTTGGACTTCTTCAAGGGCCAATGCTTGGCTCTAGGATGAATCTTACTGATGGTCCGCTTAATCTCGAGTTGATTAAGGCTAGGCAAGCCAAGGCATCTGCATGGGTGTTCGATCACGTGTTATCCGGTTCAACTCATGATGGTCAAATCTTGCCAACAAGGAATTGGCCATTTTATGTAGGCCGCTATACGGTCGCTTTCTTGCAGACTCTTTAGCCGATTGATCACCGCTTTGAGTCGCAAAACACAAGCGACACCGAAAGCACCTGCATTATGCCCGCTCCGCAAACCGGCTAAAAGGTTTCAGATTCGACTTCGTTATTTGATACTTCGCCGAGCTTGACTACCGCTTCAATTATTGCGCTTGTCGGGGTCATGATTACAACTCAAATTTCATGCCCCCACTAATTGACGATCCATCACAATACAATTGCCGATGTCCCCAACATAAATCCTCCATTCGGTCAAATTTCATCTGACTTGAAGTCGGCGACATCAGACTTGAAGTCGGCAAGGCCCCTAGTGAATTCGGGGATAAAGTTGGCAAGCACCTGTCCCTTGATTGAGGTTTTGGGTAGAAATTGAATATCGTACTGGCCAAGTTCTAGAGCCTAATTTGAAACACGTCTGGATGATTTTGCACTGCATAGTATAGATCGGAAGGGATAATCTGTCAGCACCCCAATGCTATGCCCCTGAAATAATGCATGAGCTTCCTTGCCGCCATAACTAGGTCTAGGATGAGCTTTTCCAACGGAAGGTAGCATGTTTCAGCGTCAACCATTGCCTTGCTCACATAATACACTGGCCGCTGCTCCCCAAGCTCTTCCTTTATCAATACGGCGCTGACGGCTCGGTCAGAAACTGCCAGGTACAAAATGAGCGGGTCGTTAGCAGAAGGTGTTGTCAGGAGTGGTACTGAGCAGAAGTAGGTCTTCAGGCTATTGAAAGCGACTTTGCACTTGGCGGACCGTTCAAAGGCCTTGCCCTGCCGTAGTGTATGAAAGAATTGTCGGCAACGATCTGTGGACCGGCTGATAAACCTGTTGAGTGCGGCAGCCATCCAAATCAACTTTTGAACCTCTTTTACTGAACGAGGGGAGCGGAGCTCTCGAATTGCGGTGATTTGCCTTGGGTTGGCTTCGATTCCTCTGTGGTTGACAATGTAGCCCAAGAATTTACCATAGCCGATACCAAACGCATATTTGGAAGCGTTCAACTTCATTCTATATTTGCGTAGGATGTCGAATGTCTCTTCCAGATCGGCTATATAATTCTGCTCTTCTTTGGATTTGACCACCATATCGTCAATGTACACTTCCATAGTTTTGCCGAGTTTCTCCTTGAACATGGTGGTGACCAGTCTTTGGTAGGTTGTTCCTGCATTCTTCAACCCAAAAGGCATTACCTTATAGCAATAGGTTCCTCTTAGGGTAAGGAATGTATTTTCTTGGTCCTCCGGATGCATAGCAATTTGATGATAACCTCTATAGGCATCAAGGAAGCTCATACGTTGATGGCACGCCGTAGCATCTACAAGTTGGTCTATCTTGGGAAGAGGAAAACAATTCTTTAGGCAGGCTTTGTTTAGGTCCGTGAAGTTGACGCACACTCGCCAAGTCCCATTTTTCTTCTTTACCACCAGTGTATTAGAGAGCCATGTAGGGTAGGTCACTTCCCTAATTGCTCCGGCGTCAAGCAGCCTGTCAACCTCCTCAACAACGGCGGTAGGTGCTCATACGATCACCGCTTTTCTGAATGATCGACTTACACTTAGGATCGACATTCAAATGGTGCTGTGAAACTGACGGATCTATACCCGACATCTCGTACAGAGTCCATGCAAAGATATCAAGGTTGCTGAGCAGGAAAGATATTAGCTGCTGTCTGTTGGCCTAATTCAAGGAGCCGCCGACCATGAAGAACTTGTCTGGGTTTTCATCGATTTGAACTCGTTGCCTTTTCGTTTGGAGGCCGCCCAACATCGTCGAGGCTTTCTCGATCCGGCAACTCAATGGAATTCACCTGTAGTTCCTTTTGCATTTTCTCAGCGAGGAGATAACATGCTTGTGCCGATTTCTGGAAGCCACGGATTTGCTCAATACTGCGTTCTGTTAGGAAGCGGAGTAATTGATGATAGGTGCTGGGCATGGCTCGCATAGTATGCAACCAGGATCGCCCTATGATGAGATTATACGGCGACGGCAGCTTGACGACTAAGAATCCCACATCCACTATTTGGGAACCTACTTGAACGGGAAGTCTAATTTTTCCCAACGGATAAGCTGGATTGGCATTGAAGCCGAATAGGGGGTAAGGGGCCAGAGAGAGATCCGATTGGGAAAAACCAAGTTTGGTGAATGTCTTGTAGTACATAATCTCTGATGTGCTCCCCGGATCAATGAGTACACGCTCAACTATGAATCGGTTTACGCGTAACTCAATTACCAAGGGATCAATGTGGGGCATTATTATCTGCCAACCAATCATCAAAAGTGATAACCTCAACTTCATGGGGCCGCTTAGTCTGAGTGAGTTGCTCTTGAGGGTTAGACTTGGATTGAATCACTGCACCGCCGATGACATTGGTAGGTCAGATATCATGTGGATCACACGGAGCTTAATGTGAATCTCGTGTCAAGGCTATTGCTTTGGTTGGGTTGCCTTTTCGGACGTACTGTTGTAGCCGGCCGTCTTGTACCAATTTTTCGTCGGATAGGGTGAATGACGGTGCTTTGAATTTCTTGGGTAGCACTGCCTTTGCAATCCGTCGAACAAAAGGATCGTCTTGATCGTCATCCGGGCTATTTCTTCTTCGTTTACGCCTTGTACGGAGACTCTCTTTAGAAGAACTGGAAATTTCAGATCGTCCCTTTTTCTTGGGCTCCGAGGATAATGAGTCGGAGTTGCTATCAGTAACTTGCTGTCGGGCTCGAGATCGTCAACCAGCTGCCCTCACGGGTCGCTTTGCCTTGGTATACAAACAAATTTTGCTTGGACTTCGCCACCGCCAAGGCCAAATCTTGACAGAAATGTTCATTCTCTGCAATCATGTTCTCCAATCTTTGTTCGTTTTGCTTTGCTTGTTCCAAGATTGCTTGCATTGCTTCGTGCTCCAAAGTCGAGGGTGAAGCAAAATTCAAGGCACATCTTGCGGTGAAAGTCTTTGTTCCAAGCATGGTTATTGGAGTGGTTTCATCTTGCGGTATAGGGTCCACAGTGACTGTCGGAGGATCTTCTGTCACGCTCGCCATGGATGTGTTTGAGTATTCCTACAGACGGCGCCAGTTGTGGAGAAGTGGTTTGGAAATACTCTTCTGATCCTGGGCAACGCTTGTGATCCTCTTCTGGTCACCTAAAAAGGAATAAACACTCCGGTCGGGGTGCCGGAATTAGCACTCCGACGGACAAGTCAGTATTTACACTCAAGAATGCTTATATTCTAAGTTAAGCACAACAATTTTCACATACCTCCTTCTGGCTGATGTTTCTCTTATTTATATCTTTTCTTATTTGGGCCTCGGGATTAGATCTATTCCCCACCTCATATTCGGCACATTTTATAATGGACCGATCTTCACTCGGCCCCTTGCTTAATCGGTTATTTGGCCGAGTAGATTGATTTGAGCTGAGCCAATTGTCGAAAGTGCTTCAACCTTGACTCTCCCAGATTTGACTATCCGTAATCTCTACGACTCTCAATCTCTACCCCATAGTATTTATAGGCTTATTTTGGGCCAAGTTTGAACCCAAATTTGAGTGGGTCCCACACGTCTTTTGGGGTGGGTCTAAAGAGGTGACGTGTTCCTTGCCGCATGGCGAGTCACACAGTGAAGACTGTTTGTCAAAACCAATTATGAGTGAATGAGAAGTTGACATCGCCGGGTTCATGGAATGGACTATTAAAGAATAAAATATGAGTTTCTTTGTAATGGTAGTCCTACATTGAAAACTTAAGAGTGCTTATGTGTGTATATAAATTCTAGGTGGTAACATTTTGGTTGGGTCCCAAGGGGTACCCCAAGTTTGTAGAAGGGAAGAGTTATGGACAAAGTCACCTTTGGCTCAAATCACCGCACATGCGTGCACGCTGACGCCGCCGGCTCGTCGAGCCATATCGAGCGCAGGTGTGGGTCAAGTCAGTTCTGACATTAATTTTTTAGACAAAATTTATTTAAATTTTTTCCAAATATTCTTTCAGGAAAAATTATTTTTTTCTAAACGAAATTAATTTTAATTTTGCGCCATATTTTTCTGTCCAAACAATGCCCTTTTTCAGTCCATTTTCCAACAAGTTCAAAATTGGTCCAAACAGATTTTTTAACCTATTGCACCAGGACAGATTCAACTTCTAGTTTCTTTCCAGAACATATTCAAATTTATTTTGAAATAGATTTTGCACCTGTTCAGTTTGAATTACACATATTCGGTAAAGGCACCAATTTTCCTATAAAAGGAGACCCTCTTGCAGAACCTTCATCATTCCGAAATTCTTTTTTCCTTGCCTTCATTTGTCCTCTCTTGCATATATATTCTACATATTATTTTAGAAAAAATTATGAGAGTATAGAACATAAGTTTTGTTCGTCTTACAGATTGTTTGGAGTGCTAGTACAATCTGTGTAAAGATCATTGTATCCTGAGGGATAGACGCCATTTATCCGTAAGTGCCTGTCACAACCCAAACCTGCCCCTATGGGTTTAGCATCGCAACCGGCTAGTAATTTGTGATTACCGAAGGCCTGTTTAACAGTAATAACCATAATACAGAGTAGAGGGGCTGGCGGAAGCCAAAACAGTAAATAAAAGATGTCCAATGAGCTGTGACAATCAGTATGCAAAAGGCTTTTTATAAACATGTCACATTGATAACCAAAACATATGCACATGCATTATATACACAAACACCCAAGCCAGGGACCAAATCCCTAACTAGAACTGTACAGTCAAGTCTTAACATTTATTACAGATCAGAGGCAAAAGGGTGAAACTGAGACACCCCAAAACAGCTGTGGCTTGAACGGACTCGGGACCTCAAGGTGAGGCACAGTGGTTGGCTTGACAAAATAAGAGCTTAACTTGAAGCTCCTAGCTTCGGTCCGGTGCCTGGACACCTACATATAAATATAAACAGTGAGCTAAAACCTAGTAAATAACATATGCGCAAAGGGGTTAATAATGAATGTCCTTTCAGTAATTAAAACAGTCAATTGCATCAATAAATCAGTCATTTAGAACCATAGTAGTCATATGTGGTACATCCCATAGCAAAACAGTATAGTAGGTCTTAACAAACCGAACAATCAGCTGATAGCCATCAAACAGTGAACAGTAGTGGTCTCGACATTGGAACCGACAGAGATCTCTGTAAAAATAGCAGTAATAGTAACAGTAACAGTAGGTTGCTATGGATGCCACGAGTACAGTTTATAAATAGGACAAACATTCATTCATTAAACAATCACATTTTAGTAAGCAGTACAGTTGATCATTCAGAAAATAATCTGTAGACACCCCATTTTTGACCGACCTTAAGACTCAGACGTCACTGATTGAGCGCTCGGTGGTGTTGCATACTGTGCTCGTTCAGAAGTCTCAGAGTCGTGGCCGTGCGCCCTGCCTCCGGACTTCCGAACTCTCTTCTATGCCTTGTCTCGGTTTGCGAACCAGACTCGGTTTTCTCTGTTTTCTTTCCTGAGGGGAGGGAGTGGTCCTGCAGGCTATCTCTCAGTGGCCGTGAGCTACTTTTCGTGGCCATAGGCCATTTTGCCCATTTCGGGGCCCAGTTCCCGGTTTTCGGAACCGTCAAGCCGTGTGCCTCGGTTTGGGACCGCCCAACCATCTCCGATTTCTCCGATTTTCGGAGGGGACCTCTGTTTTATCATACTGAGGAACACTGGGGTCTCAGATACCCACTTCGTGGCCGAATGCCACTTCGGTTGCTGCTGCCTATTTCGGGACCGGCTGCGTGATTTGGGCCGAGCATTCATTTCATCGGTTTTTGTTCAATTTTGGCAGGTACCTCTGTTTTAGCATCAGGAAGATCATTGGAGGGTGGGAGGCCAGCAATTGTCTCAGAAAACCAGTTTTGCTCCTCCGGCGCCCGTTTTGCTCACTTCCGGGCCAGTGTTGAACACCCTAGTGATATTTTCTTCGAGCCGGGACTACATATTTGTGATGAGGGCACCTGGGAGGACCCTAAAAAGTACTGGTCGGCGAATTGTTACTTTCATTTTGAGCCTCTCCTTCAAGTTCAATGTTGTGACTCTGTTTCAGAGTTGCCAAATTCCAACCTTGGAACCTTGTTCTACACACTGGGAGGACACTAAAAGTGGTGGTCGGCGAATTGTTACTTTCATTTTGAGCCTCTTTCAAGTTCAATGTTGTGTCTCTGTTTCAGAGTTGCCAAATTCCAACCTTGGAACCTTATTCTACACACTGGAGGACACTAAACCATGGTGGTCACCAGCATTCTTCACTTCATTTTTGGCCATGGCCGGCCAGGGAGTGGTGGCCGACGGTTGGGGTGGCCGGCGGCCACCTTCAAGAAATCCACTGGCGGCCAGCTGCTTTGAACCCTTTTCACCGCTTTTCAAATGCCATATCTTGATCCTCAGGGATATTTTGGGAGGAAACTTGGTGCATTTCCTCCCTTTACACCCTTTTTGGTCTATTTAAGGGCTGAGGAGCTCCTTTGTTAGGGTTACAAAATTGATCTCAAGACTTCATCTTCCAAAACCTCCATTTCCATAGCCAAAGCTCCAAAACCTTCAAGGTTCTAGGCCATTCCTTCATCAACCCTAAGCCTCACCATCACCACCTCCATTCCAGCAGCAAAGGAGGGTTTTCAAAGGCTAAGGACCAACAAATTGAAGCCAAGAAGCAACAAAAGACTTGTCTCCAAGGGTAAGACTCTAATTCCTTTTTCTAGCACAATTTTGAATCAATTCTTTACCCTACTTGCTCTCAATTTTGGGCTCCGACCCTTACTGATTTTAGGCTTATTTTGAGCCCCTCTTCAAAATTGAAGAAGGGTTCAACCTCATTTGAAAGCCCTTGATACACCTCTTTCAATATCACTCTTTATGCCATTATTTTGCATGCTTTATTTGGCTTATGGTGATCCATTTTCGAGCCTGATGTAAACTGTGAGTGGGCCTATTTTGAGTCCCTCTTCAACATTGAAGAAGGGCTCAATCATGTTTGACCTCTCTATCATGCACTTTCTTTGTAATCCTCCATATTTTCCGTAAAATTGCATGATTTATTTGGCCTATTTGTGATTTGATTTGGAACATCTCATGAACTAATATTGTGCTTATTTTGAGCCCCTCTTCAACATTTAAGAAGGGCTCAACCTGGTTTTCATGCTCTACATGCCACTTGCATTGAATTCATGTTCTACTCCTATTTGGCATGCCCCTTTGAGCTTATTTGGCTTCTGTTTTGAGTCTTCATCAGGCCTGGAAAGAGCCTTGTTTTGGCCTTATCATCATGTTTTGTTAAGGGTCTTAGGCCATTTGGTGCATGATTTTGGTACTTCATGTAATACCATCTTTGATTCCGTAAAATTGTATGCTTTGTTAGGCTTTCTTGGCCCCTGTTTTCAGCCTTCATCAGGCTTAGAAAGTGTCTTAAAATGACCCATTATTCATGTTTTGTTAAGGGTCCAAGGTTTTTTGATGCATGCTTTTGGTACCTCATGTTATAGCCTTTGTTGGCTCATTATTTTGCATGCTATGTTTAGCCTATCTACATACTGAATTGGGGGATTTCATCTCTTGTAAATGTGCATATTTTTGGTCCCTCTTTAATTTTGTAGAACTGTGTTTTTCAGTTTGAGCATTGTATATACCACTTGCTTTGTAATTCTCCTCTTTTCCCCCATTTTTGCAAGCTATTTTTGCCATACTTGTGATCATTGTTTGGCCATACTTTGTACTGAAAAAATGCTAGTTTAGGGGCTGCCTTGCTACTGTTTTACATGTTATGTCCATATTGTGCATGTTTAGTAGGGCTGTAGGCCGTTTCGGGTGCATAACATTGCATTTCGGGCATCGGGTGTAATTTTGTCATAATTCGGGGGCTATTTGTGCATCATTTTAGCTACTGAAATTTTCATTTTTCATATGCCATATGCCACGTTTCATTTGCATGCCATTTCATGCCTGTATGTCGCTGCCTCGGTTTGCGTGCCGTGTGCGCGCATTTCGAGGCAGCTTATGTGAGTGTAGCTGAGGCTCTCTCATGTTAGTGTAAGCCCAATTTGCATTTTCCATGTCATTTGCATGCCTTATGCCATTGCCTTGGTTTGCGTGCCCGTGTGCACGCATTTCGAGGCACTTCATTTTCATCTCGGCCTCTTATGTGAGTGTGGTGAGGCCCTCTCATGTTAGCGTAAGCCCATATTGCATTCGCATTCCATATGCCATTTTCTCGGTTTGTGTGCCCGTGGGCACGCATTCTGAGACATCTCATTCTGGTCTCATTGTATATCATATTTCAGGCCGTTTCATGCCTTTATGTCATTGCCTCGGTTTGCGTGCAGTGCACGCATTTCACTTCTTTATCTATCGGCCTCTTATGTGAGTGTGAGGCTCTCTCGTATTAGTGTAAGTCCAATTGCATTTCATGCCATTCCATGCCTTAGATTGCATTTTCTCGGTTTGCGTGCCTGTGTGCACACATTTCGAGGCATCTCATTTTCATAGCATTGCGCATGCTAGGATTGTATTTTAGTTGCATTCATACATATCATGCATATCGCACCGTGTTCGGGATAGGTGTTAGCCCGAACACGGGAAACGAGGCGCGTTTCGTACTCCGAGTAACGGAACGGGTCTCAATTCCCAAGTCATCGACACTCCGGATTACCCATGATGGAGTTAGGTTTTGTTGTGGCATTCATATGCATTCATCCTATATTGAGTTGTGCAATCCGGCTCCTCGGCCATCATGCATCGATATGCGTGATTGGTGGCACGAGGATCGAGGCATGCATATATTTGTGAAATACACTGCTATGCCCTTTCACGCTCTCTGTTGCGGCAAAAATGAAGAATTAGCAACTTTTCGGGAGTTGTACGCATTCAGAAAAAGTGCAAGCAGAGGCTAATCGGGGCATCGCCGTGGATTTCGCAAAAAGGACCGCATGCATCATTCATCGAAGCAAGGCACCCACGGCTTGCATGCGATTCTGACTTTCTTAGTTAATTCATTAATTAATTAGGAATGTATATTTATTGATTTGTATTATTCTTTCATTTGAATTGTATATTATTTATTCGGACCCTCTGCGAGGGCATAATTGTAATAAGGGTGTGTGAGTGTGATGTATGTCTTCCAACCCCATTTCTTTCTCCCTTTTATTTACACCTTACGATGGTTAGATATAGGGCATATTTCAATTAGCTCTGATGTAATGACATGTTTGCATCATTCATCTGTTTTGCATGCATAGGACTCGGCGCATCATACAAGCGCATTTGTATTTCAATTCCAAATTGAATACATGCTAGTTGTAGCATTTCATATGCCATGTTTAGAATAGCCGAGCTGCTATAGTTGCATCTTTGCATGTGTTGCATTAGGCATTACGTATATTTAGGATCATGCATGATTTCTAACAAGTTTTTGTTTTGGCTTGGAGTACTTGGTGAGTTTATGCTTTAGCATCCTTGCATGCGTGTGAGTGTTGCCATGATTGCATGCTTACCATGAGGCTAAATGCTTATGTGATATAAGCGCCTTGAATGCTGTGGGTGGAGGTTGAGTTACTTGAATTGGAACAATTCATCAAATGTTTGTTTTAAGCCCACTAGATAGTGGCAAAATCATTGTTTTCTTAAGCCCACAAGAGGGTGGCAAATCCACGTCTTAGCCTACCTGCGGGTAGCACCATCAAACCATTTTCAAACAAACAAACATGAAATGTTTTGTTCCAATTGAGGCGATTAGGTCTATACTTGTATCTTTGTCGCATCACATAGTAACCTAGGCTAATACTTAGGAATAAGAACTCACAATGTTTTCAAAAGCAGATATCATGGTTAGTAGAGGCGGTCTTTGGCCAGGCGAGAATGCTCACGATGTGACCTTCCCCAATCGTACCCAAGTTCGAGCCAACTTTGGTGATAGCGGATCGTGGCCTTTGGCACCGAGTTAGGGTTTCCTAAATTTCCCATTTAAAATATTTAGGTGGCGACTCTGTTATCTGGCAAAGCAGTCCATGTTTGGTACTTCTTTTCAAAAAATCTGTTTTTCTCAAAAACGATTTGCCGGATTTGGACTCTTTGGTTCAAGATTTGAAACCGCGACAAAATCGAGTCCGAACTGTAGCGAGGTCCCTCGCGGGCTTGTTACAGTTTCTGGCGACTCTGCTGGGGATTTAGAGAACTTGACTCGAACTCGTGATATCTGGTTTTGACTACACTTGTGTGTTTCTTTGCATTGCATTTGCATTGGTGCGCCTAGGACACCGTGTTTGCCATATGCCATTCGAGCGATTTCTTGGGAGGCTTGTCTTGTCAAGTCATGTCCATAAAATTGATCGGCTCTGAGCTCTGACGACATGGGAACACAAACCCGGTTTCTGGGGCACCCTTGACCATTCGACCTAGTGCATATTGAATCCATAGTGACCATTCCAAACTAGGACGGGTTGCTTACCCGTTTATAGGTTGTTTGAAGCCATTGCGTGCGTAGTGAAACCCTAGTTCTGACAAAATAGGGCGAAACCCTACCCCAACATAGGGGTGTTTTGGCTCTCACTTATACGCTATGTGCTTGTTAGAGTCGTCTCTCTGAGAATGCATGTATCGATTGAGTTTGGGCATCGAACTGCGGGCATCATTCGATGTCGAGAATCGGTTGTCTGCGGATATCGATTGATTTAGAAACGATGTCTGAGAGCAGTGATCGATGGTTGAGGCGATGTATTTCCGGCTTATCAAGCTGCGTGTTGTATGCCGTGTGTGTTGTGTGTATTTAAATTAATTTGTTATCTTGCCCGTTTTACGGTCATTTATTTCCTTTTGCTTTATTATCTTTTTCTAGGGCGGTTTGTATACGATTGCTTCGAACGGTCGATACTCCCCAAGCAATTTGGACCGAGGTCGCAGACTCAGCCGTCCGAGATCTAGTTAGCGGACATCGGTGTTCCACTCTTTACCGATCACGAGAAGAAGGCGAGAAGGCACAATGTGTCGAGCACGGATCACCGGAGCAATGATCTACTCTAGTGTCGAGCGATCGGGTTGAGATTCTGTTTACGCTATAGAGATACACTTGCGGTTATTGAGATGGAACAACGAATCCAACAATGGAGGCGATGATCGCCCGGATGAATGAGAGCATGAAACAAATGCAAGATGATGCTATCCGCTTGATGAATTTTCTAAGCAATGAGCATGTCATGGCCCAGCGATCTGGTGATCACAGTTACAGCGAGAATGCGCATCTGCTTCACACGAGTCCCTCCTCCACTAGGCGCATCGAGGTTCCTCCTCCACGGGGCCCCATTACTGGCGAGATATCTCTTGGCGAATGCTCCTCCAAATCCCAGAATACCAGAACACCAGAATACCCTCCCAAATCCACGAGCGCTCGCCAAACTTCCAAAACACCCAAGAGGACACGGGTCTTCCAGAGTGGCTCGCCCGCTTCTGCCATATTGTCCAAAAATATTACACCCAATCACGGACTCTCCATTCGAGTTCGAGGTAGACGAACGACTCTGAAATTGAGCAAGTTGGAAAAAGCTCTTCAAGAAATCACAGGGTGAAGGCCATCGAGATATTGAAAGCGGCTACCTTGATGTGGCGTAACATTGCAGACAGATTTAAGATGCCCCGGATCGATCGCTTTGATGGATCAGGGGACCCCATGGTTCATCTGGTACATTTCGGACATCTTGAGGCCAATGGGCCTAACCGGACTCTGAAACTCTCCTTTGTTTGGCGAACCTGTCGAGTGGCCAAGCTGGTATGCAAAGTTGGATAATGATGTCAAGAGGCTGGGATGAGTTGGTTGAGGCCTTCGTTGCACAATATTCATATAATACTCGGATCGAGATTACAACCGTGATCTCGAGACAACAAGCGAGAACGAAGAGACTTTCTCGATTTTGTCACTTTCGGTGGAAGCAAAGGCATCGATGATGACCTTAAGGCCAAGAGATAAAGATCAAATCCGGATGATTGTGCGCAATCTCCAACCAAGGCTTATCACGAAGATGATTGTAGTTCCTTCCCCACCTTGAGACTTACATGATATGGGGGTGCAAATTGAGGATGCTATGAAGCAAGGGTTGATTGACGGGGCCGGGATCGGCCAGAAGAACATTCAACCGTAATAACAATGCGGGCCGAGTGGCTCTGCCAATACAAGAGCAGAGGTCGGTATGGTCACCACCACTCCTCCCCAACCAAGGCCCGGCGGCCACACCTTTCGATGCATCTGGGAGGCGATAACCAAGCTTCAAGATACCAATCGAGGGTCAATGAACCTTCTCCCCACTACATATGCCTTTGTCCAAAGTCCTCGGGGTTCTAGTCGAGAAAGGGCATCTGAAACCCTTGGGCAAGGCCCCTCCAAATCCACTCCCCTTCCACAACCCGGCCAAATATTGCAAATAACAACAGCAGCATGGACATGATACCGACCAATGTTACAGACTGCAACATGAGATTCAAGACCTCATTGACAAAAACATCATTCTACCTCGAGAGACCCAGCGTCACAACTAACCCACTCGACACATAACCAAGATCACCCAAAAGAATCAATCTCATCCAAGCGGGGGCGTGTCTTACGACCTAGTATCTACATTACTCCCCACCTACCCAAGCCAAAGGTGATCCTTCTGATAGCGACTTGTGCATGATGGACACCTCCACAACCCAACTGAGCCAAAGGTGGTGACCACCGAAAATGGAGCAGGCGGGGCTTAGGAGAGCAAAGCTGTTGAGTCTGGGGTGGGCGGTCGAGAATTTAGTGGCGAGCTTATGATCCAGTGGATATATCTTGTCAATGAGCGACCTAAAATTTGAGTGTGGGGCGCGGAAGAGTTTGAATTGTGTATGATCAGGGGACAAACTTGAATCGGTGGGGATGATCGACAGCGATGGAAGAGGACCGCCAACCTCCGGTTTTCAACGACCAAGAATCGGGGATGCATCAATCAAGCTGGTTCGAATCTGAGAGTCGTGAAGTCGTCGGGTGGTTGGATGATCGGCGGATATTGTACCATTTGTGGCGGAAGGGCGAGGTCGATTGAATTGGGAGGCGCCGGTACGAAGAATTCCGCTCGGGAGCAAGACACTTTGAAAACCGAACAATTATTTGGAGGAACAAGAAAAGAAATGGGATTACGAGAGGATCAGAAAAGCAAAGAACCATGAGGAAGTTGAAAGTCTTTGTAAGCACGAGGCTGAACATCTTTGTGAGCATGTGGGAGGAAAATCTTGAGAGCGCAAACAAGCCCGAACAGACAGTGCTGTTAAATGCTAATGGGATGTGGTGGGAAGATGGCGACTTGTATCTACGCCCACCTGAGGCGAAGATTGGGCGGGTGGCCAACTGACACACAGTACCTCGAAGAGGTGGACCATATGACTAGAAGTGGGCGGTATTTCAAGCCCCACACCTTGATCAACCCGAGGCATCTGGCGAAGATAAAGAAGCGGACAAGCAGAGAGAGAAGCAAGTTGAAGAAGAGGCATCTTGAAGCGGTTAAAGAAAATACAGGCGGACATCTCCATCTGGGGTCTGCTTATGGCTTCAAGGGTGCACAGGCAGGCTGTCCTATCTGCTATGGACAAGGCCAAACTCTCCATCGGAACTACGCCAGAGCAGCTGGTTGGGCTGGTTTTTCGGAGGAGGTTCCCGGCATTGACCTTTTCGGACAAGGATGCCGCTGAGGCGTGGATCATATGAGACCTCTACATCTCTGTAGAATCACGAGGACAAATGGATTCGGTGGTACTTGTTGATCTAGGGTCCGCTATCAATGTCTTGCCGAGCAGGCGTATGCAATTGGGTTAAAACTGCGGACTTCACACCGACTACTCAAGTGATCGAGCCTCACGACAATACAAGTAGGGATGTCACAGGGGACGATAAAATCCAAACCAAGATTGGGCTGGACAACCACGAGGTAGATTTTCATGTCTTGGAGGTCCTGCATCCTTTAACATGCTTTTGGGGCGACCACAGTTTGCATCGGTGAAGGCCGTCTCATCTACTCTACATCAAATGGTGAAATACCCCTATGGAAAGGGAGTAGCCATTGTTTTTGGGAATTCATCAATCCATCCTCCTCAGGAATATCTCGCCGATCTTGGAGATTGAACACGGCATGGAAGACATGTTCATATCGGGATTTACTTTGGTTGAGGCAGGGTGGTGCAAAACATTATGGTGTGAATGAAGGTGTGTATGTCGGCGCTCAATCCGTCTACCTCATGAACAAGCTACAACATATCCGGGATGGGATTGGGAAGAAGCGGCGAGAAAGGAGTCGCGTTGGCGAAGTGCCACACAATCCACATACCTTTGGTGGGTTATCTGCCCACCAAAGAAGATTGGGCAAGAAAGGGAAGGAAATGGCAGCGAGCAGAGCGAAGCAGTGGGAAGCCTTTTGATCTAATGCAGGCCCATCAGGGTACCTGAGCAGACGCTTTGTCGGGAGGAAGACTTTCCATTTGCGGCTTCGAGCCATGGTTCAGCGGAGAGGAAGCGCGTGCAGGTTTGAAATCTTCTTGACACTGCAACTATCAGGGGATGATGTTGCCCTGAGCGAGCAGACCCAACAAGCGAGGTTGAAGCGAGAATAAGGCGGTGGATTACGAGAGCCTGAATTGGAAATGGGGTAGCTGGCATGTCTCCTCTCGATCCTCCGATCGACCAAGATTGCTTGGGGAATAACTTCATGGTTTCCATGATTGGGGATGAAAGCAGTGTGAGCCGACCGTGACTATCTTGGATGCATCAATCGCACCCTCTCACTTGGCGGTCTGAGGAGGATTTTTGTCGAGCAAAGGTCGGGTAGTGAGCGAATCTGATTCCAGAGTCTGTGAGTCGGAATCGATTCAGCTCGGCGAGTCTGAGTCTGGTACTCTGGGATGTCAACCGGATGCCAGATCTGTCGGTCGTCTTTTCCTTTTCATTTGAGTCTGTTGTAGATGAATTGGATGATTTGGATGTGCCTAATGAGAATGAACTACTGTGGTTTAGAGTACTTTTACGTGCCCCTAATTTATTGCATTAATTCGGACTTTCAAAATTTTGATCAAAGCAGCGAGGGCGAAGTTCCTCCGGTTTACAACGTCTAATTGAGCAAGAGCAAGAGATTTGTTAAGCCATTAATGGATGAAATCATTTCCGTGAACATTAGTCTTGAGGAGGACCTGGTGGTCGGATCGGGTCCACGTTGTCTTCGGAGGAACAGCGCTTAGTCGCTTTATTAAAAGATTTCAAAGATGTTTTAGCGTGGTCCTCACGAAGACATGCAGAATCGATCTGAGATTATCTGACATCGGATCCCCCTTGACCCGAGGCCCGACACATCAGCGAAGCTCGGAAGGATCCGCGGATTGGGCTCTTAAGATTAAGGAAGAGGTCACCAAGCAAATTGGCGTGAGCTTCTGCTAGTATCTGAATATCCGTCTTGGTTGGCCAACATTGGTCCGGTGCCAAAGAAAGGTGGCAGGATTCGGGTGTGTGTGGGCTTGAGGGATTTGAACAGAGCTAGTCCGAAGGACGACTTTCCCCTACCGCACATCGATGAGTTAGTGGACTTCACAGCAGGGCATGCATTGCTCTCATTCATGGATGGCTTCTCAGGGTACAACCAGATAGTGATGGCGCCAGAAGACAGAGAAAAGACTGCATTCACCACCCCGTGGGGAACATACTGCTACCGGGTAATGCCGTTTGGGTTGAAGAACGCTGGGGCTACTTATCAACGGGCCGCGACCACAATACTACATGATATGATCCACAAGGAGGTTGAGGTGTACGTGGACGACATGATTGTCAAGTCCAAAGAAAGAGAGGGCCACTACACCGCCTTGCACAAGTTTTTCCAAAGGATCAGGGAATTAGGTTCGGCTAAACCCTCGAAATGTACATTTGGTGTTCTGTGGGAAAAATCTTTGGGGTTTCGATTACATAAAGGGGCATCGAGGTCGACCCTTCCAAAATCAAGGCCATCTTAGAAATGCCACCACCAAGGTGAAAAGGAGGTGCGAGGCTTTACGGGTAAAGTGCAATTCATAAGGCGGTTTATTTCAAAACTAACCTTGACTTGTGAACCACTTTTGGCCTCCTCAAGAAAGGAAAAAGTTCAATGGGACGGCCGATGTCAAAATGCATTTGAGCAGTTAAAGAATATCTCTGAGAACCCACCCGTTTTATCACCACGAGCAGGAAGCAGTTGATTTTGTATCTGTCGATGGTTGAGACTACAATGGGTTGCATGCTTGCACAAGAATCGAGAAGATAAGGTGGAAGAGCCATCTATTATTTAAGCAAGAAGATCTTTGGAATCTGAGACCCGATATACACCGCTCGAAAAAGCTTGCTTAGCTACGGTATGGGCTACGAGAAGGCTGCGGCACTACTGTTAGCTCACTCTGTAATGTTGGTTTCACGACTAGATCCCATCAAATATCTTTTAGAAACCGGCGCTTCTGGTAAACTAGCTCGTTGGTTCTTGTTGCTCTCGAATTTGATCTCACATATGTGGCGCAAGTCGATGAAAAGGAAGAAGCGATGGCGAGTTCCTTGCCGACCACCGGTTGAGGATGAAGCGATTGAGTACCTATTCCGGATGAATCAATTACGCATATCGGCGAAACTTGGACAATGTACTTTGGCGGAGCGTCAAATCAGCATGGGTATGGGATAGGAGTGTTGCTGATAGCACCCGACAATTCCCGTATCCCTCTAGCCTTCAAACTCGGTTCAAAGTCTCAAATAATGAAGCGAGAATCTGAAGCGTGCATTCTTTGGTTTAGGCGACCCTAGAACTAGGGGCAAGGCAATTTGGATGTCATTGGGGATTCGAACCTTGTTGTGTCTCAAGCTAAAGGAGGCTGGAAAGTTAAAGAGGAAAATATGATGATGTATCACCAAACCTTGGATTTCTTGATTCCTCGGTTTGAAAAGCTAAGTTTTACTCATCTACTAAGAGAGAACAACAAGTTAGCAGATTAGCTAGCAACTCTATCATCTATGATAGACATCCGTGTGGAGTCGGGATCGTCCGGTCATCATCGACGAAATTTGTACCTGCCTATGAGTCGATTGCAGCCATAGATGAAGTTCAGGACGAACACCCCTGGTATTACGACATCTGGAACTTTTTGGAGAAAGAAGCATACCCGCCAGAGGTAAATGCCAAAGACAAGAGAGCAATCAGGAGAATGTCAGTTCAGTTCATCATCTGCGGGGGTAAGCTGTATAAACGGGGTCATCTGGGAATGCATAAATTGTGCGTTGATGCTGAAGAGTCAAGACGTCTGATGGAAGCCATCCACGGGGGCGAATGTGGTGCACACATGAATGGGGTAATGTTGGCACGGAAGATCCTTAGACAAGGTTATTACTGGTCCACTATGGAGGAGGATTGTATTGGTTTCGTCCGGCGATGTCACAAATGTCAAATTCATGCAAATCGCATGAACATTCCGCCGTCAAAGCTGTACAACATGACTTCGCCATGGCCATTTTACATGCAGGGAATTGATGTAATCGGGCCGTTACGCGAAAGGGATCGAATGGGCATGAGTTCATCTTGGTAGCGATAGATTATTTCACAAAGTGGGTTGAGGCCCAATCTTCGCGATGTTGAAAGCTCCACACGTGGCAAAATTCATCAGAAACAACATCATCTGTCGCTACGGGGTCCCAAATGAAATAGTTTCAGACAATGGTTCCCACTTCAAGAAGGAGGTGATTGATTTGTTGGAGAAATACAATGTGGCTTTTCATAAGTCGTCTACTTACGGCCGCAAACCAGCGGGCGATTGAGGCCGCCAACAAGAACATCAGCGCATACTACGAAGATGGTGGAAACTTATCGGGTGGCGGATAATTTGCCGTTTGCTCTGTGGGGACTCTGAGGACTTCGATCAGAACTTCTACTGGGGCGACTCCGTACTCATTGGTCTATGGGATGGAGGCCGTTCTGCCTATTGAGATTGAGGTCCGTCATTACAGTATTGGCGAGTGCGAGATAGCGCGGATTAGCGTGAGCATTTGAGAACTCATGCTTTTCGATGAAAGAAGGTGAAAGCAATACCACATCTAAGGTTATCAGCGAGAATCGCCGGGCTTTCAACAAGAAGGTTAAGTCGAGGAATTTGAAAGAAGGAGATTTGGTACTCAAGGACAACGAGCTCCCATCCACGACCCAAGAGGCAAGTTCGGACCCAATTGAATTGGTCCTTACATCATCAAGTCAATGCAGTCGAATTGGAGCTGTGGTTACGATGGATCTAGATGGCTTAGAGTTTTCCCAACCGATCAATATGGACAAGTTGAAGAAATACTACCCTGAGAGGCTCGCTGGGCGAAAACCGAAAAGGCGACCTAGGCAAAACTTCGAGCATAGAAAAATTTGAAATTATAAAAGTTGAGCTCGCAAGGTTGAAAACCAAAAGGCGGCCTTGGCAAAAGTTAGGCGCAAAAGGAGAGTAAAAATACCCGGCGAACCTAAGCTGAACTCGTAAGACTTGATTCCCATCTTTGGGATCGTGGCGACTTCATCTTGAAGTTGATCACAATCTTTTCCCCGATCAACTTTGTCCATTACGATCATCTCGGTCATCTCTATTCATCGGCATTTATTGTGATCTCGATGCAGTGTTATTAGGACTAGGGGCAACTTTCCGCTGCTATGGATTGCCAAGGCACTTTTCAGACTAGGGGCAACTTTCCAGTTGCTAGGATTGAGGTTGTGCATCTCGTTGCGGATCTCGGCGTGTCGATTCGATTCATATCGAAAATAGTTTTGAAAAGTTTTAATAAAAGTTGACTTTGTTCAAATTAATCTTTTCACAACTAAGACCATTTTTGGACCAAAAGTGGAGAATTTTCAGTACCACGACCTTCAATTTCATTGATTTCAAAAGCGAGTTCTTTTGCTCTTGCATACAATTGAAGTTGCTTTTTATTACATTCATAACGAAAACTTGAAAGTACTAATAAAGCAATAAATCTGGGGCATAGTCAAGTCAGGTGTCCCTGCGCCCCCTTCTAGAGCTAGTTGAAGCCTCTGATGCCAACCTAGGCCCAACCTGTGCTTCTTCGTTGAGCCAATCGGCACTTTCGTCGATAAAGTGCAAGCTGAAAATAGGAAGCGAGGGCGAGCTCTCTAACTCTCCATCTTTGCGACTGTCGAGCAATTGTGCGCCTCGAACTGGAAATGTAGCCGGATACTCTATCCCCTCCGGTGGGCAAGTCTGATCACGGCCAAACTGGCGCAGAATACGGAATGGGAAATAGAACACACAGTGAGTCAAGCCGATCAGTCGAATCCCGACCTGCCGGGACATGCTATAGCTCATTGCCGGGAGATTGAGCCAAGGACAACGCCACGCAATGCGATCCGCCGACAAGTTGCACATCCATTCAAACCACCAGCTCTCATCAGGAGCATTCACTAGGCCTTGCGAAAAAGTAACCACAATTTGAGTAAGCAGGACAAGAGTCCACAACTTGCAATTTATCCATCAACCATATCTGGGGAGGGATGAAAAATGAGAGAATAAAGAATAGAGAGATGTGCGATGAGAGAAAAGTAAGATGAGGGTTTTGTGAGAAAAACCGAGCCGAGGGCAGTGATGTGAGTGAATATACATGTGAGCTTGGGTGGGAAACATTACACCTGTGATGAGTGGACTCCTGCAAACTGGTTGTCTCCGTGTAGAAAGCATCAAGCCCATCGGTGTCTCGGCCAATGTCATGGCGTCTGACTCTTCCATCCCTCAAGCCTTGGCGACTTCAATCAAGCGGATGCTAGCTCCTCCGGAGCCGAGACAAGCAGAAAATGAGATAGTAGGCACAAGCGGAGGCGTCTTGCGGAAGCCTTGCCAATAGTGGTTCTTTGCGGTCACGGCATCGAGAATCGATAAATCGGGCTCGGGATATCAACATGCCATCACCAATCGAGATCTAGCATCATGCGCATTAAGACCGCACATCCGCCCTAAGGTTTGGGCATAGCTAAAATTGAGGTAGGCGAATTTCCTCGCCTCGCTCGGACTCCATCAAGATTTGAAAATCTTCAAAAGTAGGACATACCTCTTGCCGCCAAAGCTAAAGGCGTCGTCATAGGGTTCCAAAACCTTGCGCGGCATAGAGGAAAGGAAGATCAGTGGAGTCGGCCTAGCGTGAACAGCGCATTCAAGCCAAAACCCCGGAAGTTCAACTTCTCCGCGCCATCTAAAGAAGAAATCCAAGATGTGAGATTTTCTGTGAGAAATGCCTCCATTTTTGCGAGGAAAGGTGATGAAATGAATGAGTTCAAGGGTGGGGCTTTTATAGAGGGGCAAAACACTATTCAAAGGACACGTGTCAAATTTGTGGAGGTTGCGGGAGAGGTGGCCAGCCGGCCATCTATCCTAGTAGGCCGGCCACCCTCTAGGCTCCAAATGCAAAATGTTTTCGACCTCGCGTTGGTCCTATTTTGCCCGGAAGGAAGCTTGAGGCACTTTCATGCATCGGGAATGTCGAAGGCCTCCATTTCTATCGATTCTGGATACATTCCATTATCGGATTGTCCGTCCGTATGTTTTGTTGTGTTTTGCTTATCGAGTTGTTGTTTTGTTTATCGAGTTGTAAGTTTTGTCGTTGTCATCGCATTTTGTGTTTTGAATTGTTACTTTTTGGTTATACAATTTTGTTAAGTCTTGTCTATTAGTCGTTAACATTGTTGTACTTTGTTTATCAAGTTGTAAACTTGCTAAGATTATTATTTCTTAGTGAGTCGAGTTGTTTTGATTTGTTGCGTCGGTTCATTACGACCGGTAAATACATGAGGCACATTTTCATTCGATTCCATTTTGTGCAAAATGATGCGATGCGATGCTAAGAGTTTCAAATACAAACATCTTTTCAAAAATTTGTTTCATTCCATCATGTTTTTACAACAAAATAAAGGTACAAGTTTCTGAGAAAATAAAGCGCCTAACAATGTGCAAAGTGCTACAAACTACTAGTCAAAAAGTAAAATAAAGCAGGAAATAACATCAGTATCCTCGGGAACGGGAATGAGGAGGCCCTCTCATCCTCTTTTGCGGGACAACCTCTGCACCATCATCACCATCCGGATCAGAGTTGTCATCCTCCGGATCCCCCTCAGCCTCGCCTCCGCTCCCGGAACCAAGACCGGAGCCTCCCTCCCCAGGAGATGTCTCTGACACACGGTCTGCGACCTCCTCCTCCTCATCCTCGACAATGGGTGCCCTGCGTCTGCGAGACGACCCTGCTCCTCGAGCTCCTCGGTAAGGCCTGGATGGCCCAGCTCCTCGGGGCCCAGTACCTCGAGTAGGTCTAACACCTCGACCTCTCTGAGAAGGCCCGGGTGGCCCACCTCGTGTCGAAGCATATACGGGAGGCATCTGAAAATGAAAAGTGCAATACATCAGTTCAAACATAAGCGGTGCAAATGCAGGTATGTGAGTGGGGTGTGTGCGGATGTGTTCTACCTGACCTATCGGTCTTGAGAATGCTCAAAACCAGCATGTTAACAGAAATATGATAAATGCAAGAGAGATGAAGGGTACCTGGAAGCCCATGATGGACATCTGTGCCTCTCTACGCAGGACCATCCCCTCAAGTGAGGCCACCACCCCGAGCATCTGGTCTATGTACTCCCG
The DNA here is from genome assembly GCA_025200525.1 of Camellia lanceoleosa. Taxonomy (NCBI): domain Eukaryota; kingdom Viridiplantae; phylum Streptophyta; class Magnoliopsida; order Ericales; family Theaceae; genus Camellia; species Camellia lanceoleosa. The sequence goes on along the minus strand of CM045766.1, from coordinate 110,165,664 downwards.
AGGTGGCTGCAGACACAAGCTCAACTCATCAATAAATAAGCAACTGCCAAAATGTCTGTGTGATAAATGAAAAATGGTAGAACATACCGGTGGTGAGTCAGGATCACTGACATATCTGTGACCAGGCATCGGAGGCTCCATAGGGATCGGAATCGGGGAAGTAGTCCCATACTGCCAACTCGTCAACTCAGTCGGCATATCTGGCCATCCAGGATGATCGAGAGTCGGAGGGATCGGAGGAATCGAACTGCCTCTACCTCTAGATGCACCAGCCCTGCTAGAAGAGGGGATGTCTGCAGCACGGGCACGACTCGAAGATGGTGCGCCAATGGGCCTCGATGGTGGAGCCGTACTCCGTCAAGGGGCATCGAGATATATCGGCGATAGGTGGCGTAGTTCCCTCAATGAGATGTAATAAAGCATCGGTGCCTGCATGTCCCTAGTGACCTCCTCGATAGATAGCTTTGTCGGCGATCCGCATAGTGGGTGGAGGCACGGCGGAGGGTCTGAGAATCATACCCCACACTTGAAAGCGTTCCCGAGAACCAAGCCTGCCGTTGGTCCCTCGGCGAGGAACCTATCTTTGGGAACTAGTCGACCCTCCAGGGTACTGATTCTCGAGATCGTCGCCAAAGACTGCCCAGGGTTGCCAGGTGATCTGCGGATAACCAGTGTACAAATCAATCAGAAATCAAGAAATACAAAGCAGATCAAAGATGAAAATGAAAGGAACTGAGAGTTCTGAAATACCTCTGTCGCGCGCACGGTGTCGAAGTACTGTCGCAGAGAGAAGAGAGTCTCTCGAGGCCTCGATAGGTGCTCGCCCTCAAACATCAATGAAAACGGAGTCATAGGAGGTCCTGCCACCTCCATCTCCGGGGCTAATGTGGGGAAATATGCATATACCCATAGCTGAGAAAAGCAGTGCGGAATGTGAATACAAAGTGCTAAAGGCAGAATACAGAATGCAAAGTGCGCCGTGTGTGCAGTGAATAAGTAATGAGGAGCAAAAATGTAAATCAAGAGGACAGAATGTACCTCCCAAGCTCTCCAGTAGCCGCCGAGTAAGTCCCCCCGCGTGCGAGAGACTGCGCTCATGTAACAATAAAGGGTAGCCAGGCCAGCGCCGCCCCAATCATACTGATTGACCTGTGATAGGTCTACTAGGGCACTCAAGAGATCTGACCGACCATGTTCCTCTGTCGACAAGCAGTGGTGCCAAAGAGGAACATGAGGAAACCACGGGTATACTGCTCGACCTCCTCGGGAGACTCAGGCTCCATCTGTGGCCGCCGGAAATGGGAAGAGAACCAAGTATACCGAACCCTCCCGGAAGCTCTGTCTACAGGCGGGAGTGCCCCCAATAGATGCATCCAAGCAGCCTCCCACTGACCCATATCTTCGTGAGGGAATGGGTCCACCGCCTATGTCTAGGCGGTGAGTACTGTGAAGTCGGTGGGGTCATGGTCATATCGGTCATGAGAAAAATGGAAAAAATTGGTGGTGTCCCACCATCTCTCCTTGAGCGACAAACAATGTCCTCTTGATAAGGCGGTGTGATAACCCCCTGTGAGAATGGTCGAATCTGCGAAGTCAGCAAGTCTCGGACGGCTTAGGAAGCTCGGCATACCACTCCCTCGCGGCAGTGGAGCCATATCCTCGCACTGTGCGAGAGCCAACCTGCATTTAGAATGAATGCATGTATCGACAAATAAAAATGAAACGTGTGCAAATGAAGTGAAGAAGTGTGCAAATGAAATGAAAATGAGCTATGTACAAATGAAGTGTGTTCAAAATTGCGTGTTGATGAATCGAGTTTGGGTGTTCAAATCTTAATTAATGGTGTGTGTTCACTTCAAATCTGAGTGCGTGTTGATAAATCGAGTTTGGGGTGTGTTCTACTCTTAATCGATGGTGTGTGTTCACTTCAAATCTGGGCTGCGTGTTGATGAAATCGAGTTTAGGGTGTGTGTTCTACTCTTAATCGATTAATGTGTGTTCACTTCAAATCTGGGCTGCGTGTTGATAAATCGAGTTTGGGGCATGTGTTCTACTCTTAATTAGTGGGGTATGTGTTCACTTCAAATCTGGGTGTGTGTTGATAAATCGAGTTTGGGTGTGTGTTCTACTCTTAATCGATGGTGTGTGTTCACATCAAATCTGGGCTGCGTGTTCAGTAAATCAGAGTTTGGGGCTGTGTGTTCTACTCTTAATCAGTGGGCTGTGTGTTCACTTCAAATCTGGCTGCGTGTTCGATGAAATCGAGTTTAGGGTATGTGTTCTACTCTTAATCGATGTGTGTTCACTTCAAATCTGGCTGCGTGTTGATGCATCGAGTTTGGGACTGTGTGTTCTACTCTTAATCAGTGGGCTGTGTGTTCACTTCAAATCTGGGCTGCGTGTTCAGTAAATCAGAGTTTAGGGCTGTGTGTTCTACTCTTAATCAATCTGAGTTTGGGACTGTGTGTTCTACTCTTAGTCGATGTCTTTGTGTGCTCATTTTCAACTTGGTAGTGTGTTCGGTGAATCAATGTTTGAGCCGTGTGTTCAATTTCTAACTAATGTGTACTGTGCGTTCACAATTAGTCAATGAGCTGTGTTCATGAAATTCAAGTGGCTAAGTCACATGCTCAGGATGCAAGTACTATGTCATAAGCTAAACTGTGTGTCTAAGCATGGCAAAGGTACAAAATGCACGAAAGATCTGAAAATAAAGTAAAATACCTCTGCCTCGTGAGAGAGGTCTTTGCTCGACTCTCATGAAGAAGATCCCCTGGTACCCGATCGTTGAACTCGGTGAAATGACGGAAAACGGCTCGCGGAAGCCTATGTACCGCTGGGGCGTATCGATCGGGAACAAAAGGGCGAACCCTCGGGGGCAATGTCATAATATCAAAATCATCTCCGGCGCCGGGAAAACCTCCACCGTGAGGGAAATGACCCGCCATGTCAAGAAATCTGCAAAGAGAAGCAAAAATGAGCAAAATGAGCCAAAATTGGAAAAAGTCAACAAAAGTCAACTCTCGGGAAATGAAAAGTCAACAAAAGTCAACTCCCGGAAAAATCTTCCAAATAATGAGACAAAATTACCTCAAGTGGTGAAAATGAGAAGAGAAGCCCCGAAATCGGAATTTAGTCGGCTCAAAGTGCTTAAGACTAGAAGATTTCGCGAAAACAACTTGTGTGGAAGGCCGGAGGGCGCGTATAAAATGTAGATCTGAAGGAGAAAATGGTTTAGGGAGCAAGAGAAGGAGCTTTTGCAGCTGTGGGAATGATTTCAGAGGCAATGGAGGAGCATATATATAGAAATGGCGAAAATGACCAAAATGCCCTGCTTTTGGCGGTGGCCACCACCTTTTACTGGCCGGCCATTTGCTTTTCCTCCCCTGGCCGATGGCCTCTCCTAGGGAAATGGGCTGGCCGTTGGTGGCCCCCACCCCTCCCCCTCTCTGCAAATTTTGAGGAAAATCGGAGTTCCCGGGACCTGAAAAAGTTCAAGAAAAGTGCACTTTCTGGCGCCAAATTGCTCCACCGGAACTTCAATTGCAATTTCTGACATGTGTCTCATCATTATTCATCAAAATCAGAGTGTATCCTTTTTAAACATGTTGTGACCTCTCCGGGAGGTGAATCAGAGGCATGATCGAGTTCTCGTCGAAATGCGCAGCGTTTCGGCTCGTTGTTGCGCAACAAACGGGCACCCTGATTTGTGCTCGTTTTGCATTATTTGGCACATAATTTGCATTCTCATGAATGTTTTGCATTGTCATGCGTGATTTCTTGGTGTACAATACTTCTATGCTTGAGCATACGTTGTCACGCATTATCTTTTCTCGCATTGTGATGCATCCACTTTCATGAAACCTTGCGTGTGTCAAACTTTTGAATCATAGGAATCACATTGAATATATGTTGTTGGCATATTGTTCCTGTTGAATTTCTCTATTTTGCAGTCACGATATTGTATGTACGGTTCATTTGAGGCTGGTGCGACCAGACGAATCGCGCAGGTATCGTAGCTTCTCCGTGTGAGGCAGCGAGAATTGAATAATTCTCGCATTCCTACTTGCATGAAATGTAGTTGTTGCTTTGCATTCTTGCTTAAAGCTGTTGCATCTATTTGTCAATACTTGCTTCATTCTGACTTCTTTGCACTTGCATAATCACGGCTCCGTGCCTATCATTTGCATTTGCCCCTTGCTGAAGGCACGCCTTCTTGCACATCTCTTTATCTTGTATGATTGTCTAAGTCTTGGCCTTGTCAAAAATGGGTCGTCTCAGGCTTTGACATTCACTCGTCACTTCTTGACTTAGAGTTACATCAAAGAGGGGCAATTGTAGACACCCCATTTTGACCGACCTTAAGACTCGAGCGTCACCGATTGGCGCTCGGTGATGTTGCATATTGTGCTTTCGTTCGAAGTCTCGAGTCGGCGGCGTCGCGCCTGCCTCCGGACTTCGAACCCTCTTTGTGCCTTGTCTCGGTTTGCGAACCGGACTCGGTTTCTCTGTTTTCTTTCTGAGGGAGGAGTGGTCTGTAGGCTATCTCTCGGTGGCCGTGAGCTACTTTCGTGGCCGTGAGGCCATTTGCCCATTCGGGCCGGTTCCGGTTTTGAGGCCGTCGGGCCGTGTGCCTCGGTTGGGGACCCAACCATCTCCGATTTCTCGGTTTTGGCAAGTACCTCTGTTTTATCATTTGAGGAACACTTGGGGTCTCGATACCCACCGTGGCGAATGCCACTTCGGTGCCTACCTATTTCGGGACCCGACTGCGTGATTTGGGCCGAGCATTCATTTTGCATCGGTTTTTGTTCAATTTTGGCGGTACCTCTGTTTTAGCATCAGGGGAAGATCCTTTGGAGGGTGGGAGGCCAGCAATTGTTCCAGAAAACCAGTTTCGCTCCTTCGGCGCCCGTTTTGCTCACTTCCGGGCCAGTGTTGAACACCCTAGTGATATTTTCTTCGAGCCGGGACTACATATTTGTGATGAGGGCACCTGGGAGGACCCTAAAAAGTGGTGGTCGGCCAGTAATTGTTACTTTCATTTTTGAGCCTCTCCTTCGAGTTCAATGTTGTGACTCCTGTTTTAGAGTTGCCAAATTCCAACCTTGGAACCTTGTTCTACACACCTGGGAGGACCCTAAAAAGTGGTGGTCAGCCAGTAATTGTTACTTTCATTTTTGAGCCTCTCCTTCAAGTTCAATGTTGTGTCTCCTGTTTCAGAGTTGCCAAATTCCAACCTTGGAACCTTGTTCTACACATGGAGGACACCAAAACATGGTGGTTTCACTTTTTTTTATGGCCATGGCCAGGAGAGTGGTAGCCGGTCGGTTAGGGTGGCCGAGCCACCTTCAAGAAATCCACTGGCCGACTTTCTGCTTTTGAACCCTTCTGGTGTCATTTTTTTCAAAATATCTTGATCCTCAGAGGATATTTTGGGAGGAAAGCTTGGTGCATTTCCTCCTTTTACACCCTTTTTGGTCTATTTAAGGGGCTGAGGAGCTCCTTTGTTAGGGTTAGAAGAATTCATCTCAAGACTTCATCTTCCAAAACCTCCATTTCCATAGCCAAAAGCTCCAAAAACCTTCAAGGTTCTAGGCCATTCCTTCATCAACCCTAAGCCTCACCATCACCACCTCCATTCCAGCAGCAAAGGAGGGTTTTTCAAAGGCTAAGGACCAACAAATTGAAGCCAAGAAGCAACAAAAGACTTGTCTCCAAGGGTAAGACTCTAATTCCTTTTTCTAGCACAATTTTGAATCAATTCTTTACCCTACTTGCTCTCAATTTTAGGCTCCGAACCTTACTGATTTTAGGCTTATTTTGAGCCCCTGTTCAAAATTGAAGAAGGGTTCAACCTCATTTGAAAGCCCCTTGGTACACCTCTTTCAATATCACTCTTTATGCAATTATTTTGCATGCTTTATTTGGCTTATGAGTGATCCATTTTCAAGCCTGATGTAAACTGTTAGTGGGATCATTTTGAACCCTTCTTCAACATTGAAGAAGGGCTCAATCATGTTTGGCCTCTCTATCATGCACTTTCTTTGTAATCCTCCATATTTTCGTAAAATTGCATGATTTATTTGGCCTATTTGTGATCTGATTTGGAGCATCTCATGTACTAATATTGTGCTTATTTTGAGCCCTCTTCAACATTGAAGAAGGGCTCAATCTGGTTTTCATGCTCTACATGCCACTTGCTTTGAATTCATGTTCTACTCCTATTTGGCATGCCCTTTGAGCTTATTTGGCTTCTGTTTTGAGTCTTCATCAGGCCTGGAAAGAGCCTTGTTTTGTCCTTCTCATCATGTTTTGTTAAGGGTCTTAGGCCATTTGGTGCATGCTTTTGGTACTTCATGTAATACCATCTTTGATTAGTAAAATTGCATGCTTTGTTAGGCTTTCTTGACTTCTGTTTTCAGCCTTCATCAGGCTTAGAAAGTGTCTTAAAATGACCCATTCTTCATGTTTTGTTAAGGGTCCAAGGTTGTTTGATGCATGCTTTTGGTACCTCATGTTATAGCCTTTGTTGGCTCATTATTTTGCATGCTATGTTTAGCCTATCTACATACTGAATTGGGGGATGTCATCTCTTGTAAATGTGCATATTTTTGGCCCCTCTTTAATTTTGTAGAACTGTGTTTTTCAGTTTGAGCATTGTATATACCACTTGCTTTGTAATTCTCCTCTTTTCCCCATTTTTGCAAGCTATTTTTGCCATACTTGTGATCATTGTTTGGCCATACTTTGTACTGAAAAAATGCTAGTTTAGGGGCTGCCTTGCTACTTTTTTACATGTTATGTCCATATTGTGCATGTTTAGTAGGGCTGTAGGCCGTTTCGGGTGCATAACATTGCATTTCGGGCATCGGGTGTAATTTTGTCATAATTCGGGGGCTATTTGTGCATCATTTTAGCTACTGAAATTTGCATTTTTCATATGCCATATGCCACGTTTCATTTGCATGCCATTTCATGCCTGTATGCCACTGCCTCGGTTTTGCGTGCAGTGATCTTCGAGGCATTTCATTGTCATCTCTCAACTTATGTGAGTGTGGTGAGGCTCTCTCATGTTAGTGTAAGCCCAATTTGTATTATCCATGTCATTCCATGCCTTATGCCATTGCCTCGGTTTGCGTGCGTGCAGTGCACGCATTTCGAGGCACTTCATTTTCATCCATCGGCTCTTATGTGAGTGTGGCTGAGGCTCACTCATGTTAGTATAACTCCATATTGCATCGCGTACCTCATTTCAGTCCTGTTGCATTCCATATGCCATTTTCTCGATTTGAGTGCCCGTGGGCACGCATTTCGAGACATCTCATTCTAGTCTCATTGCATATCATATTTCATGCCATTTCGTGCCTTTATGTCATTGCCTCGGTTTGCGTGCTGCAGCACGCATTTCGAGGCACTTCTTTTATCCATCGGCCTCTCATATGAGTGTGGAGGTCCACTCGTGTTAGTGTAAGTCCAATTTGCATTTCACGCCATTTCATGCCTTAGATCATCGCCTCGGTTTATGCGCGTGCAGCACGCATTTCGAGGCGTCTCATTTTCATAGCATTGCGTATGTTAGGAGTGCATATTAGCTGCATTTCACGCATAACATGCATATTGCATCGTGTTCGGGATAGGAGTTAGCCCGGGCACGGGAAACGAGGCGCGTTTCGTACTCCGAGTGACGGAACGGGTCTCAATTCCCAAGTCACCGACACTCCGGATTACCCATGATGGAGTTAGGTTTTATTGTAGCATTCATATGCATTCATCCTATATTGAGTTGTGCAATCCGATTCCTCGGCCATCATGCATCGATATGCGTGATTGGTGGCACGAGGATCGAGGCATGCATATATTTGTGAAATACATTGCTATGCCCCTTTCCTGCTCTCTGTTGCAGCAAAAATGAGGAATCAGCAACTTTTCGGAGTCTGGCACTCATTTCGAAAAAAATACAAACAGAGGCTAATCGGGGCACCGCCGTAGATTTCCGCGCAAAGGCATCCGGGCATGCATCATTTCATCATCCGGAGCGGAGTCAAGGCACTGCTCATGCCGATTCTGACTTTCTTAGTTAATTTGTAAATTAATTAGGAATCAGTATATTCGGATTGTATTATTCTTTTTTATTCGGTAGTATTATTTATTAGGACCCTCTGCGAGGGCATAATTGTAATAAGTGTGGGTGAGTGTGATGTATGTCTTCCAACCCCATTTCTTTCTCCCTTTTATTTACCGCTTACGATGGTTAGATATAGGGCATATTTCAATTAGCATCTGATGTAATGACATGTTTGCATCATTCATCTGTTTTTGCACGCACGGGGCTCGGCGCATCATACAAGCTGCATTTGTATTTCAATTCCAAATTGAATACATGTTAGTTGTAGCATTTCACATGCCATGTTTAGAATAGCCGAGCCTGCTATAGTTTGCATCTTTGCATGTGTTGCATTAGGCATTACGATATTTAGGATCATGCATGATTTCTAACAAGCTTCGCTTTTGGCTTGGAGTACTCGGTGAGTTTTATGCTTTAGCATCCTTGCATGCGTGTGAGTGACTGCCATGAATAGCATGCTTACCATGAGGCTATGTGCTTATGTGATATAATTGCCTTGAATGTCTGTGGGTGGAGGTTGAGTTATCTGAATTGGAATAATTCATCAAATGTTTGTTTTAAGCCCACTAGATAGTGGCAAAATCATATTTTCTTAAGCCCACCCGAGAGTGGCAAATCCACGTCTTAGCCTACCTGCGGGTAGCACCATCAAACCGTTTTCAAACAAATAGACATGAAATGTTTTGTTCCAATTCAGGCGGCTCAGTCTATACTTGTATGCTGTGCGCATCACATAGTAACCTAGGCTAATAACCGGAATAAGAACTCACAATGTTTTCAAAATCAGATATCATGGTTAGTAGAGGCCGGTCTTTGATTGGCGAAAGGGTGCTCACGATGTGACCTTCCCAATCGTACCCAAGTTCTTGAGCCAACTTTGGTGATAACGGATACGTGGCCTTTTGGCACCGAGTCAGGGTTTCTTACATTTCCCATTTTAAAATATTTAGGTGGCGACTCTGTTATCTGGCAAAGTAGTCCATGTTTGGCACTTCTTACAAAAAATCTGTTTTCCTCAAAGACGATTTGCCGGATTTGGACTCTTTGGTTCAAGATTTGGAACCGCGACAAAATCGAGTCCGAATCAGAAGGTCCTCGCGGGCTTGTTACATAATCATAATTGAACATATCTTTATAACATTGTTACTCACGTAGTCTGGTTATGACAAAGCTAATGAGCGCCCCTGATGCCAACCCTATGCTTGTAGAACGAACATACACTGGATTAATAACTTAGCCCCTAACTATACCATTGTGGTTCTAAAACATTATCCTCATTAAGATGTTTTAAACATGGCCTAGGAATGCCTATGATAGAATGAGGATGCAAAATGCACTTTAAAACACTTTTCATATTTTTGTCAACAGGTCTCGCCGGCGTGGCTTTCACGCCGAGCGAGCTTTCAAAAACAGAGGGGTCGCTGAGCGAGACTTCTCGCTAGAGCGGTCTGTAAAAATGCAAAAGTGCCGATGTTGAAAATCCTCGCCGACGCCGCCGATACTCGCCGAAGGCAGGATATAGCTCTTCGCTGAGCGAGGTCTGCCGCCGAGCGTGCATTTGCGGCACCAAAATCGAGAGCTTGCAATCTATGCTCGAGCCAAGATCCTTCGCCGAGCGAGCTCAACAAAGATGGTCGCCGGCGGAAGCCAAAATCTAGAATTTCCATATTTGCCTCCCAAACTCAAACCAAGCATTCAACACATCAAAACTCAACCTTTTGGGCCCATTTTCTAGAAAACACTTGAAACCGATGCTACAACATATTTTGAAGATTAATTTTGTAAAATCAAGCCCAAAAGTGAGACAATTGCACACAATTTTGAAGAAACTTTCATGAACTAAACAATAACATAACATGTATGAGTTCTTATGAATTCTAATGTTCTAAAAACATGACCAAATGCAAGATTGAGCTCAAAATTAAGGTGAATTCATGGACTACAACCAAAATGTGGACATGGATGTGGAAATTCATGAAGAACAACCTCAAAATTCAAGAATGTGTACATGCAACCATGAATTAGCTCACAATTCAACTCTTCAATTAAATTCTTGACTTTAAACTCCAAATTTCCATGAGCTAAGCATGAAACAACTCAAATTCACAATCAAGATGGTGAATTCTCTACCTTAGGTCTTGAATTCTAGGTATGGAAGCCCAAATTTGCAAAACCTCTTCAATTCCTCTAAGTTGAAGCAAAATCCTTCTTGATGAACTCAATTTCTCTCACTCTCCCTTTTTCACTCGGCTTGGTCTAGAGGATGAGTAAAATGATGCATCAAAATGATAGTGCCAAACTTATGAACCAATACTACACAATGGTCTAGAATTAGCCTCTCAATAGCAAATATGTAATTTAGTTGAACTAATGTGATTCAACATTATTTAATCTAATTTAACCATTCCAAATCAAATTTTAATTAAACCTACCATAAAATCACATAAATCCTAATTAGCATATAATACTAATCAATTTCGAATTTGGTCGCCGATAAGACCTTCAATTCACAGTTTGAAATTAAAACATGAACAGATTCATTCAAAAATCAAACAGATAGAAATGCATTCAAAACAATACACTCATACAATCGATTCAGGATATCATTCTTATCAATTACTTATCATGCTTAATCACAGATTAGCACTAATTAGAGGTGAGGGTTGTCACAGTCTTCCCTTGTAACAACCCTCGTACTGATTACCGTTAAACCACTGAATTACCTACTGATTATTGCTAAACTGAACTGCTAATGACTGATAAGTGAATCGATGAACCATCGAACAAATCGAATGAAATCAAATCAAACCTAATAAGTTTGTCTATTTAATTGCATATTGTATCTGTTGACTTATGTGATTATCTGTTTGCATTTTATGTTTAAACTGCTAATTGAAGGCCTTATCGGCGGCCGATTTAGAAACCGTTTGATGTTTTGGAATCAGCATAATATTTGTGATTTAATAATATTTTTATCTGAAAATTGATTAGGAATGATTAAATTAGGTTAAAAGAGTTAATTATGAACTTGGACGTATTTACCGAATTGCCATTTTGAGTGGACCATTTGTTTACTATTATTCTAGAGCCTTACCACACCTAACAAACATCTTGATCAGGCATTTCCCTTAGTCCCAACCGACCAAAAAGAGAATTAGAGTGAGAAGAAGAGTGTTAAAGGGAGATTTGAGCTCATCTTGAAGAATTGCTTGGAGAATTGAAGTGGTTGCTAGGAAATTGTCAAATTAAGCCTCCAAAACTTGTAATTGGAACTCTAGGTAAGGAATCATCTTCTTATTGTTGTCCTTGAGCTAAGTTTTGCATGATTCATGCATCATTGTAGAGCTAAGACATGATTTTGCTCATATATATTGAATTGAAGATCAATTCATGCATGCATGTTGAATTTGTTGACTTTTGAAGTTGAATTCTTGGCTAATTAGTACATGCAAGCTCATAGTCATATTAAGTCCATGATTTCATCTCATTTGCCAACTATTGAGCTCTTTGGAGCAAGATTTAAAGATTGAAATTGGTTTGAAACTCATGCATTGCATGTTTTAAAGTGTTCTTGAATTGTTCTTGGAAAATGGTTTGAATTGACTCACCTTTGGGGCTTGAATTCATAAATTGGCTTTTGAAACTTGTTATACATTGTTTTGGGATGTATTCTCCAGAATTTGAGCCCAAGAGGTCGAGAATTGAGTTGAGAATGCTTGGTTTGAGCTTGGAAGGCAACTGAAATTCCAGATTTGGCTTCTTCGCCGAGCGATGATTCCTCGCCGAGCGACCAACGCTTTCCTCGAGCCCGCCGAGCGAAGGGTTGGTGGCTCGAGCGTAAAAATTGAGCATCCAAGATTTTTATCGTTTCATCGCATCGCCGAGAAGCCTTTGATTTTGCAACCTCGCTCGAGCGAAGGAAGGCTCGCTCGAGCGAGACCCCTGTTTTCAGCAACTTTTGAAAAGTGCCTTCCGACTGTATTTTTGCATCCTCATCGCATCCTAGGCATTCTTAGGCCTAGTTTAAAGCATCTTAATGAGGATTTGGACATAGAACCACACCGAGGGAATTTAGGGTTTTAATTATCATCCTTTCCAACTGTAGACTTAGTGTGTGTTCTATTCTGTTTACTGTTTAGGGTTGGCTCACGGGGACGCGCTCTAGCCATTGATAGCCCAATCACTGTGAGTAACAGATGTGTAAAGATATGTTCAAAATGGTTATCTATTGAATACTGTTTACCGAACTGTTTACTGAACTGATATTATTTACTGAATGAATGTATGTCTTATTTCTCGAATCAGACAGGCATCCTTAGCACCTCCTGTTATTGATCGTTACAGAGCTCACGGTTTCCTTGTGGAACCATATCACATCAATGATTGGCCATCATTCGCTGGTTCATAAGACTGGTCCTTTGGGACCTCGCTTATAGGCTATTGGATGTACCACATATGACTGTTTGACTGAAATACTGCAAGACTGAACTACTGTTTAAATGAACTGATTTCATTACTGTAAGGACATTCATTCATAACCTCTTTACGCTTTATGTTATTCACTGGGCTTTAGCTCACTGTTATATATATATATGTAGGTTCTCAGCAGCCCGACCGGAGCTAGGAGCGTGGGTTAGTCCCCAGTTTTGTCAAGCCAGCCAATGTGCCTCACTGCGAGGTTCCGAGACGCCATGCCATGGCTTGGGGTGTTTTTGTGTCCCCACTAGTCTCCTACTGTTTTGTACTGTTGTATAGACCGCTTATCGTTATATCAGATCAAGTATCGAGGATTAAGTCCTCGCATCAATGTCTCAGAATGATTGTGTATACTGTACTGGTAGTGAATGCATAAATGTATGAAAATGTTTTTTGGCATACAGATTAACACAGCTCTATGGACACTAGTTTTTACTGTTTTGGCTTCCGCCAGGCCGAACTCAGATTTATCAGATATCGGCGGTGCCTTTGGTAATCTCGATTGACATGGCCATTCTGTGCTAAACCCATAGGGCCGGGTTTGGGTCGTGACATCCCTCCTTAAAAAGAGTTTGGTCCTCCAAACTCGAATTACTTTCATTTGGAAGAATACTGGATTCAGGGGGAACAATTCAGGATATCTTTTCATCATATCGTCTTCCTTTTCCTAAATGGCATAAATGCCACCATGGTTTTGCCACCCACTTTCACTAATGTAATTTCTTTATTCCTCAACTTCTTGATCCGTCGGTTTACAATCTGAATAGGTCGTTCTTCATAAGTGTAGTCATCACTTAGCACTACACGGGTAGGCTCAATAATATGGAAGGGATCCCGAAGAAAATCCCTCAACATTGAAATATGGAAGACATTATGCATATGCTCCATTTTAGGAGGAAGCGCTACTTTATACGCCACCGGATTAATCTTTTCAATATTTCATACGGTCCGACATATCTCGGTGCTAGCTTACCCTTGACTCCAAAGCGAGTCTGCCCTTTCATTGGTGTCACTTTAACAAAAACATAATCACCCATTTCCACTGCCTCATGTTCAACTCTTTCTGTGTAAAGAAGTATTTCAAGCTCTTGTGATCGGTGTACACCTCACATGTAGCCCTATGTAGGTAGTGACGCCAGATTTTCAATGCAAATACCACTACGGCAAGTTCTAAATCGTAAGTAGGGTAGTTCTTTTCATGTGGCCTTAGTTGTCGGGAAGCATACGCAATAACTTTACCATTCTGCATTAAAACACACCCCAAACCCTAATAAGAAGTATCATTGAAAATAGTAAATCCATCCGTACCTGAGAGTAGGGTAAGAATCGGTGCAATTACAAGTCAGGTCTTTAACTCTTCAAAAGCTTATTCTCTCTGATCGGTCCAGTCAAATGATATTCCTTTTTGAGTCAACTGAGTCAATAGTAGGGCAATTTTGGAGAAGTCTTTCACAAACCTCCTGTAGTATCCAGCTAAGCCTAAGAAACTTCGAACTTCGGTAACATTAGTCAGTCTCGGCCAATTCACCACTACTTCAATTTTCTGTGGGTTAACTGAGATACCATCTTTACTAATCATATGACCCAAAAACATAACACTATCAAGTCAAAATTCACACTTTGTTAGTTTAGCATACAGTTTCTGTTCTTAAGGTCTGTAAAGCAATGTTCAAATGACGTTCATGTTCTTTCTTACTCTTAGAATAAATCAAAATGTCATCTATAAAAACAACCACAAATTCATCGAGGTATGGTTTGAAAATTCTGTTCATAAGGTCCATAAATGCAGCAGGTGCATTAGTAACTCCGAAAGACATAACAAGAAATTCATAATATCCGTACCTCGTTCGAAAGATAGTCTTTTCAATGTCCTCTGGTTTGACTTTCAATTGGTGGTATCTAGATCTAAGATCAATTTTGGAGAAAACCTAGGCACCTTGCAATTGGTCAAACAAATCATCAATACGAGGCAATGGATATTTGTTTTTCACTGTTACCTTGTTCAGTTCACGGCAGTCAATGCAGAATCTTAGTGAGCCGTCTTTCTTTTTCACAAATAAAACTGGTGCGCCTCACGGTGAAGTACTGGGCCTGATGAACTTCTTATCTAATAATTCTTGCAGTTGAATTTTCAGTTCTTTCAATTCGGTACGTGTCATTCTGTACGGAGCTTTAGAAATTGGCTGTGTACCCGGTAACACTTCAACAGTGAACTCTATTTCCCTATCAATCAAATCCCCTAGAAGATCATCTGGAAAAACGTCTGGGAATTCTCTGACTATAGGAATACTGTTCACATTAGCTTTAGTATCAGTAGGTACAGTCAATATGCAACATAAATACCCTTTACACCCCTTTTTAATCAATTTAAAAGCTTTCATGGACGAAATCAGATATGGGGAAGGTACTACACCAACTCCATTAAATACAAATTTAGGCAATCCAGGTGGACGAAAAACAACTTGTTTCGTTACACAGTCTATGGTGGCATGATATTTTGTTAACCAGTCCATTCCCAATATTACATCGAAATGATCAATGTTCAAAGGCAGTAAATCAATATACAAATGCACATCCCAATAACAATCTCACATGCAGGATACACATAAGCACAAGTCATGGATCCCCCAACGAGTGAAGATACAGCTAACAAATAGTTCATGGGTTCCAATGGTCTATTTAATTTGCGTGAAAAAGCATGCGAGACAAAGAAATGTGTAGACCCCGAATCAATCAAAATATAAACATTTTGAGCACAAATTGAGAGTGTACCTGACACAACTGTCTCGGTATTCTGCACATCTCCTGACACAAGTGCAAACACCCGGCCTTGCCTTAAAGGCTCCTTTCCAGTAGCTTTGGGGTTGGGTTTCGGTGTGATAGTTGATGCTGCGGCACTAGCTGTAGCCTTACTATTGCCTTGGGGAGTGGAAAGGCAATCTTTGACCATGTAGCCCACCTTGCCACACCTATAACAAGCACCATAAATTTTATAGCAAACCCCCTTATGCCTTTTTCCGCATTCGGAGCAGGGTGGTATGGAACCACTTCCCTGACTAGAACTGTTTGTTGACCCTGTGTTTTGCTTCTTGTTCAATGGACTGTTCCGGCCTTTCTTAAATTTAAAGCCTCGTCTCTTATCGCGCCACTTGGTCGCGAGCGTTTCAGTTTATTTTAAGGCTTCGATATTCGACTCAGCTATTATTGCTCGGTCAAGAACATCGACATATTTAAGTAACTTCAGAACATTGATTCGATCAAGTATTTCTACATTGAGGCCGCCCTCAAACTTCCTGGCCTTCTTATAATTAGTGTCCACCATGTGTGGTACATATCTGGCGAGTTCAGTGAATTTTGATTCATATTCAGCTACTGACATGGTACATTGTTTCAACTGTTCAAATTCAGTCACTTTACGATCTCTGGCACACTGAGGGAAGTACTTTTCAAAGAAAGCTTCCTTAAACTGAGCCCAAGTCATAGCATTGTTGGTGTCAAGGACAAACATCCACCATCGTCTGGCCTCTTCTTGTAAAGTGAAGGTAGCCAGCAACACCTTATGTGCTTCGTAACGGAAATACTTCAAACAGTTTCTCGGTTTCTAGGACCCATGCTTCGGCCTTTAACGATTCAAGACCTCCTTGGAATGACAGTGGTTTCATTTTGCTGAACTTCTGTGTTAAAGCAATTATATCATCATTAACATTTGGTTCTTGCTGCACGGGAGGAGGTGGGGGCTATTAGTTCTGTTGTTGCCTTAGAGTTTCAGTCAATAGTTCCACCATTCTCTCTAACCTTGCCATTCTTGCCTCAGATGATTCAGATTCATCAACATTTCTTGCATTGTCCATTTCACTATATGTAATATAGTAATAATAAACATAGGAAGTTGCTTACTTAAACACATTAGCACATTAGCACATGTATTCATGTCAAGGCCACACACACTTTCTCATGCTCATGCAATGTCCTAATTACTTTTCTAGGACATCCTATAGCTCATTTGGACACGTGTGTGCGGTATAACTCGTGCTTGGGTATCGCTCTAATACCACTCTGTCACGACCCAAACCCGTTCCTATGGGTTTAGCATCGCAACCGCCAAGAATCTGTGATTACCAAGGCCTTAATAAAGAATGACCGTAATACAGAGTAAAGGGGCTGGCGGAAGCCAAAACAGTAAATAAAATATGTCCAATGAGCTGTGACAATCTGTATGCAAAAGGCTTTTTATAAACATGTCACATTGATAACCAAAACATATGCACATGCATCATATACACAAACATCCATGCTAGGGACCAAATCCCTAACTAGAACTGTATAGTCAAGTCTTAACATTTATTACAGATTAGAGGCAAAAGGGTGAAACTGTGACACCCCAAAATAGTCGTGGCTTGAATAGACTCGGAACCTCAAAGTGAGGCAGGGTGGTTGGCTTGACAAAACAAGAGCTTAACTTGACGCTCTTAACTTCGGTCCGGTGCCTGGACACCTACATATAAATATAAATAAGGAGCTAAAACCCAGTGAATAACACATGTGTAAAGAGGTTAAGAATGAATGTCCTTTCAGTAATTAAAACAGTCAATTGCATCAGTAAATCAGTCATTTAGAACCATAGTAGTCATATGTGGTACATCCCATAGCAAAACAAGACAAGAGGGTCTTAACAGATCGAATAAATTGATGGCCATCAAACAAAGGAATGAGTGGTCCCACATTGAATCGACAGAGATCTTCGTAAGAAGCGATAAGATGAGGTTACTATGGATGCCACGAGTACAGTTTACTAATAGGACAAACATTCATTCATTAAACAATCACATTTCAGTAAGCAATACAGTTGATCATTCAGAAAATAATCATAATTGAACATATCTTTATAACATTGTTACTCACAGAGTACTGGGCTACAAACAAGCTAATGAGCGTCCTCAGATGCCAACCCTACAGTTGCAGAACGAATACACACTCGGGATTAATAACTTAGCCCCTAACTATACTGGTGTGGTTCTAAAACATTATCCCCATTAAGATGCCTTAAACATGGCCTAGGAATGCCTAGGATAGAATGAGGATGCAAAAACGCACTTTAAAACACTTTTCAATTTTTTGCTGAAACAAGGGTCTCGCTCGAGCGTAGCTTTCTACGCTCAAGCGAGCTTTCCAAACAGAGGGGTCGCTCGAGCGTGGACTTCCTCGCTTGAGCGGTCTGTAAAAATGCAAAAAGTGCTAGATGTTGAAAATCCCGCCGAAGCTCGCCAATGCTCGCCGGCGTGAGACACAGCTCTTCGCTCGAGCGTAGGTCTTGTCGCTCGAGCGTGCGTCTGCGTGCACCAAAATCTGAGAGCTTGCAATCTATGCTCGAACCAGCATCCCTTCGCTTGAGCGAAGCTCTGAACAAAAAATGGTCGCTCGAGCGTGGAATCCTTCGCTCAAGCGTGGAAGCCAAATTTTGGAATTTCCAAATTTGCCTCCCAAGCTCAAACCAAACATTCAACACATCAAAACTCAACCTTTGGGCCCCATTTTCTGGAAAACACTTAAAGACCCATGCTACAACATATTTTGAAGATTAATTTTGTAAAATCAAGCCCAAAAGTGAGACAATTGCACACAATTTTGAAGAAACTTTCATGAACTAAACAATAACATAACATGCCTGAGTTCTTATGAATTCTAATGTTCTAAAAACATGACCAAATGCAAGATTAAGCTCAAAATCAAGGTGAATTCATGGACTACAACCAAAATGTGGACATATATGTGGAAATTCATGAAGAACAACCTCAAAATTCAAGAATGTGTACATGCAACCATGAATTAGCTCACAATTCAACTCTTCAATTAAATTCTTGACTTTAAACTCCTAATTTCCATGAGCTAAGCATGAAACAACTCAAATTCACAATCAAGATGGTGAATTCTCTACCTTAGGTCTTGAATTCTAAGTATGGAAGTCCAAATTTGCAAAACGTCTTCCATTCCTCTAAGGTGAAGGAAAATCCTTCTTGATGAACTCAATTTCTCTCACTCTTCCTTTTTCACTCGGCTTGGTCTAGAGGATGAGTAAAATGATGCATCAAAATGATAGTGCCAAACTTATGAACCAAGACTAAACAATAGTCTAGAATTAGCCACTCAATGGCAAACATGTAATTTAGTTGAACTAATGTGATTCAACATTATTTAATCTAATTTAACCATTTTAAATCAAATTTTAATTAAACCTACCATAAAATCACATAAATCCTAATTAGCATATAACACTAATCAATTTCAGATTCGGTCGCCGATAAGACCTTCAATTCACAGTTCGAAATTAAAAAACATGAACAGATTCATTCAGAAATCAAACAGATAGAAATGCATTCAAAACAATACACTCATACAATCGATTCAGGATATCATTCTTATTAGTTACTTATCATGCTTAATCACAAATTAGCACTAATCTGAGGTGAGGGTTGTCACAGTGCCAAAGCGGGGCGAATCTGTTTTAAGGACAGAGTGTCACACACGCGACTTGATCTTTTTGTACTTATTCAGTTCGGTAAATAAATTCTGTAAGTAATTTATTTTTATTTGTTTGATTTGGTTTTAAGTTATTTATTTTACACAGAGGATTGTTCCAATAGTTATATCAATATTTTTTACACATTAAAAATTTAGATTTGTTCACTCAATTACAAAATCCATTGATCCATCAAATTGTGAGTCAGACTTAAAATTTCTATTTAGTTGAGTTTCCAAATTTATTTTTGGTTTTTTTTAATAGAAACTAATTTGATAAAAAAATAAATACAAAAAAATATTTTTAAAATTTCAAAAATCATTTTTGCTCCATAAAAGAGGAAGAAAATCATAAAAAAAAATTTTGTTTTTCCACAAAACTATTTTTTTAATTTTCAAAAAAAAATGAAAACTCAACCAAACATTTTTAGACACAGTAATCTGTCAAGAAGATGATTAGTTGATAATTAAATATTATCTAATTATTAACCAATCATTTTCTTGACACATCACTGAGTTAGGAAAGTGAGTCTAAAAGTGGATTTTTATATCATTTTCCTATATAAAAAGAGTAATACTAGAGGCCCACATTTCTACAAACTATTTTACCAAATGTCTCACATTGGTGTGGGTCTGACATGAATGTGGAGTCCACACTCATGTAAAATATTTAGTAAAAATGTTGGAGTCTCTAGCATTTTCCTTATAAAAATATTAATATGACACAATCTAATAGTTAGATTAAACTCTTCTATTGAACCTCCAATTATAGAAAAGCCAAACTCTAGATTTTCTATGTCATACGGTTCAGCCATCAACTCTTTTTGTATCTTATTTTAATATACCATATCTAACTAAATAAGGTTCATCATAGATCTATTTCATTTTTTGTTAATTCTATTATGGAGGAATTATTTTTTTATTATCACATTATTAGGTTTAAAAAATAGATTTATAAAGTGGATTTATATATCATGTTTCATAAATAAATATACAAGATTGAGGAGTGAGAAAGACATTGTTAGGTTATACCGTATATTGGAGAAAAAATTGGCCATCATGCATTTTGAAAAAAAATTTAGGTCATCAACACCAAACATAAAGAGAATGCAAATCTATGAATTGTCGAATATATCAAATCGAATCTTTCTTGCTTTTAGAGAAGTTAAGCAAACATTGCAGAATTTTTCTTTCTACACCCACTTCTTTTCTATTAAGCTTTATTTGGATTAAATTTCTTTGGTAAATTGAGTGAGTGCATGGTGATATAATGAGTCAACTGTTTGTTATATGTCTTATGCACAATAATGCAAAACAAAAATGGTTTGTGTTGCACTAAAGCTTGCATGTACAACTTCTTCTTTATTTCTTGACTTGTTGCCACGTCTATATATATATATATATATATTGCCACACTTTTTATTTTAGGCTTCTTCTTAAGTGTGCAACCCACAAAAGGTGTAAGTGGGTTGCACACCATGTGCCACTCACACAAAAGGTATAAGTGTAAGGTGTAAGTGTAAGTGGAAGGTATAAATGAAATGTATAAGTTGCACACCATGTGCCACTTACACAAAAGGTGTAAGTGCAAGGTAAAAAAAGTGTAAGTGTAAGGTGTAAGTGAACACAAAAAGGTGTAAGGTATAAGTTACACACTATAGCATTACCCTTTATTTTATTTATATCTAAGTAGTGGGTGTGGCATGCAAATAAAGCAAATGGAGATTTCAACATAACTAAACAAAAGGTGGCAGCTTGTCTTCAATTAAGAAAATGGGTAAAATTTTAACTTGTGTGGTTTGTGGCAAAAGTTTTCATGTAATTTTAGATTAAAGTGCAACCGTTAATTATAGATGTGAAAAGACTATAATACTTTCAAATCTTATACTTTTTAGCTCTTTTCTCTCTCCTCTTTCATATACATAATTTATAATGTATAGCATTAATTTAATTAAATCACAGTACTTATAAAATTTTAATTATTTATTATAATTCTTAACATTTTACTCTAATTTTAATTTAATTATATTTTAGTTCACAATTAATCCTAAATATTTAATTATTTATTGTAATTCATTACTTTTTAATCTAATTTTAATTTAATTATATTTTATATCACAATTAATTCTAAATTCTTAATTATTTATTATTTTTTTCAACATGTTAATTTAATTTAATTTAATTATATTTTAGATCAATTTTTAATTATTATTTATTTATATTTTAAATAAATTCTTAATTATATTTTAAGTCAATCCTTAATTAAATTATATTATATTATATTTTAATTAACATATTAATCTAATTTTAGGTTTGGAGAAAATTGATGTAAAATTGTCTTTTTGTTGTATTAATTTCACTTTATTTTTTCAAAAAATCAAACCTACTTAAAAAAATAGTATGTGTTATACATCTTCCGTTAGTTTGGATAGAAAACTTAACAGTGACACTTTAGTCCAAAATCACATAAAGACTTTCTGGCTATATTTGAACCACAAGGGATAAAGTATTCAAGTCCCAAATCATACGGGGTAAAATAAATTTAACCCTAAAAGAAAAGACTGGACTCTATTGGCAGATTTTGTGGTTCATGACAAAGTCTACATTAATAATATGTTTCATTTTATTTATTTATCATTATTTTTTTTTTTAATATGGAACAGATCATTAATGAAAAAAAATTAAGTGATTTGATTATCATTATCATACAATTTTATCGCTTTTATCTTTGAAAAATAAACGATAGGTGTGATTTAAAAAATAAAACATTTCTAAGACAAATGTGATGAAATCTTATGGTTATAATTATTGAATTAATTCAATTTTTCATTTGTTAACCCAAAAAAATTCTATTTTTCTTTTTTTATGCATGATATACTAGAGAGACATAAAAATGAATGGAACATCATTAAAATAGGAGTATTGCTATTGAGATTCAAAAATTAGACCTACTTCTTATACCAATGATGTATCACTCTATTAAAATATCTAAGTTAAATCTCTCTCTCTCTCTCTCACACATTTATTTTATAATAACCAATCAATTATCTTATCGACACATTGTCTAACAAATGAACTTAAATAATAGACCTTGTGGTGGGGCGCACAAGAGCCAAATAGTATGGTTTAGTCTTCTCTTGCAACTGGAGAGCAACTTCACCTTAAACAAAAATAGGAAAAACAAAGAAAAGAAAAGTGGAGTATGTAATGCGTGTTTATAGTGGATACTTTGCTGTTTGTTTTGCTTATGGTATAGAAGAATACATGCTTCAAACTTATTCTTTTTGATGATGAATTATTATAAGCAAATACTTCTTTAGTACTGAAATGTATTAAAAAGTTGCTTTAGAAAAATCACTAATTATAATTATTGTTAAAGAAATAAAAATTGATTTTTGGTGAAATCCCCTCTTTTGGGCTTTTTTTTTAAGATAAAGGACAACTCAATGAATTCTCCTTCAAAAAGCACCTGAGTAAGAGAAGTCTAGCTCAACAAGGACATTTTATAAAAAAAAAATTTGGGGCCATATTGCCCTCATATATATATATATATATATATATTTAAATAATCTCAGCTCATGCATAAACCGATCTTGCAGACGATCTGCAAAGTGAAGACGATCTCAAAGTCTGAAGATCTCACCGCCGACGATCTCACCCTTGGTCAACAATATACGATCTCGCCATCCAAGATCAACACTCTCAATTAAATGAGAGATTACGTTGCAAAGTTGTACAAATCTGTTGTTATTTTTGATTTATTTTTGTTGATTTGCTGAGTTCAATCAGGTGTGTGCTCTATTTTTGTTTGATATAATGAAAGTAAAATTTTACTATGATTTGTGCTCTGTTTTTGTTTGACAGAATGAGAGTAAAATTTTACTCTAGTACGTGCTCTGTTTTTGTTTGATAAAATAAAAGTAAAATTTTACTCTGGTGTTATCTGTTATGTTTTCTTAGCATGTAAGTAAAATTTTACTTTATTTCAGAGTAAAATTTTACTGTATTTTAGAGTAAAATTTACTCTGAATTGAAAGTAAATTTTTACTGTGTTGTTGAATGTTTGTTTGTGCAATTTCTGATTTGTTTTCTGGTAAAATTTAATCTGAATCTTCAAGTAAAATTTTATTTTATTTCAGAGTAAAATTTACTCTGAATTAAAAGTAACATTTTACTGTGTTGTTGAATGTTTATCTATGCAGTTTCTGATTTGTTTCTAGTAAATTTTACTGTATTTCAGAGTAAAATTTACTTTGAATCTTAAAGTAAAATTTTACTGTGTTTTTGAATGTTTGTCTATGCATAAGAGAATAAACTTTATTTTTCATTAACCAGAGTAAAATTTTACTATTGCGAAAACAAAGTACATACTAGGTAAATGAATTATAGTTGAATTTTATCTTAGATCTATGAACAAACAAACAAAAAACTCTCTATTTTTTATTATAATATATCAATTTATCATTTTTTTTTTTTACATATATGAGGTCATTTTATCTTAAATCTGAAATTATTGATCTCAAACATGAGTTTATAGGCATCAAATCTGAGATAGTGATGGATTTCAATAGACGATTTCAAGATTTTGATTTTGTGAGATGGATCGAAAATAGAGATAAAAAGGGTTTAGGGTTTAGAAAGAGAGAAAATAAAGAGAAGAGAGAGGATACCAGTAATGTAGAGATAAAAAAGAAGAGAAATGGTTCAACGAGGGTTTTAGATTATATGGAAGGCATTTCAGCCTTTTCATCATATTTTTTTATTTGAGAGACTTTTGAAACTATTATTTTATTTGGTGGGTTTCATACCAAAAAGCCCCCATAGAAGGGGTTTTTCACCAAAAATTCCAAATAAAAATCACTATTAATCTGATTTGTGAATAAAGCTATATTTTGAGTTTGTAAGTTTTGAAATTATGATTTAAAAAGAGAAAATTTGTTTGGTTATAAGTTATGAAAAGAATTTTGAATTTTTAATGTGACATATGAAATGAGAAAAGTTGTTTGGTTATGAGTTTTGAAAAGGGTTTTCAAAACTTAATTGAAAACTTATAACTCATAACCAAACACACAACTTAAAACTTTATTGAAAATTCTATTTAAAACTTATAACTAAACTCTTTTTAAAATTCAATTCAAAAAAATAATTTATCATTTTAGTCTAAAAAAATAATTTTTATATTTAAAAAATATTAAAACAAATATAATTTTTTTTCCCCAAATAACAGGTGGCGATTGGCAGTTACAAAAAAAGAAAAAGAAAAAAAAAGTATTGTTTACTCAATCGGCGGACGACCGATAGACCGAAAATTCAAAAACTATTTGGTTTGTCAAATATGTTTTCAAAATGTATTTTGAAATTGATTTAGAATCATTATTTAAAAACTTAAATCAAATATAATATTATAATGTAAAGGTGGAATTAGTTTTAGAAAGTTAAATCAAAAGAAAAGTGGACTATATAATGCACATGTTTATGGTAGATACTTTGTTGCGTATGTTTTGCGTATAGTATAGGAGAATACATGCTTCAAGCTTTTGCTTTTTGATGATGAATTATTATAAGCAAATACTTCTTTAGTACTGAAAATGTATTAAAAAGTTTCTTTATAAAAATCAATAATTATAATTGTGGGTGGACGAGAGTCATTATGTCTTGAAAATTAATTAATTAATCACTGTTAAAGAAATAAAAATCACTATTTATCTGATGACATGCAGTCAGCTCTCATGGTCAGCATTGTTTTGTAAAGAAATAAATAGAAAGTATGTTAAGTGCATGATATAATTAAGAATCTCTGTAGAAAGAATTAATAAAATATTTAGTTTGATTTTCGAATCTTTGAGAAATAATGCTGCAAATAAAAAATGATCATTTTGGCACACATTAGATTTTGTTTGTATACTTCAGTTAAATGTTGCATATGTATTTTAACACTTCATTTTCCCCATGTTTCATCTATGCTTATAGCAGATAATTTTATAAATGGGAATTTTGTATTAGATAGTTCATAGGCGAGAAGTGACTCGTTTGATGTATCTTGTGGTTCCTCATTATTAAGAGCATCTTATGGAGATGGTTTCTCCAATATTTGAACCCATTAGGCTCGACTTAATAGTTCGAATAATTTATTTTATAAGATTTACAAGAAAAAAAATAATCATGAAAAAAAAAAAAAGATTTACCAGGTATTATTAGTAACTATATCACATTTATCTTGTAAAATTGGTTCAAATTTAAGAATAGACCTTCTACTTTTTTTTAATATACATTTTATTTGATTATCTAGCTATTTGTATCCGATCTATATAATTTTTTGTATAGATACTCTTTTTGATAGGCCTCACAAATTGAACGATTTTGATCATTTGAAAGTGGGAATTGGGGTCACTGTTGTACCTTTGGCACAGTAGTGACTGTTGTACCTCATTTTGTGGTGCATTACGGATTTATTTTTATAATCTGAACCGTTCATGTTGTAGGGTTTGTTAAGTACTTCATGCTTACCAAAAATTATGTTAATTGGATATCAATAACTATATGATTGATAAGCAAAAAAAAAAGTATAAAAATATGCAATTCGATCATATAGTTATTGATATCCGATTAATATGATTTTTGGTAGGCTTGAAGTACACAATAAATTCTACAAAATGACGGTTCAAATCATAAAAATAAGCTCATAATGCACCTCAAAATGAGGCACAACAGTCACATTACAAAAAAACACAGATGACCCCAATTCCTTTGAGTAGACCTGGAGTAGGCCCACCAAATCTCTCATTTGGATCACCACATGGTACACCAAAACTAACTAAATTTTTTCCTAAAAGGTGTGATTGAGTAGGTCTCATCTGGAATTTAACAAATTGCAAAACTGGTCACAAAATGTATATGAATTAATAAAATTTTTAAAAAATGGACCTGATATTGATAAATTTTATAAAATTTATTCATATAGTTTATGTCTAATTTTGCAATCGATTTCAATGTTTACAACCGACCAGCCAACACAA
Source organism: Camellia lanceoleosa (assembly GCA_025200525.1). Classification (NCBI taxonomy): domain Eukaryota; kingdom Viridiplantae; phylum Streptophyta; class Magnoliopsida; order Ericales; family Theaceae; genus Camellia; species Camellia lanceoleosa. The sequence continues at coordinate 110,139,528 of CM045766.1, read as the reverse complement.
TAATTGAAGATAGTGCATGCGGAAGATAAGCTTACGTTAAAGCCAAGTGAGCGGTTCTTGTTTGGCTTTCAACATAAAGGTAAAAAATTGTTAATCTCATCCAAAATAGTGTTTTTCCTTTTCCAGATTAAAATAAGCTAATTCATGGAAAATTAGTCACAAGGCAATTGGATTTTGTATGATGTTTGTGATCACTACTTCTTCTTTATTTATTTAAAAAAGGTTAAAAATAAAAAAGGTTTGTTGTTGTTATGAAATGTTAAGTAATCCTTGGGCTCAATTATAAAAGCTTGTAGTTTGTTGAATATTATGGTGGCAAATGGGACCATAAATGCATTAATAATTGCACTTAGGCTAAAATTTATGTAAAATTTGTGAAGAGAAAAGAAGGGAAGGAATTTGTGAATAAAATAGAAGGTGAAATTTTTTTTAGACAAATTATACTAGTGCGATCATTGTAATTTATTTTTTATATCAATTTAATCTATGTAATTTTAATTATCTCTTAATTTTTCAAACTGTGTCAATTCTATTGATAACAACATCTTTTAAAAAATTAGACAGAAATTAAAGAAAAAATTGTTCACTTAGAAAGGAATGAGTCATTTTGAATTGAACGTCAATTTCTCAATCTTATTAATTGAACTAAACTGATATAATAGAAAATAATTTAAAATAAATTGATGCAATTATAACTACAAAAATCAAATTGTCACCAGAAATAAACGATAGGGATTACAGGGATAATTTGATCAAAATTTTCACAAATTTATAATTTATTTTTCTGTGCACAAATTTATCCATATCAAAACACAACCTTAGGTTTATTATAAAAGGGCAGGATTAAATTAAAATAAGAAATAAAGTTGTTATTTTTAATTGTTGAATAGACATTTTGTATTAGCCTATTGCAGTGGGTTTTATTGCAGGTTGGTTGTTTGGAAATATAACACCCAGGTGCTTGCCATTCAGTGTGCACGATGCAGAGAGGTTCATCTCTCTCCTACTTCTCTTCATGTCATAATGTTTCGTAACCTTACTATCTCTTAATGGGTTGATTGTATTTTAAAAAATCAACGATTTGAATTATTAAAATAAATCTTAAAATGAGTTTTATTAACTACACAATAGTAATTGTTGTGCCTTCGCATAGCACCACCTCATCTCCTCTCTTAATTACGTACGTATCTCATTTGATATATATAAAATATATATACACATATAACATTTATATTGTACGTGTCAATCACATTAATCATTTGATCATTATCGTTGATATCTTCTATTATTTTTGTGATGAAGGCCTTCATTGTTGTTAATTATTTAGTTGTTTTATCATAAGAATTGAACTCAATAGCATCAATTATCATCACCAACACTAACGTGGTCACTTGTATTGTTAAAATAAATAAATAAAATAACTCTACATGTAATTTTAGCTTATCAAATTATGAAGAAAAATTTTGGGCAAATAGGAGAATACGGATAATTTTTTTTTTTTTTTCAAAAGAAATGCTTACGATGTGAGTTTTAATTTTTGAAACAAATAAATAAATTTCAAAGGTTGAATTTATATAATGCGAAAATATATTTAATTAATATTATAAATTATACATTAATAGAAGAAAATGGATAAACTTATATAATTTGATAAGGAGCATAGCATACTTAGTAAAAGATAATTTATAAAAATATCACCAAATTGGATAATTTGTTTAGTATTTGGTACAATAGAAATTAAAAGCCAACAAAAAAATATATATGCAAAAAATAATTTTTACTTTTAAAAGGTAAAAAAATGTTTTTCAAACCAAATCTTATGAATACCACACTACAATTGCCACAATCATCACCCCATTACCACGAATTGAGATTCTCCCCTTGCACTCCCTCTTTGTAGGGCCTTCGGGTCCACTTTTAGGTCCAATTTTGATAATTCGAACCGTTCATATTTTAAGATTTATTCAGTATATCATACCTATAAAAAATCAAGTTGATCGGATATCAGAAAGCATGTGTTCGGAAAACTGTTTATTAAATTATTTAAAAAAATAGTTTTTAGTTCGATTTTTCCGAACACATACTTTCTGATATCTAATCAACTTGATTTTTTATAAGTATGATATACTGAATAAATCTTAAAATATGAACGGTTCGAATTATCAAAATTAAGCTTAAAAGTGGGCCCAAAGGCCCTACAAGGAGGGAGTGCAAGGAAAAGATCTGTACTCCATTACCACTACCACACCACCTCCACGATAAACACAACCTCCACTACCTCCACCCCATCAACACCATCACTAGTACTACTAACACCACCATACTCACTAAAACATCAATTTTAAGATTACAACCAATTATTAGGAAAAAAATTTATAAAGAGCTTTTCATTGAAAAATAGATTCCAAAACAAATGGAGCATTGTATTAGAAATTCTAACTCCACATAACATATAACAAGTTTAACAATTATAACAACTACGAACTCATCTATGAATGGAAGAAGTCGAAGGCAACCTCAACATAATACTATCTATAAGTCACTGAACTCAACATGATACATATATGAATATTTATTTTTATTTTTATTTTTATTTTTATTTTTTGCTCAAAGATCGATCCTCTTCTGATTGAATATGCTTTTTTTAGTGTAAAAGCTTCAAGTCGAGAGGAATCTCCATGTTGACCACTTTTGGAAGTGATTTCTTTTAAAACAATCTTGTGTTCAATCATGCAATTAAGTTATTCTTTCAATTGTACACTTGTAAATATCATAATCACTTATTTTTAGAATAACAAAGACTACTGTTAATTTGGCTATTGTAATATATATTAAAAAAAATTAATACTTTGCAACATATTAAAACAAAAACAAATTATGTAATGTGTGATATTATAGAAAATTTTAAATTTTTATGTAAACCATATGGGTGAAATGTTATGCTCCACTACAACATAAAAATATAATGACAAAGAAAGCACTTGAGTTTAGATATACATAAAATAGTGGATGATTCGCGAATAATGCAATGTAGATTCATTCATTCTCTAGATTTTTTATTTTTTATTTTTAGTTACCCATGGAACAAGAGAAAAAGGATCATATATTTTGCAATCAAAATGAGCATGCATTATTGTTGTAGAAATATTTGAAGGTGTGAAAATAAAATGGGTGATATAGTAATCTTCAATCATCTTATTTTAAAAAATAAAAAAAAATTTAAAAAAAAATTAAAAAAAAGTAGGGGATAACCTAATTATTTTTCATCAATATTATGAATGAAAAGTTAGAGATGATGAGAAGATTTTCCAAAATAAGAGTATTGATTTAATGAAGTATTAAATAGTTGGACATTCTTTAATTATTCACTTTAATAAGTGAATGTACGACAAATTTAAACATATTAAGTTGTTAACAAGAAGGCGTATCCAAGGCTTTAAAATATTTAAACACATTTTTTATTTCTCAATATATATCAACTCAACAAAATATAGCTCTTTACATATCAAAATAGCAAAAAATAATTTATGTAACCGGCCTTTTTAAATTGGGACACAAAGCTTAGTTGGCTTCCTTTGGACAACTGAATGTAAAAAAATGTTTCAAAGTTGGATTGTGCAACTGTTTTAGTCAAATCTCATACATGTAGCTACAACTCTTTGTTTTTTTTTTCGGTCTTGTTTTTTCCCCCCACTGTCCCAATCAAAACGTATGGAACACTTTTTAATCAATCGTCTCACCTAATGAGTCACAAATGAATAATTGAGCAACTGATTTCATTGGCATATATGATTCTCAATGGGGTGATTACTAAAGGCACTGAAAAAGGATGGTTAGATTAGGTTCATTCTTGTGTGCCACACTAATTAAACATCAGTTTGATTGATGAAACATCCCATATACACTTTAACTATCACCCAATAGCAAAGGAAAATTCTTGAAAATGCTGTATTTGAATAATAAATATGATTAGATTTTTAAAATAAGAAGGAAAAAGTAAACAAAATGGAGGAAAAAAAATTAATATATCTAATTTAGATATGCTATGGACGCAGAAAAATTTCACATTATGTGAAAATCATTTATTAGATTCACTCATTCAAATTATGCTCAAAGTGGTCATGATTATGACTTAAAGTGATTATGAAATCAAAGTGGGTTTCATCTTAGCTGTAGGGTAAGGTGGTGTTTGATTATTAGGTAAAATAATATTGATTATGATGTCAAATTGTGAACAAGTAATGTTAGTTATGAACCAATTGGCTTGTCCCACTTTATCCTCGTCCGACCCCCATATAAAAAGCCACAAGTCTAAATGTTAAAGCGTGAATTAATAGTTAAAAGTTTCTTGGGCCGTTAATTATATTCTGATGCCTCTAGAAAAAAGGTAAAATTTCCTACTCTTTCCTTAAAACTATTGCAAAATGCCTCTGAAAAAAAAGGGTAAAATTTTGTAGTATGCATCATTTTGGGTGAAGTCCTCCTACCGACATAGACGATGCTCGAAAAAATAGTGTCTATAATGTTACTCTTTTCCAATAACAAAAGCCATATCACTACAATATGAAAAGTTTCCGTCATCTAAAAAATTAATCAAAAGAGAGTAAATGTTGACTGGTAGGTCCAAAGGCCTTTAATTTTTATTTTATTTTTTTAATCAGCCTAGGTAGGGAATTTGTATAAAAGTTATTCATGCACTATAACTGGCTTGTGAAGATTTAAAATACTATTTGTGGTACCAAAAAAAATTTAATATTAATTAACACACATATCCAACTTGGGCTTGAATCATCTGTCTGAGAACATATAATCAAAGCCCAGGCCCAGGTTTTTATCCAATAACAAACATGCCACCAAATAGTCCAATTCAATGTTCTTCTGAATAAGGTGCATGGGCTTAAAGCCTAGCTCAAGTCTTACGTTGTTGCCCATGAACATTGTCCACCCCCCCCCCCCCCCCCCAAAAAAAAAACAACAAGTCCAAATCTTCTAGGTATGAAAATCATCCAAAACTATTTATAAATAACTTGAACCCGATTACGTTCATTTAAATTTTTTTTTAAAATTTGATTCATTTGTTAAATGACTCCTTTAGTAATTAAGTCAAACTCCGTTCGAGTAGGCCTTATAAATACTGATATATATACTTATGTTTTTATTAATACATCAATTGCACTTTTATTAATTTATTTTTTCTTATTTTTGAAAATTTCAATTAATAATTTTTCTTAATGACATGAGACTTTTTTTTATATTTTGCTCACAAATTTCTCCTTTCTCCCATGATGTGCATTTTAAACTTCACTTGATTTTTGTTTGAGATGGAATCAAATAGTTTATACAATAAAGTTGATTACCCAATAGGCAGTGATTACTGTCAGTATATAATAAAATATGTAAAATGTATATTAAAATTTAACTTTTTTTGTACTATTTTTTCTTTTAACAGAACCTAATGGTCTGTCAACAACATAATCCTAATAACAAATACCTATTGACTCTCAACACAAATCCAAAAAAATGATAGTTCCTTATGATATATATATATATATATTAAAGGAATAAACTTAGATCGTGGTACTGTATAGGGTACAAAGTGTAGCTTATCCATTAAAAATTTTACATATTTATCTGCGAGGTGTCGGTTAAAAGTTTGCTGAATAATGTCATCTGATAATATATATCGTCCTCAAGAATAATTTTGACTGGGAATAAGAATTATTTAAGCGTGTTAAAGCTCTACATGGCTTTTTTTTTTTTCTCTTTGGTGGCTGTTGAAAGTGATGTTCAAAGGTGTGATTCATACTTTCAGGCCTGTGTTTAGGTCAATTTGGTGCATAATATTACTGTTTTGTTCTTCTCAAGCACTAAATTGATAACCACAAAAATTAAAAATATTTCTCTTATAATATTCAGATTGATACTGGTCGGCACTCAAGAGAGCCCAGCCCACGGTCTGGGTAGTACTAGACCAGGACTAACAACATAATGGGCACCCAAAAAGGCCCAGCCCGTGACTCGGGGCTTAGCCCACGGTCTAGGTAATGCTGGAACAGGACCAATAGCATGCAAACACAGACAGAAAATTAGCCAAATAAGCAGACAAAGATCCTACAAAATTATTGCACCCCCACATAAGTCATTTAATGACATCCTCGCAGCATTAAATGCAGCAAGCCCTTCGCACCGGAGGGGACAGACTCACCATAAACGATGTAAACTAGACTATAGACTTTCGGCCAACAAGACAGTCTGGAATGGATAAGGAAATGATGAACAAATGATATAAGAAAACTTTCGAGATACATTAAAGGTTAAGTTCCTCATCTCTCCCTTCTCTCTATCTATAATCAATCTCCTCTAACCTAACTTGATCGTCGGAGAGTCCGTTGGGAGATTTCCTCCTCCTCCAGACCTTTTTGCAAGCTCGTTTGGGGAACACCGAGGCCAGCAGACCCATTGGAAGTGTGGATCAGTCTGACCCATCTTCCATTGGAACTATTGTATCATCAGTTGGCGCCGTTTGTAGGACATATATTTCGCAAAGACAGTTGTGTTCATTGTCACAAGAAGAAACCTCGTTATCACCCACATTTTACGTTAGGTTGGATTGTTACAACCAAGTCGATGGCTTCCCAATATAATGCTGGTAACCTTGAAGCTAAGTCCTCTAACCCAGATAACCCACTTCTATATTTCGCAGAACTTACCAACAGCATCAACCGCTTAATCGAGCAAAACCAGGCCTTGATCAATGCCTTGTTCCATCGAGATCTCCATGTTCTTTCTCAACCACCACCGGACATCCCTCCAAATCGGGAACAAACTCTAAGCCACCCACTCCAAGCACATTCTCATCGGGGACCTCTTTCTCTGCCTTTCATCCCACAAGCTCACCTGCCAAATTCAGAGGGTCTACGGCCCCCGCCTCAGGAACTGCACCCCCCGCCTCAGGAACCGCACCCCCCACCTCAGGGTTCGCATCTATCACACCACACTTCCGTCCCTGAAGGTGAGGCTAGCAGCGTTCAACCCCCATTTCCCTCCGACGGTGACAATGTTCCTATTTGGGACATGGAACTGCGAGCCATAAGCTCTAACTTCAGGGGTTCATGTAGAACAAACCTTCCACAACAGCCAACTTTCGGATCGGTTGTGTCGTCGAAGGTGTCGATCGGTGACAAACCCCTACCCTCCAAGTTCAAGATGCCACCGATCGACACCTTCGACGGCACAACCGATCTAGTTGACCATCTAGAAGTTTACAAGACCCTTATGATCCTTCATGTTTTTCCTAACGAAATCATGTATCGTGCTTTCCCCGTAACGCTCAAGGGGTCGACGCGACTATGGTTCATTCAATTACCGCCAGACTCTGTCACCACTTTCTAGTGGCTAAATGACTACTTCCTGAGCCATTTCATTAACGCTCAGCGTCAGCGACGACCAGCGACCCAACTATTGAATATTCGGTAAACTGACGGGGAATCATTGCGCAGTTTTGTCACTCGCTTTAATTCATAAGCCCTCCAGGTTGAGGAGAATGATGATAAGGTCATCTTAACTGCCTTCATGGCCGGTCTCCACTCGTCGGATTTCCTCTTCTCCTTATCCAAAAACCCTCCGACGACCATGGCCACCCTTTTTACCAAAACACAGAAATACATGAACGTTGAAAACTCTTTAGCACCCCGCCAAGACTCTACACCTAAACCCTCACAACCCAAAGACAAGAGAAAAGAGACGGAACCTAGACATCCCCAATACGCTCATCCTGACCGACCTCCACGCTTCAACCGAACGGTTCTTTCCCGACCACCCGATGAGCAGTATACCTCTTTTAACACACCCATGGAGCATGTCCTAAACCAAATCCAGCAAGATTATAACTTGAAATGGCCCCAACCTTCCAAGTTTCCTTCCAATCGACGGGACCAGTCCAACTATTACCGCTTTCACTGCAACCATGGCCATAACACGGATGAATGCGTCAATCTTAAAGATTAGGTCAAGGACTTGGTGTCACGACCCGCTCTCCGTACCCAAGAGTTAAGTATCGTGATGGCCAGTAACTGAAGTTACCACCGGCCAATTCTTGAATAAATTAATAAACGCGAGCGAAATAATATTTAAGTGAGGGTACCAAAATAATCATTGCAGCTTCTATTTTTATTACAAAATTTATTGACCAAAAATGCCGATATTTACATATAAAAATATCATAAAAATGTTGTGTGTGTCTATTCCGCAACCCGCATTTAAGACTTTCCAAAAACTATTTCTGAATTGCATTATTTCCTGAAATTGGTAAACATCTATAAGCACATGGCAGAGTGAGAAACATTATACCCAGAGTATAAAGGACATAAAATAACCATGGATAGTTATGTAACTAAAATATTTAAGATAACTTAATCTGAACAAATAATCATTTAAGTAGCAAAACTGAGATTATCTAAATAAATAACCATAACCACGGTACCGAACAGAACGGAACAGAGGTCACCGGAATGACAGTTAGAACAGAGGTACAGATTCAAGAGGTGGCTCGTACGGATTATAGAGGTGGCTCCCACAATAGTGTAGCACTTATCTCCGCACAACACTTTGCTCCGCACAGAACAGAAGTCAGTAGATCCATGACAATAGAGGGCCATAAAGGGACTAAACAGAGGCCAATGGTTATTTAAGTCCCTCAAGACGTGGGAATCCCGTGGTGGTACTTACAAAACGTAATTGTTTATAAGGTCATAGTCAAATATTCTTTAAAATATAAACAAACATAGCCATGCGTTTCATTTTAAACAATAGAGTTCAGAAATTAATCCATGTAATTGAAATATTAATATAATTTATAATAATTTATAAAACATAACTTGTTTAAAATAAATATGGTAAGTCAAAACATAAGTAAAATATATTATAGTGACTCAAGGTATAATATAACTCACCTTAATATTAACCCTTATTATTTTCTTCTTATTTTTACTTCCTTCTCGCAGATGTTCCTTCGCTCTCCTTCCTTTTCCCTTTCTTTTCTTCCTTTTTCTCTTTTTTTCCTTTCTTTCCACCCAGTTGATCACCTCCTCCCTATAATAGAGAGGTAAGAACGTAGCCCGCGTATCTTCCCCAAATTTGATTCATAAGTTACATAGATTTATACTTATCTTTAATAAATGTTTAAGATAATTATACTCTGGCCCAATTTTCTAATATTACTATATAAATAAATTAATCCCTAATTAAATTACACTTTATCGTATACCAATAGAAAATTAATTATTTATTTTACTACCACACCCATTATTATTATTATTGTTGTTGTTGTTGTTGTTGTGGTTGTTGTTGTTAATATTATTATTTATTTACTCTTACTTTAATATTTATTTATTTATTTATTATCTTTAACTTTAATTTAGCTCAACTAGTATTATAATTCTATATTTCTGTTAATTTGGTCCCAAATAATAATTCCTAATTAATCTCATATTTAATAATCCAATGCCAAATTAGATTATGTATTTATTATTATTTATTTAATAATATATCATCACATACAACCATAATACTAGTATAAAATTTGAGGGACCATTTAAATTTTCAGGTTGTTACACTTGGTCCATCAGGGACACTTAACTCAAATCACTGTGCCCGGACCTCACCAAAAGGCCAGGACTGACCCCCCAAAGCAGAATGACAGACGCATCCCACCAAGATCGGCTGACCTGCCCCAACGGGAAGGTAACAGGGCCCAACACCAACCTCAAGCTTTAGGAGCCCCCGCTCCCCCAGCTGGTGAAATTAGGGTCATTACAGGTGGACTCGTGTGCAGCGGACCGTTGTGGTCGGCACAGCGGGCTGAGCTCCGACGAATCAGGCAGAGGTTAGACAAGGAAGTAACGTTGATCGACCGACCTCCCAAGCAACCCAAGCAATGGTCGAAATCGATTACCTTCACAGATGCAGATTGCGAAGGCGTCCGATACCCCTATGACGACCCACTTGTCATCTTCTCTCTTCTCTCCAACTACAAGGTTTGACGTGTGCTCGTCAAGAATGGCAACTCCTCAGACATTAGCTTCCTCAATGTTTTCAAGCAACTCTAGATTGGTGAAGAAAAGTTATCTCCTCTGCAAACGCCTTTAGTTGGCTTCACTGGAGACCGTGTAATTTCTATAGGGTCCATCAACCTACCAATCACTATTTAATGAGTACCCAAGGCAAAATATGAAGATTCTTACCTTTCTGGTTGTCGATTGCCCCTCTGCCTACAACGTCATCCTTGGACGCACAGCACTCAATGCTTTCCAAGCTGTGACGTCCACTTATCACCTGGCAATAAAATTTTCGATCAATCATAGGGTCGGCACAGTAAGGAGCGAGCAGACTGTGACTAGAGAATGTTACGTCGCTTCGTTAAAAGAAGTAAAAATGAAAGAAGTTATGATCATAGAAGGTCTTGACGTCAGGGATGAGGAGGAATTAATTAGGGGGGAAACTAGTGAAAGAGTTAATAGAAGTGTCCATCAACTCTAACGATCCAACGAAGACGGCTAAGATTGGTAACCAGTCTCCTCAAGCCAATGGCGACCTCACGGCTCTCTTAGCCAAGCACAACGGTGTCTTTTCTTGGACTCATTCAGACATGCCAAGCATAGACCCTGCTTTTATCACTCATCGCCTCAATATTGAGCCCCAATTTCGGCCGTTCCGCCAAAAGCAATGCATTTTTCATCCAAAGCGCAACAACCTCATCGCTATCGAGATGGACAAGCTATTAAAGGCACAATTCATCAGAAAACATGGACTATCCCAAATGGTTGTCTAATGTAGTCTTGGTCTGCAAAAATAATGGCAAATGGTGACTGTGCGTCGACTACTCTGACCTCAACCGAGCCTACCCCAAAGATAGCTACCCACTTTCTAGGATAGATCTATTGGTCGACGCGACTATGAGACATCAGATGCTTAGCTTCATGGATGCGTTCTTCGGCTATAATTAGATCTTAATGCATGCAACCTCTTTCATTACTGACAGGGGGACTTATCATTACCGTGTGATGCTATTCGGTTTGAAGAATGCGGGGGCCACTTACCAACGCCTGGTCAATGCCGTTTTCAAAAACCAGATAGGTCGAAATATGGAGGTTTATGTCGATAACATGCTCGTCAAGAGAATACTCTCCTCCAATTAATTAGCGAACCTGCGAGAGACTTTCCAGACCTTGCGCAAGTACCAGATGAAGCTGAATCCAGAAAAGTGCGCCTTCGACATTTTTGGGGTTCATGATTAGCCACCGAGGTATTGAGGCCAACCTAGAAAAGATTGAGGCATTGATACAAATGCAGTCACCCAGAACTGTGAAGGAGGTCTAATGGCTCACAGGTAGAGTTGCCGCCTTCAACCGTTTCATTTCCCAAGCAACTGAAAAATGCCTTCCATTCTTCAAAGTTCTTCGACAGGCCTTCAAATGGAAACATCGAGTCTGAGGAGGCCTTCCAACAACTAAAACAGTGCCTGGCCAATCTCTCTCTCCTCTCTCAAGCATTGCCAAGAGAAACCTTTTTTCTTTACTTAGTTATCTCTACCACCGCGGTCAGTGCTGCCCTCATCAGAGAAGACGACTTAGTCTAACGCCCAATTTACTACATCAGTTGCATACACTGGGGGGTAGAATAGAACTACCCTTTACTAGAAAAGATGGCTCTGGCTCTAGTCATCGCCTCTAGACGCCTTTGACCCTATTTCCAGGCACACTCAATTGTGGTCCTCACTGATCAACCTTTAAGGAAAATTATGTAACAACTAGAGTCATCAGGAAAACTCATGCAATGGTTTGTCAAATTGAGTCAATATGAGATCTTTTACCGACCTCAGACAGCCATTAAAGACTAAGCCATCGTCGACTTCATCCTAGAATTCACTAACCTTACCTCGCATATACCCCCTCTACAGCCATAAGCCATTCCTGAGATAACCGATCGCTATTCTTTGACCCTTAACGTAGACGGCTCATCTCGCAAAGAGGGTAGTGGAGCTGGTTTAATCCTCACCACCCCAAAGGGAGAATACTTCAAGTGTGCCCTCCGTTTTCTATTCAACGTGAGTAATAACGAGGCTGAGTATGAGGCCCTCACAGCGGGTCTCCGAGTGGCCAAGGACATTGGGGTAGACTACATTTCAAGTGTTCAGTGATTCCCAATTGGTTGTCGGACAAATAACTAGGGAGTTTGACGCGAAGGAAGAAATAATGCAAACATACAGGGACATTGCTCTTCCCCTCACCCATCTTTTCAATAGTTTCCAGATCCAACATATCCCCAAGTCAGCTAAATTAGCTTCAGCTGACCAATCGGATCTCAGTCACGGCGTCCGAGTCAAATACCTAACCACTCTAGCCGTTTCGCCAGATCCACAAGAGGTCCACTTCCTCCAGAATGAGTCTATCCCATAGGCCCAAGACATCATCTAGTTCTTAGAACACAGGGTGTTACCAGATGCTAAACAGAAGGCCGATAAAAGTCAGGGCTCGGTCGTCTAATTATGTTATCATTAGCAGCTTACTCTACAAACGGGGATTCTCACGCCCATACCTCAGGTGTCTCAGTCCTACTCAAGCGAACTATGTGATGAGAGAAATACACGAGGGTGTTTGTGGCAACCATTTAGGCGGACGGTCTTTGGCCCATGAAATTCTTCGCACAGGCTACTTCTGGCCCATAATCAATCAAGACGCTAGTGACTTTGTGCTTAAGTGTGATAATTATCAGCGCTTTGCCAACATCCCTCATGCACTGCCAGCGAAACTTATCACCCTCAGCAGTCCTTACCCCTTTGCTAAGTGGGGCATTAACTTAATTGGTCCCTTACCCACTAGCAGGGGCCAAGTTAAGTTTGCTGTGGTTGCCATGGATTACTTCACCAAATGGATGGATGCCGAACCTCTTGCTACAATCACTGAACAAAACACAACCGAGTTCATCTGGCAATCAATCGTGTGCCAATTCGGAATCTCCCAGGCCATCGTTTCAGATAATCGAAAACAATTCGACAATGCCAAATTCAAGAAATTCTGCGAAAAACTCTATATTAGAACATGTTTTTCCTCTCTAAGCTATCCCCAAGCTAATGGGCAAGTCGAAGTCACCAATCGCTCCTTTTTGAAGATCATCAACACTAAATTGGCAGCCGCCAAAGGACTCTGGGCTGAGGAATTACCGAACGTACTCTAGGCCTATCAAACGACAGCTCGTACCCCTACTGGAGAGACCTTTTTTTGCCTAACATACGACGCGAAGGCAGTCATCCCAATGGAAATGGGTCTGCTGGCCCCCCGGGTGCTACATTCAAACCCAAAACTAAACGAAAAACTACGACATGCCGACCTAGACCTAATCGAAGAGCTCCGAGAGTCAACTGTTGTCAGGCTGGCGTCATATCAATAGAGAATGAGAACACATTATAACCATAGAGTTAGATCCCGAGAATTCGCAGTAGGCGACCTAGTCTTACGTGAAGCCACTCTCGCCACCAAAAATCTAACCGAATGCAAACTAACAGCTAAGTAGGAAGGACCTTACTTCGTCACAGCCAGACCCCGTCCAGGCACTTACCGTCTCCAAGACATGATAGGCAGAGACCTCCCTCATCCATGGAATGCAAAGCACTTAAAGCGATATTTTCAATAAAATGGCTTCTACTGCTTTTTATATGGTTCAACCTATTGTGTGGTTCACTTTGCTATTCAGAACACTTGTTCATTTTTGCTTTTGCCATACCATGTGCTTTAATGACAAACATTTTCAATCTGCATTTTTTGGTGTTGTACCCCTCTTCCTAAAGAATAAGCCTCAGCCATACTAAGCACTATAAGCCTCAGTCAGACTGAGCACCATAAGCTTCAGCCAGACTGAGCCTAAAGAGCTCAGCCATATTGAGTTACATAAGCCTCAACCAGATTGAGCACCATAAGCTTTAGCCAGACTGAGTTACATTAGCCTCAGACAAACCGAACACCATAAGCTTGAGCCAACCTAAGCTTGAAGAGCTTAGCCAGACTGAGTGTCACAAGCCTCAGCCAGGCCAAGCCTAAAGCGCTCGACCAAGACTAAGTCTCAAGCTCAACCAAACCAAGTCTAGTATAACATATTTATTTTACCACTTTTTATATAGCCACATTTGTACGTGTGACATTCAACTCAAAAACCTGCATTCAACTCAACATCAAAGACAATTCATGACTGGTAAATTCAAAGGCAAAACCAACAAAGAGACAATTCATAACAAAAGCCAAGTTTTATCATTTCATTAATACCGTACAACTTTTTATCAACACAACCTAAACCTTTATACAAAGACCAAAAAAATAAAATAAAATAACAAAACAACAAAACAAAGCAATCCACCCTAGCTTAGGCCAAGTCTTCAGTCTCCTTCTCTTCCATCCTCTTCGTTGGATGCCAAGTCTTCCTCTTCTACACCCTTATCCAGTAGGGTCTGGGCGATATCCCTCTCTCCTGGCTTCACAAGGTTAAAGTCCATGTCTAGGAATAACTCATGCGCCCTGTACTTAAAGCTTGTCCAACCACTGTCGCAATACATGCTTAGTTCATGCTTGTAATAGTCGGACTCTTGGATGTTTTGTATTATCTCCCCTCTGGTCTGCCTTTCTATCAACTCTGCCACCGCTACGTTCGAAGGCCCAGCTTTCCCTTCCCTCCCCCCCCCCCAGCTAGACTTATGGCCACAGCAGCATCAATGGCTATTTGGAACTCTGGGATCTGCTTATACTACTCCATTGCTGTGACCTACATATCTAGATAGGCCGCTCTCTCTGCTTGTAAAGTCTTGGCCAGATTCGCCGACTTCTCCCTCTCCTCCTCTAAAGCCCTTTGTGCAGCAGCCAATGCCTTCTCTAATTCAGTCATTCATGTATCTGCCTCTTCCTTGTCCTTCAGGGCCAGATCACACAGCTCTTCGTTATTTACAAAGGCCTCTTCCAATCTCTCCTCAGTGGTGTTCACTCGTTAATTCAAACTCCAGCGACACCGCCTTATGACGTGTCACTTCAAGCTCTGCCTTGGCGACTGACAGTTCAACGGTGACCTCAGTTTGGCCTACTATGGCGCGCTCAACCAAGTAACTTTGCACCACCGCCAGCACCTCCATCTTCTTTGCTCTTTGAGCGTATGATAAGCCTTTCGAGCAGGCATTCCTCGTCGCCTTCCTCCAGCGTGTTGTTTCTGCTCTCATATTTTGCAACTGCGCTCGTGCCTCCTCTAATTGGGCCTTAACCGGCTCTTCTCTTGAGGGCACGTCCTTGCGGGGCAGGTCAGTAGATTGGTCGGCCTTTGGCGACCTTTTTTGCTCTTCTACTCCGCTTGTCACTTGGGCAATCAAGGGCCCGGCCAAACCTCCCTCCACTTCTGTCCCAACCCTAGACTCTCCTCCTTCTACTTCGAGGGGCACTTACACTGCCCCTCTTTGGCCTTCTTTGGCAATGGTCTTTCTTCACTCCCCTCCGCCACCACCCTTCGCTTCTTCTTCTTCTTCAACACCAACTCTATCTCCTTCTTACTCCTCTCTCTCAATGGATCCACCAACGCTCACAGAGGCACAAATGTTGCTAAGTCCTTATCTCCCAAGGGTTTGGGTTATGGTCAGACAAACCTTCTTACGACCAACTTTGGTGTTGGGCATAACTTTTTCTCCTTGTACTTATCTGCTATGGTAAACACTCGCGCGTCTTCTGCCTCATGCGCCCTCCTCTTTGCCTCTACTTCCTCTGGAGCAGGATTTTCCCCGGTCGATTGAGGCTCCAGATTCAGGGCATGACAAGGTCGTCCCATTTTAGCCATTCCTTCTCCCGCCACTCCTCCACCTAATTGACTCTCCTCTCTACCGCAACATCTAACTTTGGCTCCAATAACTTGGTGGGGACCTTCCAAATCGTGCGCACTCCTCTTCTGCCACTGGCCAACACACAAAAAAAAATACTTTGGTCGTCAACCCTTTACCGACGAGGGTAGTCCCGCCACCAATCCCCTTCCCACTATAGCTTGCAAGGTCACCCAAGTCTCTTATTGCCCTGAAGCCTTATAGCTGGAGAAAAATTCTTCCACCGTCATTTCCTCTTTTTCAGTCACCCGTGACCACACGATTGTGCAGGCAAATAAAATCTTCCACACGTTCGGCATTAGTTATCATGGGGCCACCTCCAGGCGATTCAATACGTCAACCACTAATTGTGGGAGGGCAATCTTAAACCCACCCCCCCCCCCGGCAGCGCTTCTTTGTACAATGCAAATTCCATCGGTCAAACATCAGATGCCCTATTCTTCGCCGTGGGCAATCTCAACTCTGCATTGGCCAAAATTTGGTATTTGCTACATAACTCCTTCAGATCCTCTGTCTTTAGTGTAGATTTGTCTACCTTGCTATGCTAGTGGTCAGGCGCCACTTGGCTAATTAGCTAGGCTACCGAGATCATCATCGACGGTAGGGGTCGCACTGGCCGCTGCACGCCCCTTTTCCCAAGATGCTTTGCTCTGTACTATTCTGCCAAAGCCACTCCATCATCCTCTCCTAACGCATCCAACGCCATGGTAGGTGCTTTGTCTTGTGCCATCTCCCTCACATTTTTGTATATCACTTCGGTTGTGGGGGCTAAGAAATTTACAATATGAAAGAGGGGTGAATCCACCGAGATGTAAGAGCTAAAATCTGGAATGTGCTGATTTTTCATAATCAAATAAGAAAAGTGCACAAGTCCGAATGCCCAGGGTTTGCCTGTGCTCCAAGGGTCATGGTTAAATTTTGCTAATTTGAAAATTCCATAAAAGTTTAAAATCCCCACCTCTCCCCTTATCCACCCTTTCACCTTCTACAGTCAATTCGACATCCATCATTAGCGGCCTCGATTGCTTCACGTGTACGACCACGATCAATCCCTTTCCTCACTAATTCTCTGTCCTCTCTCCTGTCTATTCTATTTCACATCATCACGTGCTTGCCTATCCCTCGGGCCCCGTGCACCATCAATACTATTACGGCGGCATTCACGGTCGGCCAGCCTGACTGTCATCTTTTACGCTCGGCCGTCATCATGATCGGTCAGCCCGACTGTTATCTTTCATGCTCGGCCACCTTCATAATAGACCAACCTGATAGTCATCTCTCGCACTCGGCCGCCTTCACTGTCAGCCAGCCCGACCACCATCTTTCACGCTCGTCTAGCCTGACGGTCTTTTCCCACACTCAGCCGCCTTTACGGTTAGCCAGCCTGACCATCATCTTTCACGCTCGGCCACTTGCAGGGTCGGCCATCTTGGCAATCGATCAGCCTTTTCTCATTACTCCACCACCCTTTCGCCTCATCCCTGCCCCCTCCCCAGCCTTTCGAGACTTCCAACAGCTTCCTTATTCCCTTCGTTAGACTAAAGCTACACTTAGGAATGGGGGACTACTGATGCTGATGGGCACCCAAGAGAGCCCAGCCCACGGTCTGGGTAATACTAGACCAGGACTAACAACATAATGGGCACCCAAGAAAGCCTAGCCCGCGACTCAAGGCCCAGCCCACGGTATGGGTAATGCTCGACCAGGACCAGGACTAACAGCACACAAACACAGGCAGAAAATTAGCCACGTAAGTAGACAAAGATCTTGCAAAGTTATTGCGCCTACACATCAGCCATTTAATGAGGTTCTCGCATTATTAAATGCAGCAAGCCCTTCGTGCCGGAGGGGGCAGGCTCACCATGAACGATGTAAACTGGACTATAGACTTTTGGCCAACAAGACAGTTTGGAATGGACAAAGAAATCATGAGCAAAGGATATAAGAAAGTTTTCGAGATACGTTAAAGGTTAAGTTCTTTATCCCTCTCTTCTCTCTATCTATAATCAATCTCCCCTGACCTAACTTGATTGTCGGAGAGTCTGTCGGGGGGTTCCCTCCTCCTCTGGACGTTTTTGCAAGCTCGTCTGGGGAACACCAAGGTTAGCAGACCCGTTGGAAGCATGGATCAGTCCGACCCATCCTCCGTTGGAACTGTTGCATCATCACATATAATTAAGTTTTTTGCGGTTTATTTATTTTATTTTATTTTTTTTAGATTGACAAGTTTTTTGCAGTTTAGAGTATTGTGCAATACTAAAAAATACTTAATTAAAGTCATATTTTGGAAATGAATATGGTCAACATGTTATATTTAAAAACATTTTTCAACCGTGCAAATGTTATTATTATTATTTTTTTTACAAAAATTCAAATCAAAACGTAATTGTCGGCTTTATTACGAGAAAGAAAGAAAGAAGTCTTACTAAAATTTAGTTATTGCATGTTAAAATTTTGTTACACTTTTTAAAAGTTGGTAAGGCAAATTAGGCTACTATGAGGGCTGTGATGATTTTATTTTTGGCTTATTTTGATAATTCAAATTGTTCATCTTGTAAAATTTTGTGAGCAAATACTCATATAAAAAATTAAGTTAATCAATATATATGATCAAGTCCTAATTGTTTGAAGAAAAAAAAAAAAAAAAAGAGATAATAGTTTATTAAATCATATCTGTCATTCATTTTTTAAAATAAATGTGATTGTTCATGTGGTTATAAATATTCGATTAACATTTTTATTTTTTATATATGATATGCTTAATGAATCTTACAAAATGAACAGTTCAAATTTTAAGCTTCCAGGCATCACAAGGTATATCAAGATCCCTCCCTCACTTTTAGAGAGCACAAAGATGAGTTTCATTCTAAAATTTAACAATAATAAAGTTTATATATATATATATATATTAAATTGGAAACAATAATAAAGATTTTAACTAGCCAATAACTCTTATAAAAGTTATTTAGTTATTTTTATGTTATAAAATTATAATCGGTCTCAATAAGCTGTACCAAAGATATCTTAGAGCATCTCTAACAGACTTTTTAAAAAAGGCTTAATAATTATTATCTAATGTTATTAAATGGGAGATTTACCAATAAATCCCAAAATTTGAACTTATGAACCAGTTGGTCCCATTTTTATTCTATTAAACCGTTTAGTCCCATTTAATTGTGAGGGACATAATTACCCTCATTTAACCCTTATTAATAAGGCTGTTGGGGAAAAATTGGGTGTGGTGCATGTGTGTCTCACGTGCATTATTAGTGAATGGATGTGTGGTGTGTGACATGTGATACATTGGAAGGGTGTCACACAATGGCAAAGCGCTATAAGGGGTTTTTGTTTTGGACTAGATTGGTGTGTTTGGGGTCATACAGGCAGACACACACACACATTCATCAAAGAAACCCCTGAAGACGTGCCTGGTCCGAATCCCACGACTCTCATGGAGACCCATCGCCTCACTGATACACACACACTGATACACCTCCTGTATCTATCTCCTGCATCTATCTTCACGCACACACATTGATACAGCCCCACACACACACTGATAACTGGGTCCACCTGCTGATGGGTAGCTCGGTCCACCGGCTGATGGGTAGCTTGGTCGTGCTCCTGATGAATTAGAATAAGTTGCAGGGAGCAGCGCAGGGTAGGTGAATCAGGAATTTGTCGGCGGACGATTTTTTGGTTGGCGGACGATATTGACACAGGGGCTGGCATGGGCTCTCTCTTCCTCCTATCACACACAGATACACACACACATTGTGAGGGGCAGACACACACAGATACACACACACAGATACACACAAACATTGCGAGGGGCAGACACACACACACACACACAGTAGTTAATCGATGTGACGCCGTTGCTGACCGATCAGATCTTCTCGGAGCAGATTGAAAAGA
The DNA here is from genome assembly GCA_025200525.1 of Camellia lanceoleosa. Taxonomy (NCBI): domain Eukaryota; kingdom Viridiplantae; phylum Streptophyta; class Magnoliopsida; order Ericales; family Theaceae; genus Camellia; species Camellia lanceoleosa. The sequence continues at coordinate 110,119,712 of CM045766.1, read as the reverse complement.
AGATCCCACTCATACAGACCACACACACAAACATCGTCATCACTCCGGGATGAATCTCCACTGCGTATGCCCTAACATCGTCGCCGATCGATTCGTCGGTCTCAGCGACGAATCGGAAGAAATCATCGGTCTCTTCCACCGACACGTCGGCGTCGGAGCGGAAAGGAAGCTCGAGAACCTTCCCAAAGACGTGAGGGAGTCGCCGGACCCTCTTCTGAGCACCGGTCTCCGATGGGGTTTCCATGGCGTCTCGGATTGCGATGTTTCGCTTCATCGATACGGGATGGATCTTCTTCATGGTTTGGATTTGGGGTGTGAATTTGGAGAATACGAACAATATGAGAGAGAAAAGAATCGAGTAATTTACAGGGCAACTCTGTCTTGATGAGTTCTTGGTTGATGAGACTACCCAGGAGAGAAATTGAAACAAAACAATATCCCAAACAATACTAACCATATGATTCCTTGATACTGGATTTGCTAACTTCTCTCATAATAATCTTTTGTATTTAGGATTGCATGATTAAGGTCTGTTTGGGTAAACGGAATCAAATTTGTAATCTTGAAGACTCATCTCCAGGCTCCAAGTAATGGTAAACCACACACACAGAGCAAACACAGTCCCACACACACACACTGTTACACACAATTCTGCTTCAATACACACACACACACACAATGATACGCACACACATGCTGTTACACACAGTCCACATTATACCAAGGACACTCTCGTCCATAAAGTTAAACAAAAATGAAAAAAAAAAACAAAAAGGACCAAATCAACCTACCAATAGGACTAATTGGTATAATAGAATAAAAGTGGGACTATTTGGTATAACAGTTTGTAAAGTAGGATTTATTGGTAAATAATCCGTTATTAAATTGGACGCCCTCTAATATATTATTATAATTATTATTTTAACAAAATTCTTTCAAATAGTTACATTTGGAGAGTATTATGATGCTCTTCAAACAACTTGTACGGATAATTAGATAAAATAAAAAATAATATTGAAGCATATAGATAAAAAAAAAATAATATATATGTACACTTTATTTTTACTTCAACTACTGAAATTATTCTTAGGTGAGTTAACATATTTGCTCAGTCTGATTGTACTCCTGCTACACGCTAGTTTGAGATCTTTAAAGTGGAAATTACATCTCAGTGTAAGTTTGAAAAAATATGTACAATTAATAATGAACTTTACAAACATTAAAATAATAAATAATAAAATTTTCCATCAATTAGTAATTAATTTTGGAGAGCTTCACTGAGCAGTGTTTTCTCCTATCTTCAAATATGATATTCTCTAGCTTTGACAAAAAGAAAGGAAAGAAAAGAAAAGAAAAAAACAGAGTGAATCCGCATAGATTTTATTCATGATCGTTGCTTGGTATTGGATTCAAAGTGTATTCCCCAGTGCACTTGGCCTTTGTCTTTGCCAAAAAAGTATCATTAATTTATCTCACTAAATTGGTTTTTGTGTCATCAAGAATTATTATTTTTTTTTGGTGGTATTACATATATCAATTGATATACTAACTGTTAGGAAAAATTTATGATTCTCCACAAGTAAATCAATCAATAGGAATAAAAATTAATGCGGAAAAATTAAATCAAAAGCAACACAGGAATTTTACATGGTTCCCTCAATGTGAGATACGTTCACGGGATCGAAATCCGATTTCACTATCAACCAAATAAGTTTCCAAGCGATTACAAACGAGACACGAAATATCTCACAAAACCACCCTTAGGTAAATTCCAAATAATCATAAATAAACAAAGAGAAAAGACCTCACCAAATAGATAAACCAAAATCTTCAGAACCAGAGTTGTAGAAGACCCAAAATAATAGACCCAAATTAACTCCACCAAAACATCCAACTATGAAGCCGAAACCGAAGCACACCAACTCAAATTTTTCCACCGAATTGGTTTTTCAATGTTGTTGCAGCCGCACAACACCTTTTTCTTGGAAAAAACAATATCTAAAATATGTATTATGAATCTAGGGTTTTTTATCAAAACCTTAGTTGTTTCCAAGCTGAATTAGGTCTCCACAAATTAGATATAATATATTTAAATATATTATACCTAAACCAAATTAAACTCTTTTAGTAAACCAATTGGTTCCCACACTCCAATAAGGAGGTATACCCAACAATTCTCCTCCTACCGACTTAGGTGGAGACATCAACCATACCCGCCAAAGTTCGACACTTTAAATGTTTGTCCCTCGACAAAGTTTTAGTCAACATATCCGAAATATTATATCTGTGTAAACCTTTTCGAGTTGTAACAATTTCAAATCTAACACATCACGAGTCCAATGGTATCTCATATCAATGTGTTTTGATCTCGAATGAAAAGTAGAATTTTTGCTCAAATGAATAGCACTTTGACTATCACAATAAAGCACATACTTTTCTTGCTTCAAACCCAACTCTCGCAAAAAATTTTTCAGCCATAACTCTTCTTTGCAAGCTTCCGTAATAGCAATAAATTTAGCTTCGGTAGTTGAGAGAGCAACACATTTTTTGTGATTTAGATTGCCATGCCACGGCTCCCCCTGCAAATGTCATCAAATACCCCGAAGTAGATTTCCTAGAATCAATATCACCGGCCATATCAGAATCTGTGAACCCATCAAGCATCGGCTTACCATCTCCAAAACACAAACACACCTTCGAAGTCCCTCGAAGATACCTTAGAATCCATTTTACCGTTGCCTAATGTTCTTTACCCAGATTAGAGAGAAATCGACTCATCACACCAACGGCGTGAGCAATATCTGGCCTTGTACAAACCATGGCGTACATCAAAGAACCAACTGCTGAAGCATAAGGAACTTTCAACATTTCTTCCTTGTCTTTCTCACTTGTAGGACATTGATTCAAACTAAGTTTGAAGTGACCCGCAAATGGACAACCAACCGGCTTTGCTTTATTCATGTTCAACCTCTCAAGAACTTTCTCAATGTAGCTTTCTTGAGACAACCAAATTAACCCCTTTTTGCGATCATGAACAATTTCCATACCAAGTATTTGCTTTGCTAGTCCCAAATCTTTCATAGCAAAAGACTTGTTCAACTCCAATTTCAACATGTTAATCATGGTAGAATCTTGACCCACAATTAACATATCATCAACATAAAGCAAAAGAATAATAAATTTGCCATCCGGAAAATTTTTCACAAACACACAATGGTCCGAAGTGGTTTTAGAAAAACCATTATTCATCATGAAAGAGTCAAATTTTTTGTACCATTGCCGCGGGGCTTGCTTGAGACCATATAAACTTTTCTTCAATTTGCAAACAAATTTTTTTTTCCCTTTTTCCACAAAATCTTCCGGTTGCTCCATGTAAATTTCTTCTTCAAGATCACCATGAAGAAATGCGGTCTTCACATCAAGTTGCTCAACTTCAAGGTTCATACTTGCAGCCATGCCAAGTACAACCTGAATAGAAGACATCTTCACAACCGGCGAGAAAATCTCATCAAAGTCAATACCTTTCTTTTGCCCAAAGCCTTTCATAACAAGACGTGCCTTTTACCTCAGATTCTTGCTATCATTCTTCAATTTGAAAACCCACTTATTTTTTCAGAATTTTCCTCCCCTTAGGCAACTTCACTAAATCATAAGTGTGATTTTCAAGTAAGGAATTTATCTTCTCTTCCATTGCCTTTTTCCAATCAACTTTCTTTGCATGCTCAATTGCTTCTTGGTAGCTCTCCGACTCCCCTTGATCAGAAATCAACACAAACTCATTGGGAGGATACTTTCTTGAAGGTTGTCTGTCCCTTGTAGATTTTCTCAACTCAAGTTGTGGTGGCAGTTCTTGAGTTAGATGCTCTTCCTCAATTTTTGACTCAACTTCATTAGGATTAGCATCATCCTCCACATTTTCAATAGGTGGCTGCACATCTCCCTCATTTTCATCATCAACTGAAGATGAAGGAGCTGGATCCATGTCAATGAGATCCCTAGTTTTTGGCTCCGGTTGATCACCTTTGCCAAAATCTTCAATTGTTTGGTCTTCAAGAAACACAACATCACGGCTTTGAATAACTTTCTTGTCGACCGGATCCTATAATCTATACCCGAATTCATCATGCCCATAGCCAAGAAAAATACATTGTCTTGACTTACTATCAAGCTTGGACCTCTCATCTTTTGGAATGTGAACAAAAGCTTGGCAACCAAATACTCTTAAGTGCTCATAAGACACATCTTTACCAGTCCAAACTCTTTCAGGAACATCACCATTCAAAGGATAACAAGGAGACAAATTGATCACGTCAACCGCTGTCTTTATTACCTCACCCCAAAAGGATCTTGGCAATTTAGTTTGTGAAAGCAAACACCTTGTTCTTTCCACAATGGTGCAATTCATCCTCTCGGCAACGCCATTTTGTTGAAGAGTCTTCTTAACTGCCTTTTGATGTTGAATACCTTGGCTGCGACAATACTCATCAAATGGCCCAATGTATTCACCACCATTATCTGATCGGATGCACTTCAATTTCTGCCATGTTTCTCTTTCAACTATGGCCTGAAAATGCTTAAATACTTCTAGAACTTAATCTTTAGTTTTTAGTAAAAAAGTCCAAACTTTCCTTGAATAATCATCAATGAAAGTAACAAAATAAAGTGCACCACCATGTGTTCTAACTTTTAAAGGACCACAAACATCCGAATGAATCAACCCCAAAACATTTTCTTTTCTAGAAGCAACATTTTTACGAAAAGAAACTCTATGTTGTTTACCCGCCAAACAATGAACATAGGTTTTAAGATGTGTACCTTTCAAACTGGGTAGAAGCTCTTTCTTGAACAATACTTGCAGCCCCTTTTCACTCATGTGCCCAAGTCTCTTGTGCCATAATTCAGTAGAAGTATCATCTTCAAGTGCATTGACAATACCTTTACAAATTTTTCCTTACATCGAATAAAGTGTATGAGTCTTCTTGCACTTAGCCACCACCAAAGAATCCTTTGTGAGCTTCCATATTTCATCACTAAATTTGTTGTTGAAGCCTTCATCATCTAGCTTCCCAGTAGAGATTAAATTGAGGCGAATGTCGGGAACATGCCTCACATCTTTAAGCAACAATTTACAGCCCAAATTTGTTTCCAAGCAAACATCACCCATGCCAATAATCTTGGACAAACCTTCATTACTCATTCGAACAGAACCATAATCTCCTTCGGTGTAGGTAGTGAAGAAATCAACTAGAGAAGTCACATGAAAAGAAGCACCGGAATAAATCACCCAATTGCTCTCTTGGCCCACAAAATTGATACAATCATCTTCACAAACAACCATGAAATCATCGGTAGTAACTGCCGTTGTGTCTTCTTGTTTCTTATCCACACTTTTGTCACGTCTTTTCTCCTTGTACTTGAGCTTTCGGCATTCTCGCTTCATGTGTCATTTCTCATGGCAATAATAACACTTAATGTCTTTCTTTGAAAAAGAACCATCTTTTGATTTGTCACTCTCACTCTCAATGGGTCCATATAAATCTTTACAAAATAATAGGCCTTCCATTTTAGTTTTCCAAGTTACTCAATTGCTTCCATTGAAGTTAAACATACGACCCACATTCCCCTCCATTGATTTACACAAATAAATAAACCCAAATAACCTGTAAGCTTTGATACTAGTTGTTAGGGAAAATTTATGATTCCTCACAAGTAAATCAATCAATGGGAATAAAAACTAATGCGGAAAAATTAAATCAAAAGCAGCATAAGAATTTTACGTGGTTCCCTCAATGTGAGGTACATCCACGGGATTGAAATCTGATTCCACTATCAACCAAATAAGTTTCCAAGCGATTACAAACGAGACACGAAAGGTCTCACAAAACCAGCCTTAGGTGATTTCCAAATAATCACAAATAAACAAAGAGGAAAGACCTCACCAAATAGATAAACCAAAATCTTCAGAACCAGAGTTGTAGAAGACCCAAAATAATAGACCCAAATTAACTCCACCAAAACATCCAACTATGAAGCCGAAACCGAAGCACACCAACTAAAATTTTTCCACCGAATTGGTTTTTCAATGTTGTTGCAGCCGCACAACACCTTTTCCTTGGGAAAAACAATATCTAAAATATGTATTGTGAATCGAGGGTTTTTTTTTATTTTATCAAAACCTTAGTTGTTTCCAAACTGAATTATGTCTCCACAAATTAAAATATAATATATTAAAATTTATTATACCTAAACCAAATTAAACTCTTTTAGTAAACCAATTGGGTCCCACACTCCAATAAGGAGGTATACCCAACACTAACTAGTATACTAGCATATTTTATGACATTATTACTGACCCCACCTATTATATAAATTACAAATATCTAAAACCTCTAAAATTATGTCACATCATCTATTAGCACTGTAGGAAATTCAGCTTTTAGCGACGCTACTATAAATGCCAAAAATGCCACTAATTCTTTTTGTAATGTTTAGTACCAAACGCCGAGGACATACACTTTGAAAACGTCATTAATTTGTTGTAGACGACATTTTGAAAAACGCCGCTAAATGTGATACATCATGACAATTTTTAGCGGCACTTTAAAAACGTTATTAATTTGTTATAATGCCGCTAAATGTGGTACATAAGAATTTTTAACATTTCAAAAACCTCGTCATAGCTTTTTTAAAAAAAAAAAAAAAAAAAAAACCAACCATTAGCTATATAGTGGGATTTTGAAAATGCCATTATATCTTTATTTTTTTAATTGTTTTTTTGAAATTGTGCTAATTTTATGTGGTTGAACTAAAAAAATACCTGTAATAAAATTAAAAAGTAGTACTAATAACTCTCATTTCCATTCAAATGAACATTTGTCAAAAGATAAGCTGATTATATGAAAAGCTGTCAAGTAGCAAATATATCATTAATTCACTTTCCCATTCAATTTAATATCCAATCACCATTAATTACAAAATCACATATCCACAAATCATGTTTTAACATTCGCCAAAAAATAATAGGAAAAACATCAAGACAAACCCCATGAGTTATGATTTAATTTAATGTCTTGTCCTTGTTACTAAATTCATTGAACTCAACTGATATAGCATAGAATCTATAGTCTTCATTGATCTGGATATCTGCATCAGAACATGGAAGCCAAATCAGGTAAAATGCATAAATCAATAACACTAGAAGTGTTAACAACTATAAAACATAAGATCTACATTACAACTCACCATCTGTTGAAGAAGGTTTTGTACCTGAAAGAACAATTTAAACAAATCAGTCATTTCTGAGGCTTTGAAACCACAGAAAAAAGTGTAGAAAAAAATATTTTAACAAACTTCTATTAGATAGAGCAGTTTTTTTTTTTTTTTTCCCCAGCAATCTTGTTTCTTGAAGACAATAAAACAAAATATTATGTACAGTAGGATGACTTTATCAATCAAGAGCTGACATGCACATCGAGATACAAAATTGAATAAAGAATGCCAATTCTCAATATATATATATCTGTATTACGCATTTGAACTAAGGAGTTGTCACAACATGAGCAGAACAAATCCAAATCCAAATCCAAATATGAATAACTACAGGAACAGATAACATATCAACTAAAATTGTTCTGCCTTAAAACGAACAAATCACTATTTTAAAGAATTGGAACTTGCAGCTACTCTACGGAAACAGATGAAAACTAACCAATAAATTGATCTACATTAATAAAATACTCTATCAGGAATGGATGATGCAAAATATCACCCTCCAATTTCTGAAGTTCCAGGATCCAAATTGGATTCCAATTCTCCATAGAAATTCTCAAGTATCAGGTTATGAAGCCCGATTACAAACACTATCCCCAGCCAGATACCATTAAAAAATTACAATTAGAAAGAAGAATCAAAACACACTATATATCTATGTTATTACTATTCTATTACATAAACCCTACAACCCAGTGAATATAGTTCAAAAGTCACTTACAGAGATAACTTTTTTGTAGATTTGAGCAGGATGAGTGCATTCACTATGGGATATTCAAAGGTGACCATTTCCAAGGAGCACATCCCAAAAGAATAAATATCAACCAATTCATTGTATTCCTCAGCATATACTTCTGGAGCCATGAACTTTGGTGTCCCTAATTAACCTCAAAAAATAGATAAAAACTAACTCAATGATTTCCCTTAATTGTGCCAATCAACCAATCACTTACACAGAAAGTTACATATCATCACAAAAAGTCATTTTACAGTAGATAAAAGGTCATTATTAGTATACCCCAACAAATTTTCAGTTCTAATATGCGAGTTCTATTTTAGGAAATTGAATTAAACATACCAACACAGTGATCAGCATGGGATTTTCGAAGAATTGCCACAAGGCCAAGATCGCCGATTTTCACTTCCCCTTGGTTGCCATTGATGAAAATGTTGTCACGCTTGAGATCTTTGTGGATGACTGATGGGTCATGGCTATGGAGATAGAGAAGACCTTTCAAGATCTGTCTACACCAATGCTTCACTGCTCTAATGTTGACTCTCTTGTGCTTTTGCCTATACCTACCCAAGTAGACAAAAAGGGAGAGAACCCAGATTTAAAAACTATGAAATCTCTAATTGAGTATAATCAAAAGAGGAAACAAGGAAAAAAAATCAAGAACTCATGAAAAGTTTCATGGTACTTACTGTTTTAGAGTCCCAGAAGTGAACATTTCAATGACAAAATTGATGTTCCTGTTTGCAGTATTAACCCAAGAAATGTAAAACTTCATAATGTTGTGGTGTTTCAATGTCTTGAGCAAATGAATTTCACAATAGAGCCTGTCAAGATCTTCAGGGCTTTGTTGGAATTCATAGAGTTTGACCTGGTTCCAATCAACTTCAATCCCCTTATACGCATCAAATGCTCTGTAACTGCATCAATCAATAAAGTATGAAAACATATCCCCTAAAGTCATAACTTCAAAAAGAAGCTCATTTCTTCAATATCATCAAGACCTCAAGACCTCCCCAAAAAGTAGATTAACAACAAACACTCATTTTCTTGAACTAGTATTGAATTGGTTTGCTTAATTTTATCTATGGGAGCATGAACACAACTCCATCTTTATTTTCATCATGTCTGACCAATTTCCATTAAGATTGCCAAAAGAGAGAAATAGAAAGGGAGAGATGAATCATTAGAAGTATTATCTCTATCAATTGCAGAGAAAAGAAAATGCAACATTATATCTGATGCAATTGAGTAACAACATAATACGAAACAACATCATAAATTATATCTCAACCACCAAACAAGAAAGAGATATAGAGAGAAATATGAAGCCAGTAACTTCTATAAAAGAGACTCAAATTTTAGTCAGTCTTACCACTGCGGTAACTTGACTTGCAATTTTGAACAACTGTTGATAAGTTAAGCAAACTAAGAATGTCCAGTGATCGATTATTATTTTGATGCTGACTGCATGACTTCATTCCATTAGAAAAGATGTCTAGCCCAGTTGTCTGCTGTTGTTGTTGCCGTTTTCTTTGCTCAAAATATTGCTTTTGCCTAGGACATTTAAAGTGTTTTTAATGTATTTATTTACCACATCTAACATTATGTCAAATTCTAACATGCGGTCTCAGCGACAAAGAATACTAGTGCAAATGATCGTTCACTTCATTTCCAACAAAGAAAAATGACAAATGTTTATGTACCTCTTTTGTCGATCTTCTTGACTGAAATTTTCTCCATCTTATCACGATCAAGAAATGTCATGCAAAAAAGAAAAAAGGACGTGCTCATATGTCAAAAGAGAAGCTCAACATAATCACACTAGATGCAATCTACAATGTCTTGCCCATGCACATAGAGCTCAAGTTGCTGATGAAAAACTGAAACATGAAACCTGATTTTTTTCATAGTCATAAGTAGAGTAGAAGTATAGAAGTTAAAGTTTTACATTCTTAGTAACATGGGAAAAAGAAAGGAAAGTGCAGTAGCATCACAGCATGTCATAACTTATGAGGTCAACAAGTTAAAGAAAAAACTAATGCTTCAAAATTTACCTTTGCAATAATGGCAGCTCACAGCTTCCCTGAAAATGAAAAAAAAAAAAAAAAAATCAAATGATTTCTTTTATAAATTGTATATGGAATTGGCATGTAACCACCACAAAAGTAGATTAACAACAAACACTCATTTTCTATGAACATGGGTTGTCCTAGTTCAAGCACAAGAACAAAAAGTCAAGGTCCTCTTGATGATAGCAAGTTTACAGGTTTTGTCAAGATGACCAACAAAACTAATCCCTTCACTAAGAAAGCTAACAAATCAATCTCAGTACACACTTATCAATAGCCACAGAGTCTAGCAATTAATCTAGAATAGCTATCTGCTACAATTTCACATCAAGTTAGCAATTAAGAACCAGGCATTGTAGGAAGACCTCTTTCAAGCGTTAGCTGAACTTGGCTACCTAAAACATAGAAGTGCAGTATAAATGAGATAGACTTTATTTATTTATTTATTTATTTATTTTGTAAAAATACCAAGCTAATTAAGTTTTTTCTTTCATTCAGCAGATATATAATAAATAAACCCTGACATTTCCACAACAGTTGATGATGAGTTGTTCTCGCCTAACTGGCAGTTGTCCATCATTGTTGATGTCAATGAATTTTTTCCATTAATTAAAAAAAATCTTGACATGAGCAGTTCCAACGTGTTGATCAGACATACAACTCTTTCACAATAAAAGAAATATCCATATTGGATCTTTTGAAGATTGGTCTAAATTCAATTTGAACACAACAGCGTCAGAGTATATTACAAAAACTTATATCATTGGGTATGCAAACCGTTTTTACACGAGCCATTACTTGCAATTATATGCTGGAAAAAAAAATATAATCATGAGGTCTAGATATGAGACTTGCAAATAAAAGCAAGGAAGATTTTATTGTCATTGTATTTTCCAATTTTTATGATAAAGTATATATAAAGTAACCGACACTAATCATAGCAATAAACATCAACACAGACACTTTAGTAACATCCACTGATCACAACATGAAATTTTTTTTATTCTATAACTAGCCAAGAGAAAGGAAAATCACAAGGAAAATAATGCAACAGGACATTTTAAAGATGCTGATTCCAAAAAGTATCTACTTACTCCAGCTTGTACAAAGTTAGATTCATTTCTTAGCCCAATCATTTCAGCAATTTGATGCGAGTAGTCTTCAACACCATCAAACACAAGAGAAGCTGAATGGAATGAGATCCGCTCTTCCTCCAACATCATCATCCTGCATCCCAAATGAATTAAAAAGCAAAAATAAGTTCAGGACCTAATGCTATATAATTTTGGAATAAAGGAAAATAGCACTCCCCACTTACCTATTGGTCAAGCTTCTAGAGGAAAGCACTTCATGTGCAGTAATTGTCACATTTGCAACCCATATGCCATCTTTTCCAGTAGGCCATCTAAGAGGAATCTTATAATTGACAGGTGGAAGAACCAAGCAATTTTGACTTGATCCATGCGCACAATGGCGGTCATTCACACCATCTCTCTCTCTCTCCCTCTCTCTCTCTCTCTCTCTGGATTTTGCTACACGGCTTCCAAATTTCAGAGAGATGAGAGAGAAAGAGAGTGAGACAGTGATGGGTTTGTTCAATATCGATCCAATCACGACAAAGCTCGCTTATGAAAGACTATCTCCTCATCTACAAATACATACACACACACACATATATATTCTCTCTCTTTCTCTGTGTCAATGTAACACAGTATATGTAATTTTTAAGTCTACATTAACATGTTGTGTTAATCAGTAGAGCTCGATCCCAACTGTAATTCTCAATTACTATTTTCCTAGCTCATTCATACCGATAGAATGCAAAAGTCTACAACAGATACTTGAATCACACTCATACAAAAAACAAACGGAACGAATAAAAACATAAAAGGCTATATTGTGGTGGAGTAATGTGACTTCTATCTAAAAGTCTGCATTAACACACTGGGCTAATCAGTAGAGCTCGATTTTAACGGTAATTCTCAATTACTATTTTCCAAGGTAATTCACACCGATAGAATGTAAAAGTCTACAACAGATACTAGAATCACACACTTATACAGAAAACAAACAGAACAAATAGAAACATAAAGGCTATATTGTGGTGGAGTAATGTGACTTCTATCTATATGATTAAAGTCATTTTACTGTAATCATATTATGTAAATGTTTTCAAGACATTTGAAAACTTAGGAGAGAATGATGGAGAGGTGTGAAGCTAGCTACATCTAACAGCAGTGCAGTTAGAGTGGTCCTTGTGGACAAGAGATGCAGAGGAAGAAATCATTCCTACTTGCAGGTGAGGTGTAGAGGTACTATTGTTAACTAGTCAGTTTTGCAAGTGTAGACGTCCCCGAACGTCCCGGGAGGGAATCCCGTTTTGTTCGCTTTGCGGGTCTACTACAGTTCGAACTCAAATTGTCACGGTTCTTAATCTGAACCAAAGAGTCCAAATCTGGCAAATCGTTTTGAGAAAACAGATTTTTGAAAGAAGTGCCAAACATGGACTGCTTCGCCAGATACAGAGTCGCCACCTAAATATTTTATTTTGGGGAAATTTAGGAAACCCTGACTCGGTGCCAAAGGCCACGTGTCTGTTATCACCAAAGTTGCCTCGGCTCGGGAACTTGGGTACGATTGGGGAAGGTCAGCTATGAGCACCCCCTCTCGCCCGATCAAAGATCGGCCTCTACTAACCGTGATATCTTGTTTTGAAAACATTATATGCTCTTATTCCGGTTATTATCCTAGAATTACTATGTGATGCGCACAACACAAAAGTATAGACTAGATCGTCTGATTTGGAAATAAGCATTGCATATCCGTTTGTTTTGAAAATGTTTTGGAATTTGCTACTCGCAAGTAGGTTAAAACATGGATTTCAATGAGCTATTCCAACTCAAACAATCCAACCTTCACCCACAGACATTCAAGCAGTTTATGACATATAAACATCTAGCCACATGGTAAGCATGCTGTTATGTCAACATCCACACGCATGCGGTATGCTAAAGCGTAAAAATACTTACATCGTACTCCGGGCCAAAACAATAAACTAGTTAGCAAACATGCATGACCCTAGTCTATGTTAAGTGGCTAATGCATCGCATACAAAATGTCACTAGAATAGGCTCGGTTGATCTAGAAATGGCATGTGAAATACACAAACATCATGTATTCAAGTTAGATTTGAAATACTTATGCAGTTAGCATGATGCGCCGAGCCCGATGCGTGCGAGACTGATGAATGATGCACGCATGCATAACATGAGGTATGCTAAATTAAACATGACCTAGTACTAACCATCGAAGCAGGTAAGTAAAAGAGAGAAAGAAGTGGGGGTTGGAAGACATGCACACACTCACCCACACTTATTACAGATTTGCCCTCGCTCGGAGAGACCGAATGAATATTACAATTTAATTAACTGACAAGCTAATTAAATAATTATAGATGATTAAATTAATTAAGCAAATTAATTAATCTAATTTAAGCGATAAACAGCAGCCTCGGGAGAGGGCTCAATGCATGTACGCTCGGTTCCGCCCAGAAAACCACTGCCATGCTCAAGATGCCTCTGTTTTCCTTGCTCTGCTCCTCTGATGACTGCTAAAGCCTCAAGGTTTGCTCTCTGGATGCTAGGAGACACCACCAGCTAAAGGAGAACACCACCGGCCACATAGAATGGTCACCGGCCACAAATTTGATCCATCGGCCAACAATGGTGGCCGGTCGGCACTAAATATGGCCGGCCGGACAAAAATTCTTGCAAAATTTGGTTTGACAACAGCAGAGGGCAATACTTGGCATGGCAATGCATTTCAAGCAATGTATGCACCAATCACATCCCCTATCATGTTTATGACTCAAAGGGACATGTGCCTCGATCCTCGGACCACCAATCACGCATTTCCATGCATGATGGCCCAAAGAATTAAGTATGCAACTTCAATTTCAAATGAAATGCAAACCAAATAAACACACAAGGAGGCCCAACCTCTATCATACTCATTTCAAGAGGTCTAGCACACATGTTTGTGCAATGCAATCCTAAGCATGTTGGCTAGCATGCAACATGGAGATGCAAAAAAGCATGCAAAACATGAAAGACATGAGACAATGCAACCAACAAGCATGCAAGGTACAATGTAGGTGTTTAAGCATGTAAGCAAGCATGTGACTTCATTCAATCATGCAAGTTCAAACATGAAACAACTCACCAATATGCTACAACATACAAGGAGCATATGCAACAAGCAAAGAGATGGACTTAAACATGATTTAGGCAGCCCTAACTAGGCCTAAAACAGTGGCCAAAATGCCCACAAATGAAGGACTAAAAGACACACAAACATGCATGCAAATGAGGTCCAACACTTCAAGCATTAAAGAGCAACTTCTAAGCACACTTAAGAAGATGCCAACATGGACAATTAGCATGCATTAAGCTCTGAAATCATGTTAAGATGGTGCCAAACCAAGCAAACAAGATAGGCTAAACATGCAACAATGGTCCAAAACTTAAGGCTAACAAGCCAATCATGCAAAAGAACTATACAATGCAAGCCTTGGTCAACCAAAAACAGCCAAGGGTAGACCTTAAGCATGGCAAAATAAACATGAAAGCTTCACAAAGCTAGGCCTAAAACATGCTTGAACAAGGGTTAAAACCTAGATGCATGTTAAGGCAACAAAATGGCATTACAAGGCATGTATGCTAAGCAAGCATGGTGTACCAAAACCAACTCAATACAATGCTATATTATGACAAAATAAGCATGAAAATCAGTTAAGGCATGGCCAACACACACTTAAACTAGGTGCTCCCTCAAGAGGCGAAAATGGCCCTTTTCAAGGATAACAAGCAGAGGGGGTGGCCCTCTCCTTCCGAGGACCTCAAGGCACTATCCTCACCTCTAAAATCCCTCAAGATTTCATTGGTGAGGAGGCCCAAACACTATGGTCCCGGAGTTCACACAAAATGGCACAAAACAAGGGCCAAACAAGGCTTAAGAGGGGTCAAACAACCTCAAACCACAAAACACTCTTAACAAACTATTTAGAGGCCTTAAAAACAGAACTTTTATGTGTTATATGCAAAGCCAAAAAACAATTTCAAGATAGGTAGAAAAGCTTTGCAAAAATGGGGAATAAAGGGATAAACTTCTTACCCTTGAAGACCCTCTTCAACAATGGAGCTCCAGCAGCTTCTTTAGGTTGAAACCAGCTCCAAAACTCCAAAAACAACCCTCAAAGGCCTCAGCTCTAAGAGATGGAGTGATGGTGGGTGTTTGTGAGCAAAAATGAGACAAAACACACACTAAAGAGAGATATAGAGATAGGATATAAACCAAACCCTAACCCTAGAACTCAAACCCTAAAAATGGCTGTGTAAAATGTCTAACTTTTGTTCAACCCCTCAAAAAGGAGAGAAGGCTCCTCTTTATAGAGCTTTTAGTCTTGTAAGCTTACAAGACAAACTTCTAAAGAGAGATCCCTCCATACATGTGTATGGAGGGGAGCCAAATGCATGCCAGCTGTGAGAAATAATATGCAAAAGCAGATGCACAGTAGTCGGCCGGCCAAAAATGTAATTGACCAAGAAAAGATAGCCGGCCGGCCATCTATAGTGCCGGCCGGCCAAACATTTGGCCGGTGGCCACAAAACACAGCCGCTAGCCTCAAGCCCTGGCCGGTGATGGATAGGGATGGTCTACAAGCCCTACCCTGCCTCTCAAAGGCAGAACACAAGTGTTTGGTGCAAAACCAGACACAAAACAGTCAAATCGAGAGGTCTTGAGGCAAGGCGCGTAGCCGAGACCTCCGGGAACTCAAGACGAACACAAACATGGGTGATCACTGAGTGTTCAAGCGGTGACGTCCAAGTCTTGAGGACGGTCAAAAATGGGGCATCTACAGCTGCCCCTCTTTGACAAAACTCGAAAGTCATAAGAATGACGGGAGTGAATGTCAAAGCCCAGAGACGACCCATTTTTGACAAGGCCGAAGACTTAGAAAAAGCAAGCAAGACAATAAAGATATACGTCCGAGGGCAGGGGCAAAATGCAAGACAATGCACCGAGCCGAACATAACTTATGATCATGCAAAGAAAGCTGTAACGAAGCACACATGCAACAGTTTTAAGCTAGCATACACCAAACTACACTACAATGCAGCAAGGATATAAGAGAATTATGCAATCCTCAATACGTCTCACGCGGAGGATACAATACCTGTCCAGTTCGTCTGGTTGCACCAGCCTCAAATGAACCGTATATACAATATCGTGCCTGCAAAGAAAGTAAACTTAACAGGTAGAATATTGTTAGCAACATGCATGACAATGCAAAATGAATGCAAAATGATATGCAATATATACAAAACTATGTATAATGATGCAAATGAAAATGCAATGCAATTGAAACAATGCAAACTATATGCAAAGAAATTGAATCATGATCCAATCATAAGTGCTTCAAAACTACACATATGTCAAATAGATTGATGGAGGTAACAAGTCCGTCTACCATAGAACGATCAACTGAACTATGAGTAATGTAAACGGACACAAGAACAAGTATTGGGGGGATGACATAAGTGGGGAAACGACCCGCTGAAGAAAGAACAACGATCCTAATGCTGGATACAAAATTACACTACAATGCAATATATACAATGAATATGGCATACAGCCAAACCAAATCTTACCTAGGAAAGGCATGTACACATACAAGCCGCGGCTAACATAGAACGGTCTACTGAACTATATTTTGACACAAGAAGTATGGGCACATACCAGACCAAGCTCAACATGGAAAGGCGCAAGCCACAGATGGAAGTGATGCAAGGAATGCATGCAATCTACAATGCACTATCTACAAATATGCAATGGAATGGAATGGATACAATGAATATGGCGTGCGGGCCAAACCAAATCTTGCCTAGGAAAGGCATGTACATATACAAGCCGCGGCTAACATAGAACGGTCTACTGAACTATATTTTGATACAAGAAGTATGGGCACATACCAGACCAAGCTCAACATGGAAAGGCGCAAGCCACAGATGGAAGTGATGGAAGGAATGCATGCAATCTACAATGCACTATCTACAAATATGCAATGGACTGGAATGGATACAATGGATATGGCGCGCAGGCCAAACCAAATCTTGCCTAGGAAAGGCATGTACACATACAAGCCGCGGCTAACATAGAACGGTCTATTGAACTATGTTTTAACACAAGAAGTATGGGCACATACCAGACCAAGCTCAACATGGAAAGGCGCAAGCCACAGATGGAAGTGATGCAAGGAATGCATGCAATCTACAATGCACTATCTACAAATATGCAATGGAATGGAATGCAATATTTACAGTGGAAATGCATGACAATGCATGTTTACATTCTACAATGCATGACAATGCAGTATTTACCATGTATGTATGATAATGCTCTATTTACAATGAATGTACTACATATGCATGTTTTTTTTTTTTTTTTTGTGAAAATTCTTGAAAATGCAAATGATGCATGATTTTTTTTTTTTTTTTTTTTGCAAAAATGATGCATGATTTGCATGATGCATGAAATGCACGACAATGCAAGTCGCTTTGAAATGCAAGACAATGCATGGATTTTCTAATGCGCGACGATGCGCGGCTTGAGATGCATGACAATGCACGTGAGCAGCATTCTCATCAATGCAAGTTGTATGTGTTACGATGCGTGTATGCATGCATAACAATTCAAGGGATGATGAGCGCTACAACATATGCAGACATGCAAGCACCAAAGGTTTTGCATCTTCCGAGGATTTAAGGTCTCGTAGACCGTGTGTGTTTAAGGTCTCGTCCGACCGAGTGTATTTAAGGTCTCGCCAGACCATAAAGCATAGGGCAGTGTGATGCGCAGAATAGCGTGATAGCATGCATGCAAAATGCAATGAGATGCGCAACATAGCGCGATGCGTTTAGACAACGTTAGACAACGCGAGTGCACAAGACAGTGCGATAGAGGTGGAATGCACGAAACAGTGACGTGCGCTAAACAACACAATTGAATTGAAATGCACATAGGGCAACTTTTGAATCTTGTAAAAGACAAAAGGATACGGAAAGGATACACCTCACACAAATTTGAGTGCCACGCACTGAAGACACGGTCCGAGGTCAAAACGGAGGTCGATTGAGCTTCGGAAATGCCTTTTCTTGTATTATGTTGAACAATAAAGGTGCCAAACCACAAATCTAACCTAAACAAGGTTGTGGGAGGCTCACCGACCGAAAGGGGAAGCCACCGGCCACCAAAAAACATCACCGGCCAAAAATGTAGCCGACCGGCCAAAAGTGCCTGAATCGGGGCAAATTTGACTTTTTGCCTTGGGTCTTTTAAAATAGGGTTTCAAACCCTATTTCTTTCATTTCTCTTAGCCGAAATTAGCCACCCTCTCTCTCTAGAGCATTTTCCTCTCTTCCTTTCTCCGTTTTCTCGCGTTTCACGCCCGTTTCGTCGTTCGATTCGCGTATACCTTCGCTTTTCGAACATTTTCACCCGAATATTTCTTCATTTCGGTGCGTCCTTCACTATTTCCGGTTTTTGGGGTTTATTCCCCTCGAGTTTCTCTCGATCTTCCCACATTTTTCACATTCCGGCTTTTTCGGCCATTTTCCACCCTCTTGGGGTTGACTTTCCACATTTTCATCCGGTTTTCCCTCTTCCGGCTATTTTCTCATCATTTTTGACATGGATGACAACATTTCACAGGGTGGGACTCCCCCAGATCATGAGATGGATCCCGGGGCCGAGCTCCTCCCTTTGAGCGTCCGCCCATTCGACCCGGCGACCTACTGGCCGGCGATCCACGTCTTGCCTCCTGACGGTCTTCGTTAGTTTCGGAGTTTTGATAGGGCGATGCCTCCCGAGCTATTACTACGTGAGCCTACCTCTCATCTGTCCTTTGGCGCTTCCGAGGTAACATTCTTTCCTCTGCTTTACTTTCTGCAATGTAGGTTATAAAACTGCCAACTGCCATAGCTGTTTATGTTATTTAATTGCTTCAGCCTAGATACATTGATGTACACTGTACACCGTAGTTGATCGCAAACGCGCTTGCAACTGATATCTGTTTGAGACTGACACGTACATACACACTGCACTAGCCTTGAACCACTCAAACACACGGCACACTGTATTTCACTACAAACTCACTGGCACCCGGTACCTGTTTGAATCTGAAAAACTTGCACACATGCCACATTTGCATTGAACCACTCAAACACGTTGACACATCGCACGTTATAGTTCGCTGTAAGTACATCGGTACCCAGTATCTGTTTGAATCTGAAAATATGCACACATGCTATATTTACCTTAATTATGCATGCCTTACAAAACTGGTATATTTAGCATTGCTTCGCAACTGTTTGTTTAAACACAGGGAGATTCCCATATCGTCCGCGGGTATGAGAATATTGCCGCTCGAGACTGGTATGCAGAGCTACCCGAGGCGGTTTGCTATATCGTTGACCAGGCCGGCTTCTACACATTCTGCAGAGGACTATCCCGGCTCACCACGAGCAGGCCTCTCCTCGCTGCTCTAGCGGAGAGGTGGTGGGACACCACCGACTCGTTCCACCTATCTGCGACGAGAGACATAACGATGACTCCCTATGATTTCTCGATGCTCACAGGCATCGGGGTAGGGGGTGATCCGATCCCCTTCGATATCGATATGGATGAGTGGACCGCTACTCAAGTCTATCTGCTCGGCGAGGTGCCGCCTCTCGCCCGCCCAGGCTTCGTCCGCTATTCCTGGTTTGAGGTGCAGTTCAGGGTCCAGCCCGCGTTGGTGGAGGAGCCTCTAATGACTCAGGAGGTTGTGGAGCAGTATGCCCGCGGCTTTCTGATGTTTCTACTGGGGACGACCATTTTCGCCGACCGGGCGAATACCGTGCCCCTCTGCTTGCTCAGCGCCCTTGTGGACGTCACCCGGATCTTGGACTACGACTGGGGTGGCGCCGCTCTGGCCACACTCTATGGATACATGAGCTCAGCTTCCCGTGGCAGCGGACAGTTGCTCGGGGGCTACTGGCGTGCTTGGGAGGTACGTTTCCTTTTTCTGCTTTTCATTTCTGCTATTCTATTTTCTGTACTCTGTACACTGCACACACTGTAGTCTGCTTTACACTGACTGTATACTGTACACACGGCACACACATACTCTGCTTCACACTGACTGTACACTGCACACAATACACTGCCTACACAATACACTACACAATACATGGCTCTGTTATTTCTGCTTTATTCTTGTATTCTGCTTTGTCTGATAAGCGTACTGGTATTCTGCTCTGCAGTTATGGGTGTATGCCTACTTTCCCAGGCTTGCCCCACTGCCTGACGCGGAGACCCCTCTCATCATCCCCTTCTCACGCCGCTTCGACGGGAGATGCGTGCGGAGGCCATGGGAGACATTCATCTTTTTCCGCCACTACTTCGACACCATCACTCCTGCGGAGGTATGTTTTACTTGCAGTTCATTTAAGCTTCACTTTTCACTGTATGTTTTCAACAATAGTAGATAACAATCTGTATTTCATTTTCAGATCACCTAGCAGCCTTGGACTCCCTTGCCAGCAACGATCCGAGACCGATTTGCCGGTGCTGAGGAGACCTCGCGTTTTCGGATTTTGCTAGAGGGCCCGGTCTGTCGGGCTTGGTACCTAGGCGAGCGTTTCCTACGCCAGACCCTAGGGTTATTTGAGCAGATAGTCCTGGTTCACCCTCCGGAGCACATGAGGGATACCAAGAGACTCACTGCCGAGCAGATGGCCAAGTATACGATCGGCTGGGACGCGATCCGCTTCAGAGGCATCGGCGACTATAGAGAGTATGTGGAGACATATATCATGTGGCCTCTGAGTGGTGGCCGTCAGGTTGAGGGAGCGAGGCCTGCGGTGCTAGTGGCTAGGGCAGGGGCGGGAGCATCGAGAAGGACCCGAGTCCGCGGCAGGGGTGGAGCTCAGAGAGGGTGGGGGGTTGGTTGGCCTGCACTGCCCACCTCGATGACATATAGAGGGCAGGGCGAGGCGACCTACCAGATCCCCTTTGCCCCTCCTCTAACTGATCACGAGTTGGTTGGTGTCACTGACTTGCCTCCGGTATGTATTACTTCACACTGCATCTTGCATGGTCATTTCATTTTCAGTTTATTTGATATTCCGTAGAATATTGATGCATCTGATACTATTGCAGGCTTCCTCCGAGTACACCCGGCAGTCCCTGGAGTTGAATGCCTCCATGATGGGGATGTTGCAGCGGACCTTCGACCTTCTGGCCCTCTACAGTATTCCGGTATGTTCTTCTAACCACAGTCTCAAACCATACATAAACTGCTTGACATAATCTGGTGCACAACACAACACTTGACACACTAATCTCACAGCATTCATACACTGTATTCATACACTGATTCACTGTTCACGGCATTCCTTGTACTCGATAATCATACACTGCATTCTACACTGATTCACTGTTCATAGCATCCACACACTGTACTCATACTGCGTATTACGCGATTCCTTTGTTTTTGCGTAGCATACTGATGCGTCTGCGATTTATTTTTTTCAGCCTCCCTTCCAGATTCCCACCATAGGAGGTGCTCCAACTGGACCTTCCGTTCCTGCTCGAATGAGAGATGAGGAGGGCAGAGTATTTTCCCGCACCAAGGCGGGCCGCACTCATGCTGGGAGTAGCTCCCGGGCGCCAGTTCCAAATGATGACGACGAGTTGTCCGAGGCGGAGACAGAGGCAGAGGCAGAGTCATCGGAGGAGGAGACCGGAGACGGCTCGGACTCGGGCTCAAATGGCAGTGCTGATGATGCTCTTGGACCTTCGTCCAAGAAGAGGACTAGGATAGACTGATAGCCCTGGAGCCATTTTGGACATTTGATACAGATTTTTGCTGTTTTTCTTCTTTTTGTATTTTTCCTTTTTGTTGCTAGATTAGAGTATCTTATACTGCTGCAGGCAGATTTTTGTTTCCAAAACTATGTACTTGAAAAGATGACGATATAAAACAAACTTTTTATCTAAAAAAAAAGTGTTACATTTGTATACCTCATGCATTTCATACTTTGCACTGCATTGCATCCTGTTACACCTCAATGTAAATGAAATTGATCTTTTGTCTGAAAATTGAACACTTGTACTGCAATAATCATATCACCAACTAGCCAATAGCAAAACAACCCAAGCAAACCACTGCTTGACCTGATTCTGAACACACAACCCTTACTCCACTGGGGACTAATCTGCATATAGCCCATAACACAAGATTTTCGGTTCATTACGCACCTGACAATCCTGAACAAACAGCCCAATCTAACAAGACGGACTACGAAAGTTGAAACAGTTGAAGTTGAAACACACTCAGATATCCCAAATTTTCCCTTTTTCTTCTTTTGTTTTGCATAAATGTAGAGAATGGCACAGCACCCTGAGCATAAGTGATTTTTGAAATTGAAAAAGGGTTTTTCAACCGGGGTATCGAGCCTACAACTGAACACAGCGGAAAAAGACTTAAACAAAAGGCACACGACCTAAACACAACTAAACATGCTTGGAAAAGGCCCAAAATGAAAGTTGGGCTAAACAAGACAAAAGACACGACACAGGGACGTGTTTACAAAACAAGAGACCTCAAATCTCGAGGAGCCAGTTCCTCTGGGTATGTTTCCCACCTTTTCTGATTTTTGATTCTCATATCACTCGGCCCTCAGGCTCGATTTTTCTCTCAAAACCCTTTACCTCACTCTTCTCTCGACTTATACCTCTCTATTCTTTATTCTCTCATTTTTTATCCCTCCCCTGGGTGATTGATGGATGAATAGGAAGTCGTAGGTTCACGTCCAAGGCTTAGCTCACGGCTATATCTTTCGGCGACATTTAGTCAAGGTTCCGGATAGGGAAAGCTTCTTCCGGCAAATAGGGTGCCTTTCTGGCAAGTATGTTGACGGCGGGGGAAAGACAGAACACCTGACTCGACTGTGCCCCTAGTTCATCACTTTGACCATTTTTTTTTTGTTTTCTTCCTAAAATAGTTTTGACCAAAATGAGAGTCGGATTAACATACTTGTTCGATTTTCTGATTCAAAATCATGCAAGTCAGGCCGTGAGCACTGAAAATTTTCCTCTTTTTTTGGGCCCAAGAAATGGTCCGGTTTTGGAAAATGAAATAGTTTTTCGAGAAAATAGTCAACCTCAGTAAAAATTTTCAAAAACCATTTTTGGCAAACGGCCAATGCTAAACGAGTATAGGACCTACCCTCGAGATGCGCAACCTCGGATCGGAGGCAATGGAAAATTGCCCCTTGCTTGAAGGGACGCGTGGCAACGGAAAGTTGCCCCTGGTTTGGACAGCAACTCAGGGCAACTTATGACAACGCATGGCGACGAATGGCAACGGAAAGTTGGCCCTTGTTTGGACGATGCCACAGCATGCTGAAAAAAGTCTTCACAAACGATGATCGAACTCTCGGACACGGAGAAGACGAAGACGATCTGAACCAATATATAGACACAGTTACTGTGAAGGCGTCGGTGGCTGGACTTCAGGAGGAAGTTGACTGCGTATTTCCGGTTGTCACAACCGAACTGTCAGATTTCAGAGGAGGCAAAGGTGATCAAACCCATTACATGGACTGAGATGCTATGAAAGCGTTGGGGGCTGGACTTCAGGATGAAGTTGCCTACGTATCCCAAACATAGGAATCAAGCCTTACGTAGTTTCGGTTAAGGTACACTCGGGTATTTTAACCTTCACTTTTCAGGCTCTAACTTTTGCCAAGGTGCCCGACGCGGGTTTTCGACATTGCGAGCTTTATTTTTGCTTTTTCTTTTCCTCTTTCTATTCTTTTTTGCATATATATTTTTGCTTTTGTACATTTTTTTTTTGCATTTTTTTTCAATATGTTTCTTCTTTTTTTTTTTTCCTTTTGTGTATATTTTTCTTGCTCTAACTTTTGCCTGGGTCGCCCTTCCGGGTTTTCAGCCCAGCGAGCCTCTCAAAAGGTAAAAGTGTACCAAGTCCATGCCAAATGGTTTTGAAATTGAAGCCCTCTGTATCCAGGAGAACGGCTGTTGTATTTGGTTCTTCGAGCATGTCCGACATTTTGCTATCCCTAATTCGAGGGGTGTTTTTGATTTGGCCACACAGATCTCACATGGCGGTTGACCGTTTGAACGTTCTGAATGAGTTCAAGGTTCGGAAACAAACGGATTGAATCTTGAGGCTGAAAGCGATCCTAGGCTGCACAATCTCAAGAGCGATTCCGCACAGGTCTTCACAGGACCGCGGAAAACATTTTTTGAAAGTTTTTAAGAAAGCGACAAATCGCTCGCGCTGAAGATAGTGTGGAACCAATCTGGGTCGAGCCGGGGTCCTTCTCAATACTCACACTGACAGGCATGATTTCATTCATTAAAGGCTTAGCACGCCTCTCTTTCTCTAAAAAAAAATGATCAAAGTTTCGCAAAACCCGAAGAATTCCTTCATCTTCATTTTTATCACCGCAGTGTTTAAAAAGGTTTGTTTTTTGAAAAATTTAGGTTTATGCAATGAGTTTGGCATGCAGGAGAGCAGGCGAGATGTACTGTCAGCCCATTCAAATCTTCTGGCATAACTGGCTCAAGACAAACAATAAGTAAGGGAACATGATAGCCGCAGCCGTTTCATTCAAAATTTCTAACTGCAACTGGCTCCTCAGCAGAGACAGACTCACAAGGAAAACAAAAGGGGTATTTACAAAACGGTGTTCGAGGCAACAACCCTGGAATCACCCGACATCCTATACAAAGGGGACCGACTCACTACAACAAGACAGACCCTTGAGCAAAAAGGACTGACTCAAGACAATGAGACAGACTCAAAACAAAACAAAAGACCGACTCGATACCCAAGCCAGAATTTACAAGACTATCATTCACAGGTGCTCGAAAATGCGTGCCAAACGCCACATCCAAAATATACCAAGCGGCGCCCGCAGGTGGTTTACTCTTTGGTTACATACTCACAGTATCAGTGTCCTCAAAATCCAATAACTGGGTAGTAACGGAATTGGCTGAGGTGGGCGGAAGGATAACCTCGTTGTCAATCAAATCTTGTACCTCATGACGGAGGCGAAAACAGTTATCGGTAGCATGACCTGTTTGCTGGTGGTACGCGCAGTACTGAGCAGCATCATGTGTGGGAAGGAGATTCTTCGGGAGAGGCCTGGGCTCCAAGGGTTTAAGATGCCCTCTCTTGGCAAGGATTTGAAGTGCCTTAGACAACGGCATGTAGAGAGCATGGATGACCCTGCGCCCTCGGGGCAAATACTTTGAAGTCTAAGCACTCTTGCTTGACGCACTAGCGAAAGGGTCGGCAGGCGCCACCTTGGCTTTCTGATCTTTTCCAGGTGCAAGGTTGTGAATGGAAAGAACTGTTCTGGCATGACGGGGTCTATCCCGGTTTTCTGACTGACTTGAACTACCATCAGGTGGAGTGGGGAAAGCATCCTCCACAGCTTTTGTCACAACTGCAGATATCTGTTGCTTGTTCATCCCCCCGGCTTTTAAAGCCTCGACTGCCCATAGCAGTTGTTCGATGGGATCGGCGTCTGCCTTCATTTTGTCTTTACCTCTGGCCTCAGCCTGATCGAGGGTTTGGGTTGATACGTCATTGTTATAGCTGGAGGCCATCTCCGGTTGGCTAAGCTCGATCACAATCTGTCCCAGTAATGGGGGCTCCAGGGATACAAAATGCCCGGCGTGTGGTGCGGCTGGTGACGAAGCTAACATCCCGTAGGCGAGATCCGCCACGGACCTCTGGAGGTCTCCTATCATCCCCATTAGTTCGAAAGTAGTAGGTTTGCGAGCCTGATATAGCTGGGGGACCCAGACCGGGTGCGCGACAGGCGACCTAGGTGGATGTGGTATATCAACATTGGTCTCACTTTGCAAAGTGATTCCTTGATCTAATGCGGCTGTCATAACCACAATCTCCTCTGAATTCTGCGTCATCATAAGTCTTGCCTCAGCAAGGGGAAAACTCTGGCTATCCTGGATCAACTTTCTGAACCTTGAAAAGAAAGACAAGTAGTATTTCAGCCCAAACGGATCAAACACAGAGGTAGCCAATCAATTGTACTCTATTACTGATCACTGTTCCTCAGGATTACTGCATTACTGCCCCAAAATACTGAATCTGATACCCACAGATATAACTGATCCTCTTAGACTGAGACTGGTGCCCTCAAGCTTGATACTCAAACTTGCAAACTGATATGTGCATTCCTGTAGAGATACACTCTAAAAGCACATAGCATGTAAAAGAGAGCCAAAACACCTCTATGTTGGGGTAGGGTTTTCCTGTCCTACTTTTTTGTCAAGAGCTAGGGTTTCACTACGCACGTAGCGGTTTTCAAACAACCTGACATCGGGTAAGCAACCTGTCCTAGTTTGGAATAGTCACTATGGATTCCGAAATATGCACTAGGTCGAATGGTCAAAAGGGTGCCCCGGTAAAACTGGGGTTTGTGTTCCTATGCTGTCAGAGCCCACAACCGGTCAGCCTTATGGTCATGCCTTGACAAGACAAGCCTCCAGCAAACCATTCAGGAATGGCAGATGGAAAACACGGTGTCCTAGGCGCACCAATGCACATGCAATGCAAAGAAACACATAAGTGTAATCAAAATAGGATATCACGAGTTCGAGTCAAGCTCTCTAAACTCCCCAGCAGAGTCGCCAGAAACTATAGACGTCCCCGAACGTCCCGGGAGGGAATCCCGTTTTGTTCGCTTTGCGGGTCTACTACAGTTCGGACTCAAATTGTCACGGTTCTTAATCTGAACTAAAGAGTCCAAATCTGGCAAATCGTTTTGAGAAAACAGATTTTTGAAAGAAGTGCCAAACATGGACTACTTCGCCAGATACAGAGTCGCCACCTAAATATTTTATTTTGGGAAAATTTAGGAAACCCTGACTCGGTGCCAAAGGCCACGTGTCTGTCATCACCAAAGTTGCCTCAGCTTAGGAACTTGGGTACGATCGGGGAAGGTTAGCTATGAACACCCCCTCTTGCCCGATCAAAGATCGGCCTCTACTAACCATGATATCTTGTTTTGAAAACATTATATGCTCTTATTTCGGTTATTAGCCTAGAATTACTATGTGATGCGCACAACACAAAAGTATAGACCAGATCGTCTGATTTGAAAATAAGCATTGCATATCCGTTTGTTTTGAAAATGTTTTGGAATTTGCTACTCGCAAGTAGGCTAAAACACGGATTTCAATGAGCTATTCCAACTCAAACAATCCAACCTTCACCCATAGGCATTCAAGCAGTTTATGACACATAAACATCTAGCCACATGGTAAGCATGCTGTCATGTCAACATCCACACGCATGCAGTATGCTAAAGCGTAAAAATACTTACATCGTACTCCGGGCCAAAACAATAAACTAGTTAGCAAACATGCATGACCCTAGTCCATATTAAGTGGCTAATGCATCGCATACAAAATGTCCCAAGAATAGGCTCGACTGATCTAGAAATGGCATGTGAAATGCACAAACATCATGTATTCAAGTTAGATTTGAAATACTTTGCAGTTAGCATGATGCGCCGAGCCCGATGCGTGCGAGACTGATGAATGATGCACGCATGCATAACATGAGGTATGCTAAATTAAACATGACCTAGTACTAACCATCGAAGCAAGTAAGTAAAAGAGAGAAAGAAGTGGGGGTTGGAAGACATGCACACACTCACCCACACTTATTACAGATTTGCCCTCGCTCGGAGGGACCGAATGAATATTACAATTTAATTAACCGACAAGCTAATTAAATAATTATAGACGATTAAATTAATTAAGCAAATTAATTAATCTAATTTAAGCGATAAACAGCAGCCTCGGGAGAGGGCTCAATCCATGCACGCTCGGTTCTGCCCGGAAAACCACTGCTATGCTCAAGATGCCTCTGTTTTCCTTGCTCTGCTCCTCTGATAACTGCCAAAGCCTCAGGGTTTGCTCTCTGGATGCTAGGAGACACCACCGGCTAAAGGAGAACACCACCGGCCACATAGAATGGTCACCGGCCACAAATTTGATCCATTGGCCAACAATGGTGGCCGGTCGGCACTAAATATGGCCGACCGGACAAAAATTCCTGCAGAATCTGGTTTGACAGCAGCAGAGGGCAATACTTGGCATGGCAATGCATTTCAAGCAATGTATGCACCAATCACATCCCCTATCATGTTTATGACTCAAAGGGACATGAGCCTCGATCCTCAGACCACCAATCACGCATTTCCATGCATGATGGCCCAAAGAATCAAGTATGCAACTTCAATTTCAAATGAAATGCAAACCAAATAAACACACAAGGAGGCCCAACCTCTATCATACTCATTTCAAGAGGTCTAGCACACATGTTTGTGCAATGCAATCCTAAGCAAGTTGGCTAGCATGCAATATGGAGATGCAAAGAAGCATGCAAAACATGAAAGACATGAGACAATGCAACCAACAAGCATGCAATGTACAATGTAGGTGTTTAAGTATGTAAGCAAGCATGTGACTTCATTCAATCATGCAAGTTCAAACATGCAACAACTCACCAATATGTTACAACATACAAGGAGCATATGCAACAAGCAAAGAGATGGACTTAAACATGATTTAGGCAGCCCTAACTAGGCCTAAAACAGTGGCCAAAATGCCTACAAATGAAGGACTAAAAGACACACAAACATGCATCCACATGAGGTCCAACACTTCAAGCATTAAAGAGCAACTTCTAAGCACACTTAAGAAGATGTCAACATGGACAATTAGCATGCATTAAGCTCTGAAATCATGTTAAAATGGTGCTAAACCAAGCAAACAAGATAGGCTAAACATGCAACAATGGTCCAAAACTTAAGGCTAACAAGCCAATCATGCAAAAGAACTATACAATGCAAGCCTTGGTCAACCAAAAACAGCCAAGGGTAGACCTTAAGCATGGCAAAATAAACATGAAAGCTTCACAAAGCTAGGCCTAAAACATGCTTGAACAAGGGTTAAAACCTAAATGCATGTTAAGGCAACAAAATGGCATTACAAGGCATGTATGCTAAGCAAGCATGGTGTACCAAAACCAACTCAATACAATGCTATATTATGACAAAATAAGCATGAAAATCAGTTAAGGCATGGCCAACACACACTTAAACTAGGTGCTCCCTCAAGAGGCGAAAATGGCCCTTTTCAAGGATAACAAGCAGAGGGGGTGGCCCTCTCCTTCCGAGGACCTCAAGGCACTATCCTCACCTCTAAAATCCCTCAAGATTTCATTGGTGAGGAGGCCCAAACACTATGGTCCCGGAGTTCACACAAAATGGCACAAAACAAGGGTCAAACAAGGCTTAAGAGGGGTCAAACAACCTCAAACCACAAAACACTCTTAACAAACTATTTAGAGGCCTTAAAAATAGAACTTTTATGTGTTACATGCAAAGCCAAAAAACAATTGCAAGATAGGTAGAAAAGCTTTGCAAAAATGGGGAATAAAGGGATAAACTTCTTACCCTTGAAGACCCTCTTCAACAATGGAGCTCCAGCAGCTTCTTTAGGTTGAAACCAGCTCCAAAACTCCAAAAACAACCCTCAAAGGCCTCAGTTCTAAGAGATGGTGTGATGGTGGGTGTTTGTATGTAAAAATGAGACAAAACACACACTAAAGAGAGATATAGAGATAGGATATAAACCAAACCCTAACCCTAGAACTCAAACCCTAAAAATGGCTGTCTAAAATGTCTAACTTTTGTTCAACCCCTCAAAAAGGAGAGAAGGCTCCTCTTTATAGAGCTTTTAGTCTTGTAAGCTTACAAGACAAGCTTCTAAAGAGAGATCCCTCCATACACGTGTATGGAGGGGAGCCAAATGCATGCCAGCTGTGAGAAAATATCTGCAAAAGCAGATGCACAGTAGTCGGCCGGCCAAAAATGCAATTGACCAAGAAAAGATAGCCGGCCGGCCATCTATAGTGCCGGCCGGCCAAACATTTGGCCAATGGCCACAAAACATAGCCGGTGGCCTCAAGCCCTGGCCGGTGATGGGTGGGGATGGTCTACGAGCCCAACCCTGCCTCTCAAAGGCAGAACACAAGTGTTTGGTGCAAAAACAGACACAAAATAGTAAAGTCGAGAGGTCCTGAGGCAAGACGCGTAGCCGAGACCTCCGGGAACTCAAGACGAACACAAACATGGTTGATCACCGAGTGTTCAAGCGGTGACGTCCAAGTCTTAAGGACGATCAAAAATGGGGTGTCTATAGCAAGCAATAAACAAGAATCCAGTGTTTTCTAATCTTTGCCATTGTTGTTTTGATACAAGCAGAGAACTAGGAATTGGGATTGTTGCATACCGTCAATATTATTTTCAACTGAACGATATTTTATTCAAAAATCTTTATTCTTTTATTTAAATTTTATATTTGATTCTATAATCAGTTTCCATAAATAGAAGAGATATAGACACAAACTCTCCCTTCATCTGTTGCATGGATTATGAAGACCATATGACTTCTTATAGTGTCCAAAGATTGCTAGAAGAAAATGACAAGAGACAAGGACTACATCAACATAAATGATGGTAATGGACACAGATCACATTGGAGGTCCCATTATCTTTACACTCACTTTCTCTTACTTAATTGATACAAATTGGTAAAGACCTATATATTGAGATAGTTCAAGCATCCATCTTATGTCCATGTTGCAAGAGAAATCTATATTATGAAAGACTTCATACATTAAAATTTTATTATTGAATTGTCATTCTACCACTAAAAAACTATATTAAGAGGCTTTTGGCCAAATCTCTATCGACATTATCAAGCACACTTAATTTATTTTCTAAATACATTCAATTTTACATATTGAACTAGGTAATCAAACAAATCCTAATCTCACTATTTTCTTAATTATTATTATTTCTTCTTCTTTACCCAACGGGAATTTACTCAGGCCCGCCATTATCAGTCAAATTGATCACTCGATATTTAGATCTATTTTAGTTAAATATCAAGAAGCATTTCTAACATTAATCTATTATTTTCAATTACTTTCATTTCAAATTCTATGGACACTAAATAAACTTTAGAATCAACCACAAAGAATAAGTAACATAATCTAAGTGTATTTGTTTATTATAATAAAGGTCTCGCTATTTGATATGTGGAGCAATCAGAGTATAATTATCTAATGTAGGAAGGATACCACCATTTGATATGAATGATCAAATATTATTTTATATGATTTATTCAGTTTTTAGTTTTGTTTGAAGACCTAATCTATCTAAACCCTAATAAGGCCAATGTGTGAACAACTTATTAGACCAATACACAAAAAAGAACTTGAGATATGATATAACACGTGAGATTAATTTTAATATTTTGTCATATTCTTTCGAACCACTAGAATTGTAACATAGCACCATTCTCTCCAAATGAAGTTAATTGTGTCCTACACTCTCTCAAATTATATTTTATACATAATTATATATACACCAATGTATAACCCTCGAAGAATCTATTGGTGAGGAACCAACAGATGCACAACAACACTACAACAGATCAAGCAAAAAACAGCAGCTAACAAGACAATAGTGCTAGCAGATACAACAGCACAGATACACAAAAGCAAAAAACCATTAGCTATCAAAATGCACCAGACACAAGCAGCTCCAGCACAGATATACCAGATTAGCAAGAGCACCAGAACAAGCACTAATATAACAGTAGATACACCAATGTAATAGCATACCAGAACACATATACAGCAGAACAGAGCATAGGTACACCAAAGCAGCACACAGATACAGAGGCACTAGATTAGCAAAATTTTCCAGATTAGCAGATTAGCATAAAATATAACTCTAAATTTTCCATCATGTTTATATTAGCTTCATGTAGATGATTTCTATGAAATCTTGAAAATGAAACTTTCTATTTATGTAGTTTCATGTAGAGCGAACGAGAGAGAGAGAGAGAGAGAGAGAGAGAGTACCGATTAAAGTTCAGAAACAAAGTAGACTATTCGCCACCATTGGAGCTTGAAATGCGAGTAATCGAGGTGTCAGAATTCAGATCTGAGCTTCTAGAAATCACTGAATCTCTGAATCTCTATCTGAATCTTCAATGGAGCTTAGATCTGAATCTTCGATGGAGCTTTGAAATCGCTTCGATGGAGCTTAGAAAGGGTAGAGAGAGAGAGAGAGAGATGTGTATGCATATAAAATTTGAAGAGAGGGCTCAGATTCAAAATAAGATTTCAAAAAGAAAGCACTTTTGGCTACTACATTTGGAAGCGATTTTAAACGCCTCATATTATAAAACGTTGTGGTTTTTTTTTATAAAAATATGCGGTGTTTATAAAATGTCGTTACATATTAATAATAGTGAGGTTTAAAAAAACGTCCTTAAAAAAAGCACTATCATATCTCTTTTTTTTTCCAACAGTATAGTACATTAATTGGTATGTTCATTGATACGTATAGTATTATTTTTATTTTTTTATTTCTAATTAATCATTACTAATCTCCTGGGATGTTGATGATTCCAACTTTGTTCAGTGCTAGGGTGGTTGGAATTGCTATTTAAGATTATAGGATGGGGCATGAGTTAAAAATTTGAACATGTTTATTAAATGAATAAATTGTCTGCTTTGATTATATATATATTTAACCAATTTGAATACACCCATCAAGCTTTGAACCTGTAATGAATAAATTTTGAATAAATTATATTGACATCTTTTGAGATTTAATTTTAATACAAATTTCTTTCTGAGGCTTAGGAAATCACACTATCCTCCTTGAGGTTTCAAATCATATTACAGTTTTGTCCATTCTATTAAGCTCCGTTAGGTGAAGTAACAGTTTTGGATGACATCAGTACTAAAAATGGTCAAAATGCCAATTTTAACCTTATAATTCCAAAGCCAAAGCCAAACCCAAACCCAATCAAATAACCCACCCTTGATCCATTTGTAAACCTAATTCAGAGCCAAAGACAGGAAATGAAAAAAAGAAATAGAAGAAGACCTCGACGCACAAATCGCTTCTTCTATTGTTGTTGGTCGTGATGTTGTAGCAATGGGGTATTGCTCCATGGTAGAAGAGGTACTGGATCTAGAAAACCTAATGACAATAAATCTCAAAAGTCTCTGTATAGTGTGGTTTTTGTGGTAGTGAGGAGGTGAGTATGCAACATTGAAGGTGTTGGTCTCTTTCTTTCTCTAGTTTTTTTTTTTTTTTTTTTTTTTTTTTTTTTTTTTTTTTTTTGTTGTTGAATGTGGTAGTAGTTAATTCGGTGGTGGTTCATGCTTGATTTGGTAGTGGCGTGGGGTGGAGTGGAGTGGAGATGGCATGAAAGAGTAGAAGAGGTAGTAATAGGAGAAGAATCTCATGCTTCAGATGTTTGATGAATTGTTGAAATGAACTGTGAAGTAGAAGAGAATGGAGTTGCTAAACATGACTTTTGATATGAATTACCATTCAATTCAATGGGGTTATTGATTGAGATGCCAAATGTTGCAAGTGAGATGTAACAGGTTTGGTGTTCAAAAAAAGATGTAATAGGTTTGCAAATTACATACAGAAATGCATCGCTATTATCTCTTTCTTTTTCTTTTACTAGGAATGGCAATTTGAACCCTGCCTCGACAGGACCCAATCTCCTGATCCCGATTAGGACAGTTTTTTTTCCGAAAAATACCCCTGACAGGCCTGGAATGGTATTCGAAAATGTATTCCCGATAATGTTCGGGCCGGGGACGGTGATACGTTTCCCAACCCCGACCTGTCCCCGTATCTGTCATTGTCTCCGTTTTTCCAAACTAAAATTACTATTATACCCCTATATATATATAAACCAAATCCTAACATAACACAACCTCACACACATACAGCATCCCTCACCGTCTCTTTCTCGCCTCTCTCTCAGTTTCTCTCTTCCTCTCTCTCGGGGTTGATTTTGTGTAATTTTGGTCTAGTCTGATGCCAAGATTCCTCTCTGTTATAGGGGCAAAATTCTGAGTGGTTTGACTTAGGAATATGGCATTCCGAACCCATCAATTGATGATTGGATTGAAGTATTTTCACCGGCAAATTTTAGGTTGAAATGATTTTTCTGAGATTAATATATATATATATATTAATTTTGATGGTGTTAATCTGAACAAATCATTGTATTTTATTTATTTCGCAGTGCTTTTACTTGCAGTGCTTCTACCATTTGATTTTTTTCCATGTTGTTGCTCTTTTTTTCTTTTTTCTTTTTTTTGGTGATTCTTCCCCCTGTTGCTACTTTTTTTTTTTCTTTTGTTTTTGGCTAGAGAATTTTCGAGGTTGGGAAAACCCAATCCCTGTTAGGGGGCAGGGGCAAGGGCAGTAATAGGTTTTTCGTCGGGGATTAAGACCAGGGACGGGGAATTTTCACAATCGGGAACGGAGACAAATAGTGTGATCCTCGGCCCCGCTCTTTCTCGTTGCCATCCCTATCGTTTACCAACCACCACCGACGCCTATGACTTTTTTTTTTTTTTTTTTTAAATTTTCAGTAAATAATGCCTGAGATCTTTAGCTCCACAATTTGGTTTTTTCTCTTGCTTCCTCTATTTGTTTTTTCTTTATCTAAATTGACACTCCGCGAACACGAGTGATGTCGATTATGGAGTGATTCATCGAAGTTTTCATTCAAGTGAAGCATTTATGCAATCACCAGATTTGTGAACACCTCCCCCCCTTTCTCTCTCTCTTTCTCTCTCATTGATAATGTGCGTTTGATTTGTGTCGAGCTTGGGTTCAATTTCGATTCTGAAGCCCACTTTGTTGATAGTGGTTAGAGGTGAATCATGGAAAGGGAAAGGTGGTGGGAGAGAATGATGAATATTGCGTAAGATGGAGATGAAGAGATTGTGCTGGAGTGTACAAGTTGAGTGGGTGGGTGGGTGGGTGGGTGGGAAGTGAGACGAGGATGGTAATATACTAAATTCATATTTTTAATTGAGGATATTACGGTCATTACATCTTTTTTGTTATCTAGGTTAAAAGTCAAACACTGACAGGTGGTCAGTGGAATTTTCAAAATGTAAGGAAAGAATTTGTATGAGAAGCAAGCCTTAAGAGATGTCATTGTAGTTTTCCTATAAATTTTTTTGTGCCAAGTTAACTACAACCTCGTTTGGTAAGTGATTTTTTTAGTTAAAAAATTAAAAAGTTATTAAAAAACTAAAATAGTCAACAACTTATACTTAAAAGTTAAAAATTTTCTTCTCTTTATTTTTTTCATATCTTTTCATAAAAAATTAAAAAATTATTCTAAATATATTATTTTTTTTACATCATATTTTAATCAAAAAATTAAAAATTATTAAAAAAATATGACCCCGAACGAGGCCTAAAATGATGTTGATTTTTTATTATATTAGCTTTATTTTATATATGATATATAGGTTTATTGAGTAGGCTTGGATTTGTAATATAAGCTTCAGATAGATTTTTAGGTACAATGTGTCGGTTGGGATTCGTCATGAATTTTTTTTAAGCTATGTTTTAGATTAGGCCTAGTCTGATCATTGCCCACCCCCAAATAAAGTAACAGCCGATTGATAATATTATTATCTTGCTTAGTCTGTATAAAAATAAATAAATAAAAAATAATATCTTGCTAAGCCTTAAGCTAGTCAATGGATAATGGAAATTATTCCTAATTGTAATTGGCATTTGATTAACAGTATTACTTTTCTAGCAATCATTTTTTAATATTTATTTCATCATTGTCCACTCCTGCCCCTACCTCCACAATTTACCACAAACCCAATATAATTTGCAACATAAACTATATCCTTACAAAATACAACTCTCATAATCCCCAAAATGATCTGAACCATTCATGTTACTATCAGAGATAAGAAAAAAAAATCAAACGCGTCAATGATCAATACATTAGTAAAGGTTATAAGAGTTCTCCTTTATAAGAGTCCAAACATTTTCCAACTATGAACCTGCCCTGCCCGGTTACCATCCCTATAGAAAAATTTGAGAGGGGAGATTTGCACCGTTAGTACGGCCGAGCTACGGTAGCGCGGGTTGTGACAGACCTCACGGTGCCACGCCGTTTCCTCTACTAACACGGTCTGTGGTCTGTGTTGCACGGTCAAAGAGATCAGCCGATCAAACACGAACCCAGGCCTGACCGAGTTGTGGCATTTGTCAATGCGCGCATTGGTGTCTAGCAACCGAGCTAATAGTGACCTGGGCTAGATTGAGGACGCGACTAGGGCTGGCTTGCTTCTACTCAGTTAGCCAAGATAGACGGACTTCGTATAATCGGGAATGAAGGTAGAGCGGGGGGAGGCCGGCATGACTCTCCACCGTTTAGCCATGGTGAACCGGTCAATAACAGCTCGGTCAAGATCATCACGCTGCGGCCCCTTTGCTAAGGGGCAGGTCGGCGACACATAGCTCGGTTGTGTGCATGAGGTGGCAATTCACCACGAGGGCAGGCCGGTCGTGGTGCTCCGGTTAAGTGCGCCACCTGGGCCAATGGCGTGAGGGAGAAAAAATCTGCTCCAGGCATGCGTCAATACCGTTTGGCAATTCTGCATATACTGGTAGGAGGACTAAGCCTTTACACACGTGAGGTGGTGAAAGGCGAGCACTGCCACCTGTCCATGGAAGGACGACAGAGGTAGTGCGCGCACAATCTTGAGGCTGCATAGCCAGCCTAGAAATAGGGAGGAAGATGAACGTTAGAGGTATGGAACTAGAAACCATTCTCGCCATCTGAAATACTCTCTCTCTCTAACAGTCTCCTTCTTCTTCTGCAAGTGGTCTGACTTGATCGTCGGAGGGTCTATCCGGCACACCACCGCCGGACAGCTCACCGTTTCTGTGTTGCCAGTTTAGACGCCGTCAAGTGAAGCTTAGAGTATAAGGAGTACGGAAAGCAGAGGATATTTCGCCCCTGTACAATTGACGCCATCTATGGGAAGTCTTTGATATTCAACCCTTGTTCTTCAAGCCTCTTCAACCATTTCCATGGCCAACAACGACGAGATTCCACTGTCCGTCGTCGATGGTGTCACTCCGAAGTATGTCCGAAGGAGAGATGGCCCTTCGGATGTTCTGGCCATGGTGGGTCTAGAAACTTCTTCGCGAGGTGTGCGAGACAAATGCGGGAGGAGTTCTGATCGCTCGAAAAGTCCAGAAGGCTGTCGGCAGCAAAGGGAGTCCCGAGCGCAGCGTGTGGAGCACAAACTCAAAGACCAGGATGCCCTTATTCACAAGATGGCGGCGGAGATGGAGATGCTGAGGCGCTAGATTAAGGGAAAGGGTGTTACTGGAGAGGGCAACCTCAGTGAGCGCACCCCCTCCCTTCATTCTAGCAGTCGCCACCAAAGGAGGACTCATTTTATCTCCATCACCAGGAACTATGGGGTTGAAGATTCCGACCAAAGAGAGAGCAGGTCCCTCACTCGCGACAGCACCTACCGCTCCTCACACCCATCGTCGACGTCGCGATATTCTGCCTCCACCCGTTCCAGGGATCTCAGGGATGTGTTGGAAGAGAGAGCGCGCCGTCGAGAGGCTCAGAGAGTGCCGGTGTTACAGAGGTTGAGCGCCCCAGTTCATTGCAGTGAAGAAGTGGCGATGCCAGTGCCCAGAGTAATGGCGCCTGCGCTGGTGGACAAAGAGCTGGCAAGACTTACAGCCACGCCACTGTCTCCGGAGATCGAGGGCACTCCATTTCCTGCCGGATTCCACCAACTGAAGTTCACTTTGTACGACGGCAAGACAAATCCGTATATGCATGTGAGTCATTACCGGCAAGTAATGGCTGGCCACCAGCGCAACGACGCCTTGATGTGCCTTATATTCCCAACAAGCTTGGGAGAGCTGGGCTTGAAGTGGTTTGAAAGGCTCTCGGAGGGGAGTATCGAGGGAAGGCAGCAACTAGCGGAAGCCTTTGTCACCAGATTCAAAACCAACACTCGAACACCGAAGGAGGTCGACCACCTCCTGGGCGTCAAAATAGAGTCTGGATGTTTGCTGAAGGCATACAATGCGAAGTACTGAGAAACTTACAACGAGATCCTCGACTGCCCTACCAACCTGGCGATCACTCAATACAAGAGGGGTCTCCCAATCGGACATAGACTGTGAGATTCGCTTACAATGCATCAGTCCACAACCATGCAGTCCTTGATGCAGCGGATCAATGAGCATATTCGTGCGGAAGACGATGCCGCGTCCGCAACCGAGAAGGATAATCCGGTCGCGAAGGATAGAAGGGTGGAGGGGAAAGTTCACTCGATCGGCTAGGAGGATAACCTCCAAAACGACCGGTCAAAAGACTAACGTCGTGGCACAAACCGTGATGACAGAAACAAGGGTCATAGGAACGACCGAACTGACGTTCCCCGTGATGCAGCAAAAGATGCCAAGAAAAAATTGAAGGCGCGGACTGGAATCACCATGGTCTTCAAAATCCCTATCTACCGCATTTTGAGCGAGATCCGAGGTGAGCCTTTTGTCCGATGGCCAGCCAAGTTGGGGAGTGCGCAGAGGGGCTTCAATTCAAAATATCGCTGCACCTTTCATGAAAAACGGGGACACCGAACAGAGGATTGCTTGCCGCTCAAACAACATCTAGAGGAATTGGTGGCGGCGGGGCATCTTGACCAATACATAGAAGGGGGCATCAAGGCCACGCCAGTGGGACAAACCGAGCCGAACGGCCTGGCCGCCCTAGAGGTGCCCCCACAAGGTGTAGTCAACGTCATCCACGGCATCATTAAACCAGCAAGGGTCTGTGAGCTTAGAGGGATGATCAAGAAGGCCGAGCACATGAGAGAAGTGCTCTCTGTGTAGCCCGCCGTAAAGAAGGGAAAGACCGAAGAGAGGGACATCCTTTCATTCTCAACCAAGGACTTGGAAAGGGTTCAAATGCCGCACAATGATGCTTTAGTAGTAACCTTTTGCGTCAAAGACTTTGACATCAAGAGAATCTTGATCGACCAGGGAAGTTCGGTCAAAATTATGTATTATGACGCGTTTAAACAAATGAAGTTAGAAGACAAGGACTTGGCCCCTGCGACGTCCCCTTTGGTCGGCTTCAACCCACAGCCAGAATGGCCAATCGGAAAGATTATTTTGCTGGTCAAAGCGGGTTCGGTCGTAAAGCAAGTAGAATTTTGGGTGCTCAAAGTTCCTTCCGCTTACAACTTGATCTTGGGCAGGGGCTGGCTATACGCTATGCAAGCAGTTGCTTCAACCTTCCACCAGGTTATGCGCTTTCCGGCACCGAGCGGGCAAATAGAGGAAGTTTGGGGAGACCAGGTGATGGCCAAACAATGCTTCGTTGCGGTGAATGGCAGCCGAGCAGCCAAAGGGTTTGTCCAAATGATTGAAGGACTTGAAGGGGAGGAAGTCCTTGAAGATGTGGGAAGAAGGGCCGAGGAAAAATCGGTCGAAAATTTGGTAGAACTGCGCATTGACAAAAACGATCCAACTAAATTCTTCCTCTTAGGATCATCGTTGTCTAGTGCCGAGCGGATGAATTATGTCAACTTTTTGGTTTCCAATTTGGAGGCCTTTTCTTGGACGCCTTACGACATGCCTGGCATCGACCCGAGCTTCATTTGCCATCAGTTGAATGTCTTCCCCAATGCCCGGCCAGTCATTCAAAGGACGCGCTGCTCAGCCTTGCACCATGCTGAAGTGGTGGCAGAAGAAGTAAAGAATTTGTTGGAAGCTGGGGCCATAGAGGAGGTACAATACCCTCGGTAAATATCCAACACGGTGGTTGTTCCGAAGAAAAATGACAAGTGGCGAGTCTGCATTGACTACAAGATTGTCAATCGAGCTTGCCCGAAGGATAGGTTTCCCCTCTCTCGAATTGACCAGCTGGTGGACTTAACCGCTGGCCATCAGAGGTTTATCTTCCTGGACGCATATCGCGGCTACCACCAGATAGCCATGTATAAACCGGACAGAGAGATCACGTCGTTCACTACCCCCAGAGGCTTATATTGCTACAAAGTCATGTCGTTCAGACTAAAGAATGCTGGGGCGACCTTTCAGCGGATGGTAACAAAAATGTTCACTCCTCTCTTGGGCCGAACAATGGAGGCGTATATCGACGATATGGTGGTAAAAAGTAAGGAGAAGTCTCAACACCTCGCCGACCTAGCAGAGATGTTTGCCATACTTAAGCACCACAAACTTCGTTTGAATGCCTCCAAGTGCGCCTTCGGAGTTGGCACCGAAAAGTTTCTGGGCTTTTTGGTCACAAACCGAGGAATCGAAGCCGACCCATCCCAAATCAAGGCGATACAAGAACTGGAGTGCCCAAACTCCACAAAGGACGTGCAACATCTTGCCGGGATGGCAGCCGCGTTGAACAGATTTATCAGCCGGTCTTCGGATCGTTGCAGGCCCTTCTTCAAGACTTTTAAGGCTAAGTTTTTCTGGGACGATGAGTGTGACCGCGCACTGGCGAACCTAAAAGCATACCTCTCATCCGCCCCCATTTTGGTCACATCTCAGCTGGGCGAAGAGTTGTATCTCTACTTGGCGGTCTCTCAACACGTGGTGAGTACCGTCCTAGTTCGCGCTGAAGGCGTCCAGCATTTGCCCATCTTTTATGTAAGTAAGACTTTGCTCCCGGCCGAGACGAGATATCTTCCTTTGGAAAATTGGCACTGGCCTTGATGATGGCGTCAAGGAAGCTGGCACACTATTTTCATGCCCATACAATAATAGTGCTGACCGAGTTTCCACTCAAGGTGCTCTTTGAAAAGGCGGACTTTACCGGGAGAATTCTGAAATGGGCCGTGGAATTGGGACAGTACGACATCAAGTTCCGCCCGCGTACCGCGATCAAGGCTCAAGCTCTTGCGGACTTCATGGCAGAATTTGCCCCTGGCACGTATCCAGTTTGTCCGATTGATTTAGCTAGTGCGGACTTAGCACAGCCCATGATTCAGGCGATGGAGACAAGTGTTGGCTCGCAAGTGGAAGAAGGGCAAAGAGTGACCGAACTAGCAAAGGCGAGTGACTTGTTGGACGGCGGAGTCGACTATGACAAGGAAAGAGATCAAAATGAGCCGATCATAGACTTGGAATTAAGAAGCTCCCAAAACCCTTCTGATTACTGGAAGCTATTCATTGGCGAGATGTGGAAACTCTTCGTCGATGGGGCATCCAACAGGCATAGGGCCGAACTGGGTATCGTACTGACTTCACCGGACGGGATGATCATCGAACAAGCAATTACGCTTGGCTTCATAGCGTCCAACAATGAGGCGGAATATGAAGCCCTACTTGCCGGACTAAGAAGTGCACTGAGAATGAAAGTATCGGCCCTTATGTTGTTCAGCAATTCCAAGCTAGTGGTCAATCAAGTCTCAGGGGAGTATGAGGCTAGGGATGAAAGAATGGCCAAGTATCAGGCGCTGGTACGTGCAGAGATCAAGAAGTTCGACGTCATTAGAGTGGAGCAGATCAACCGCGAAGGAAACAACACGGCTAATGAGTTGGCTGGGCTCACTTCTACCCAGACAGCTTTTCCTAACCCCTTGATGATAGAATTTTTACCTCGGCCAAGTATAGAGGAACCGAAAGAGACCGAGGTACTTTGCACCAACTTGGGTCCTTCTTGGATGGATCCCATCGTTGCCTTCTTGAAAGATAGAATTCTACTGGAAGAAAAAAAGGCGGCCCATAAGATCCGGGCAAAGTCAGAGCGGTTTTGGCTCTCCCCGTCCGGAGCCTTGTATAAGAAGTCTTTTACCGGGCCGTATCTGAAGTGTGTCCACCCCGCCAAGGTGGAAGCTTTTATCTTTGAGATACACGAGGGCATCTGTGGAAGCCATACAGGGGGCAGATCTTTGGCGTACCGAGCAATTTCCCAAGGTTACTGGTGACCGAGCATGCAGGCGGACGCGTAGAAATACGTTCGCCGGTGTGAAAAGTGTCAGAAATTCGCTCACCAGATCCATCAGCCAGCTAGAGATTTGTTCCCTCTTACAAGTCCTTGGCCGTTCGCGCTTTGGGGGTTGGATATTGTTGAACCACTCCCAGCAGCACCGGGCAATCACAAGTTCTTCATTGTTGCCACCGACTACTTCACCAAGTGGGTCGAGGCTGAGCCACTGGCGACCATAAAGGAAAAAGATGTGAAGAATTTTTTCTGGCAAAATATTATCACCCGCTTCGGCATACCAAAGGCCCTCATATCAGATAACGACACTCAATTCGATAGGAAACTCTTTTACGGATTTTGCGAAGAGCTGAAGATCGAATTTTACAATTCAACGCTGGCCTATCCTCAGTCAAATGGCCAAGCAGAGGCGTCAAACAAGACCATCCTAGACGGGCTGAAGAAGCGGCTTGAGAAGGCCAAGGGGAAGTGGGCGGAGGAACTCCCTAACGTACTTTGGGCGTACCGCACTACGCCAAGGCGGTCAACTGGGGAAACTCCGTTTGCCTTGGCCTATGGTATGGAAGCCGTTATCCCGCTGGAAATTGGCATGCCAACCATCCGATCTGAAAGCTTCCAGCCAGATTCAAACACGGAAGCAGTAGTATTGGAACTAGACCTCGCCGAGGAAAGAAGGGAGTGGGCATTGATCCACATGGCGACTTATTAGCAAGAACTCTCCAAAAAATACAACAAGGCAGTGCACCCTAGACTGTTTAAGATCAGGGACTGGGTCTTGCGCAAGGTACTGGGTAACACGGTGGTTCCTGGCGAGGGAAAGCTCGGTGCAAACTGGGAAGGACCATATAAGGTGATTGGCCTTGCTGGCAAAGTGGCATACCATCTGGAAGATTTAGATGGCAAGGCTGTCTCTAGACCGTGGAATGCAGCCAACCTTAAGGTCTTTTACTTTTAGGATGTAATTTGCCCTTGTTGCTTAGCTAGAATTGTAAGCCAAAGCATTTGAT
This sequence comes from Camellia lanceoleosa, assembly GCA_025200525.1. NCBI lineage: Eukaryota > Viridiplantae > Streptophyta > Magnoliopsida > Ericales > Theaceae > Camellia > Camellia lanceoleosa. The sequence goes on along the minus strand of CM045766.1, from coordinate 110,076,582 downwards.
GTAAGAGATAGCACATTTTCTTGTAATGAAAAATAGCCCTTTTTTGTTTTGTATTACGTCTTTATGTGCAAATGGCACTACAAGGATTCTGGGCCACTATGAATGCTAGGGGCAAGGAGACTGACCTGAACGGGGCCGAGCTGACTTTCTCACGCCGGTATAGACATGGACCACACGAACAGTTGGCTCCAGCGAAATATTTGGTGTTGTCGAATTCGCGTAAGGGCCGAGCTGACTTTTGCTCGCCCAATTGTGGTGTTGGCGTCATGACCAACTTAAATGGAATATTGGTGTTCTGTGCAATGAAAAGGCCGAGCGGATTTTTCTCGGCCAAAACGTAATGTTAGTGTTTTGTCTAACTGATAGGAGCCGAGTTGAATTTGCTCGGCCAAGAGATATGTTGGTGAATTGTCCAACTTACAAGATCCAAGCTGGCTTTGCTTGGGTGAAGGTAATGTTGGCGTCCTGTCCAACCCAAAGGCCAAGCTGATTTTGCTCGGCCACATTGGAATATTGGTCATTTATCTAATGTATGCCAAGCTGATTTTTCTCGGCCGAAGTCGTGTTGGTGATTTCCCCAACTTCCTATTAGGGCCGAGCTGACTTCTGCTCGCCTAAATACAAGACTTAAAGTATCGTCAAAGCCCGAATGGTGGAGGTAATTTTTGCTCAAACCGAGTTGATTTTGCTCGGCTCATGAAAATGTCGGGATTTATTCGAAAGATTAAAGAGCTGAGCTGGTTTAAGTCCAAGCAATTCTGATTTTAGCTCAGCATATTGCACGGCAAAGCCGACCTATCAGTTGTGATTTATTAGAGTTTAAATCGAGAAATTTTTGCATATATCAACCGAACAGCAATAGAAGCCGAACGAGCAAAGAGTTGAAATTTCATTGATCAGGGAGGTTCATTACAAAGTGTGGGGCCTAGCCCGGTTACATCAAAACAAAGGAAAGAAAACAAAAGCAAACAAGTAAAACAGGAAGGGAAATCATCAGTCCAACTCTAGGTCAACTGTCTGCTCGGTAACACCGACGGTCTGCTCGCCGATCTGATCATTCTGCTTGGGCAAGTTGTCCTCGACCTCATCGTCAGCGTCTTCCACCACAGTAACCTCCCGATCGGCCACTGCATCTTCTGCATCTTGAGATGCTTCAGTAATGGTTTGCTCGGCTTGTTACGCGGTGACGGCTTCTTCCTCGGCCTCTTTCTTTGCCTCAGCGATGAGCTGGTTTTGAGCAGCATTGGCGTACGCCTGCATATAGACCGGGATATAGGCTGCAGAGGGGTTCACGAACATATTAGCGTCCTAACCAAGGCCAACTTTTTCCACGGCAGCTTTCCAACCGCATTGGAAAAAGATGTCCTTGGTCGCTTGGACCTGGTGCTCGTAAGTCTTTTCGCCCTGAGCGTATCCTCGGTCCTCAGCGTCGTTGATCGCCTTGCCCATTGCTTTCTTGTGGGCATCACGCAATTTGCGCAGCTTGGCGAGGTACCGAGCCTTCGTGGACTTCACGGCCCTTTGTTTGCCCGCGTCAGCTCGGTCGACCTTCTGAGCCAGGCTATCTCGCTCTGCCACCACCGCCTCCTGCACGGCCTTGAGTTTCGCTATCTCGGCTGCTTGGGCCTTATTCTCCACGATGACATCTTGAAGGCTCTGCCGTACGGCGATCATACGCTCGTGGGCGAAGTAGTTCTTTTGCGCGGCCTGCAAACAAATATGAGATCATGAGTATCAAAACAACCGAACAAAAACCGAGCAATGACTTGAACAAAGAATGGAAAACTTACCAACACTATCGACTTGGCTGTCAAGCGAAGCACTTTCAGATCGGACAGCTCGTCGTGTTTCTTCATGTCTGCTAGAAGGATTAGCTCCTTGGTTATATTGAAACCAAGGGAATAATCCTTGTCAGCATAAACCGAATCAGCAGACGAGACTGCCCAGCGCTTGTATTTGATCTCGGGCTCCCAGATCGGGGGGGTGGTTGGGCTCTTGGATGTGCCGGTCAGTGGTTGCTCGGTCTGGTCCCCGAGCTTGGTAGAGGAATAATCAGTACAGTCTTCATCTACCAGATGCGGCCCAGTTTGTTCTTTCCTTGGCCGCTTCTTCAACCGGCCAGTTGGTTGCTCGCTGGCAAGCGCCAGCACTGCCCCTTCAATTTGCCCGGCTGGGGTGGAGGATGTTCCCCCAGTTGCCTCCGGTGGTTGGGACTCGCCTTCCTCGCCCGTGATCATGGACTTGATTGCCCGAATCTTCGCCATTTCTTGCTCGGCGGTAAGAGGGACAAGTCTGATCGGCAGTAAATTTGGGTCGGGCTCTGGTGATGGAGCACGAAGGAAGTCGGTGACCCGGCTTTTGCGCGGTGCTCTGTAGGTGTAAGTCGGTTCGAAGCCGAGGAGCTTTGAGGCTTCTCTTTCTTCTTCGGGATGACGCAGTAGGACGCGAATGGCCTCTTAGTTAGCCCGGTTGTAGTCCTCTGCCAAGTGCTTGGAATCTGTAAAAGAAGACAAGTGTGAGACTGGTAAAAAATAATAATAATAAAATGCAGAAAGAAGATAGTGCGGTTAGCCGAGCTACTCACCAGCACTGCCAAAATCTTTCCTAATATACCATCCCGGTATGGGTGCCTCGGTGTCTTCATAGCGACCGGACACCCACAAGAAATCGTCGTCGTTGGTCTCCTTGTCCAGATTGCCCTCTATGAGTTTTGCTCGGCCCTTCTTTACCTTCAGGTACCAGCAAAACCCATCCTTATTTTTACTAAGACTATACTGGTGGAAAATTTCAGCAAGGCCGAGATTGAGACTGAGCCTCCGGTTCAGCTCGGCGACTCCGTTTATTATTTTGTATGTGTTGTTAGAGACTTGGGTCGGGCAAAGCCTTGTCTGCCTCAAAAATTCGCAGATCAAGGGTTGGACTGGAAAGCGAAGTCCTCCTTCAACAATAGACACGACCATGAAGGGGCACCGGTCTAGGTCTCCCCAAGGGGTGTCTCCCTTTTTGGCGAGCTCTAGGACGACGTCATCTGGGATGTTGTACTCCCTACGAAACTCGGCCATCGCACCGGGCGAGCTCACCATGAATCGGTACTTCCCTATTTACCTCGGTTTTATTGGGTAATTTAATTTGTGTCTCGGTCAAAAATGTTGGTGTGTTTGCTCGGTCTTTGAGCTCCACCAGTGATAGTGCTGAACTGGCCTGGTCGGTCTTAGTTTGTTCTGCATTCTTAAAAAATAATTCCAAAGGTTAGCATGGCATAAATTGCACGGCTCCTATTGGAACTGGCTCAGTAAAAGGATTACAAGTGTTTGACCGGTATGACCCCTGTCTCGGCTAGACCACTTGGTCGATTCCCTAGTTCGATTCTGACTTCCGGCTCGGTCAAGGTCCAAGAAAGAGATTTGAACAAGATATAGCTCGGTTCAGTCCTATTTGCAGATCTTATTGAGCCTTTAGCTCGGTCAAGGCCCCAAGTAAAGACCTCAGACAAATTTTCGCTCAGTTCAGTCCACTTACCGATCTAATTTGGTATTTAGCTCGGTTGCGACATCGACGAGAAGCCACAAACCAGTTTTTGCTCGGCTGAGGCTCTACCTATGGATCTAAGTGAGCATTTAGCTCGGTTCTACCCAGATTCAAACTGTTCATCCCAGAAATGGGGCAAATTCGTTTGAACCAAGGAGGAACAAGGGGCACGGAGGCCCCTTCCATTCCTACAGTTTCCATTTGGCCTAGGGTGTAATGGTTCTACAAATAAAAGGCAACACTAGTAGTCCCAAGCAAGAGGGACGAAGAACAATAGCAAAAAAACATAAAGAACATGAAGAACAGGTTTGAAGGACAAGAAGATGGAAAACTGAAAATACAATAGATGAATGAGGGGACTCACCAGTGCTAGAAGACAAGTAGGGTTCACCTCTACGAGCTTGATGGCAGCTTCAAAAGGGACGGAAATGGTAAGCAGAGCAAGGGGCAGCGATGACACTGAGGAGAGGAAGTTTGGAGTTGTTGTGTGCTAGGGTTTTGGCTGCAGAAGAAGATGAACATGAGGGGTCAAAGTGACCCTTTGTGTAGGGTTTAAAGATGGGGGGAAAAACCAAACGGCGCAGCCGTTTGAATTCGGCGCATGGAAGACAGCTAGGGCGTACGGACCAATGGCGTGAGGCCACGTGGCACTGGGAACGCGGTTGTCAGTACGGTTGTGTGACCTTTGACAAGACTACTGAAACAATGGCCGACCAAATGGAATAGCTCGGCAACGAGTTTGGTGCCAATCGCGCTCCGCTCGGTACTGGCGCAACTAGAGGGCTGTAAGCTCGGCCGTGGAGGTAATCCCAATCATGATCAGCTCGGATGGGATTAAAGGGCAATTGAGAGGGGAGATTTGCACCGTTAGTACGGCCGAGCTACGATAGCGCGGGTTGTGGCAGACCTCACGGTGCCACGCCATTTCCTCTACTAACACGGTCCGTGATCTGTGTTGCACGGTCAAAGAGATCGGCCAATCAAACACGAACCCAGGCCTGATCGAGCTGTGGCATTTGTCGATGTGCGCATTGGTATCTGGCAATCGAACTAAGAGTGACCCGGGCTAGATTGAGGACGCGACTAGGGCCGGCTTACTTCTACTCGGTCAGCCGAGATAGACGAACTTCGTATAATCGGGAATGAAAGTAGAGCGGGGGGAGGCCGGCATGCCTCGCTACCGTTTAGCCATGGTGAACCGATCAACAACAGCTTGGTCATGATCATCACGCTTCGGCCCCTTTGCCAAGGGGCAGGTCGGCGACGCATAGCTCAGTTGTGTGCATGAGGTGGCGATTCACCATGAGGGACAGGCCGATCGTGATGCTCCGGTTAAGTGCGCCACTTGGGCCAATGGCATGAGGGAGAGAAAATCTGCTCCAGGCATGCGTCAATACCGTTTGGCAGTTCTGCATGTACTGGTAGGAGGACTAAGCCTTTACACACGTAAGGTGGTAAAAGGCGAGCACTGCCACCTGTCCATGGAAGGACGACAGAAGTAGAGCGCGCACAATCTTGAGGCTGCATGGCCAACCTAGAAATAGGGAGGAAGATGAACTTTAGAGGTATGGAACTAGAAACCATTCTCGCCATCTGAAATACTCTCTCTCTCTAACAGTCTCCTTCTTCTTCTGCAAGTGGTCTGACTTGATCGTCGGAGGGTCTATCCGACACACCACCGTCGGGTAGCTCACCGTTTCTATGTTGCCAGGTTAGACGCCGTCAAGTGAAGCTTGGAGTACAAGGAGTACGGAAAGCAGAGGATATTTCGCCTACGTACAAAATCCATCTAAATTTTTTATTTTTGATTTTTAATCTGTGATGGAATAATGTGATGATCTCCATTTTAATTTGTGATGATATTTTGTTGCAGTGATAACCACTCAACTAGTGTAGTACCAAAAAAAACATAATCGCTTAACTATATTAGTGCCTAATAATAGCATTTAGCACCACACTGATACGATGGTTGACAACTGACTCAACATATTTTGATTAATTTAGGTATGTTTGAAATAAAATATTAGAAAGGACTTAACAGAAATTTTTATTGCATCTCACCCAATTAAAACACTAAAACAGTCTTTAATTTTAATTTAGACCCACAAATTTATCCATAATAATATTGTAAAGGAGATATCATTGAATTTATAATTAATTAAAAGTTGATATATATGATTCCACGTCATAATGGATACAATTATGGGAGCTTTTTTAAGGTCTTAAACTTATATATATATATATATATAATTTAGACCCTAAACATATTTTACTAATTAGAGGGTGTATAAAGATGGGTAATTATATTATAGTTCTGGAACACCATGTCGCATTGCCTATGTCATACTGTAAACCAATCACATAGTAAAAAATATTACTAGGATGACTTACCTTTGTCAGAGAGTTCGGAGTCTCTTCAGTCCATTAAATTAGACTGTCTAGTTGGGCCAATTAGTTCATTTTGTATATCCTTATGTGTCTAAGAAAAATATTAAATTGATGTGATAATTATAATCATATTTTTTTTTCTTTATATTTTTCTTCAAAAATATGGACAATAAAAATGATTTTGAAATTAAATTGTCTATTTTTTAAAAAACAAATATACCAAAATAATATATTTACAATTATTGGATGAATAATGTTAGGGATCCCAACTAAATTACTAAATATTTTATACAATACTTACATAGGTATGAGATCCACACCACTTGAGATTCACACCCATGTGAGTATTGTGTAAAATATTTAATAATTTATTTAGAGTTTTTAATATTTTTGTTGTGAGATTCATATGATTTTTTTCATAAACAATTTACACATAAGGACTTACAAAATAAACAAATTAAATTATTAAAATCGGGCTCGTGGTCTCAAAGGCCCAACTAAATAGTCTTGTCCATAGTTGTGGCATGGAGAGAAGCTATAACCTTTATTAGACAGGTAAGAAATAAAAAATAGCTTATTTAAAAGTATGTTATGATTTCTTAAAGTAATCGCATGGATAATGACAAATAATACTCAGGAAGTATCTGATAGTTTTCTTATAAAGAGAGGCCTAATTTGTAATTAATTAAGCAAGGGTTAATTATGCTAACGGTCCTTATAGTTTGAGGCTTGTGTCATTTTGATTCTTGACTTTTCAATTGTGACACATTTGACCAAGAATTTTGAATCTTGTTCCAAATAAGGACAATTGAAGATACCATTTGATTTTTCAAGGGCAAAACCGTCAATTTGATAAAATATAACTAATTTGACAAAAATAAATGTCAAAAAAATATTTTGAAATTTTTAAAAATTATTTCCACCCAATGAAGATAAAATTATGTAAAATTGATAAATCTTTTAGACATTTATTTATTTATTTATTTTACCAAATTAATTTTTATTATGTGTTTGGATGATAATCATGTAATGAGTGGTTGTTTTTGTTTTCATTAAATTAGTTTCTATTTTTTCAAAAGTCAAATAAGGCTACAACTTTGATATCATTATTAAACCAATCCATTAGATAAAAAAAAAAAAAAAAAAAAATCCAAAACTAAAAATATTTCATATATTAAATGTATCGATTACACATTAAAAGTTTAACAACTACCCATTACATAATCATCATCTAAATATATAATAAAAATTAATTTGGTAAAATAAATAAATAAATAAATAAATGTCTAAAAGATTTATTAATTTTACATAATTTTATCTTTAGAGTGTAGAAATAATTTTAAAATTATTTTATTTTTTTTTATATTTGTTTTTATCAAATTAGTTTATATTTTATCAAATTGACGACTTTACCCTTGAAATTAAGTAATAGTATCTTTAATTGTCTTTATTTGAAACAAGATTTAAAATTTAAAATCAAATGTATCACGATTGAAAAGTTATGAAGCAAAGTGACATGAACCCTAAACTATATGGATTATTAGTATAATTTGTCCATTAAGCAAAGCTTGAGACTTCAATTACTTTGTTGATTGGAGGTGGGAAACTTATCGAAAAGCCAAATAGTCTTGTCCGCAGTTGTAGTATGGAGAGAAGCTACAAACTTTATTAGATAGTTAAGAGATGAAAAATAATTTATTTAAAAATATGTTACGATTTCTCATTAAAAATAATCGCATGAATAATGACAAATAATACTCTCAAAGTATCTAATAGGTTTCTTATAAAGAGAAACCTAATTTGTAATTAATTAAGCAAAGCTTGGGACTTCAATTACTTTCCGAAAAGCTATACACTGCTTAAAAATATCCCGAGAATAAATTATATGTTGTAAACATAAATTAAAATGTGATGTGGGTAATATTTAGAATAAATTTAATTTGCACAAAAATATTTTTTTAAATATTTTTTTTAGAATAATTAATATTTAGAATGCAAATTAAAATAATCATATTTTTTTTCTATTAACATATTTTTTTAATAGGTAGATTTATTGTCCAATATAATTAATAATATTTTTCATCACACACTATTAAAAAAATGACACTAATCATTAATTTTTAGCGACAATTTAAAAATTTTGTCACAAAAAATATCATTACTTATAAGTTTTAGCAACGGTTTAAAAAAATTATCACAAAAAATATTACTAATTTTTAATTTTTAGCGACAGTTTAAAAAATTTGTCATAGATAAATGTCACTATTTGTAAGTTATAGCGACTATTTATAAAAACTGTGATAAAAAAGTAATTAATTGTTAATTTTTAGTGATATATGTTAAACATCATTACAAAAATATATATTAAATAACGATTTTATTAAAATTTATTCTAAAATTTAATAAGAATTAAATCTAACTATTAAAATTTCTCATTTTCTATTTTGGAGTGCCTTATGTTGCATATTGGGCAAGAATCCATTCCAACTCCACACCACTAGACGTGCACAAGTTCTACCAGCGTTGCTTTTCAACCACAAAAGATGGGTACTTAAATCTATGAACATAAAGCCTTATGTTGCATATTGGGCAAGAATCCATTCCAACTCCACACCACTAGACGTGCACAAGTTCTACCAGCGTTGCTTTTCAACCACAAAAGATGGGTACTTAATTCTATATTTGGTTGAGAAATTTGAGGAGGAATTTAGAAAGAAAAAGAGAAAAAGTGTGTGAAATATGTGAAATGTAGGTATATTTTTTTTCACATTTCACCTACCTTTTTCATTTTCCTTTCCAAATCCCTCCTTAAATCCCTCAACCAAAAACAGCATAAATCTATGAACATAAAGCAAATTCCTCTTTATGGCTGGGCTTCCCTCCAGACTAGAGGGTCCAGTCTGGCTCATTGAGCTTATTTTTTTGGCTTTTTTTGATAATTTAAATTGTTCACATTTTAAATTTGTTGTATATTATCTCTATAAAAAATCACGTAGATCGGATAACAGATACCATGTATTCGGATCACTTTTTTATGAACTGTTAATTTTTTAACTGTTCATTTTTTTCAGACAAAAGTGATCAAATACATAATATCCGTTATTCAATTGACGTAATTTTTTATAGGAATAATGTACTGAATAAATTTTAAAATATAAACAGTTCTATTTATTAAAAAGAGGCCCAAAAGTGAGCCCAAGAAATCGAATTGAGCCAAACTGTCTCAGATGTGGACCGGGGATAAGCCGTATATATTCCTTTTTTTTAGGTGTTTACTATTCTCACTTTCCCAAGTTGTTACAATGCTATATGTACCCACAAAGCGTTATAATAAAAAGGATCAATTACACTTTTGTCATTTTTATATTTGGTTACTTTCTTATTTTAATTTTTAAAGTTTTCTTTTTTTTCACTTTGTCCCTGTTTCAAGTAGTTTTTTTTTTTTTTTTAACTAACTTATGTTAAAAATTAGATAAAAAATGACATGACATCTATCACATAATATAAAAAATATTATTCTATTAAAATTTAAGTTTGTATTAAATGAATGAGTTATATATAATAAAATATTTTTATATCAGGTGACTGTTAATGTGTTATTTTTTATTTAATTTTTAACAAAAGTTAGTTTTAGGAGAAAAATTGAAAAAACTTAAAACGTGAAGGACTAAAGTGAAAAAAAAAAAAAATAGGAGTCAAAGTGAAAAAATAGTTAAACATAAAAAGAATAAAATATAATTTACCCTAATAAAAATGTCACAAAAGCTCAGTAACAAATCATATTACAAAATATTTGTAAAAAATTTAAAATTTTGTAACCAATCATAAACGCTCCTAACTCCACCTTTGTTTATGGTACATACTTTCTTAACTATCATCACAGAAGTTCATAGTTAACCTCAAAATGAATTTAAATCACATTATTTTTAAGGAAAAATTATAAACCTAAATCATACAAAGTGTTAAATTTGAATTACATATTTTTATTTTTTTTGAAATTTTCAAAAGTAATTTTTTGAGTTCTCAATCCATATTTTTTATATTTTTATTTTTAGTGAATTTTTTTAAAAAAATTTAATTAATTTTTTTTAGTTTGTAAATTCACTTAATTTAAATATGCTTAAAGTGTATAAAATTTGTACAATTTTTTTAAAAAAATTTACTGAGTACAACAAAATACGAAAATATATTGAATTTTGATTTTTTTTTTTGTATTCAATGAATTTTTATAAAAAAATTTGCACAAATTTCATACTTTTTAAGTGTATCTAGATTAAATGAATCAAAAAATAAAATAAAAATCAGTTAAAATATTGCAAAAAATACTAATAACAAAAAAAATGCGGATTAAAAATTAATAAAACTGTTTTTTAAAATTCCAAACTTTAAATGTAAACCTTCCATGTATTCTGTGTCCATTACCGATACATGATTAACTATTTGCACACGATATGTGTGCCAAGAGACTAGTGATTTTACTATCTAAAAAACAAAAAGAAAACAGTAACGCTAGGTATCATGAAAAGTCTTTCATGAAAATGATCATGAAAGATTTGTGACCTTTGGATTACACTTAGAATAAAACACAACACACTAATCAAGGTAATCTAAGAATCACAAATCTTTCATGACTATTTTCATGAAAATTTTTTCATGATCCCTAATATTTCTCAAAAGAAAAAGGGGCTTAGTGAATTTGCACTCATTGTGTTTGTCAAAAACAAAAACCACTAAAATATACCACGAAATCATATTATTAAAAAAAAAAAATGCTTCATATTACTAATTTAATACCACTAAAGCAACACTAAATGACATGGTATTATGTGGACTCCATTTTTGATGTGATAGTTTGGCATTTTTGTTTTGTTTTGATTTGTTTTTTTTTTTCTTCTTACACTTGTCAACTCATTAGTGATACTTTTAGAACTTTTAATTTAGTGTTCTAAATCGAGACTGTTATTAAAATTCTCACTTCCTATGTAATTTCTTACGTGACATAATAAATTTTATTAACTTTTAAATATAGTAAATCTTGCATATACACATAACTTTTATTACATAAATACACATACAAATATAAGATAAAATAAATCTTTGTGAGTTGAATGTTAAAAGGAATTTTGAGTTGTGTGTTTAGTTATGAGTTATAAGTTTTTTAATTAAATTTTGATAATTCTTTTTAAAATTCATAACCATACAACTTTTCTCATTTTATATGCCACATCAAAAATTCAAAACTTTTTTCAAAACTCATAATCAATTTTTTTTTCTCTTTTCAAATCATAATTCCAAAACTCACAAACTCAAAATACAATTCTATTATCAAATTATAATTCTAAAACTCTACCAAATGCTATCATAATTTCTCTCATCTCCTATAAGTAAGAGTATAGTGGAATTTGGGTGCTGTGGTAGTCTTCTTCTCTCGACCAAAGGCAAAGAGAGAGTGAATTGACATGAACATGAACATGAAGACGAAGAGTAGTAATTCAATATTGGGGTGGTCTTATTTGATGATGTTGATGAAGAACAATTTGCCTTATATATGCATGGTGGTGTGCAATATTGTATATGCAGGGATGGCCTTGTTCACAAAAGCTGTAATTTCTAAAGGAATGAACCCTTATATCTTTGGTGCTTATCGTCAAGCTTTTGGCACTCTTGCCTTGGCCCCTTTTGCTTTCTACCTTGAAAGGTCAGCTTTTATTTATTTATTTATTTATTTTTTTTTTGTGTGTGTGTTTTGCTCGAAATGGTGTTTGTTTAGAGTTTAAGCGGAGTATATATAATTTTTCATCTCCTATAGCAAGCAAATATCGAGTCTTTTGTCCTGAAACACCTTCAAAAGGAACCCATAACCAAATTTTTTACTATTGCTCCATTCTTAAAATTTGAGTTTGTGATTTTGAGAGAGTTTTTTTTTTCTCCGCTTTTGTTTGCGAGGGTGTCCAGTTTCACCCGTATATGTAGTTTTTCATCCCATATAGAGCAAGTGATTACTAGGCCTATGTCCTCGTAGCATCAAAAGGAACGAAGAAAGAAGTTTTCTACTACTGGTCCACTCTTAAAATTCAAGTCCGTGACTTTGAGAAGTTTTTTTAAAACAAAAATTTTGCCTGCTTACTCACAACTTTGTCTAGAGTTTCACCTGAGTATATGTAATTTTTCATCCCACATATATATAGGGATGATAATTTAAATCCGGCCCAACGGGGATCCGGACCACCCCGTCACAATAAGACGGTTTTTTTTCGAAAATTACCCCCCATACGACCGGGGCTGGTATTAAAAAATAGATCTCCAACAGTTTTTGGGCCGAGGACAGAGATAGGTTCTCCCGCCCCGGTCCCACCCCGAACCTATCCTCAAACCTATCCCCATATATATATATATATACTTTTCTATTCACTCAATCACTTCTCTTCTCTACACTACTCTCTCTCTCTCTCTCTCTCTCTCTCTCTCACACCCTAATCTAGATTTCGTCTTCGTCTTGGTCTCGCCCTAAACCCCTCTCTCTCTCTCTCTCTCTCTCCTCCTCACCTCCATTGTTGCCTTGTCACCGACTCACCACTAGTCTTCAATTGAAGAACCACCGTTTTTATCGGCGGTGGTGTTGATATCATTATCACCTGTGACATTAGTCGTCGCAATTGCTGAATTCGCGATGTGAAGGCTCCAAATCTGTTGGATCCGTGATAGATCTAAGATGTGAAGGCTTCGGATTTACACCCCACTTTCTCTGACAAGTTTCTCATCTTCTCTCTCAAGTTGTTGTTAGTATCTTTCTCTCTCCTAGGGTTAGGGTTTTCAGATACCGAACAAGAGACCATACAAACCACCACCACCATCACCATGTCGACTTCGAAGACAATCAGGGCACTCTCTTGGATCTCATCCTGGTTTGATCTCTTTGGTAGTTGATCTGTTGTGTATGACGATTTTGTTGTTTTTTGTCTCAATCTATAATTTAAAATTTAATTTAATTTAATCTTATTTTATTTATTTATTTATTTATTTTTAATTTTTTTTTGTTTTTTGGGTATTGAATTGTAGCTTAAATTTGCAAATTTTAGGTTGTTTTATATAAATTTATAGTTTTGGAATTAGGGGATTGGTGAAATCCCAAATCTTGATTGTTGCTCTTTTTGTCCTTTTTTTTTTTTTTTTTTCTTTTCCTTGCAATTATTATTATTATTATTATTTTGGTGGATTATATTGTTGAATCATGAACAGAAACTGTTGGAACAATCTTTTGTGTACAATAAATAAATTGAAACTAAATCAAACAAATAAAATAAATAACGTACCGGATTTATTTTATCGAACTGAATGAATAATAAAAAGATCAAGTCGAGTGTGTGACACTCTATCTTTAAAACAGATTCGCCCCGCTACGGTGCTTATGGACAAGTGGCGTCTATCTCCCAAGATACAATAATCTTCACAAATTGTAGTAGCACTCCAAACAACTTGTACGGTAAACAAAACCTAGTGTTCTATGCTCTCTTTAATTTTCCTAAAAATAATATGAAGAGAATTTATGCAAATGAACAAAATTAGACAGCAAAATAATGATTTTCGGATCTGGAAAAATCTGCTGGAATGTCTAGGAAGGACTAAACAGGTTTAATTATTCAAACTGAACAGGTGGAATTTGAATCCAACAGGTGCAAAACAATTTAAACAGATAACTGTTAGGCAGTTTATATCTGTTGGAAAAACTGCTAGAAGATTTGAATCTGTTTGGTAGTTTTAAATCTGTTCAGGTTCCAACAGATCTGAAAACTGTTTGGACTGTTTAACTTGTTTGAAAAAATTGTACTGGAAGAGGAAACATTGAACAGGAAATCAAATTCAAGTTTAAATTAATTTTGTTAAGAATTTTTGAAAAAAATTCAAATAAATTTCCTCTAAAAATTAATATTAGAATCGACCCAACCCACAACCACGCCCGGCACGGTCGGACGGACGATAGTGGCGGCGCGCGCGTATGTGGTGGTTTGGGCTAAGGTTCATTTCATCCATAACTCTTTCCTTCTATAAATTTGGGGTGCCCTTTGGAGCCTAACCCAAGTTAGTACACCAAGAGCTTATATACTCACAAAAACTCTCTTAAAATTTCAATGTAGGACAATCAATTTTAAGGAAACCCACATTTAATTCTTTAAATATCCATTCTACGAACCCGAAAATGACGTCAAGTTCTCATTCACTCATTAACGGTTTTGACGAACCGCCTTCACTGTGTGACTTGTCATGCGGCAAGGAACACGTCACCTCTTCGGACCCACCTTAAAAGACGTGTGGACCCTACTTAATTTTAGACTCAAAGTTGGCCCAAAATAAGCCTATAAAAAACCAATTTTTTCTAACAGAAACAACTATAAACAATGAAATGTTTTCTTTGTGATGAATTGCTACTTGAATTGCCACAATCTCGGTCCTCTTTGGTGTAATTCATTGGGGTTGGTTATAGTTTTTTTTTTTTTTTTTGTGGACCGGGGAATTTTCAGGGTCGGGGAAACCCAATTCTTGTTAGGGTGTGGGGGCGGGGACGGTGAAAGGTTCCCTGTCGGGGATTAGGGTCGAGAATGGGAGAATTTTCACCATCGAGGATTGGAGACAGGGAGTGTGATCCTCGGTTCCGCCCCGGCTCGTTGTCATTCCTACATGTAGCTGGTGATTATCGAGCCTTTTTCCTGGGTAACCTTAAAAAGAAATGGGAACTTACATATAGGTCTTAATATATAGACTTATTGTTCAATGGAGTATATGATAATTAATGACATTTTTCATCAAACACTATTAAAAAACGTCACTAATTGTTAATTTTCAGAGACCGTTTAAAAATTGTCACAAAAATGTCACTAATTATAAGTTTTAGCAATAGTTTTAAAACATCGTCACAAAAAAAAAAAAAAAAAAGTCACTAATTTTCAACTTTCAACTACAGTTAAAACAATTTGTCACAAAAAAGTCACTAATTATAAATTTTTGCTACAATTTATAAAGGGACATTTACACATAAGTCCTAATTTATGAACTTATACTCCATTAAATCATAACTAAAATTCTTTGGACATTCAAGTCTCATTAAATTTTTAATGGTTGGAATTGCCCTTCAAATAATGATTATTCATCATTTATGATTATCTATAAAGGAACATGATGATTTGACAATTATTTTGATTTTCGAAACTTTAAAATATCAATTTTCAAATTGAAAAAACTAAAAATAAAAAATAAAAAATTATGTCTTTGAAAAAATTGAAATTTTTTTTTTTGTGCAAAACTGAAAATTTTGTGTCTATAAAAGAGCATGATGATAGAACATTGATGTGCAAAACTGAAAAAAAATTTTTGAAAAAGCTAAAACGTTCTCAGTTTTAAAACTGGAAAAAGTTGATAATGTTCTCAGTATTATTGGATAATTGAATCAAACCAATATATAGAAGGGTAAAAACGTTTAATCTCATGCTCTGTTTTTTTTTCATTAGTAGTTAGTGAAACAATTATTTGAAATATTATTATGCAAAATTGATGATTTTTTTAGTTTTAAAAATTAGAAAAAACTGATAATATTCTCAGTTTTACTAAGGATTAATTGGTTCCAAAAATCTTAAATAGAACCGGAGCTGCCATAACATTTGTAAATAGGACTTTTAAGTAATTAACTCATTTATAAAAATTGTGACAAAAAAGTCATTTATTGCCAATTTTTAGCGACATATGTAAAAAATTATCACAAAAAATTATTTTTAGCGACGATTTTACTATGACTTATTTTTAATAGAATTTGATAGAAATTAAATCCAACTATTATGACCTATTGATAGTTCAGGTTAAAAGGAAAATAGAGAATGAAAGTTTTACTGTTGGTCCACTCTTAGGTGTATTAAGATTGAAGGAGAGATTTACAGAAGTAAAGAAAAATATATGAAAATAAAATAAAATATAAACTAAATTTGTGCCATTTTTTTCCTTATAAATCACTCCTCAAATTTTAAATTTAACTACAACCTTAAAGTCCGAATCAGTGACTTCAAGAAGTTTTTTTAATATTGATCCAATCTCCATAATTATGAAAAGAAAAATGTTTGAGGGCCACAAAATCAGTGGCTCAAATGACTCGAAACTGTCAAAACGACGTCATTTTATGTCGTTTTGCGCTCAAAACGACGTCGTTTTGCGCTCAAAACGACGTCGTTTTGACAGTTTCGAACCCTTCGAGTCACTGAATTTCGGGCCACTAACCATTACTGTTATGAAAATTATAGGCCCTAACTAATTAGGACAACAACTGGGTAGCTAATTAACCCAAATGTTATTTTGTTGTCTTGTGAATTTATTTTTTTATTTATTCTTTAATTTTACTGGTGCAGAAAGAACTCTGCTCCGCTATCATGCAGCATACTCTGCAAGATCTTCTTGGTTTCATTGATTGGGTACGTGCAAGGTTAACACAGTAATATTTTGATTAAATTATACTTTGTCATTTTTATGATTGGTTATTTTTTTAATTTGGTCCTTAATTTTTTTTTCTTCATTTTAGCTAGGGGTGCAACTTGGGCGGGCTCAATCCCAACCCAACCTGAATTTTTTTAGCACTTGAACAAAATATTTTCAAATTTGGTACGAACTTGGGAAAAAATTCAAAAATTCGAATTAAATTTGGGCGGATTTGGACAAAGATGTCAAATAACCTGAGCAACCCAAAATCCGAATTATATATATAGATATATAAAAATATTAAATATACATATAAATTATTAGCCATTACATGATATTAAAGTAATTTATATTATTAAATCATATTGAATATATATTATATATTCAAATAACATAAAATCTTACTTTTTTTTTCTTTTTATTTTCACTCATAAATTGTAAAGACTACTATAGTGACATCTCTCTTACATTATATAAATTATTTATTTTGATGGTATTAATAATTTTCTATTAAAATAAATTGTAAATAGAGTCAAATTTTAATAATTTAATAATGTAGCTGCAAAAAAAAAAAAAAAAAAAAATTGAAATTCATTTACAATTCAGGCAACTCGGGCAATTCAAGTTTAACTTGGGTCGGACTTGGGTAGACAACCTCGGAGTACAATTAAGGCTTGGGCGGATTTAGGCAGGTCTCAGCACAACTTGGGCTGGACTTGGATAACCTCTCAACCTGGCCGAACCCGCCCGAGTTGCACCCCTAATTTTAGCCCTTTATATTTAAAGTTTTTTTTTCTTTTCTTTTCAATTTATTCCTAAAACAAATTTCTGTTCAAAATTAGATATAAAATACCACGTTAGCCCTACATAACATATATTTTATTATATATAACTTATATATACATAAACCCAAACTTCAATATAATAATATATTTTTGGGAGATTTACGTGTAGTATAAATAAATTTATTATCTAATAGGTCATATGAAAATTAATGGCATTTTTTTATCAAGCACTATTAAAAAATGTCATTAATTATTAATTTTAGTAACAGTTTAAAAAAATCGTCACAAAAAAAATCACTAAATTTCAATTTTCAACGACAATTTAAAAAATTTGTCATAGAAAAATGTCATTAATTATAAGTTTTAACGACAATTTATAAAAATTGTGACAAAAAAAAAGTTATTCATTATCAATTTTTAGCAACATATGTAAAAAATCATCACAAAAAATTATTTTCACTTATTAGGACTTATTTTCAATAAGACTTTATGGGAATTAAGTCTAGCTATTAGAACCTATTGGTAGTTTATCCTATATTTCAATGTCACACGTCAAGTAACGTGGTATTTTATGTTTAATTTTGAATAGAAATTAGTTTTAATTTGGAAAAAACTTGAAACATGAAGGGTTTGAAGTGGGAAAAAAAACTTCAAAAGCCAGTGAGAAAATAACCAAACATAAAAAAGGCAAAGTGTAATTTACCTAAATAATTTTAATATTTTAAAATAAAAAATGTTCTTTACCAAATAAACTTGTTTTCTATTGGTTAGGAAAAATATTTTTCATTCATTTTCATTTTTCTGTCTTAAAAAAAAAACACTGCTTATTAAAAGAATGTTGGATCCAAACGTGAAATTAATTTACTCTTTAATCTAACCATCCATGTTAATTCTATGAAAAATTCTAAACGTACATAAAATTATGTAGGATTTATTTTATTTTATTTTTATAGTATTACTCTAATTATATTTAATGTTTTCAGGATTACACTGTGCATAAATCTCTTGAATGTTTCATTTTGTTACGTCCCAGCAACATTTGCTTCTGCCACTACTAACACAATTCCTGCTATTACCTTTATCATCGCCATTCTTTTAAGGTACATCAAGAAATAAAATCCAAAATATATTATATTTTTTATTTTTGTAATCTAATCCAAATTTTACTTTTAGTCTTATTGTTTTAATTTGAACCATGTTAATTACTTGTATTCCCATGTGACTCGTTTATGTCAAAAAAATTGTGATTTTTATTTCCATTTTGAACATAAAGGCCAAATTTAAACTTTAGGAACCAAATCGAATTTTGAAGCAAAATACAGTGTGAAAAGTATAATTTACACTAAACAAATAAAGAGTGATTTAGCGGACAAGCTCTTGGCACTTACTAAAGTCGATGTGATTCTCTCCTTTACATGAATAGAATGGAGATGTATCTATTTCGTGATCAATAGTTGTAAAAGAGCTACATCAACATATTTTTATTTTAAATTCAGAAGCAGTTAAGGGAGATTTAAAATTCAAATTGATGTAACAATTATAAACCCCTTGATTTTGGATTTTAATGACATATTGCAACTTTATGCATGAAATGAAAGTCTCAATTCCAATCATGCAATTGATAGAATATAAATCATGCTAAACCAAGGTCTGGAAAGATAGATAACATGTGTACACAATCTTATTATTATTACTAAAGAAATTGATTTCACTATTCAATCTTGTATTATCAGGATGCTAATAATAAATCTTATCGTTATTTCTAAAGGAATTATCTTCATAAGTACTACCAAGAAGCTAACGACAAACCTAGTGGTTGGTATTTTTTTTAGGATGGAAAGCGTTGCCATAACTGAATGGAGTGGAGTGGCAAAGGTATTGGGAACAATGCTATGTGTTGGTGGAGCTGTGGTGTATTCTTTTGTGAAGGGGCCTCCTGTGTATCCACAGGCTACCCAAGATCAAAATTCACGCTCATATACAGGGTGTGGCACCAAAGCACAGTGCCTAAAAGGCTCTCTTTTTGCCCTCTCTGCCCAGGCTCTTTGGTCTTTGTGGCTTATTATGCAGGTTCTCTCTCTCTCTCTCTCTCTCTCTGCCTAGGCTACTTGGTCTTTGTGGCTTATTATGCAGGTTCTCTCTCTCTCTCTCTCTCTCATGAATCAGTTTTGCTACAAATATAAAAATTATTAAACATAGAAAATATATGAACGAAAAAGATTTTATTGAATTTCTCCATCTGTATACATTTTCTGTCTAATCCTGCGATCAATTTTTTGTATTCTTCTTAATCAATTTTGTAACGAGCACAAAAATTAGATACAAAATACCTATGGATAGATAAAATTTTATAGAATTTATTGGTGAGATTTGAAAAATCTGGCCATTTCTATACATTCTATTAGGGGTGCTAGCGGATCCGATTTGTGCAGTTTGTGGTTTGGTTTTGATCTGCCCGCACTTATGCGGTTTGAGGAAAAGTCAAACCACAACCGCCCGCAGTGCGGCTTGCGGTTTGTGTAGATAGGGTTTACGAATGTGCAGGCGGTTTGCGGTTTGAATTTTTTCCTTTAAAATTTAATTTTTGAGTTTTTTTTTCCCATTTTGTAAATATTTATTTTGGATTATTTTCTTTCAATTTTCTAAAATGCTTCAACATTAATAATTAATGAATTAAAATTTATAAAATTAAAAACACAACAAAATCAATTCCTAACACAAACTAATCATTTAAAATCCTAAAATCATTGAAAATTAATGGGCAAATTACACTAATAGTCCCTATAGTTTGAGACTCGTGTCAGTTTAGTTTCCGATTTTTCAATTGTGAAACATTTGACCTTGAATTTTGAATATTGTTTCAAATAAGGACAATTGAGCATACCATTGCTTAATTTCAAGAGCAAAATCGTCAATTTGATAAAATACAAACTAATTTAACAAAAATAAATGTCAAAAAAATATTTTAAAATTTTTAAAAATTATTTTTACCCACCAAAGATAAAATTATGTAAAATTGATAAAAATTAATAAAAATTGCATGATTAATTTTTAAAAATTAATTTTATATGATCACCATCCAAATACATAATAAAAATTAATTTGGTAAAAAAAATAAATGTCTAAAAGATTTATCAATTTTATATAATTTTATCTTTAGTAGGTAGAAATAATTTTAAAAAATTCAAAAATAATTTTTTGACTTTTATTTTTGTCAAATTAATTTATATTTTATCAAATTAATGAATTTGCCCTTAAAAAATCCAATAGTATATTCAATTGTCCTTATTTGGAACAAGATTCAAAATTTAGGGTCAAATGTGTCACAATTGAAAAGTCAGGGACCAAAGTGACACAAACCCCAAACTATAGAGATCGTTGGTGTAATTTATGCAAAATTAATCTAATACTCAACAATACAATTAAAGTAAAATCATCCACAATCCTAATCTAAATCATCAATCTCATTCTCTAACTACTTTGTTAACATTCTCCATCTACTATTACTACCCAATAATACAAAATTAAAATAAAATCATTCCAAATCCTAAACTTACCTAAAAGTAATTCTTCATTAACTATTACATTCATCCAAAATGCAATAAAAAAAATTAAAATTGTTGTCAAATAAAATAAAAACATTAGCAACACAACATCTCAAACTCCATCATCATGAATCACATCCAAGTTCCAAAAATTTCAATTCCATGCATTTGGTTGATGAACTCTGCACAAAAACAAACTGAAAAATAAAAATTTTAATCTTTAATCTTCATAATTCCTTTGACAAAAAAAGTGTAAAAGAATAAAGTAATGAAAAGATAAACAAATGTCTATATATTGCATCTCAATATAATAAAAAAATGTGCTGAGTATATGAAAAATTTACCAATGAGCAAATGGATTAGAGTTCAATTATAGTATTAGTATCAACATTATAGGTTGAACTTGAAGATGAGCTTGACTTCAAAGTACCTAATTAAGAGTCAACAAAAGAAGATCAATAAAACTTACATTAGAAAATGAACAATACAAATAAAAATGATGATAAATAAATTCTCATATTACCCGAGTCATATTGCTCAAATTCCTCTACATCATCCATTGCCTTTCGAAGAGAAATTGGAAGGTTGCTTCGAAGCCAATTTTGAGCACATACAAAAGCTTCAACCATAGAAGGCGAGAGTGAACTACAAAATGGGTCAAGAATACGCCCCCTTGTACTAAAAACCGACTCCGATGCAACGGTAGAAGTAGGCATGGCCAACACATCCCTTGCAAGTTGCGATAGCACTCTATATTTAGTTGCATTCACCTTCCAATAATCTAAAATCTCAAATGTTTGATTCTTCGCAAAATGTTCAACCTCGAACAAATATTACTCCAATTCCGACTTAGATCCACTAGTGCATCGCCTCTCCAAATAGGAATTAAATTGGGAGTCAACCAAAGAAAAAGGATCATCATCATCATCATTTTCCACCATATTCACAACTTCACTCACACTTGGAAGTTTCTCATTTGAAGGATAAAGTGTGACATAATGACTATACAAATGACTCAAACAACCCTTAACCTTATTTACCATATTTTCCACCTTCTTATTATCTCCAAGAAATAAATTTGAAAAGCAAAACTCCAAGTATATCATTTTTTCGGAAGGATCAAAAACAACTGCAACATACAATAACAAATTAATCTTACTTCCATCCCCCCAATACTTGCTAAACTTTTGTTTCATAGTCTTTGCCATTGTGTTCAAAGTATCATCCTCCTCCAAAATTAATTGGTTAATTTTGCTTTCAATAACAAACATTTCTTTGTAAAAAGCATTGGAAGTAACAAAGAGAGACCTTGAAAACTTCTTAGTTACAAGATAAAATAATTTTAGAAACCTCAAAAACAATCTATATTTTTTCCAATCCAACTCATTAGGACTTCTTATGCCACTATCAATATCCTTCAAATAAGGTTCAAAATTAGAATCCACAAACTTCAAGCAGTTAAAATCCTTTTCATACTTTTCAGCTGCCTGTAACATCAAATAGGTAGAGTTCCACCTAGTTGGTACATCTTGGCATACAAGAGCTTTTGAATCAAGTTTGAGTGTGGCTGCACACTTCTTAAAAGCATCTGCCTATGAGGAGAAGACCTCACATATCTCACCGCAAGTCTAATGTTGGCAATAGAATCATCCATTTCTTTCAACCCATCACTCACAACGTGATTAAGAATATGTGCACAACAATGCATGTGAATAAACTCATGTTGCAAAATAGTCTCCTTCTAATCTTTGTTTATTGTTTTCAAATATTGAATGGTAAGATTATTAGAACTAGCATTATCAACTTTTAAGGTGAATATGCTATCAATGTTCCACTCAATCAAACACGACTCAATTTTCCTACCAAATGTTTCTCCTTTGTGATCTTCAACTTGTTGAAAATTTATTATTCTTTTTTAAAGTTTCCAGTTATCATCAATGAAATGAGCAGTTAAACGCAAGCAACATAAATTCTGAATAGATGTCCAAGTGTCCATAGTAAAGCAAATTCTACGACCCTTCATAGCATTCTTTAACATATCTCTTTCATTCTTGAATATGCTAAGCACTTCTCTAGATATGGTATAACCAAAGAGGATTGGTGTGTATTTCGGTTGCATGACATTATAAAATTTTCTAAATCCAACTCCCTCTTCAAATCTAAATGACAACTCATCAATGACAACCATCTTCGCAAGAGACCTTTTATAAGAATCAAAATTAAAAGTTGTTACTACAACCCCAACACCCTCTTCATTTTGTTTCGGTTTAAGATTTAATGTTTGTTGACCATCTCTATCCCTATTTGGATATTCTTTACAATTGGGTGTATGACTCCTCAAATTGCTAATCTCATGAAGTCTAGAGTTAGCCAAATACTCTTTCTTGCAATATTTGCATACGGCTCTACGCTTCCCATCGATCCCTATAGACTTAACAAAATGATACCAAGCTGTAGATGGTGCTCTCCCCCCTCCACCCTCACTCTTTCTCTTTGGAGGTCTAGGAGGCTTAGGTTCAAGTTCAGGTTCGGCTAAGAGGGGATTGATTTGAGAATTAAAGAATGCTGGAGGTAAAAGATTAATTGCGAGAGATTGAACACTATCCTCAATTTAAATTGGATTACAAAAATTACAAATTTAATTTCAATAACATAACAGATTACATATTCAATTTCAACAACATAATTACAGATTTAATAACATAATAGATTCAATAACATAACAGATTTAATCACCCTCTAATAGATTCAATAACACATATTCCATAACAGAATTCCAATAACACAGATTTAATTCTATTAACACAAATTCAATTCCAACACTCAGATTTAACACAAATTAAATAACAGATTTAAAAAAATAAAAATAAAAAAAAAGAAATGATAACCCTCTAACAAATTCAATAACACATACTGTATAACAGATTTAATTTCAATAACACAAATTTAATTCCTATAAAATTGATTCAATTCCAACTCTTAGATTTAACACAGATTGAATAACAGATTTTTTTTTTTTTTTTTTAAATGTTAACCCTCTAACTGATTCAATAACACATATTTCATAATAGATTTAATTCCAATAACACAGATTTAATTCCAATAACACAAATTCAATTCCAACTCTCAGATTTAATATAGATTGAATCACATATTGAATAACAGATTTAAAAAAAAAAAAAACAGAAATGAACAAATAACCCTTTAATAGATTCAATAACACATATTCTATAACAGATTTAATTCCAATAACACATATTCAATTCCAACTCTCAGATTTAACACAAATTGAATCACAGATTGAATAATAGAATTTTTTAAGAAAAAAAAAACAAAAATGAACAAATAAACTCAAAGACAGAGATGAACAAAAAAAATAAAAAATAAAAAACAGAGTTAGAGATAGAAATGAATAGAAGGTTGGAGAGGGAACGAGAGAGAGAGAGAGAGAGAGAGAGAGAGAGAGAAAGAGAATCAAAGACAGAAAGGCTTACCTCTGTGAGTTACAAAGCAGATTCGATCTTGTGAAGGTCAATCAATCTCTTCACCGGCCGATACACACACACACACACACACAGATAGAAGAACGAGAGAGTGAGATCAGAAGAGAGGCTACATACAAAGAGACACAGATTTGAATGTCCGCATAAAAATAGAGATCAGGGACAGAGACAGAGACAAAGAGACACATAGCTGAAGAGAGAAATTTGATCTTGCGAGGTTGACTGGTGCGATGAGAGAGTGAGGTCGATCGGTCGATCTTACGATGAGAGAGAGTTGATCTCTTGCGAGGTTGATCGGTCCAAATGAAAAACAAGAGAGTGAGAGCTGCGCAGATGTGTTTTGAGAGTTTAGATTAGGGTTTTTTTTTGTTTGGTTTGGGTATAGATAAAGTGAAGATGAATGGTCTAGATTTGAAATATAAAAATAATAAAAAAAAAATGTTTAATGTGGGCGGGTTAGGAGGGTACGGTTCAAACCAGTGACCTGCCCACAACCCGAAAATCAGCCAAAATCCAAACAACACCCGACCCTAATGTATTTGCGAAACTGCCTATATGCGTGTGCGTCGAATCGGGTATGGCGGTTTGGGCGGGTCGGATAACCCTATGCCCAGCCCTACATTCTATTAGGATACTTACGTGCAAGTCCTAATCGGTGGACTTACTATCCAATAGATCCTATGATGGCATTTTTCATCAAACACTATTAAAAAATGTCACTAATTGTTAATTTTCAGTGATAGTTTGAAAATTTTGTCACAACAAATGTCACTAATTATAAGTTTTAGTGACAGTTTAAAGCAATGTCATTAATTTTCAACTTTCAGCAAAAATTTGAAAAATTCGTCATAGAAAAAAGTCACTAATTGTAAGTTTTTAGCGACAATTTATAAAAGCTGTGGCAAAAAAAAAAAAACGCTAATTGTCAACTTTTAGCGACTTATATTCAATAGGACTTGATGAGAATTAAGTTTAATTATTAGAACCTATTGATAGTTTTTTCCATTCTATGTCTGGTTTTGTGACCCGTTTCTATGTTCCTAAACTCATTCCATGAACAATTTTACTTTAAACACAAAAGTTAAATATAAAATACACATGAATTGACAAGATTTTACAAAATTTGTTTTTATCTATATATATAATTTTGCAATTGATTTATTTGTTCCTAGACTTATTTTGTATGAATTGATTGGCTTTCAGGGTCCTCTTACAAAGATATATCCAGATAAACTAAGACTTACAACAATACAATGCTTCTTTAGCTGCATACAATCAGCAATATGGGCTGTGGCAGTTGAGAGGAACATATCAGCATGGAAACTTGGTTGGGATCTTAACCTTCTTGTTGTGGCCTATTGTGTAAGATATCTTCTTCAACCTTTTTTTTCTTCTCTTTTTTAAATTCTTTTTTTGGGTTGAATTTAGTGTTAATGAAAATGGCAAGGTGTAATTTTAAATGTATTGACATATCTTGGTTGAGAATTTGGGTGATAGAGAAGAGAGGCCGTTTTTCAAATTTGCATTTAATCCATTAGCATTCATTGTTACAGCCATCTTCTCAGCAATCTTGTGGAAGGAGACCCCTCATTGGGGAAGGTCCATTTTCTCTCCTCTCAACTCTTGTTTTATGCGTTTGTGTCCATGTAATTTCAATTGTTACTTATTTTATTTTTTGTGTTTTTTGTTCGTGTTCGTGTTGTGTCAATGTGAGAGAAATAAAATTTTCATGTTGTGGCAGTGTTTGTGGAGCTTTACTGCTAGTGGGGGGCCTCTTTGGTGTTTTGTGGGGGAAGCACAAAGAAGCAAAAGCCAAACCATTACTTGAACAAAAATCAGAAACAAAAGAAGTCAAATCAATTGAACAGAAATTAGAAACAAAAGAGGAAAGCGTATAGCGGTGTACAATCAAAATACTGTGTACTCGAAAAAAATAATACATCAAGAACTTGAGTGTTAGTCACACTATATTATTGACTTTTATAATTACCTTGTCCATGATTTCATGTTGAGGAAAAAAAATAAAAAATTTACCAATAAATCTCATATAGGGGAATGTTGATCATTTAATCGTAAGAGTTTTCTTATGAACAAATGATTTTTTTTTTTTTTTAAGAAAGTTGTATTTATTTGATTTGGAGCCATTTAAGTTTAGGTGAATGTCCTTTTGTAATTCATTTTTCTAATTTTCTAATTCATTTTTTAGATAGAAATGGAAAAGTGAGGTGTGGAAAATTCTTTTGGGGGGTTGATTTTTTTTGTGTTTTTTTTTCTGGTGTTAATTGGAGTATTGTTATATTAGAGTGCTACGTTTGGAAAAAGTACAGGAAAGAATTTTTGTGTGTTACATTAATTGGAGTGTTCTGTTTGCCAAAAATACACTAAGGAGTTTTTTTAGAATGTTATATTGTTACATTTGCCAAAAATACACTATGGAATTTTTATAATGTGTTACATTAGAGTGTTACAATTAAAAAAATATATAGTAAAGAGTTTTTGTGTGTTGCTTTAATTGAAGTATTACGTTTGAAAAAATTACACTAAAGAGTTTTTTTGAAATATATATATATATATATTTTTTTTTATCAGCAAAAAAAGAAAACTTTATTAATGAAGAAGCTATATACAAGCCGAGAACATATATCAATAAAGCAGGGGAGTGCAACAAATATCATAGTTAAACTCAACAATCCCAACTAGGTTGGTACCAAAGAGCTAACCTAGTCATATGCCAGTACATTGTCGAAGACTAGAGAGAGTCCAATCAAACAACCATAAAAAAAAACAAAACAAAACAAAACAAAAAAAAAAAAAAACAAACAAAACACCCTCAACCAAACAAGCAAAACAACTCTGCAATAGCAACAACACCTAGCAGCAGCTTTGCATTCGCAAAAAACTAGCAATAGCAGCAGCAATAGCAAAACTGAGTCCCTACTTCACACAATAACATACTTGATTCAGATTCTCCACAAAATCATGCACTGAATAAGGGGTCGTAGGCAACCTAAACTTCACCTACAACCCAATCCTTACCTTTATAATTTCACCAAGCTTCTCCAAGTTCGGTTGCCTCTCATGAAACACACAGTCATTTCTTAACCTCGATGCTAACCACAGCATTGCAACTGGTACAAGCCGCCAAATCTTCTTAACTGTTTTCTTGAATTGTGTTTCCAGCCACCATAGCAGGACTCCATCAACAGTAGCAAGTGTGACCCAAGATAAGCCCCACCAATTCAGCAGAGAGGACCAAACCTTCTAAACCATAGAGCACTGCAATAGAATATGATCCACTGATTCTTCTTCCAGCTTACAGAAAGGGCATAGATTCTCTACACTGCTACTCACAACCCTAAACCTCTTTAATGTACCAATTGTTTTCACCCTTCCTCTCCATGCCAACCAACTCAAGAACTGAGCTTTTGGTGGAGCTACATCTTTTCAAATCAACCTAGGGACTTGCAATCTTGGATCTTGATTCGACTCATACCATTCTCTTATTGCTGCCACAGTAAACTGACCATCCAGGGACGCATTCCACCAAATAAAGTCCTTCAGCCCCACATTAAGCCCAAGAGCATCTCTTATCAATACTTGCAACCTACTAACCTCCTCTTCCTCCCAAGCAAGAAGTGGTCTTCTGAACAGTAACTTCCAAACCCCTAAGCTATCCCTCATTTGCATAAAAGAACTCAATGACCTTTCTTTTTCCATAGATAATTGGAACAACTTGGGAAATTCCACTTTCAATTGAAGGTTCCCAAACCATCTATCATGCCAAAAATCAATCCTACACCCATTGCCAATCACAATCTTACAGTTGGATACAAAAAAAAATCAAATAGTCCAAAGTTAGACCTTGACACACTAAGTATGTCACTCCAGACAATAGATTCATTGCCAATCACTTCCATCACTGGTAGTCATCTACCTCCTACTCCCCTATACTTGCTTATAATTAATTTTTTCCACAGTGAATTATCTTCCACTCCATACCTCCACCACTATTTAGCTAACATAAAGTCATTTATGTCTCTCACCCTTCTTATGCCTAGCCCTCCTTATTCTTTGCTTAGAGTTACACTTTTCCAACTCACTAAATGAATCTTTCTTCTTATCTCTAAGCTACCCCATAGAAATGATGCCTTCAACTTATCAATTTCCTCTGCTACTCTTTTAGGGAGTTTGAAGATGGAAATGTAAAATCTCGAAAGGCTATCTAGAATAGATTTTATCAATGTTAACCTGCCAGCAAAGGACAACATCTTTCTTTTCCATAGAGCTAACTTGGTCTTTACTTTCTCCACCGCAAGTTGCCAAGTCTTCGTTCTTCTTGGATCCCAAGTGGTAAGCCCAAGTACTTGAGAGGCAATCTCTGACATAGGCATTTCAGTTTTGAAGCAAAGGCTTGACCATTTCATCACAAATCCCAACTCCACACACCACACTTTTATGGAAATTTATCCTAAGTCCTAACATAAGCTCAAAGCATCTAAGGATTCTTTTGAAAATCACAATCTCCTCCCACTCTGCTTCGCAAAATAGGATAGTATCATCGGCAAACTAGAGATGAGACAAGTTCAAACCGGCTAGCCCAATAGTAGCTCCCTTTAATAATCCCAAAGCTTTTCCCCTTTCCAATAATAGGTTAAGCCCTTCAACTGCTATATTAAACAACAAGAAGGATAAAGGATCACCTCACCTTAATTCTTTTTGTGGACAGAACTCCTTGGTTGGCAATCCATTAACAAGTACTGAAAACCTTGCCATTGTGACACAAGTTCGTATCCAACCCAACCATCTATCCCCAAGACCAATACTTGCCATCATAGACAACAAATACTCCCAGTTAACCGAATCATAAGCTTTTTCAAAATCCAATTTGAGTATCACCCCCTTTATTTTGGACTTCTTCCACCAATCCACCACCTCATTAGCAATCATTACCCCATCAAAAATGTTGCTACCTCCCAAAAAGGCAGTTTGCACTTCACTAATCACATCTGGTAAGACCTTTTGCAATCTTTTTGAAAGTGCCTTAGCCAATACTTTATATACTACACCCACTAAACTTATAGGCATGTAATCAGCCAAACTTGAGGGGTTGATCTTTTTCGGAATAAGGGTAACAAATGAGCTATTAAGCCCTATGACCAGCTTACTATTAATATAGAACTCCTGCATGAATTGGAATAGGTCACTCTTCATATACTTCTAGCATTTCTGAATGCAAGCCATGTTAAACCCATCTGATCCCAAAGCTTTATTCCCATCACAACCTTTTACTGCATCCCATACTTCTTCCAATGTAAATTCTTT
The DNA here is from genome assembly GCA_025200525.1 of Camellia lanceoleosa. Classification (NCBI taxonomy): domain Eukaryota; kingdom Viridiplantae; phylum Streptophyta; class Magnoliopsida; order Ericales; family Theaceae; genus Camellia; species Camellia lanceoleosa. The sequence goes on along the minus strand of CM045766.1, from coordinate 110,047,056 downwards.
TTCAAGAAGCTCCACTACTTTTGCATTACTAACTTTCATAAACCTACCAGACAATTTTGGTCTAGATGGCCAATCCTCTGAAAATGCCCTTGTAAAATGCCTTAGCACTTCCTGTCTCACCAGATCTGGATCTTCAATGCTAACTCCAATTACCATTGAGTCCACCAAGTTCCTTTTTTGTCTTTGACTAGCAATTATATTAAAGAACCTAGTATTTCTATCCCTATTTTGAGCCCAGTTCAATTTAGATTTCTAGAACCAAATTCTTTGTCTTTGGAATATTACGTTGTTACGTTGAGAAAAATACATTAAGGAGTTTTTTTAGTGTGTTACATTGGAGTGTTACGTTTGGAAACAAAGCATAATAAGGAGTTTTTGTATGTTACATTGATTGGAGTGATACGTTAAGAAAAGTACACTAAAAAGTTTTTTTTTTTAATGTTACATTGTTATGTTTGAAAAAAGCACACTAAATTTTTTTTTAGTGTGTTATATTGGAATGTTACATTTTTTTAGTGTTGCATTAAAATGTTATGTTTGAAAAAAAACACTATTTTTTTTTTAAGTGTTATGTTTGGTAATTTGAACATTATGATAAAACTCACATTTGTCCCTCAACACATAATACACGCACATTTATATTTGGCCCATTATGTAATTCATACTAGAATGAGACATTTGGGTTTATACAAGGGGGAAAAAAAAATAGAATCAAACAGTTCATAAAATCACTATTTGAAATTTATTGATACTTCATCCAAAAAAAAAAATTGTAGATACATTTAACATTACTACTGGAATCCAATATTGGAGTCTCGCATCGAACTATAAAAACCCAAATTTTGACTCAACAAAGCAAAGCCTACGAGATTTCAAATTTTGAATTTTTGAAATCCTCACTCACAATGCTATAGAGACTAATTCAAAAATTCAAATTCTTTAGAAAATCCTCGATATTTTAGTTTCTACGTAGAGAAGTCATGAGACATCTACTATATAGCATTACAGAAACGTCAAATTTCTGAACAAGGTGTTTAGTTAGGGGATTTGAGAAGGAATTTGGAAAGGAAAAGAGAAAAGAGAAAAGATAAGTAAAATGAGAATAAAATATACGTACGTTTCACCTAGTTTCACACACCTTTTATCTTTCCATTTTTAAATCCCCCAACCAAACAAAGTATAAAAAAACACTCAATTGAACGAAAGAAAGTTGAATTCAAATGGTTAAGTCCCTAGATTCAAGTTCGTGCTTAGGAACCAAAAACCAGTATGTTGTGCATTCAAACAAATAGATGATACATACCAATGTTTTTAAAATCGGGCAGGCTGGTTTGACTAGTCCAAGATCCAGTCCGAGTACACCCTTAAATCCATTTCCTTTGAAAAACCAACTTCTTTTAACGAAACCAGTGAAACCTATGGATAAACCAGCTTAACTGCCAAACCAAAGCCGGGCAAAGCAAACCAGCCAAACTTCCATGCATAAAAAATAAGTTGCTAAGAGGGATCAAACTCAACACCTTGCATACTAAATCGATATTTAAATGTTACACATTTGACTACTCATCGCCTCGAAAGGCTCGAATGTCGGAGACGACATCGTTTTGATTTTTTTTTTCTTCCACTTTTTCGTTTCTCTCTCAAAGATTGAGAACCAAACCCAAACAAATAGAGAGAAAGAGAGAAATAGAGAAGGAGGAACAGAAGAGGGGGAGGAGAAGAAAGAGGAAGAGAGGACGTCGGAGATGACTTCGCAGACTGAATAGGAAGCCGCGATCTGGCCACATTAGAGACGGAGAAGGAGAATGGGTTTGATTTTTCTTTAAAAAATCACATCTCAGATTAGCTCAAAAAAAAATAAAAAATGTTGCTGCTTTGGTCTTGTTTTTGCTCAAGTTGCTACTGTTTTGGTGTTGTTTTGTGAACCTCTCTGTCTCTCTCTCTCTCCCTCACACACACATATTTATAGTAAGTGTTTAGGAAGTTGCTATTTTAGTAGGCTATGTTAATAGGCTAAAATATTTGCGTTTGGAAATATAGTTAAATTTTTTTGTAATTGAATGTTATGTTTGTGAGAGAAAAAGCGAAATGATTTTGGGTTTGATGTGACATTTTGTCTTATTGGCCATTTTAATCTATTTTGTCTTTGTGAATTTTAGTTCAAAAAGCAAAAAATTAGCCTTTGCCAAACAAGGCCTTAATGTGCGATTGATTTGTGTCCAGCTTGGGTTCAATTTCGATTTTGAAACCCACTTTGCTAGTAGTGGTTAGAGGTGAATCATGGTAAGGGAAAGGTGGCGGGAGAGAATGTTGTGTATTGTGTAAGGTGGTGATGAAGTCATTGTGTTGGAGTGTACAAGTTGGGTAGATTGTGGGTGGGTGGGGAGTGAGATGAGGATGGTAACATACTAAATTTATATTTTTAATTGAGGATATCATGGTTATTACATCTTTTATGTTACTTAGATTAAAAGTCAAACACTGACAAAGGGTTAGTGTAATTTTCAAAATATAAAGGAAGAATTTGTATTAGAAACAAACCTCAAGAGATGTCATTGTAATTTACCCACAAATTTTTTTGTGCCAAGTCAACTTAGATGTTGATTTTTTTATTATATAAGCTTTATTTTGTTTATGATATACACACTACAAGAAAAAACACCTTTGGCGACTAAATTTTTAGTCGCCAAAGGTCCTATTTTAGTCGCCAAATGTCGAAATTTTACATTTTCCGACTAAAAAATTTAGTCGCCGGTTTTGTCGGCAATAAATCGTCGCGAATTCCTTTGGCGACTAAAAAACTGTTAGTCGCCAATAGACAGGTCTTTAGCGACTAAAGATTTTGTCGCCAATAGTCAATTTCTTTTTTGGAAATTATACCTTTGCCGACTAAACTATTAGTCGCCAATAGTTAATTTTTTATTTTATTATTTATACCTTTGGCGACCACTGACTTTAGTCGCTGAAATTATTTTCAGAATTTTTTTTTTTGCCTCCGCTGCTACCAAGTTTCGAACCTATGACCACAAACTTCCTAACTTTGTCAACCTTTGCCAACACTCTGTCCCCACTATGCCACTACAACCTCACACGAATATTAATGCAATATATATTATTTATATACTAAATTTGCCAGTATTAATACAAACTATATATATAAATAATTATTTTTATTTAATGTATTTAATGTAAAAAATAAAGTATTTACTGAAAAAAAATATGAGAGCACTTTTGGCAACTAAATCTGAATTTTAGTCGCCAATTCTATGATTTTTGGCTACTAAATGCTGCTTTGTCGCTAAAAACCTTAATTTCCGCCCAAAAAAAGTACTTCCGGCGACTAAACTTATTTTCCGTCGCCAAAACATCCACTTTTGCCGACTAAACTCAGTTTTAGTCGCCAAATTGTCCACTTTTAGCTACAAAAAATTTGTTTGTCGGTAAAACACCTTTATTCGGCGACTAAAGTATTTTTTAGTCGCCAAAACCTATAGTTTTGGCTACTAAATGCTTTTAGTCGCCAAAAACCGTGCCTTTTAGCTATAAAATTTTTTGTAGTCGGTAAAACCCCTATATTCGGCGACTAAACCGACTTTTAGTCGCTAAAACCCATCTATTCGGCGACTAAACTCCTTTAGTCGGCAAAAGGCATCAGTTTTGGCGACTAAATCGATTTTAGTCACCATTTGTGCAACTTTCAACGACGAAAATCAATTTTTTGGTCGCCATTGGTGCTTTTTGTTGTAGTGCCAGGTTTATTGAGCAGGCTTGGATTTGTAATATAAGCTTGAGATAGATTTTTAGGTATAATGTGTCGGTTGGATTGGTCATGAATTTTTTTGAACTATGTTTTAGATTAGGCCTAGTTTGATCGATGCCCACCCCCAAATAAAGTAACATTTGATTGATAATATTACTATCTTGCTTAGTCTGTTAAAAAAAGAAAGAAAAAAAAAAAAAAAAAAAAAATCTTGCTCAGTTATTAAAGCCTTAAGTTGGTCAATGGATAATGGAAATTATTCCTAATTGTAATTATATTAACTGTACTACATTTCTAAAAATCATTTTTATTTATTTATTTCATCATTGTCCACTCCTGCCCCTACCTCCCCAATTTACGACACACCCAATATAATTCGCACCATAAACTATAAACCTGCCCCGTCCGGTTACCATCCCTACAGAAAAATCCATCTAAATTTTATTTTTTAATTTTTTAATCTGTGATGGATTAATGTGATGCTCTCCATTTTAATTTGTGATGATATTTTGCTGCAGTGATAACCACTCAACTAGTATAGTACCAAAAAAAGCATAATCACTGAACTATATTAGTGCCTAATTATAGCATTTGGCCCACACAGATACGATGGTTGACAACTGACTCAACATATTTTAATTAATTTAGGTATGTTTGAAATAAGATATTAGAAAAGACTTAACAGATATTTTTATTGCATCTCACCCAATTAATACACTAAAACAGTCTTTAATTTTAATTTAGACCCACAGATTTATCCATAATAATATTGTAAAGGAGACATCATTGGATTTATAATTAATTAGAAGTTGATACATATGATTCCATATCATTATAAGTACAACTGTGAGAGCTTTTTGAAGGTCTTTAACTTTTTTTTTATACATAATTTAGACCCTAAACATATTTTACTATTTAGAGGGTGTATAATGATGAGTAATTATTTATAGTCCCAGAATACCATATTGCATTGCCTATGTCATACTCTAAACCAATCACATAGTAAAAAATATTACTAGGATGACTTACCTTTGCTAGAGAGTTTGGAGTCTCTCCCGTCAATTGAACTAGACTGTCTAGTTGGGCCAAACTTTAGTAATCCAATCAGTTCATTTTGTATATCCTTACGTGTTTATGAAAAAAATTAAATTAATCTAATAATTCTAGTCATATTTTTTTCTTTATATTTTTCTTCAAAAATATATGGACAATAAAAATGATTTTGAAATTAAATTGTCTATTTTTTAAAAAACAAATATAGCAAAATAATATAATTACAATTATTAGATGAGTAATGTTAGGGATTCCAACTAAATTACTAAATATTTTACACAATACTCACATGGGTATGAGAGTCACACCACCTGAGACTCACACCCATGTGAGTATTGTGTAAAGTGTTTAATAATTCATTTAGAGTCTTTAACATTTTTGTTGTGGGATTCATTTGATTTTATCCATGAACAATATATACATAGGAGCTTACAAAATAAACAAATTAAATTACTAAAATCGGGCCCGTAGTAGGTCTCATAGACCCAACTAAATAGTCTTGTCCACAGTTGTGGCATGGTGGGTCTCATAAAAAAATAACCTACTTAAAAATATGTTACGATTTTTCATTAGCCGAAAATAATCACATGGATAATGACAACTAATACTATGGATGTATCTAATGGTTTTCTTGTAAAGAGATACCTAATTTGTAATTAATTAAAGCTTGAGACTTCAATTACTTTATTGGTCAGAGGTGGGAAACTTACCCAAAAGCTATACACTGCTTAGTAGGGATGGCAATTTGAAACCGGCCCGACGAGGATCCCCGACCCCGACCCCGATTTTAGCGGTTTTTTCCCGAAAAATACCCCCGACGGGGAGGGGACGGTATTTGAAAATCAATCCCCGATCTGTTCGGGGCCGGGGACGGTGATCAGTGTTCAAGCCCCGCCCCGGCCCGACCCCGGCCCTGATTCCCGTCCCAGTTCCCCGACATGAAATTACTAATATACCCCCGTTTATATATATAATATATGTGTATTGTGTTAGGGCTTGGCACACTCATTCACACAAACTGTTTCTCTCCTCTCTCTCTCTCTCTCTCTCTCACATACACAGTGCCTCTCCTTCGCTTCTCTCTATTCTTTCTCACTCTCGCAGATACACAGTGCCTCCTCAGTGCCTCCATCACTGTCCGCGATGCCTCTGCGATGCTTCTCTCTACTCTCGTACCTCTCCACCATCACAGATCACAGCCACCGTCGCAATCGCAGTCACCACTCTCTCTTTCTCAGATCTGTGTTGATCTCACAGATACACAGATCTCATATCTCATATCTGGGTTGATCTCCGTCATCGCCGCCGATCTTCGCCGAGCTTCTCCGTATCTGGGTGGGATCTAGGGTTTACATATATGTATATTATCTATATATATGACTATATAGATCTGTTTATACAAATATATCTGATTATATATATATATATATATATATCTGAATGAGTATATAGATCTGTTTTTTTTTTTTCTAAATTTATAAACAAATCTGATGATGTTCATTGTGCATTAGTTCATTGTTCATTATTGAAGATGAATAATGATAAATTTACAGATTTTCATTGTTCATTAGATGATGTTCATTGTTCATTAGTTCATTGGTTTTGTGTAGATGATAAATTTATTTATGATGTTCATTGTTCATTATTTACATATTTTTATAGATAAAAAATCGGGATTTTTAGGTAGGATCCCGATCCGTCGATCGAGGCGAGATGGGACCGGGCTATGAGTCCCTGTCGGGGATCGGGGCCGGGACCGGGAAAAATTCAAGCATCGGGGATCGGGGACGAAGAGTGTGATCCCCGGCCCCGCCCCACCCCGCCCCGTTGCCATTCCTACTGCTTAAAAATATCCCGAAAATAAATTATATGTTGTAAATATAAATTAAATGTGATGCGAGTCATATTTAGAATAAATTTAATTTGCACAAAAGTATTTTTGAACATTTTTTGCTCTTAGGGAGTTACGTGTAGATAGAATTAATGACATTTTTCATCAAACACTATTAAAAAACGTCACTAAATTTTAATTTTTATCGACAATTTAAAAATTTTATCATAAAAATGTCACTAATTATAAATTTTAATGATGATTTAAAAAAATCGTCACAAAAAATATCATTAATTTTTAACTTTCATTGACAATTTGAAAAATTCGCCATAAAAAAACGTCACTATTTATAAGTCATATCGACAATTTATAAAAATTGTAACAAAAAAAACACTAATTATAAGTTTTTACTTTTTAGTGATATATGCAAAAAAATAAAAAAAATAGTGTGCACAAGCTGTACCACAGTTTTGCTTTTCAACCACAAAAGATGGGTACTTAAATCTATGATCATAGAGCAAATTGCTGTTTATATATTCCTTTTTTTTTTAGGTGTTTACTATTCTCACTTTCCTAGCTAGTTACAATGATATATGTAATCACAAAGGGTTAAATCTATGATCATAGAGCAAATTCCTTTTTTTTTTAGGTGTTTACTATTCTCACTTTCCTAGCTAATTACAATGATATATGTAATCACAAAGGGTTATATTAAAAAGGATAAATTACACTTTGTCCTCTTTATATTTTGTTACTTTCTCATTTTAACTTTTAAAATTTATTTTTTCTCACTTTGCTCTTTTGTGTTTTAAGTTTTTTTGTTTTCAGTTTATTTCTAAAACTAACTTGTGTCAAAAATTAGATAAAAAATGATATGATAACTGTCACATAATATAAAAAATATATTATTATATTGAAATTTAAGTTTGTATTAGATATATGAGTTATATATAATAAAATATGTTTATATTAGGTGATTGTTAATCTGTTATTTTTATTTAATTTTTAATTTTAAGAGTAAATTGAAAAAGAACTTAAAATGTGAAGGGCCAAAGCTTAAAAAAAAAAAAACAAAACTTTTAGAAGTCAAAGTGAAAAAATAGTCAAACATAAAAGGAATAAAATATAATTTACCCTAATAAAAATGTCACAAAGGCTTCATAACAAACAAAAATGAGTGAGACCCCCACTGAGGGTGACCCCACCACCTCTAGCGAATGCTGATTAGTTCAATTTTCATTTTTTTTTTCATCCTCTCTTTGACCCCCACATGTATGTAAGGGTGGTAAGGATCATCCACAACCGGGGGTCTGTATCAACGCTGCATAACAAATCACATTGCAAAATATTTATAAAAATTTTAAAATTTTGTGACCAATCACAAATGCTCCTAGCTCTATGGTACATACTTTCTTAACTATCATCACAAAAGTTCATAATTAACCTCAAAATGAATTTAAATCACATTATTTTTAAGAAAAAATTATAAATCTAAATTATACAAACTGCTAACTTTGAATTACAAATATATTTTTTGTAATTTTCAAAAATAGTTTTCTGAGTTTTCAATCCATATTTTTTATTTTTTATTTTTAGTGAATTTTGAAATATATTTTAATCAATTTTTTTTTAGTTTTTAAATTCAATTGATTTAAATATACTTAAAAAGTATAAAATTTGTACAATTTTTTTAAAAAAAAATTCACTGAGTACAACAAAAAATGAAAATGTATTGAATTATTATTATATTTTTTTTTGTATTCAATGAATTTTTATATAAAAAAAAGGGGGTAAATCACATTGACACCTCTTGAGGTTTGGTCCAATTACTACCTATCCCTTGACGTTTTGAAAATTACATTTCCACCCCTGTGATTACTAGTCTCATTTCACAAACCCCTCTACTCATATAAAAGATTACAACTCCTAATAGAAAAGTAGAGGAAATTACATTTAAAAAAAAAGTAAAGGAAAGGGGGAAAAAAAGAGAAAGTAAAGCAAAGCAAAAAAAGAAAAAGTGCATGAGTTCAATATCTTCATTCTGTCTAAATAATTACAATGAAAGGGGGGTTAGTGTAGTTTTCCAAACGTTAGGGGGTGATATGTATTAAATCCAAATCTCAAGGGGTATAAGTGTAATTTATCCAAAAAAATTGCACAAATTTCATACATTTTAAGTGTATCTAGATTAAATGAATCAAAAAAAAAAAAAAAATCGGTTAAAATGTTAAAAAAATCACTAATAACAAAAATACTGATTAAAAATTCATAAAACTGTTTTAAAAATTCCAAACTTTAAGGTCATGTTTGTTTGGGTGGACATGAACTTGGGATTGGACTAATAGTCCAATAAAATTATCAATCCGATGTTTGATTAAATAATTAAAGTACGGACTAATTATTTTAAGCTTGACTATTAGTTAAAATAGGATACATAATCCAACGAATTCATAATCCTAGGACTATTAGTTATGGGAATACTAATCCAGTCCGCCCAAACAAACATTCTATTAGTGTAAACCTTTCACATATTCTGTGGTGTCATTACCGACACATGATTAATTATTTGCACACATTATGTGTGCCATGAGACTAGTGGTTTTGCTATCTAAAAAACAAAAAGAAAATGGGACTAGTTAATTTGCACTCATGTGTGTCAAAAGATCAAAACATACCACTAAAATATACCACTAAATTATATTAATAAGAGGACAATTTATGTCTAAATAAGGCCGAGCTAAGGCCATCTATTGCATGGACCGAGCTAGGTTCACTCTTGGCCATTGGGTCACGCTACGGGTGTCACGACCCAAACCCGGCCCTATGGGTTTAGCATCAGAATCGCCAAGAATCCGAGATTATCTGAAGGCCTGTAATACGCTGAAACACTGGCGAAAGTCAATCTGATAAATAACTAGTGTCCATTGAGCTGTGAAAATCTATATGCCAAAAACATTTTTCATGCATTCATACGATTCGAGCGATGCTGATCTATACGATCTATACAATCATATACAAACATTGATGCGGGGACCTAATCCTCGATATGATGCGATAAAAGAGATGAGTCTATACAATAGTACAAAAGCGATAAGGAGACCGATGGGGACACAAAAACACCCCAAGCCATAGCATGGCAACTCGGAACCTCGCATGAGGCACATAGGTGGCTTGACAAAGCGGAGACCAACCCACGCTCCTAGCTCCTGGTCATTTGAGAACCTACATATATATATAAACAGTGAGCTAAAGCCCAGTGAATAACATAATGCGTAAAGAGGTTATGAATGAATGTCCTTACAGTAATGAAATCAGTTCATTAAATAGTATTTCAGTCAATCAATCATATGTGGTACACCCATTAGCCTATGAACAGTAGGTCCAAAAGGACCGGGTCTTAACATACCCAACAGTAATGATGGCCATCAATCGAGAATGATATGGTTCCACAAAGGAACCGATAGAGCTCTATATGATAACGATGAAGTGCTAAGGATGCCACTGATGCAGTTGAGAATCTGAGACATACATTCATTCAAGAAACAATATCGGTTCAATAAGCGATTCGATATTCAAAAGATAACCATTTTGAACATATCTTTACACGATCGTTACTCACGAGAGATTGGGCTAATAGCTAAATGGCGTCCAGAAACCAACCCTAAGCAGGTTAACAAATAGAACACACACTAAGTTTCACAGTCGGGAAGGACGATAATTAAATCCCTAAATTTCCTCGGTGTGGTTCTATGTCTAAATCCTCTTTAAGATGCCTTAAACTAGGCCTAAGAATGCCTAGGATGGGATGAGGATGCAAAAATACAGTTGGAAGGCATTTTTCAAAAGTTCTTTGAAAGGGGTCTCGCTCGGCGAGCCTTCCTTCGCCGGCGAGGTTGCAAAATCAAAGGCTTCGCTCGAGCGAAAAATCCTTCGCTCGAGCGGTCTGATGAAACAGTAAAAGTACTGGATGCACGATTTTTACGCTCGAGCCACCAATCCTTCGCTCGAGCGTGGCTCAGAGGAAACGTTGGTCGCTCGAGCGAGGAATCCTTCGCTCGAGCGAAGAAGCCAAATCTGGAATTTCCAGATTTGTCTTCCAAGCTCAAACCAAGCATTCTTAACTCAATTCTCGACCTCTTGGGCCCAAATTCTGGAAAATACATCCCAAAACAATGTATAACAAGTTTCAAAAGCCAATTTATGAATTCAAGCCCCAAAGGTGAGTCAATTAAATCCAAAATTCAAACCCATTTTCAAGAACAATTTAAAACATGCAATGCATGAGCTTTAAACCAAAATTAAGCTTCAATCCTTGCTCAATTGAGCTCAATAGTTGGAAAACAAAATGAAAACATGGACTTGTTAGAAACATGAGCATGCATGTACAATCCATCATGAATTCAACTTCAAAATTGCACCAATTCAAGCATGTATGAAACAATGGAGTTCTAATTCAACATATATGAGCAAATTCATGACTTAACTTCTCTATAACCATGATACATGCAAGATGGAACTCAAAGACAACAAGAAGAAGATGGATTCACTTACCTAAGTCTCAATTACAAGTCTTGCAAGCTCAATTTAGCAATCTATGTTACAAATCTTCAATTTTGCTAGCCAAATCCTCAATATCAAGGCAAGTCCCTCACTCTCCCTCTAATTCTCTCCTATGGTCGGTTGGGACAAGAATAAGGCTGAGGGAAAAATGTTTTGTTTCAACATGTATAAGGCTCCAAGAAATGAAAGTAGACAAAGCCCACTCAATGGCATTTCCGTAATTACGGCAAACTCTTTAATTGGCTTAAATTAATCTAGTTTAATCATACCTAATCACATTTTAGATAAATATACCACTAAATCACAAAAATTCCAATGATTCCAAAACTCTAAACGGTTCCTAATTCGGCCGCCGATAAGGCCTTCAATTAGCAGTTTAAACACATAAACTCAACAGATAATCAATCAATCAAACAGATGCGATATGCAATTCAATAAATAAACTTATTCAATTTCAGTTTCGATTTCAATCAGTCCATTCAGTACTTCAGTTAATTCAATTATCAGTCATTATCGGTTCAATTTAGCGATAACGGTAGCTAATTGATGGTTTATCGAGAATCGAGACGAGGGTTATTACAATGGCGTAAATAAGAGTGGATTGAGCTCGGTTGTGGACTGGACAGGTATTTGGTCCAAGGCTTGAACTGAGGTGGTTATATCCAAGCAGAATTGGGGTGCGATGATGCAAGCTTCCGAAAGTTGTTATCTCGGTCAAGGACTGCTAGTTCTGTCTAGCATGGGGCAAGGCCTTCCTAGCTCAGTTGAGCTATTACCAAGCCGAAGTAAAGGGACTTGTGCCATTTCACTTGGCTTGCAATGAGGAGGGTGTTATAGAATGGGCATTATTTTTTAGGAATGTGATTCCAAGGATGACTTTACATTAGAGAATTAGAGTCCTATTATGATTGTGCCAGGTGGAATCTACAAAAGCTCATGATAGGACCTATGTAGAGGTATTACAATTCTGACTCTCAAATACGCAGAGCTTTTGTGTCTATTGTCTATTTGCTTACTTAGGCATCAGAGAGATTTCTGGCACACACCCGCCGGCTAGCTCACGTTTGTGTTTTTAGGCATTAAAGCGACGACGTTTGGAGAAGTGCAAACTTGATCAACATGATTATACGAGAAGATTATTTTGTGCTCATACAATTGGCGCCGTCTATGGGAATCGAGCCGACGACCATGTAAGAGATGGGGGAAAAACACACAAAGAACAAGACCTTTTGATCATGCTTCATCTTTAATTGAGATCAATGGCGCACAACGAAGACTTACCATATTCTACCATTGATGGACAGACCCCTGAGGGAGGTGGGAAGCATGAAGGATTACCTTTTGTTCCACCTATGCCAGAATTAGACCCCCAGTGACGGGACCCGCGGAGAGACACACGAGAGAGATGGGGCTCAAGCCCTCATCGCTCTTAGAGCCCTGACAGACAGAGTCAAAGGTTGGACCCTCATATTCTGGAGGATCACGTAAGGGAGCAAGATGAGTTGATATGGAGAATGACTGCAGATATTGAGACAATGAAGCGCCAGATAAAGGGCAAAGGGGTGGCAACAGAAGAGGGGTGCAGAGGCCACACACTTTCTTACTACTCAGAAGATCGTGACAGACAAGTCACACTGTCACAAGCTGAATGTAGGAGTCTTAGAACAGGCGATACACAATCAAGGACTTCTAGGGCTAGTTATTCCAAGTCTGAGAGAACGAGAACTAAAAGGTCCTACATGGAAGGAAGCAGATATAGGCCCTCGCACTCGTACCAAACAACATCTAGACACATGGAGTTGGCTAGGTTGGTGGACTTGCAGACAGTACTTGAAGAAAGGGCTCGAAGGAGACAAGACACTCGAGCGCGCAACCCCCACAGAGTTGTTGCACTATAACGATTGGCACCTAGGACGCATGGGAGTGTCAAGGTTGGAAAGCCATAGCCGTGCCTTGCTTATGAACCAGCTGATAAAGTATTAGCGAGGTTGCAAAGCTCGCCGTTCGTTCCGGCAATAGGGAACGCACCATTACCCTCAGGCTTTTACTAGCCCAAGTTCACTACTTAGAGGGGAAGTCAGACCCCTACATGTACCTAAGCCACTCTCGCCAGGTTATGGTCGTATATCGGCGAAACGAGGCCTTAATGTGTATCCTGTTTCCTTCTAACCTTGGTGACCTGAGTTTAACATGGTTCGAAAGGTTGCCCGAAGGTAGCATAGTGTAGCACGTCCGTGGGGGACCTCGGCTACAGTTCGGACTCGATTTGTGTCGGTTCTAAATCTGAACCAAAGAGTCCAAATCCGGCAAATCGTTTTGAGAAAACAGATTTTTGAAAAGTAGTGCCAAACATGGACTGCTTTGCCAGATTACAGAGTCGCCACCTAAATATTTTTAAAATGGGAAATTTAGGAAACCCTGACTCAGTGCCGAAGGCCACGTGTCTGTCATCACCAAAGTGGTCTTGGCTCGGGAGCTTGGGTACGATCGGGGAAGGTCAGCTATGAGCACCCACTTTCGCCCGGTTCGAAGACCGGCCTCTACTAACCGTGATATCCGATTTCGAAAACATTACATGTTCTTATTCCGGTTATTAGCCTAGAATTACTATGTTACGCGCACAGCAAACAAGTATAGACCAAATCGCCTAAGTTTGAACAAAACACTATGTGTTTGTTTTGAAAAATAATTTGCTACTCATAAGTAGGCTAAAATACAGGTTTTGCCGCTCTCAAGCGGGCTTTAAAACTCACAGTTTTAATGCATTGTTCCAACCTAAGTAATTTGACCTCCATCCACAGGCATTCAAGCAGTTATATCACATAAGCACTTAGCCTCATGGTAGTCATGCTATTATGTTAACATTCACACGCATGCGACATGCTAAAGCATAAAACTTACATTGTACTCCGTGCCAAAACAAGAAACCAGTTAGCAAAACATGCATGACCTAGTTTATGTTAAGTGACTAATGCATCACATACGGAATGTAATCTAGACAGGCTCGGCTATCCTAAGCATGGCACGTGAAATGCAACAACTATCACGTATTCAATTTGGAATTGAAAGTACGATCACGGTTTGTATGATGTACCGAGGCGATGCATGTCAACAAATGCGTGGATGCACACATGCATTGCATAAGGTATGCTAATTAAATATGCCCTAATCTACCATCATAAGCGGGTAAATAAAGGGAGAAAGAAGTGGGGTTGGAAGACATGCACACACACACCCACTTATTACACATTCGCCTCGCTCGAAGGACCAAAATAATATCTGATCCCAAAATAAATGAATAAATATTACAAATTCTAATTCTTGAATAAATAAATGTGAAATAAAAGGGGCCCTGACCCCTCGCCTCGAGATACTGAATGATGCATGCTCGATGTCCGCCTTGCCCGGAAAACCCGTACCGTGCCACTGCTAGTTCTATTTTCACTGCCCTGCCTCTCCAAAAATTCCCAAAGTTTCAGAATACCTCCCAAATGATCTGAAATACCCCACCGGCTGGGGGAAGAGCTCATCGGCTGCTTGGATTGGCCATCGGCTGCTTGTGGTGGTTATCGGCACAAACAAAGTGCCGGTCGGCAGAAAGTTCCTGCAGAGGACAGTTTGACAGCAGCAGCAAAACAGCAGTGCAAGGCATGGATTTTCGAGCAATGTTTGCACCAACCATACTCCTTATCATGTTTTTTGACTCAAAGGGGTACGGCCCTTGGTTCTTGGACCACCAATCACGCATTTTCATGCATGATGGCCCAAAGAACCAATTTGTGCATTTTCATGTCAAATGCAATGCAAACCAAATAAGCACATAAAGGGCCCAACCTCTATCACTTGATTTCAAGAGGCAAAGCATGCATGTTCAATGCAACCTAAACATGTTAGCTAGTATGCAACATGGCATGCAATGTGCAAATGCTAGTATGCAAACAACCATACAAGGCAAGCATGCAAACTAAGCAAAAGGGATGGACTTAAACATGACTTGGGCAACCCTAAGTAGGCCCAAAACAGTGGCCATAATGCTAAGTATGAGGGCTAAGCACACATGCAAAGGTACCAACACTTAGGCATAATGAAGCAAGCTTTAAGCACATAAAGGAAGCTAAACATGAACAACTAGCATGCATTATAAGGCTCTGAAATCATGTTATAAAAGGTGCCAAACCAAGTAAACAAGACAAGTAGTGCATGCTACACACTCACACACCTAAGGCTAGCAAGCCAAAATGCAAGGTGACTATATAAGGCATGTCATGGATGGCCTAAACAACTAGAAACAGATCTTATACATGGAAAAACAAGCACATTTCCAGTTTATGACCATCCACAAAAACAAAAGCAAGATAGGCTAACAAAGCATGCAAACTTACGGTAAATAGAAGAGATTACAAAGCAAGTGCATGATAGAGTTACCAAACATGGTTGAGCCCTTCTTCAATGTTGAAGAAGGGCTCAAAATGAGGCTACTTACAGTTTATTACATGCTCAAAAACAGATTATACACCAGCCAAATATACTATGCAAGAATCATAGCATACAAGGGGGTACAACATGAAGTACCAAAAGGACGCACCGAACAGCCAAATACCCTTCATGAGACATGTAGAGGGGGTCAAACTAAGACCTTTTTCAGGCTTGTCGAAGACCCAAAAACAGAAGCATGGTAGGCTAATAAAGCATGCAAAAATGGGGGCCAAAGAGGGGGTATAATGGTAAGTACTACATGGAGACCCCCAACAGCATTGAGCCCTTCTTCAATGTTGAATAAGGGCTCAAAACAAGAAACTTTGTAGTTTACATCGAAGCTCAAAAAGACATGCAACTATGGCTTAGATATGAACCAAGAAAATGCTAGTTTGAGGGAAATAGACACTTACCCTTGAAGGCCAATGAACCAGCAGGTTTTGATTGAAGAAAATGAGCTCCTAACCTTTGCAAATGTCCCCCAAGTCACTGGTGTGGAGTGTGTATGAGTTGTGCTATGGGTTGATGAAGGAATGGCCCAAGAACTATGGAGTTTTGGAAGTAAAGGAGTGAGATATAGAGAGAGATGGAGGGTTGTATCTATCTATATCAGATATATATCTATATATCTCTGGTTTTTGTTCAAAACTCCCAACCCTAGACCAAGGAGAAGAGAGCTCTCTTTTATAGGCAATGTAAAGCCAAGACTTAGAGGCTAAGTCATCCAAAAGGGGTCAAGGGGGGGGGGGCAAAGCTTGTAAGGGAAGCTTGGACAGCTGGTAAGGCTTCTTGAGGAAGCCAAGACAAAGGGTCAAGGCTTCCTCAAGAAGCCATGAGCAAAGGGTGCACCAAATGGGGTTCAAAGGTGCAAAAAGGATGCAAAATAGGCATATGGATGCACGTGGGTCTGGTTCTGTGCATCCCAGCTGGCACAGCTGGTATGCACCAAGCTTGGGGGGTGCAAAGGGTTCAAACCGGCCAGAAGATTCGATCATCGTCCAAAATAAAGTGCCGGTCGGCACTCTTTTCTTCCGGTCGGATAAATAGAGTGCCGATGGATGATTCCTTGGTCAAAACATGGCCGGTGGGTATGCAAATCGAAGCCCCGGAAGTTAGCTTTCCAATGGCGCAAACCTTGCATCAAAATTCCTCCTATGCAAAAATTTATGCCCTTTTCCGTGAAGTCGCGCAGACTCGATCCAACCGGGATGATCCCCTGCTTCAACCCAACATATCTCCTCCACCCGGACTTGGCTTTGGGAGATTCTTGAGTACAAAGTGGAGCCCTGGAAGTCTTCTTTCCAACGATGGTGGCCTCATAGCTTAACTCCGAGTATGCAATTGAATAAGCCCGATTCAGCGAGGGCTGCTCGATTCTCTGCTACCCGGATTCATGGCGAACTTCTTCCTCAACCTATTTTCTCCCCTCCTCTCCTCTTTTCTTCAACTCCAAACCCTTAAACAAAGTGTTTTGAAGGGTTTGCCTCTCTCCTTGCCGAAGGAATTGAATCTTTGGCCTGCACATCTCTCAACACCGAGCAAACCATCAGTAATGCCCAAGTCTTGAGGGCGGTCAAAAATGGGGTGTCTACACATAGCTTCATGGGCGCAACTAGCAGAGACATTTGTGACCAGATTCAGAACAAATACCAAGACGCCAGTGAAGATAGACCAGCTACTCTCCATTGACATGGGCGAGAAGGAAATGTTGAAGTCTTACAACAGTCGATATTGGGAGACTTTCAATCAGATTGGGGATTGGCCTACAAACTTGTTACCTATAGGTAACAAGTTAAGGGATTCAATGATGATGATGCCACCCCTCACAATTGAGGCCCTAATGGAGAGAGTACATTAGCACATCCAGGTAGAGGAGGATAGCACCCGCGCCAAAGCAAAATCTAGCGCAACAGCGGTGCTGGATAGAAAGACTGCAGCAAAAGTCAACACGGTAGAACAACTGAGCAAGAATGGGCGGGGCAGATGAGCCAATAGAAAGGACCCCCTGTAGATACCCCATTTTTGACCGTCCTCAAGACTTGGACGTCACCGCTTGAACACTCGGTGATTATCCATGTTTGTGTTTGTCTTGAGTTCCCGGAGGTCTCGGCTACGCGCCTTGCCTCAGGATCTCTCGACTCGGCTGTTTCGTGTCTGGTTTTGCACAAAACACTTGCTTTGCCTTGGAGGGGCAGGGAATGGCTTGTAGGCCATCCCCACACTCCACCGGCCATGGCTTGAGGCCACCGGCTGTGTTTTGTTGCCACCGGCCAAATGTTTGGCCGGACGGCACTATAGATGGCCGGCCGGCTATCTTTCTTTGGTCAATTGCATTTTTGGTCAGCCGACTACTGTGCATCTACTTTTGCAGATATTTTTGGGCAGCTGGCATACACTGTCACCCCCTCCATACACGTGTATGGAGGGATTTCCCTCTTGTTAGCTTCCTTTGGAAGCTTTACAAGACAAGTTTGTCTATAAGAGAGGATCCCTTCTCTCTCATTTGGGGTTAGAAACTTTTCTTCAGAGTTTGAGCTTTAGGGTTAGGATTTGTATCTATCCTATATCTCTCTCTCTCTCTCTTGTATTTAGTGTGTGTTTTGTCTTAGTTTTGCACACAAACACCCACTATTACACTATCCTCTTGGAGCTGAGGCCTTTGGGGGGGTTTTCTTGAAGTTTTGGAGCTGGTTTGAGCTCAAGGAACCAGCTGGTCCAACATTTGTGAAGAAGGTCATCAAGGGTAACATTCTTGCCCTTTTCACCCCATTTTTGCATAGTAGTTTTTCTTACCTTGCACCTATTTTTGAGCTTAGTGTATAACATATAAAAGTTGTGTTTTTACTTGCTTTAAATAGTTGTTCAAGGTTGTTTCAAGCTTTGGGGTTGTATGACCCCTCTTAAGCCTTGTAAGGCTCCATTTTGTGCCATTTTGGTTGAGCTCCAGGACCATTGTGTTTGGGCCTCCTCACCACTGAAATCTTGAGGGATTTCAGTGGTGAGGATGGTACCTTGAGGTCCCAAGAAGGAGAGGGCCACCCCCTCTCCTTGTTGTCCTTGAAAAGGGCCATTTAAGCCTCATGTATTAAGCACCATTTTGAGATCATGTTGGCCATATTTCAGTAGATATTTGGTAGTATTTTGCCATATTTTACCTCAGCTTTGAATTGGTTTAGACACACCTTGCATGCCTTGCATACATGTCTTGTAATGCCATCATTTAGCCTTAACATGCATCTAGGATTTAACCTTTGTTCAAGCATGTTTTAGGCCTAGCTTTGTGAAGCTTTTGTACTTGTTTTTCCATGGCTAAGGTCTGCCCTTGGTTGTTTTAGCCATGTTTGCCTTGTATTGCATAACCCCTTTGCATTGTTAGCTTGTAAGCTTTAAGCGTGTGAAGTGTTGAGCATGCATTGTTCGGTTTATTTTAGTGGTTTGGCACCACTTATAGCATCATTTCAGTCCTCATGACATGCTTGCATACTTGCCTTTGATGCTTCTTTGATGCCTTAGAAGGTTGTGCCTTATGCTCCATGTTTGGTCATTATGCATGCCCTTGAATTTAAGTCATTTAGATGCCATCTAAGTGATCTTTAGGCTTTGTTTTAGTATGCTAAAACTCTGTTTTTAGTCACTTAATTCATGCCATGTGTGGTTGCACTAAGTGTAGTTCAATGCTTCTTTGGTGAGCCTTAGGCTTTAGACCATTTGTTGTATGCTATGCTTGTCTTGTTTGCTTGTTTTGGCACCATCATTAACATGATTTTTAGAGCTTACATTACATGCCATATGCTCATGTTGTTCCTCTTTTAAGTGTGCTTAAAAGTTGTCTCTATGTGCCTAAGTGTTGGACCTTGCATGCATGCTTATTTGTATGTGTTTTGGCTTCCATTCTTGAACTTGTGGCCACTATTTTGGGCTTGGTTTAGAGATGTCCAATTAGTGTAAGTCCCTCCTTTGCATGTTATTTGCATGCTCACCTTGTATGTTTGCTTGCATACTTGCATGTACACATTGCATTGCCATGTTGCATGCTAGCTCACATGCTTAGGATTGCATTGCATGAGTATGCATGCTTGGCCTCTTGAATTGCTTGTGACAGAGGTTAAGCCCCATTGTTTGATTATGTGCATTGCATTCCATATCAAAATGCACACTTGATTCTTTGGGCCATCGTGCATAGAAATGCGTGATTGGTGGTCCGAGAATCGAGGCCCATCCTCCTTTGAGTCATACACATGATACGGAGTGTGGTTGGTGCATACATTGCTTGAAGTGCATTGCCATGCCAAGTTCTGTCCTCTGCTGCTGTCAAACCAGTTTTTGCAGGAAGATTTGGCCGGCCGGCCATCTTCAGTGCCAACCGGCCATCCATTGTTGGCCGATGGAGTGTTTTGTGGCCGGTGAACATTATACATGGCCGGTGACCAATCCTTTCAGCCAGTGGTGTTCTACAGCACTCAGAGAAGTAACCCTGGGACTTGTGCAATTTTCAGAGGAGCAGAGCAGGGAAAACAGATGCAACTTGTGCATGGTAGTGGATTTCCGAGCAAACCCGAACACGCATGCATTGGACCCTCTTCCGAAGCCTTTTATTGCTTTCAGTACTTAATTGATTTGTTAATTAATTAGATGATTTGTAATATTTAATTAGCTTGTAGGTTAATTAAATTGTATTAGTCTTTCGGTCCCTCCGAGCGAGGGCAAATTTGTAATAAGTGTGGGTGCGTGTGTGCATGTCTTCTAACCCCCACTTTTTTCTCCCTTTTACTTACCTGCTTTGGTGGTTAGCATTAGGGCATATTTACTTTAGCATACCTCATGCTATGCATGTGTGCATCATTCATCAGTATTGCATGCACCGGGCTCGGCGCATCATACTAACTGCATAAGTATTCCAAATCTAGCTTGAATACATGCTACTTGTGCATTTTCACATGTCATTTATAGACTAGCCGAGCCTACTCTAGTGACATTCCGTATGCGTTGCATTAGGCATTTAAACATGGACTTGGATCATGCATGACTGCTAACATGTTCTTGTTTTGGCACGGAGTACTAGGTGAGCTCTTTATGCTTTAGCATCTCACATGAGTGTGAATGTTAACATGATAGCATGATTGCCATGAGGCTAGATGCGTATTTGATTAACTGCCTAAATGCTTGTGGGTAAAGGTTGGATTGTTTGAGTTGAGACAACTCGTTGAAATCCGTGTTCTAGCATACTCACGAGTAGCAAATTCTAAAGCATTTTCCAAACAAACGGATATGCAATGTTTTGTTCCAAATTAGGCTGTACTTGTTTGCTGTACGCATAACATAGTAATTCTAGGCTAATAACCGGAACAAGAACACATAACGTTTTCAAAATAGGATATCAAGGTTAGTAGAGGCCGATCTTCGAATCGGGCGAGAGGTGGTGCTCATAACTGACCTTTCCCAATCGTACCCAAGTTCCCGAGCCGAGGCAACTTTGGTGATGACGGACACGTGGCCTTTAGCACCGAGTCAGGGTTTCCTAAATTCCCCCATAAAAAATATTTAGGTGGCGACTTTGTATCTAACAAAGCAGTCCATGTTTGGCACTTCTTTCAAAATCTGTTTTTCTCAAAATGATTTGCTAGATTTGGACTCTTTGGTTCAGATTAAGAATCGTGACAAATTGAGTCCGAACTGTAACCCGTGAGGTCTCTCGCGGGCTTATTACATCCCCAAACAAGGAAGTTGAGAGTCCGCACTGCCATTACCATGGTATTCAACAAACCTATCTACCAGATTCTTAGCGAGATACGCGACGAACCCTTCGTTCGGCGGCCAGCCAAGTTGAGAGAAGCACAAAGGGGCTATGATGAGAGGTGCTGTTGCACCTTCCATGATAAAAAAGGGCACCGAACTGAAAATTGTACACGATTGAGGCAATATCTGGAGGAGTTAGTGGCCGCTGGTCACCTGGACCAGTATATAGAGACAGGAACACAACCAGCCCCCTAGGAGCGCAACAGGCCGAGTGTGATGCTGATCGACGGTCCACTCCAAGGCGTAATCAACGTGATACATGGGATTGTCAAACCCGAGCGGGTATGTGAGCTCAGAGGGATGATCAAAATGGCTGAGCACTTGAGGGAGGTACTAAGTGCACAACCTACCGTCAAAAGGGGAAAAATGGAGGCAACGAACGTCATCTCAACTTTCTGACAGGGATCTAGCAAGGTTACATTGCCCTCACAATAATGCATTGGTAATCACTCTACGCATCAATAATTTTGACATCAAGCGGATTCTGATTGACTAAGGGAGCTCGTGCAAGATAATGTACTACGAGACTTTCAAGCAACTAAAATTGGAGGACAAAGACTTGGCGCCCGCAACATCTCCTATCGTCGGCTTCAACTCAATGCCAGAATGGCCAGTAGGCAAGATAATTCTGCCAGTTAAGGTAGAAACAATGCCAAAACAGGTGGAATTTTGGGTATTAAAGGTCCCTTCCATCTACAACATAATCTTGGGAAAAGCGTGGTTGCACGCCATGCGATCGGTTACATCAACCTACCATCAGGCATTACGGTTCCCCAATGAAATCGGAGAGATTGAAGAAGTCTTAGGAGACCAAATTATGTTGAAACAGTGCTTCGCCACAGTAAACGGCAGTCGGGCTGCAAAAGGGTTTGTACAAATGATGGAGGAACCAAAAGGCAATGAACTGTTTGCAGATGTCGGGAAAGCAGCCGAACAGAAGGCAGTGAAAGACTTAGTAGAGGTAAGAATAGATGAAAAGAACCCAGAAAAATTCTTCTTGCTTAGCTCATCTCTGTCCAACACCGATAGAATGGAAGTCGTGGAATTTTTGACCTCTAACATCGAAGTGTTTGCCTGAACGCCATACGACATGCCTGGGATTGACCCTAATTTTATCTGCCATCAACTAATGTCCATCCAACTGCAAGACCAATTATACAGTGAGCACGCCGATCGACATTCCATCATGCAGAGATAGTGGCAGAGGAAGTGGGAAACTTACTAGAGGCAGGAGCAATCTGAGAAGTACACTATCCCAGGTGAATCTCCAACACTATAGTAGTGCCAAAAAAGAACGGAAAATGGCGCGTTTACGTAGACTACAAAATAGTTAACAAAGCATGCCTAAAGGATAGCTTTCCCCTACTACGGATAGACCAACTGGTGGACCTGACAGCAGGCATAACTGACTTAGCTTCCTTGATGCGTATCGTGGTTACCATCAGATCACTATGTATGAATCGGATCAGGAGGTCACATCATTTACAACACCCCAGAGGATTATATTGCTACAAGGTCATGCCCTTTGGCCTAATAAATGCAGGGGCTACATTCCAACGGATGATCACTAAAATGTTTGCACCATTGTTAGGCAAAACAATAGAAGCTTACATAGGTGATATGGTGGTCAAAAGCAGGGATGAGCTGGACCATCTCAGGGACCTAGATGAAATGTTCCAAATTTTGAAGTCCCACAAGTTGCGCTTGAACGCATCTAAATGTGCATTCGGCGTAGGGTCAGACAAATTCCAAGGCTTTCTAGTGACCAACCGGGGTATAGAAACTGATCCCTCTCAGATCAAAGCCATCCAAGATCTAGAGAGGCCTAACACAGTCAAGGAGGTATAACATCTCACTGGCCTAGCAGCCGCACTAAACCGATTCATAAGTCGCTCGTCAGACAGGTGTCGACCGTTCTTCTAAGCACTAAAGGCCAAGTTTGAGTGAGATGATGAGTGCGACTGTGACCTGGAAAGCTTGAAAGACTACATGACCTCTCCTCCATTGTTGGTGACTCCAACACTAGGAGAGGAATTCTTTTTGTACTTAGCAATATCCCAGCATGCAGTTAGCGCAGTGCTAGTGAGAGCTGAGGGAATACAACACTTGCCTATCTTTTATGTGAGCAAGACTATGCTGGGCGCTAAAACAAGATATCTGCCATTGGAAAAGTTGGCCTTAGCATTGATGACGGCCTCAAGAAAATTGTCATACTATTTCTATGCCCACACCGTAATTGTCTTAACAGCCTTCTCCTTAAAAGCCTTGTTTGAGAAGGGCGATTTCTCTGGACGAATTTTGAAGTGGGCAGTGGAGTTAGGGTAGTTCGACGTTAAGTTTCAACCAAGAACCGCAAATAAAGGCCTAAGCTTTGGCAGACTTTGCGGCCGAGTTCGCACCAGGAAGTCATTATGTTTGCCCGATCGACTTGATAGGGGCAACCGAAAGAAAGGGGAAAAGTGCCGCAAGAATAGCGCAGCCCCCAAAGCAGGACGCCCAACGGCATAGCAAGCCATTTAGGCCTGAAGAAAGGGAAAAAGGAACAGACCACAGCATTGCCAGCAAGGACTCACCTGAAAGTATAGTCTTGAGACAGTCAGATAGTAAGGATCAAAGCCTAATGGTAGACATTAACTTGGATGAAGGCATCAGCAACGCCCTTGATCCCAAGACATCATCAGACCCCTCCACTTGCTGGAAGCTATTCGTCAGAGAGATGTGGAAACTCTTCTTAGATGGAGCATCTAACAGGCACAGTGCAGGACTAGGCACAATTCTCATCTCACCGGATGGCCTAACAATTGAACAAGCAGTCAACCTTGGCTTCCTAGCATCTAACAACAAGGCGGAGTATGAGGCATTGCTAGTAGGTTTAAAATTAGCACTTCGCATGAAGGCCACCGAGCTGATGGTGTACAGTGATTCCCAGCTGGTAGTCAACCAGATTTTAGGAAATTACGAGGCAAATGATGATAGGATGGCTAAGTACCAAGACTTGGTAAGAAAGGAGATCATGAAGTTTGAAGTAGTTTGGATAGAGCAAATTGGTCGGGAAGAAAATAGTAAAGCAGATGAGCTGGCCAATTTTGTGTCAATGGTAGATACATTTATCCTGCACCCATTGTTGATTGACTTCCTACCCAGACCAAGTATTGAAGAACCCGAAGCAGCCGAAGCATGTTGTGTCGAGCTAGGTCCTTCCCGAATGGACCCTATCATAGTATTTTTAAAAGATGACATCTTACTTGAAGAAAAGAAAGAAGCCAACAAAATTAGAGCAAAATCACAGCGATTTTGGCTCTCTCCATCACTAGCATTGTACAAAAAATCATTCACAAGACCTTACTTGAAGTGTGTCCATTCCAGTAAGGTTGAGGAATTTTTGTTCGAAATACATGAAGGCGTATGCGGAAGCCACAAAGGGGGAAGATCGCTAGCCTACAGAGCAATTTCACAAGGATATTGGTGGCCGTACATGCAAGCAGATTTAGAGAAGCATGCCAAGAAGTGTGAGAAATGTCAGAAGTACGCACACCAAATACATCAACCAGCCAGAGTTTCTACCATTGACCAGCCCGTGGCCCTTTGCAATGTGGGGCTTGGATATAGTAGGACCACTCCCAACTGCACCCGGCAATAGAAAGTTCTTTCTCGTAGCAATGGACTATTTTACAAAATAGGTAGAGGCAGAAGCACTCGCATCTATAAAATAAAAAGACGTTAAGAAATTCGTCTGGTAGAACATCATAACTAGGTTCGGCATACCCAAGGCTCTAATATCCGATGACAACACTCAATTTGATGGCAAAATTTTTAGGGGCTTTTGCGAAGAATACAAGATAAAATTCTACAACTCTACACTGGTGTACCCCCAAGCTAATGGTCAGGCTGAGGCTTCCAACAAAGTAGTCTTAGGTGGTTTGAATAAGAGGTTGGAAAGAGCAAAAGGCAAATGGGCTGAGGAACTTCCTCATGTTTTATGGGCTTACTGTACCACACCTCGGTAGTCAATTGGTGAAACACCTTTTTCTTTGGCCTATGGCATGGCGACAGTAATCTCCCTAGAAGTGGGCCTCCCCACTATTAGAAGCGAAAATTTTGATCAAAACTTGAATAGTGAGGCCATAGCCCTAGAACTCGACCTCGCAGAAGAAAGAAGGGAAAGGGCATTGGTGCACATTGCCTCATATCAACAAGAGTTATTTAGAAAATACAACAAAGTAGTGCACCCAAGGCAATTCTTGATTGGAGATTGGGTACTGCGCAAAGTGATGGGCAACACTTTGGTTCCTGGAGATGGCAAATTAGGACCTAACTAGGAAGGACTATACAAAGTGATCAGTTTAGCGGGAAAAAGGACATATCGCTTGGTAGATTTGGGCAGCAAAGCTGTTCCCAGCCCATGGAACACGACTAATCTCAAACTATTTTATTTTTAGCTTTTTCTTAAAGTACTTGTAATTTTTCTTTTTGCAATAAAACAAGTAGTTTTTTTTTCAGTAAAATTCTTTTCTTAGTAGAAGTTGTTCATAGTTATTGCCGACTGGGGGCTATCAAGGAATTTGGCAAGTTTGACCAACACCCTTTGTCCTTCAGCCCAGATAAAGATCTAAGCTCAAGAAGGTTGGCAAGTTTGACCAACACCCTTTGTTTTTCAGCCTAGATAAGGATCTAGGCTCAAGAAGGTTGGCAGGTTTGACCAACACCTTTTGTTCTTCAGCCAAGATAAGGATCTAGGCTCAAGAAGGTTGGCAGGTTTGGCCAACACCTTTTGTTCTTCAGCCGAGATAAGGATCTAGGATCAAAAAGGTTGATAGGTTTGACCAGCACTCAGTTCTCTTTTTTGGCCCAAATAAAGATCTAGGTTGAAGAAGGTTAACAGGTTTAGCTAACACTCAGTTCTCTTCTTCAACCCTGATAAGGATCTAGGCTCGAGAAGGTAGGAAAGTTTAATCAAAACAGTTTTCTTTTAACCGAGATAAGGATCAAGGTACACATATCGGTTACAAAAGTTTTGCAGGTTCCCAAAGTTTTTTTTCAGCTAGGATAAGTATCTCGACCGAACAAGGTGGGCATGAGAAGGCATGACTGAGCTAACTAGGCCAGCTAGGCATGCAGCAAAACTAATACACTACAAAGTGGAAAAATGATGTGAACCAAAAAAAAAGATGTAAAAAGGAAAGTTTCTTTCATTCATTTGTAAATAAGTACAAGAGGAGAGGCTTGTAGCCCGGTTACATTTTCTTAAAGAGAAAAAGAAAAAGAAATTAGGCAAACAAGTCATCTAGCTCGGTGTCCAAATCGACCCGGACTTCGCCTATAGGAAGGTCGGTTCCAGCATTAGCCTCTTGGTTGGGCTCGGTCACGGGCACTTCGTCAACTGCATTGTGCAAGACTTGGCTAGAGTCCGTCGGAGTAGGAGATAAAGACTGGTGACTGAGCTGAGTGTTGGAAGAAGGGGTGTTAAGTGGAGCAGGGACCTCATCCTCCCCCTCCTAAAAGAACTTCTGTTGGACCGCATTAGCATAGTCCGTCATATATCCCGGTATGAAGTGGGGAGGGGATTTAGAAAGATCTCAGAGTCATGTCCATGACCGAGCTGTTCAGCAGCAGCTTTCCAACAGCATTTAAAGAAAATGTCCTTGGCGGTTTCATATTGTTGGACATAGGTCTCATCTCCTTCCTTGAAGCCTCGGTCCTCTACGTCCTCCATCTTTTTCCTTATCTCCTCTGGCTCGACATTCTTTTTCCTCTCCAACTTAGCCAGCTCCCGCAGGTAGCGATCTTTTTTCTCGACCAAAGCTTTTTGTTTGTTAGCCTCTGCCGTGCTGACCAGTTCGACTAGCCTTGCATTTTCGGATTCTAGCTCGGTCAGCTTGGCCTTAGCTTCTTTTAGTTCGGCTGCCTTGGCGTCTACATTAGCCATGGTGACTGTGCCGTCTTCCGCAGCTCAAGCACTCATTTGTGAGCCACTTGGCTCTTTTACAGGGCTTGCACAACATTCAAAGCAGTTATAGGAAAACTAAGCATTAGGTCCATAATGGTATTAATTATTGAGTTATAGGGATTTTAGAGCTTACCAGTATCATAGACTCCAGCGGATGGCCTTCAGCTTGGTCAAACCCTCATGCTGCTCCATGTCAGTGGACAGGCAGACATTCTTCGTTAAGTTGAAGGCTAGAAGGTGATTCTTTTAGCACTAACAGAGTCAGAGGCTGTTACTACCCAACCTCTAAAGGACACGGTTGGTGCCCACACCGGAGTGGATGGAGGATTTGAAGGGCCAGACCGGTTGCGACCAAGGGGCAAACTAGCCTCTGGTAGTTCGATCTCCGGCAGCTCGGTGTCATCTTTGTTTGTTAGGCGCTGTGGCGCAGAACTAGTGCGGGGCCATTTGTTTGGCCGAGATGACGAAGCTCGAGTAGTGGGAAGGGCCACCACAGCCTCGCGTGATTGATTGGCCTGTGGTACCTCGGTTTGAACCTTGGCAGGGGGAGCTGTGGTTTGCTCGGTGATTAGGGCACGAACAGCTCATCGCTTGGTCATTTCTTGCTCTTCAGTTAGAGGAATGAGGTTGATTTAGGGTAGGTTTGGGTCTGGTTTAGGTGATAGTTCGAGAAGAAAGCCAGTAACCCTAGTCTTTCTCTTTCCACTATACCGATAGGTCGACTCGAAGTTTAGTAGCTCGGCCCAATCGTGGTGGCGGTATCGAAATGTGGCACGAAGGGCGTTTTGATTGGCATAAGTATAATATGATTTAAGCTGGTTTGAATCTGTAGAAAAGAAAGACAAGGAACGTAATGGGTTAGCACAGTGGTTAATTGGAACAGCAAAGAAAAATTGAACCGAAATGTTCTTACTAGTAGTCCCTTTATTCCAGTTTATATTATAGCTCGGTATCTGGGCTTCCTGATCTTCAAATTTGCTGGAAACCCAGAAGAAATCGTCATCGTTTAAGTCTTTGTCCGGTGTATTTTGTATAATTTTTTCTCGGCCTCTTTTTACTCTGAGGTAGTACACCTAACTGTCGTCATTTTAGTTGAGCGAATACTGATGGAATAACTCGACCAATCCGAGGTTAAGGCCGAGCCGGCGGTTTAGCTCAGCGATACCATGTATTATTCTATAAGTGTTTGTGGAGAGTTGGGTTGGACACAATCTTGTTTGCCTAAAGAACTCACATATAACAGGTTGTACAGGGAACCGAAGCCCGACTTCAACAATTGATATCACTGTGAATAGGACAAAGTTTGGTTTGCCCCAGGGTGTGGTGTCTAGCTCAGCTAAGGAGAGGTGGAAGTCATCAAGGATATGGTAGTCTTTTTGGAATTCGGCCATGGCCCCAGGTGAGTTTACCAGGAATTGATATTTACCCATTAAACTTAAAGGTTGTGTAAAAATGAGCACGGCAGCCTAGCTCGGTGTTGATGTGACTTTGGATGGCTCGGTTGAGTAATGGCGCTAAGGGGTAAAGTGCAAGGGTGTACCTGGCCAACCTAGTCAAGTCTGCAAAGTAGAAATAAAAAGTGTTATACCCAGATGATTGGACTGGGCTAAGCAAAAAAGCAAAATAACATAACCCTAGATCAACTACAAACTGGGTTATAGTCCATTCCTAGTTCGGCAGTAAAGCAGGACGGGCTCAAGGTTTTTAGCTCGATTATTGAGCAAACAGGTTCCTAGTTCGGTCAAGTGTAAGCCTAAAGGTAGAAAACAGGTTCCTAGTTCGGTCATAGTACGATTTTGGATCAAAGCTTGTGTTCTAGATTGATTCAAAATCCAGCTAGTATGTTCTTAGGTCTGAGCGTGTGGTTTTGGGTTTCTGGTATTTTCTCGAAATTTTGGTGGTCATAATATGCATACATGGAGCTAAAGTACTGTATTTTAGAAAAATAATAAAAAGGAGAAAGAGGCATAAGCAACTTACGGATTTAGAACGAGAAATCAAAATCCAATCAGCAAAAGTGCCAGCCAGAAAACAAGCGAAGCAGGTGCTATGGTTACTTAGGTTAAGACTGGAGGTGCAGATGTGGAAACTTAGGAGGCAAGGGAGAGAAGATGAGCAGTAAGGATGTTTGATTCAAAAAATGGGTTTCTGTATTGGAACGAGAATGGGCGGGACTGCTCAAATTTCATGGTACAAAGACGGCTGTAGCAAGTGTACTTGACTAGTGGGGACATGCCACGTGTCTAGAGGAATGAATAAACATTTCAGGCGTGCTTGAGTAGTGGAACGACGTGCAGAGCAACTAACAAGACATTTCTAGACCGAGCGAATTGGGAGCCCGGTAATATTTGAGCTCGATTGGAGGCTTGTACATCTAGCACGGCTGGAGAAGAATAATCCCAATCATGCACTGAAAATGGAATTAAGAGGCAATTGAGAGGGCAATTTATGTCTAAATAAGGTCGAACTAAGGCCATCTATTGCATGGATCGAGCTAGGTTTACTCTTGGCCATTGGGCCGTGCTGCGGGCGTAAATAAGAGTGGATTGAGCTCGGTCGTGGACTGGACAGGTATTTGGCCCAAGGCTTGAGCCGAGGTGGTTATATCAAAGCAGGACTGGGGTGTGATGGTGCGCGCTTCCGGAAGTTGTTATCTCGGTCAAGGACTGCTAGTTCTGTCTGGCGTGGGGCAAGGCCATCCTAGCTCGGTTGAGCTACTACCGAGCCGAAGTAAAGGGACTTGTGCCATCTCACTTGGCTTGCAGTGAGAAGGCTGTTATAGGATGGGCATTATCTTTTAGGAATGTGATTCCTAAGAGGACTCTACATTGGAGAATTAGAGTCATATTAGGATTGTACCAGGTGGAATCTACAAAAACTCATGACAGGACCTATACAGAGGTATCACAATTTTGACTCTTAAATATGCAGAGTTTTTGTGTCTATTATCTATTTGCTGACTTAGGCATCGGAGAGGTTTTCGGCACACACCCGCCGGCTAGCTCACGTTTGTGTTTTCAGGCATTAAAGCGACAACGTTTGGAGAAGTGCAAACTTGATCAACAGAATTATACGAGAAGATTATTTCGAGCTCGTACAATTATTAAAATTCTCACTTCCTATGTAATTTCTTACATGACATAGTAAATTTTATTGACTTTTAAATATACATATACACGTAACTTTTATTACATAAATACACATACAAACATAAACAAAGAGGTAAAATAAATCCTGTGATAAGTATCATTTCTCTCATCTTATAAAGTAAGAGTATGTATGGTGGAATTTGGGTGCTGTGGTAGTCTTCTTCTCTATCAACCAGAGACTAAGAGAGTGTGAATTGACAAGAACATGAAGATGAAGAGTAGTAATTCAATATTGGGGTGGTCTTATTTGATGATGTTGATGAAGAACAATATGCCTTGTATATGCTTGGTGATGTGCAATATTGTATATGCAGCGATGGTCTTGTTCTCAAAAGCTGTAATTTCTAAAAGAATGAACCCTTATATCTTTGGTGCTTATCGTCAAGCTTTTGGCACTCTTGCCTTGGCCCCTTTTGCTTTCTACCTTGAAAGGTCAGCTTTTATTTATATATTTATTTATATTTTATTTTTTCGTGTGTGTTTTGCTCACGATGGTGTTCAAAGTTTAAACAGAGTACATTTTTCATCCCACATATAGCAAGCGAATACTGAGCCTTTGTCCTGAAACACCTTCAAAAGGAACGCATTACCAAATTTTTTACTATTGCTCCACTCTTAAAATTCAAGTTTGTGATTTTGAGAGAGATTTTTTTTTCTCCGCTTTGTTTACGAGGGTGTCCAAAAGTTTCACCCGTATATGTAATTTTTCATTCCATATATAGCAAGTGATTACTAGGCCTATGTCCTCGTAGCATCAAAAGGAACGAGGGAGGAAGTTTCTTCACTATTGGTCCACTCTTAAAATTCAAATCCGTGACTTTGATAAGATTTTTTAAAAAAATTCTAAGCCCGCTTACTAACAATGTTGTCTAGAGTTTCACCTGAGTAAATGTAATTTTCCATCCCCCAATAGCTGGTGATCACCGGGCTTTTGTCTTAAATAATCTTAGGGTGTATTTGTTTGGACAGACTAAATAAGAGGGGATTGAAATTTATGAGATTGTAATCTTGGGATTCATAGTCTTGAAACTATTTAGTTGGATAGGATATGTATCTTATGTTTGTTTAGTAATGAGATTAGATGTCAGGAAATGATTATTTGGTTAGATAGGATATGAATCCTATATTTGTTTAGGATATTATGAAAAATGATGAATGCTCAAATGACTATTTTATCCTTTTCAATTATTTATCAAGTAATAGCAATATTATACATATCTTTAATATTTTAATTATTTTTAGCTAGATTAAATAAAAAATTATTTTATTTTATTTTTTACACAATTAAGTAAATTTATTTTTTTTAAATTAAATAAATTAAATATCAATAAAAATATATGTTATTTTTTAATTAAAATTCTAAATAAATTTATTTTAAAAAATAATAATAATGAAATTAAATAAAGCATCAATTAAAATTTAAATAATGAAATTAAATAAAATATAAACAAAATTTTAAAATAAAACATCAATAAAATATCTATAAAAAATTATTTTTAAAAATTAAATAAATAAAACATCAATAAAAACTAAATCAAATTATTTTATTTTTAAATTGAGACATTTTAATTTTATTAAATTTTACTAAATATAATACATAATTAAATAATAGAGGGTCAAAATGGTCATTTCACAACCAAATTTCATACACCCCTTATCCCCCCATTTGTGTCCCCCCTCACCCCCGGGACACAATAATCCAACACATTTGGGACTAATAATCTGTAGAAACTATTAGTTCGGAGCAAAATTGGAAAATCAAACAACGAATTTAAACCCTATCCCACCCTCCAAACAAACAACACCTTAATGACAGAAAGGGAAAATGTGGATAAAATGTAAATAAAATATACTAATATTTCACCTAGTTTCACACAATTTTTTCCTTTTTTCTTTTTCTTTTTTCCTTTCAAATCCCTTTCCAAATCTCCAAACCAAACACAACATAAAAGAAATGGAAACTTACATGTAAGTTCCAATAGGTGAACTTATTGTCCAATAGATATTATGATAATTAATGACGCTTTTCATTAAACACTATTAAATAACATCACTAATTAATTAATTATAAATTTTAGCAACAATTTAAAAAAATCTTTACAAAAAAAAATGCCATTAATTTTTAACTTTCAGCGACAATTTGAAAAATTTGTCATAGAAAAACGTCATTAATTGTAAATGTTAGCGATAATTTTTAGCGTCACTAATTGAAAAACATCACAGAAAAATTATTCTTAGCGACAATTTTATTATGATTTATTTTCAATGGGACTTGATAAGAATTAAATCTAACAATTAAGATTTAAAGATTTAATGGGACTTGATTGAATTAAGATTTAAAGAGAGATTTACGGAAGTAAAGAAAAATATATGAGAAAAATAATGAAATGTAAATTAAATTTGTGTCATTGTTTTTTCTTTATAAGTCACTCCGCAAATTTTAAATCTAACTACAACCTTGAAGTCCGAGTAAGTGACTTCAAGAAGTTTTTTTTTACTATTGATCCACTCTGAAAATTGGACTCCATTATTATGAAAATTATAGGCCTTAACCAATTGGGACAACAACTTGTAGCTAATTAACCCAAATGTTAATTTGTTGTCATTTATTTATTTATTTATTTTTTAATTCTACTGGTGCAGAAAGAACTCTGCTCCGCTATCATGCAGCATACTCTGCAAAATCTTCTTGGTTTCATTGATTGGGTACGTGCAAGGTTAATACATAAATATTTTGATTAAATTATATTTTATCCGTTTTATGTTTAGTCATTTTTTTCATTTTGATTCTTAATTTTATTTTATTTTTTTCATTTTAGGCCTTTATATTTAAAGTTTTTTTTTTCTTCAATTTATTCCTAAATCAATTTTTTTTTTCAAAATTAGACATAAAATCTAACGTTATACATAAACCCAAATTTTAATATAATTTATGTCATATGTCAGGGAACGTGGTAATTTATGTCTAATTTTAAATAGAAATAGCTTTCAAGGTAAATTGGAAAAAAATTGAAACATGAAAGGTTAAAATACGAAAAAAAAAAAAAAAAAAAAAACTTCAAAAGATAAAGTGAGAAAATAACCAAACATAAAAGAGGCAAAACCTAAATATTTTTCATATTTTTAAAATAAAAAAATTTTCTTTACCAAATAAAATTGTTTTCTATTGGTTAGAAAAAAATATATATATTTTTCATTCATTTTCATTTCCTATCTTAAAATATTTATATATATAATATTAAAAGAAAGCTAACTTGTCAAAGAATGTTGGATCCAAACGTGAAATTAATTTACTCTTTAATCTTACTATCCATGTTAATTATATGAAAAATTTTAAACATATATAAAATTATATATGACTTTTTTATTTGTATAATACTACACTGTGCATAAATCTTTGGCATATTTCACTTAGTTACATCCCAGCAACATTTGCTTCTGCCACTTCTAATACAATTCCTGCTATAACCTTTGTCATCGCCATTCTTTTAAGGTACATCAAGAAATAGAATCCTAAAAAAGTTATATTTTAATTTTTACAATTTGATCCAAATTTTACTTTTAGTCCTTTTTTTTTTTTTAAATTTGAACCACGTTAATTACTTGTACTCCCATGTGACTTGCTTATGTTAAACAAAATGTGATTTTTATTTCCATTTTGAACATAAAGGCCCAATTAAAACTAGGGACTAAATTGAATTTTGAAACAAAATACAGTATGGAAAGTGTAATTTACCCCAAACCAATAAAGTGTGATTTAGTGCACAAGCTCTTGACACTTAATAAAGTCGGTGTGATTCTCTCCATTACATGAATAGAATGGAAATATATCTATTTCGTGATCAATAGTTGTGAAAGAGCACATCAACATATTTTTATTTTAAATTCAAAAGCAATTAAGGGAGATTTCGAAATTCAAATTGATGTAACAATTATAGACCACTTGATTTTGGATTTTGATGACATATTGCAACTTTATGCATTGAAATGAAAGTCTCAATTCCAAGCATGTAAGTGATAGAATATAAATCATGCTAAACCAAGGTTTGAGTATGGTGTATTCTTTTGTGAAGGGGCCTCCTGTGTATCCACAGGCTACCCAATATCAAAATTCGCAATCATAAACAGGGTGTGGCACCAAAGCACAGTGCCTAAAAGGCTCTCTTTTTGCTCTCTCTGCCCAGGCTACTTGGTCTTTGTGGCTTATTATGCAGGTTCTCTCTCTCTCTCTCTCTCTCTCTCTCTCTCTCTCTCTCTCTCTCTCTCTCTCTGTGTGCCCAGGCTATTTGGTCTTTGTGGCTAATTATGCAGGTTTTCTCTCTTCCTGAATCAGTTTTGCTATGGATGTAAAAATTATTAAACATAGAAAATATATGAATGAAAAAGATTTTATTAAATTTCTCCATTGATAAACATTTTGTGTCTGATTCTGTGATCAATTTTTATATTCTTCTTAATCAGTTTTGTAACGAGCACAAAAATTAGATACAAAAAATACACATGGATAGATAAGATTTTATAGAATTTATTGGTGAGATTTGAAAAATCTTGGCCATTTATATACATTTTATTGGGATATTTACGTATAAGTCCTAATAGGTAAACTTATTATCCAATAGGTCATATGACAATTAATGGTATTTTTTTATCAAACACTATTAAAAAATGTTACTAACTGTTAATTTTCAGCGACAGTTTGAAAATTTTGACACAAAAAATGTCACTGATTATAAATTTTAGCGACAATTTAAAATAATGTTACTAATTTTCAATTTTCAGTAACAGTTTGAAAAATTCGTCACAGAAAAATGTCACTAATTGTAAGTTTTAGAGACAATTTATAAAAACCATGACAAAAAAAAAAAGGCTAATTGTCAACTTTTAGCGACTTATATTCAATAGGACTTGATGAGAATTAAATCCAACTATTAGGATCTATTGATAGTTTATTCCATTCTATGTCTAGTTTTGTAACCCATTTCTATGTTTCTAAACTCATTCCACGAACAATTTTACTTCAAACACAAAAGTCAAATATAAAGTACACATGAATTGACAAGATTTTACAAAATTTGTTTTTATCCATATTTATAATTTTGTAATCGATTTATTGTTCCTAGACTTATTTAATATGATTTGATTGGCTTTCAGGGTCCTCTTACAAAGATATATACAGATAAACTAAGACTTGCAACAATACAAATGCTTCTTTAGCTGCATACAATCAGCAATATAGGCTATGGCAGTTGAGAGGAACATATCAGCATGGAAACTTGGTTGGGATCTTAACCTTCTTGTTGTGGCCTATTGTGTAAGATCTTCTTCAACCTTTTTTTTCTTTTGTTTTTTTAAATTCTTTTTTTGAGTTGAATTGAGTGGTAATAAAAATGGCAGGGTGTAATTTTCATAGCGCTGACTTACTGGTTGAGAATTTGGGTGATACAGAAGAGAGGCCCGATTTTTTCAGCTGCATTTAATCCATTAGCATTCATTGTTATAGCCATCTTCTCAGTATTCTTGTGGAAGGAGACCCCTCATTGGGGAAGGTCCATTTTCTCTTAACTCTTGTTTTATGCGTTTGTGTCCATGTAATGTCAATTGTTACTTATTTTATTTTTTGTGTTTGTTTGTTCGTGTTCGTGTTGTGTCAATTTGAGAGAAATAAAATTTTCGTATTGTGGCAATGTTTTGGAGCTTAACTGCTAGTGAGAGGCCTCTATGGTGTTTTGTGGGGGGAAGAACAAAGAAGGAAAAGCCAAACCATTACTTGAACAAAAATCAGAAACAAAAGAAGCCAAATCAGTTGAACAGAAATCAGAAACAAAAGAGGAAAGCGTATAGCGATGTACAATCAAAATGTTATGTACTCGAAAAAAATAATACGTCAAGAACTCGAGTGTTGGTCACATTGTATAATTGACTTTTATAATTACCTTGAACAGCTTACTATTACTATAGAACTCCTACATGAATTGGAATAGGTCACTCTTCATATACTTCCAGCATTTTTGAATGCACGCCATGTTAAACCTATCTAGTCCCAGCGCTTTATTCCCATCACAACCTTTTACTACATCCCACACTTCTTCCAATGTAAATTCTTTTTCAAGAAGCTCCACCACTTTTGCATTACTGACTTTCACAAAGCTACCAGACAATTTTGGTCTAGATGGCCAATCCTCCGAAAATGCCTTTGTAAAATGCCTTAGCACTTCCTGTCTCACCAAATCTGGATCTTCAATGCTAACTCCATCAATTACCATTGAGTCCACCAAGTTCCTTCTTTGTCTTTGACTAGCAATTATATTAAAGAACCTAGTATTTCTAACTCCATTTTGAGCCCAGCTCAATCTAGATTTTTGGAACCAAAATTCTTTGTCTTTGGAATGTTACGTTGTTACGTTGAGAAAAGTACATTAAGGAGTTTTTTAGTGTGTTACGTTGGAGTGTTACATTTGGAAACAAAGCATAATAAGGAGTTTTTGTATGTTACATTGATTACAGTGGTATGTTGAGAAAAATACACTAAAGAGTTTTTTTAAATGTTACATTGTTATGTTTGAAAAAAGTACACTAAAAAGTTTTTTAGTATATTACATTGGAATGTTACATTTTTTTAGTGTTACATTAGAGTGTTACGTAATTTTTTTTTTTTTTTTTTTTGTGGAAGTGTTATGTTTAGTAATTTGAACATTCTGATAAAACTCACATTTGTCCCTCAACACATAATATACGCACATTTATATTTGGTCATTTATGTCATTCATACTAGAATGAGACCTTTGGGTTTATACGAGGAAACAAAAAAAATCAAATAGTTTGTAAAATCACTATTTGAAATTTATTGATATTTCATCCAAAAAAAAAAAATTTGTAGATACATTTAACTTTACTACTGGAATCCAGTACTGGAGCCCCGCATCGAACTATAAAACCCCATATTTTGACTTAACAAAGCGAAGCCTACGAGATTTTAAAATTTGAATTTTTGAAATCCCCACTCACAATGCTATAGAGACTAATCCAACAATTCAAATTCTTTAGAAAATCCTCGATATTTTAATTTCTACATAGATATGTCATGAGACATCTAGTATATAGCATTACAGAAACGTCAAATTTCTTAACGATGTGTTTGGTTGGGAGATTTGAGAAAGGATTTGGAAAGGAAAAGAGAAAATATAAGAAAAATGATAATAAAATATACCTACATTTCACCTAGTTTCACACCTTTTATCTTTCCATTTCTAAATCCCCCAACCAAATACAGTATAAAAAAAACACTCAATTTGAACGAAAGAAAGTTGCATTCAAATGGTTAAGTCACTAGATTCAAGTTCGTGCTTAGGAACCAAAAACCAGTATGTTGTGCATTCAAACAAATAGATGATACATACCAATGTTTTTAAAATCGGGCTGGCTGGTTTGACCAGTCCAAGATCCAATCCCGGTACACCCTTAAATCCATTTCCTTTGAAAAACTGACTTCTTTTAACGAAACCAGTGAAACCCACGGATAAACTAGCTTAACTACCAAACCAAAGCCGGGCGGAGCAAACCAGCCAAACTTCCACGCATCAAAAATGCTGAGAGGGATCAAACTCAACACCTTGTACACTGATCGATATTTAAATGTTACACATTTGACTTGTTAATATACACTTTATTAGTCTATTTATTTATATTATTTTATAATTTTATATGATTTTGTGAATTTATATATATTTTGAGTGTTTGTATATTATAACTAATAGATATTAATATAAAGGAAAATGTTTTGTAGCTTGAAACTCATTGATTCGAATGGCTCAAATGTCGGAAACGACGTCGTTTTGATTTTTTTTTTTTTTTTTTTTTACAAACAGAGAGAAAGAGAGAAATAGAGAAAGAGGAACAGAAGATGTAATGACCGGTTTCGTTATACGTCATTTCACTTATTGTCTTCATTGGGTTTGTTGTGTTCGGAAGTTTTTTTCTCAAAATTCATGTCCTTGTTTATTTCGAGTTTGTGTGTCACTTGTTTTAGAGGGTGCACGGTCGAGTCCGGAGTGTTTGGAATTGAACCGGAAAATTTCTGGGCTGGGGAACCAGGGCCGCACGGGCGGAAGAGGGGCCGCACGTGCAGGAGGTTAGGCTGCACGTGCAGAAAACCAGGGAAATGGCTCGGTGCTTACTGAAATAAAGGCAGCCGGTGCGGGAGAGGGGAGGGTCGCATGTGCTGGGATAAAGGCCGCACTTGCGGAAGGCACGCTCCGCACGTATGGGCATAGGTGCCGCACAGCACGTGCGGTGGTAGGTGAGTCCGAATTTCTAGCTTTTTCTTCTCTTTGGACTATTTGTATATCACTTTTGTTACATCTGTCTCTCTAAAAACTTTTTTCTCTCCTTTCTCTCTACATTTTCTACATCAAAACAAGATCAAATCCTTGATCTTTTTACATCCATTAGAAATTTGCCCATAGCTTCTTCATCAAAGTTGAAGAGCTCCTCAAGAGCTACATTTTGTATGGTGAAGATTGGGTTTTGACACCATTGATTTCAAGGGTTTCATCTCTTTTTCTTTTTCAAACTTCAGGTAGGGACTTTCTAGAGTCATATATATATTTTTGCAAGATTTATTGTTGATTTTTGAAGTTCTCTTGTAAATGTTGAATATTGATGGTTGGCTTAACAATCGAGGTAGTTTGGGTGGGGTTTTGCTCCTTATTTTCCATGAAATAACTTTCTTAAGGTTTTAAATTACATTGGCTAGAGAGAAATGTTTTTGAGGAAATTCTTTCAAAAGATTAGTGTGTGTGTAGTGTGGTTGGGAAAAACCTAGAAATTAGGGTTTTCAAAAGATGTAGAGATGCATGTGGTTGACATAGTTAATATGATATTTTGTGGGCAAAAATGAGTAAAGGATGAGAACTCCTTTTTTTTTATTATTATGTATTAAATGATGATTTTCATGGGGCATGAGGATTGTTGATGTTGTAAATTGTTGTTCAAATGTTGATATAGTCTTGTGAGGGCTAAATTGTCGAAGGAGGTATGAAATAAAGAAATATTGCTATCTATTGACAGAATTAAATGAATATGTTGCTATTTTGTAAAATGGCAAGGAAAGGAGAAATGAAATTTTGATTTTCATGGGATTATTGCTGAAATAATTGAACATGGAGAAGTAAATATTGTTGCACTGGTATTTGTTGCATTGCTTACCCATTCAACTGGTTAACACATGTTTTGATTTGAGTTTGGAAACTTCCATTGAGGAAAGAAAGTTTTATAAATGAATTTTGTTGAAATGTTTTGGGGTAAATACGTTAGTAAGTCCGGATAGAAGGTGTAGATGAAATTGGTTAAGTTGGCCTGAGTGTTCGGGGTAAAAGACCGAAAACACGCACAGAGGAGATACAACTTCCTTTCCGATTAGCAACCGGTAAAGTTGGGTATTGGTAGTGCTAGTTATGCTTACTTGTAGACACCAACTTAGGGATTACCTGAGTCGTATTTACCGCTCCCGTGAATTAAATTGATAACTTGTGCATTTTTTATTTTTTTTTTAGATTTCAAGATATCATTGAGCATAAAGGATTTTTAAAAGATAATAATGTGATTTTCATGTCAAAAGCATAGCATGGCATATGCATTCCTTTTTATGAGGCTTGTATAAGTTGTATATACTTTGTTAAGGATTTCTCTACTGGGCTTTATGCTCACTCTTATGGGATTTTGGTGCAGGAAAAGACGTGGTGAACCCGCCAAACTAGGGCGTGGAACTATGTAATGAGAGCACAAGGCTCTTTTTGTTGTGATTGAAATTTTTGTAAGCCAAGGGCTATTCATGTATGGGTCCGAGAGACCATTTTTGTGTAATCGGGCTTAAGCCTTAGAACTTGTAAGCCCTTAAGGGCATTTACTTATTTTGATTGAATGATTCCACATGCTATAGATTCATGTACTAGGATTCATTGAATGTATAATCGCATATGATATTATTCTTGTATAAACATTGGAGATTTATGTAATAGAATATGTTGGGGATATTTCCGGTATTTCTTAAGAGCCACGATTATTATTATATGTCAATTGTATGAAATTTCGGGGTGTTACAGAAGAGGAGGAGGAGAAAAAAGAGGAACAGAGGACGTCGAAGATGACTTCGTCAACCGAATGGGAAGCCGCAATCGAGCCATATCGGAGACAAAGAAGGAGAATGGGTTTGATTTTTCTTTAAAAAATCACATCTCATATTAGCTCCAAAAAAAAAATTTCAAAAATGTTGCTATTTTGGTCTTGTTTTTGCTCAAATTGCTACTGTTTTGGTGTTGTTTTGTGAACCTCTCTCTCTCTCTCTCTCTCTCTCTTCCTCACATACACACCACATTTATAGTAGGTGTTTAGGAAGTTGCTATTTTAGTAGACCATTTTAATAGGCTAAAATATTTGTGTTTGGAAATATAGTTAGATTTTTTTTGTAATTATATGTGATATTTGTGAGAGAAAAAGTAAAATGATTATAGGTTTGATGTGATATTTTGTCTTATTGGCTATTTTACCTATTTTGTCTTTTTGTGAATTTTAGTACAAAAAGCAAAAAATCACCCTTTGCCAAACAAGGCCATAATGTGCGATTGATTTGTGTCGAGCTTGGGTTCAATGTCGATTTTGAAACCCACTTTGCTGATTGTGGTTAGAGGTGAATCATGGAAAGAGAAAGGTGGCGGGAGAGAATGTTTTGTATTGTGTAAGGTGGTGATGAAGTCATTGTGTTGGAGTGTACGAGTTGGGTAGATTATGGGTGGGTGGGAAGTGAGATGAGGATGGTAATATACTAAATTCATATTTGTTAGGACCCTTTGTTGTCAAATTCCGTGGATCAAAACCAAGGTTGTAACATGTTATAGCTTTCCAGATTTTCCAAGTTTGGTCTCCCCGCTCGAGCGGGGAAAGTGACGCTCGAGCGGGGTTTTCAAGGTCACAGTATCTCTGCTTCGCTTGAAAAAATACTGGATGGTGTGATTCGATGCTCGAGCGTGGAAACTTCCGCTCGAGCATGAAGCCTATATGAATCACACAACTTTGAAACCTCCGCTCGAGCGGACTGCGCGAACACAGATTCTATAAATTCGCGTGTTGGGTCTTTTTCTAGGATTACTTTTCCTAGATTTTATTCAAGAGTCCTAAGGTTTTGTTTGAAGTTTTACTTCTGAGATTTTTGAGAGTTTTTCTTGATGTTTTGAGAGAGGTCTTCACTCATGATCTAAGATTCATACATCAAGGAGTTTGATACTTTAAATTCAAGAGAGAGTTATCTTCGGTGGATTCCGAAGATTCAAACGTATAGTTTCAAAAGGCGTTTGATTCTATACGTAGTCGTTAATTCGACAAGTGAAGATTGTGGATTCAACTTCAGGATTGATTAGTTTTGAGACGAAAGCGTGGTGAAAGAGTTACAGAAGATTCGAAGACAAATTGACTGAGTTGTGTAATTTGTGTATTATCTTTGTAATCTTTCTTACTTTAGTAGTGGATTGATTAGTGGCGTTTCACTCGTGGTTTTTGATTTCAATTGAAGGTTCTTCAATTGTGGTTTTTTCCATGTAAAAAATCGTTTGTGTCGATTTATTGTTTATTCTGAAAAACATACATTCTAAATCACTTTCGTAAGTGCTTGTTGATTTAGATTGTGTGTTTTGGATTATTGCGATTTGGAATATTTTAATCTTGATCTAATCACGAATCACTTAGGATTTTCACTTGGTATCAGAGCAAATGGGATGTGAACTAGGACCAAGAAAACAGCAGGCAAGCACATATGTAACTAGCATGGTGAGGGGCTTAATCAGCAAAAAAAACACAGTTTACCCAAGGCACTAACTGTAGACAAAAATCCCCAACAAAAAGCCCCAAATTAAAAGACACACTAAAATGAGCAAGATGCCCAAATCAAAAACCCTAGAGGGGAGGTACAGTACCAAAACCACTGTGCAACAGTCAAAAGCAGCATTGCCTAACCCTAAATGAGATGAACATGGACAATAGAGACCCATCGACCTATGGTATAACAAACTCAAACAAAATATACAAAAAACAGAGGGACAAAGACGACACTAGAGTAGAAGAGAAAGAGGAAAAAGGATATACCTGAAGTGGAAATGAAGAAGGAAGAACCCAATGTGCAAACCAAGGAAGAGGAGGCAAGGAATCGCCAAAAACCCTAGAAGAGGAGGAGTTTGGAGCCAAAATGACTTGAAGGGTCGAAGGAGGGAAATTTATACAAAAACCAGTCCGCTCGAGCGTAGGTTTTAACGCTCGAGCGTGAAACAAAACACGCGAAGTTGCGCTCGAGCTTGAAAACTGAAGATCGAGCAGAAAAACAGCCCTCCCAAAACTGCAAAAACAAAGAGCAAACTACTGCAAGGCTCAAAACCGCGCTCGAGCGTGGGAAGGGCCGCTCGAGCGGGGGAAAAAAAACAATTTTTTTTTTTTAAAAAACAAAAACAAGATACTCAAAAACATGAAATGAGCCCTGGAACACAAGTAGATGATCACATTTAGCCAAAATGGATACTAAGATGAAATAATCTGCAATTCATGAATTCTGTAAACTTGCAATGTTTAAAAAAAATAATGACACTGGAAATCATGAGCAAAGCAGATAAAGTATAATCAGTGATCATAAACTACGTGAGAATGTACAACTCAAAATCCAACATGAGAGCTCACAAAATAAAGTGTGTGTGTGCAATCCATGAGAGTCCACTGAGCTAGAGTTAATCCTAGTAGTGATCGGATGGCCGGACCTCCGGCAAGAGTAACTGAACATCACAGAGAAAAGTCAAACCACTAGGAATCACGAGGTATTTGTTGAGTAAAAGCGGAGGCTCCCCCTCAATCAATTAGTCCTTTTTTTTTTTTTCTATATTTTCGACTTTTTCTTTCTTGTGGGCACTCACTGGTGGCATTCACGCTCGAGAGTATGGAAACCAAACCAGAGAAGAATGAAATCAATAATGAAGGCCTGGTTGGTGCCTCTGAGGTAACCTTTTTCTAATGCCCAGACTTCAAGGAACTGAGGGAGAAACCGTAGAAGTGAAAACAGATGGTAGATGGTTAAGAGACTCAACATCACCCATGATATACTAGTATCGGTCAATTCCATTGTAAAAGTACAAGAAACACTGTTAGTGGTCCATAGAGAACTTTGAACACTTGTGCAGAAACCCCTGCAGCAATTTATCTCAAGGATGTGTACAGAATGAGATCAGGAGGTTAATGAGCATGGGCATTCAAAATGAGCTATGAACACTGAATAATGAGATCTTGTAAGCAGCATGAGAAGTGTTCATAAAAAAGTTGGATGCAAGAAAAACAGATATCAATGATAGTGAGATTATGGCATCCAAGCACAAATAAGGCAAAACACTTACACCTACTCAAGGAACAAGTAACACTCTAGTGATCGAGCATGACACCCAAGGTCTTTCTAAGGAGCTCAAACCGAAGAAGATCAAGGGATTTTGTAAAAATATCAGCTTTTTGATGCTCAGTGGGTATATGTTCAA
The DNA here is from genome assembly GCA_025200525.1 of Camellia lanceoleosa. Taxonomy (NCBI): domain Eukaryota; kingdom Viridiplantae; phylum Streptophyta; class Magnoliopsida; order Ericales; family Theaceae; genus Camellia; species Camellia lanceoleosa. The sequence goes on along the minus strand of CM045766.1, from coordinate 110,002,931 downwards.
GAACAACAAGGCCCTCTTCCACTAACTCTCGAATAAAGTGATGACGAATGTCAAAATGTTTGGTGCGAGAGTGTTGGACAGAATTTTTTGAAATGTTTATGGCACTTGTGTTATCACAAAAGAGAGTGAGAGTGTTTTGTTCTATCCCATAATCATGAAGCATTTGCTTCATCCACAACATTTGTGCACAACAACTCCCTGCAGCAATGTACTCAGTCTCAGCAGTTGAAATAGATATGGCATTTTGCTTTTTACTATGCCAGGAAACCAGATTATTCCCAAGGTAAAAACACCCCACGGATGTACTTTTCCTATCATCAGCACACCCTGTCCAGTCGGCATTAGAAAAACCAGTAATTTCAGTTGTAGTATCAGTGGAAAACCAAACCACATATCCCAAGGTCCCATTAACATATTTGATGATGCGTTTGACCGCAAGAAGGTGAGACTCTTTAGGACTGGCTTGGTAACGGGCACAAACACCAACACTGAAAGAAATATCAGGACGACTGGCTGTCAGATACAAAAGACTCCCTATGATACTCCTATAAAGGGTATGATCAACATCAATACCAGAGGAATCTTTGGAGAGGTGAAGACTGGTGCTCATTGGAGTACGTGTATGTTTGGCAGACTCAAGACCAAACTTGGACAGAAGATTTTTGGCATACTTAGACTGAGAAACAAACATACCCGAAGGAGACTGTTTAATTTGAAGACTCAAGAAATAAGACAACTCTCCCATCATGCTCATCTCAAACTCATGTGTCATGCAATCCGAAAAATATTTCACAAGATGATCAGCAGTAGATCCAAACACAATATCATCAACATATATCTGAGCAATAAGAATATGAGACTTAGTATGTTTTACAAATAAGGTCTTATCGACACTACCTCTTTGAAAATCATTATCAAGAAGAAAGGTAGTAAGTCTATCATACCAAGCCCGAGGGGCTTGTTTCAACCTATACAAAGCCACGTCTAACTTGTAGACATGATTAGGACATTTACGGTCCTCCAACCCTTTTGGTTGCTCAACATATGCCTCTTCTTTCAAGTACCCATTCAGAAAGGCACCTTTCACATCCATTTGAAACAATTTAAAGCCAAGAAAACATGCAACACCAAGCAAAATACGAATAGATTCGAGACGTGCAACTGGGGCAAACGTCTCATCATAGTCAACGCCCTCTACTTGTGTGTAGCCTTGAGCAACCAACCTAACTTTATTCCTAACAATAGTACCATTCTTATTAGATTTATTTTTAAAGATCCACTTGGTACCTATCACATTCATGTCTCTAGGTCTGGGAACTAGAGTCCAAACTTTGTTACGTTCAAATTGACCTAATTCTTCATTAGGGGGGTTCCTTCTGGTTCTGGTAGGTTTGGTGCTGTTGCCATGGCGGAGGAGGCCGAGTATGATGCTGTTGCTAGCGGAGATCTAGGTGAGGGGGAGCAACACCCTCCAGTTCGTATAGTCCGTGGTCAGTTTCAGTCCCTCGAGCGCTCTGTTGGTTCCCAATTTGATCATCTTGAGGCACGGATGGATATATTTGAGGCAAGACTTACTGATCTTGAGACCACTACCGATTCCCGTTTCAGTGCTTTGGAGGCCTCGTCCCAGTGGATTGAGGATTCTATGGCACAGTCTTCATCCCAGCTGGCTCAGATCTTGACCTTGCTTCAGATGCAGTCTTCGCCTCAGGCTCTTTGATCTTTGCTCTTAGCTCTTTTGTTTTACGCCACATTCTTTTGTTATCTCTTGGCCAAAAAGGCGGAGTGATTTTGGTACATGGTGCAATTATAGTTCTTTGTACATGGTAGTACATGGTACAGTTATTTTACTTCTATCCTTCCTTGGTACAGTTGGATTGTCATATATTTTGGATGGATAATATTTTTGGATATATGTTTTTGGATGGATAATGTTTTGTTTATGATGGACTTATCTTTTGTTATTTAATCCAGTTCCACATATTTTTGGCTGGCTTGTGTGTGGTTGTTTTCTTTCAGGATAATTGTTCAAGCACATGGATTTGAGATTTGGTTGTGAATGTTGATTCATAGTTGGTGGTGTTGATCTTGTTATTTTGGTTGAAAAATTGTTTTAGAATGGTTTTGTCCGGGATTTGACAAAGGGAGAGATTGTTAGGACCCTTTGTTGTCAAAATCCGTGGATCAAAACCAAGGTTGTAACATGTTATAGCTTTCCAAATTTTCCAAGTTTGGTCTCCCCGCTCGAGTGGGGAAAGTGACGCTCGAGCGGGGTTTACAAGGTCACAGTATCTCTGCTTCGCCTGAAAAAATACTGGATGGTGTGATTCGACGCTCGAGCGTGGAAACTTCCGCTCGAGCGTGAAGCCTATATGAATCACACAATTTTGAAGCCTCCACTCGAGCGGGCATTCCCACGCTCGAGCGGACCATGCGAACACAGATTCTATAAATTCGCATGTTGGGTCTTTTTCTAGGATTACTTTTCCTAGATTTTATTCAAGAGTCCTAAGGTTTTGTTTGAAGTTTTGCTTATGAGATTTTTGAGAGTTTTTCTTGATGTTTTGAGAGAGTTCTTCACTCATGATCTAAGATTCATACATCAAGGAGTTTGATACTTTAAATTCAAGAGAGATTTATCTTCGGTAGATTCCGAAGATTCAAACGTATAATTTCAAAAGGCGTTTGATTCTGTACGTAGTCGTTAATTCGACAAGTAAAGATTGTGGATTCAACTTCAGGATTGATCAGTTCCGAGATGAAGGCGTGGTGAAAGAGTTACAGAAGATTCGAAGACAAATTGACTGAGTTGGGTAATTTGTGTATTATCTTTGTAATCTTTCTTTCTTCAATAGTGGATTGACTAGTGGCGTTTCGCCTATGATTTTTTATTACAATTGAAGGTTCTTCAATTGTGATTTTTTTCACGTAAAAAATCGTTTGTGTCGATTTATTGTTTATTCCGAAAAACATACATTCTAAATCACTTTCGTAAGTGCTTGTTGATTTAGATTGTGTGTTTCGGATTATTGAGATTTGAAATATTTTAATCTTGATCTAATCGCGAATCACTTAGGATTTTCAATATTTTTTATTAAAAATATTATGGTTATTACATCTTTTCTGTTACTTAGGTTAAAAGTCAAACACTGACAAAGGGTCAATGTAATTTTCAAAATATAAGAGAAGAATCTATATAAGAAACAAACCTCAAGAGATGTCATTGTAATTTACGCACAAATTTTTTTGTGCCAAGTTAACTTAGATGTTGTTGATTTTTTTATTAGATAAGCTTTATTTTGTATATGATATCCAGGTTTATTGAGCACGCTTGGATCTATAATATAAGCTTGAGATAGATTTTTAGGTATAATGTGTCGGTTGGATTGGTCATGAATTTTTTTGAACTATGTTTTAGATTAGGCCTAGTCTGATACCAAGTGAAAGGGTAATTTATAAGTAAATTGGGCCGAGCTAGATAATGGGCCGTTCTGTGAGCCACAGTAAGAAAGGGCTGAGTAAAAGGGCCTTATAGTTAGATCGGTCTAAAAAGAGCCTTGGAGTTAGCACGGTCACCACGGTCAGAGTAGTAACAATTAGCTCGGTTATACCATTCTGAGCCGAGATGTTTTGAGCTTTCCTCAGGACCTTGCTCTAGATTAGCTCGGCCTAAGCTTGCTATGGTTAGCTCGGTCTCAACAGGTGAAACTGAGGTACAAGCTATGAAGGGAGGAACCGAGCTGGTTAGAGCTCGGTCATATTTGCCAGTTTAGCATGGCTATGTTAGCTCGGTCGTTTTGTCATACTACCGAGGTAAAACCATCTCACTTGGTTTAAGCAGTGAGGGAGTGTTAAAAGATAAGCATTATCTTTCAGGAATGTGATTCCTAAAAGGACTCTATATGGAGGAATAAGAGTCCTGTTAGGATTGTGCCACGCGGAACCTATAAAAGCTCATAACATTACCTATGGAGAGGTAACACAACTTTGATTTTCGAATACACATGCTGACTTAGACATCGGAGACGTATCCGGCACACACCCGCCAACTAACTCACGTTTGTGTTTTCAGGGAGTAAAGCGACGACGTTTGGAGAGGAGCGCAGACTTAATCAACAAGATTATACGAGAACATTATTTCTTGCTCGTACAACTAGGATGACTTACCTTTGCTAGAGAGTTTAGAGTCTCTCCGGTCCATTGAACTAGACTGTCTAGTTGGGCCAAACTTTAGTTATCCAATCAGTTCATTTTGTATATCTTTATGAGTCTATGAAAAAAAAATTAAATTGATCTAATAATTATAGTCATATTTTTTTCTTTACATTTTTTTTTCAAAAATATGGACAATAAAAGTGATTTTGAAATTAAATTGTCTATTTTTTAAAAAACAAATATAGAAAAATAATAAAATTATAATTATTTGAAAAGCAATGTTAGGGATTCCAACTACATTATCAAATATTTTACACAATACTCACATAGGTATGAGAATCACACCACCTGAGACTCACACACATGTAAGTATTGTGTAAAATATTTGATAATACATTTAGAGTCTTTAACATTTTTTTGTGGGATTTGTTTGATTTTTTCCATAAACAATCTACACATAAGAGCATACAAAATAAACAAATTCAATTACTAAAATCGGGCCCATGGTGAGTCTCATAAGCTCAACTAAATAGTCTTGTACACAATTGTGGCATGGAGGGAAGCTATAACCTTTATTAGACAGGTAAGAAATAAAAAATAGCCTACTTAAAAATATGTTACGATTTCTCATTAATCGAAAATAATCGCATGGATAATGACAAATAATACTCTGGAAGTATCTAATAGTTTTCTTATAAAGAGAGACCTAATTTGTAATTAATTGAGCAAAGCTTGAGAATTCAATTACTTTGTTGATCGGAGGAGGGAAACTTATGGAAAAGCCAACTAAATAGTCTTGTCCACAGTTGTGGGATGGAGAGAAACTATAATCTTTATTAGATAGTGCAAAGATTAAAAAAAAAAATAACCTTCTTAAAAATATGTTACGATTTTTCATTAGCCAAAAATAATTGCATGAATAATGATAAATAATACTCTGAAAGTATTTAATAGTTTCGTTACAAAGAGAGATTTAATTTGTAATTAATTAAGCAAAGCTTGAGACTTATTTTGTTGGTCGGAGGAGGGAAACTTACCGAAAAGCTATACACTGCTTAAAAATATCCCGAAAATAAATTATATGTTGTAAATACAAATTAAATGTGATGTGGCTTATATTTAAAATAAATTTTTGCACAAAAGTATTTTTTAACTTTCTCTTAGAGATTTACGTGTAGATCTTAATAGATAGATTCATTGTCTAATAGAATTAATGACATTTTTCATCAAACACTATTAAAAAAACGTCACTAATTGTTAATTTTTAGTGACAATTTAAAAATTATCACAAAAATGTCACTAATTATAAGTTTTAGCAACGGTTTAAAAAAATCATTAAAAAATGTCACTAATTTGCATCTGAATCGGTTCGAAGCAAAGTGCTTCGGATCTTTAGATTCGTGGATCTGAACTCTTTCGAGTCCAAGTGTCTCAGATTTCTAAGCTTACTAAATACCCTTTCGAGTCCAAGCCTGAGTAAGTCTCTAAGTTCATGGATCTGAACCCTTTCGAGGCTTAGAGCGATTCAGTCTGTTTGATGGTGATAAATCCGGACCCACCAATCTTGAACTTGCGATAAATTCGGGCCCACCAACCTTGAACTATTGGACCTAATTAATTTAGTGGGCTCAAATTAACTCCTCTTACATTTGCCCCTTGCGTGTATGAGAAATTTTAGTTTTCTCGGACATGCATAATTTCACCTTTTCAGCCATGCTTCGCATTACGTTTTCAGGAATGTTTGGTCTTAACAGAGTCTATAGATAAGGCTGAGTACTCACCGTAATTTACAGATAAAATCGATAAGTAATATTAAAAAATATATAAAGAAATAAATATCTTCTTTTTTTTTTCTTTTTTTTTTTGCTGATTATTTTTACAATATCTGAAATATAAAATAAATAAAGCACCCATTTTTCCTAAAGAGATAAGGACAACACACATTTTTTATTTCTTTCTCAAATATTTAAAACCACTAAAATCAATCAGGTTCTTTATTTATATATGTATATATATTGAAGCTAAGGACAAAATCCACCATTCATATCCTTTTTGGCAAATGTGAGCTCACTTTTTGAAATGTAATAAGCAAAAAAAAATTTATTCTGAGAAGTCCAATCATCCAAACCCATTTTTGTTTCTCCCTCTAAAAAGTGAAACCCACTGTTCATCTTTCTTCAAATTTAAAACCCGTAACTGCTTGGGCCGTATATATATATACAGTAATGGTAGAGAGCCTGAATATAAGGGCTTGAATTTGGCTCGAAATTAGGGGAAAGAAGAAAGAGGAGGAGGAGGAGAAGAAGGAGAAGAAGAACTGGACTGGAGAGGCCAAAAAAATTGGATGGAGGTGGAGGTGGAGGGGGCGACGGCAGAGGCGGAGGCGGGATTGCGATGCCAACGAGCGACGAGCTACGAGATCGGTCGACGAGCTGCGACGACGACGACTCTGTTTCTTTCTCTCGCCTCTACTCTTCTTCTCTTCAACGAAGAAGAAAAGAAAGAAAGAAAATGAAGAAAAAGAAAAAAAAAAATCAAAACCCAAAACGACATCGTTTTGAGTTTTGAGCCAAATTCGAGCCCCTAATTTCGGGCCCTCAAACATTATTCTATATATATACTAGCGGTAACCCGTGCGATGCACGGAAAAATAGGCTATATATATTTTGTGTGATAAATAAATCATTTTAATCTTAAATTATATGACAAGCCATAATATTAAGCCATCTAGGTAGATGTTAAAATAATTAACCCACAAAATTTTACAATAAAATTTGATATGCATAAGAAATTATTAATTATGAAAATTGTTGAGAATAATAGTATCACAATCACTTGATAACATAAATAACTTGTATCAAACTAAACAAAACATTAAAAGAGAGAAATTCTATAAGCTCAGAAAAGTTATCATAAATTTACTTGGACTTTTAAATTAGTGGTGTATATTATTATTGTAGGATCAAATTATGAATAATATTTGAGAGGATATTCCATGTATCACATCCTTTTTTTTATTCTATTTAAAGAAAAGGGTAGCAACCCTAATCAATAGCCCCTTACCTTTTCCTTTCTTGCACAGTCATTTCGGCACTCTCTCTCTTTTCGTAACAGAGAAACCAAGCTTCTTCTTCTTCAGGAAAACTCTGCTTCTACAATACCATAGGCCATTGTTGCACTCTCCTTCTTCAACAAAACAGCTGAAGACCTACACCACATTGCACACTGCCGGCGGCCAAAGCTTTGGCTACCACTGGCGTTATAACAGCTTCGGTTACCATCTGCTCACGTCGATACAAGCTCCACCTCACCTTGGTGCTTCACTTCTGCCTAACGACGCAACACCTCAGAGATTAGGGCACACCGGATCTCGGTTTTGCTGCCACAGTCGCCGAATACCACCACTGCTCGTGTGTCGCCCGTTGTCTCAACCCTCCAAATGCCACTGACAGCTTACGCGAGAGCCCATCATGGCGTTGTTCTGTGCGTGACCACTTCAACTCACACAGCTCGTCCGTCTCATGCCCAACCACAACTGACCAGTGACGACCACGCCGCCCATTCAACGCGGCATCGGTCTGTTGATACCCTTTCTCACCCACTGAAATTCACCACTGTTGGTTCCAGCTGTGACCTGCCAATGCCGACCACATCGCCGACTCAGAGCGGTGTCGGTTTGCCTAGCTGCCCTCTGGCCCACTGCTCGTGCACGCTGCTTGCTTCGCTTGTTACGACCTATGCCGTTTGATGCTTCTTACTTCTTTTAGCTTCATACTTTATCCATTGCAACTTTAGATCTATGGGTAAGCTCTTGGGAAACCTCAATATGTGACTTTATTTCTGAGAATTTTTTTTTTCTTCAGCTTTGACTCTGCCGATGCTTGTTTTAGTGTCCACTGGTGTTGATTTAGCCCATCTCCAAGACAGCTTCAGCTTTTTCACTTCTTTAGATCTATAGGTGAGTGATTGCCCAAAAACATTTTTTGGCCTTCTTATTTGAATCTGAAATTTGTTCTTGGTAGATCTTTTATTTGGATCTTGAATCCTATAATTTTTTGTCTTGAAATAACTAGTGCTCCTTGTTGAATCTTGAACCTGTGAGCTTGTCGTTACACACTTTGTAGAGCAAATATCAGAGTTGATAATTTTGTACAAATTGAATCACTGATGTTGAAATGTTGTTGTTTGAATATTATAGTTTTGAGGACACTTGCACTTGATTTTTTAGAGAAGATGAGATACTCTTTGAATCCCTTCGATTGGATCTTGAACTCATGATTATAAATCTGATATAAACAAAATATTTGATGCTTGCACTGGGCTATTGAATTTCATTGCTGATTTTGCAAGATAAAAACACACCATGACATTGCACTCCTCCTGATATTTAAAACCCGAGCCCGTGCGTTGATAATTTGATACAAATAGAACTATTGAAAAATATTAAGCATTCACTAGTTGCCTTGTGTGAATTTATTCATTGCTATCTCTGTGAATGTTGGAATAGGTACTGTTGAACTCTTGACTTGTGAGAGACATGTAGTCTTGAAATTCATATTTTAGAATTTGGCTCTGTAATAATTTAAAAATTTGTTGAATCTTGGTGAGCTTGTTGAAGGCCATTGCAATTTGTTGTTGAGCACCATTGTTGAAAATTTGAAGAGAATAGAACAAATGTGTAGTTGTTGATGCTGCCCCATTCGGATAATGCCTGAATCATGATCTAAAATTGATATCGTTTGTCTAGTTTGTCAACTTCGCTATTTCAAGCAAATGAATTCTTGTAAGAACTCCACGACCCCGAGGCCCTCAGAACCGTACTAATGAGAGCAAGGGTTGTTCCTCGGAAGTCCGAACGAAAGCAAGACTATCCCTCAGGAGTCCGAAAGTAGCACACACCCTACTTTGGCAAGAAAGATCTCTCTGGAAGGCAACCGAATCTACCAAGCTTGCACCAACAAAAGTAAAGATTGTCTCTCGGAAGTTCGAGCGGAAGCAAGGCTGTCCCTCAGAAGTCCGAGGGTGTCCCCCAAGAGTCCAAAAGTAGTATACACATTACTTCAGCAAGAAAGATCCTTCTAGAAGGCAACCGAGTCTACCAAGCTTGCACCAATAGAAGTAAAGATTGTCTCTCAAAAGTCTGAGCAGAAGCAAGGCTTTCTCTCAGAAGCTTGAGTGGAAACAAGGCTCTCTCTCAGAAGTCCGAGCAGAAACAAGGTTGTCCCTCGAAAGTCCAAGTGAATGCGCACTTTTACTTCGGCAGCTAATTGAAGCAAAGGCTATCCGTTGGGAGTTCACGTAAGGGTCCACTCTACTTTGAAAAGAAAGATCCTCGGAGCTCGTATTGATGAAAGTAAGGGCTGTTCTTCGGACCCGCACTAATGAGAGCAGGAGTTGTCCCTTGGCAGTTCACATGGAAGCAAGGTTGTCTCTCAAGAGTTTGAATAGTAGCACACATCCTACTTTGGCAAGAAGATCCCTTCTAATAGGCCACCGAATCTCGAGGGCTGTTCTTCGAAAGTCTGAGTGGAAGAGCACACTCTACTTTAGCAAGAAAGATCCTTGAGGCTCGCACTGATAGAAGCGAGGTCTGTTCTTCGAAAGCTTAAGTGGGAGCACACACTCTACTTCAACAAGAAAGATCCTTGAAGCTCGCACTGATGGAAACGAGATTTGCTCTTCGAAAGTCTGAGTGGGAGCACACACTCTACTTCAACAAGAGAGATCCTCGAAGCTCGCACTGATGGAAATGAGGTTTGTTCCTTGGAAGCCCAAATGAAAGCAAGGGCTATCCCTCGGAAGTCCCGGTGGAAGCATACTCTTTACCTTGGCAAGAAAGATCCCTTCTGGCAAACAATCGAGTCTTGAGAGCTCTTCTTCAGAAGTCGAAGTGGGAGCACACATTCTGCTTCAACAAGAAAGAACCTCGAAGCTTGCATTGACAGAAATAAGGGCTATTCTTTGAAAGTCCGAGTGGGAGGACACATTCTACTTCAGCAAGAAAGACGCTCAATGCTTGCATTGATGGAAGCAATAGTTGTTCTTCAGAGGTCCGAGTGGGTGCACACACTCTACTTTAGCAAGAAACACCCTCAAAGCTTGCATTGAAGAAAGCAATGGCTACTCTTTGGAGGTCCGAGTGGGAGCACACACTATTTCGGCAACTAATGAAAGCAAAGGTTGTCCCTCTTTGAGTAGGAGTACACTTCTACTGCATCAAGAAAAGTCTCTTCAGGTTGGTAACCGAGTCTACTATTCCTCTTTCTTCTTCGAGGGACAATAAAAATTGAAAACTGTTTCAAGCAACATAACGCAATGAAGATATACAATGTAGAGAAAATAACTTCTAATAGAGATACATAATATAGGGAAAATAACTTTCTTCATAACATAAGAAAGAAAGATAGAAAATTCTTAGACAATGCAGTAAATACAAATTGTAAATATCATAGATAGACTTTTTCTACGGAATATTGAAATTTGCCCCTAGAGTTGCAAGATCATTTGGAAAGCTTTCACCAGCTGCTCGGGTTGTGGCCATCATGCACCATCATAGCCATGTCTTCTAACATATGCTGCGGCTCCTATTCTCTGAACTCTATCTCATGTGCTTCGACTTTCTTTCTAAAGATCTTCTTAAGCATCCGGCACTTTTTTGTAGGATGTCCTAGTGATCGGTGGAAAACACAATAATTAGGACCCTCGCGGTCCTTCTTCGGCAAAAGCTCTTCGACATGAGTCAACTTCAGTTCCCCGTCTGCCACCCATTCTTTAACTAAGGCCTTCACCTCCTCGACACTACACGGAAAAGGAGTGTCATCTTCATAGTTTTTCCTCTTCTGACCTCTGAATTCCTTCCCCTGCTACTTTCGTGTAGAAGACGCGGAAGCCGCAGTGACAGAAGGTCCTCGGGATGACTTGAAGCTGGCTTTATAACTAGTCTCGAACCCGATCTCCTGAGATTGAGGTATGTTGATGTTTTGAGATGCTTCAATTAGTGCCGAGAAGGTGGGTAGCTTGTGATTAACAAGAAGCATCTTGTATCCGTTCAATGCCCCTTCAACACAGATTTGGACCAAGTAGTTTTCCTCCACAACCTCATGATAGTTTACGGCTTTGTCTTGAAACCTCTTCATATATTCGAGAATGTCTTCGCCTTCCCGCTGCTTTTCCTTACATAGGGTAAGTGCGGTTATCTTCTCAGTCGCTTGAAAGAATTTGGTGTGGAATTTGTTGACCATCTCCTCCCAACTCCGAACAGAGTTTGGGATCAAGTTAACGTACCAACTATATGCTCGGTCGGTGAGGGACTTAGAGAATTCTCTCAGCCGAAAGACGTGGTTTGAACCATGAATACCCAGAGTCTCGATGAACCGCACAACATGTTCTCGAGCATTTCCTTGTTTGCCATCGAATTTGATGAACTTCGACACCGTGTACCTCTACGGGTCAGGAAAAGAGGGTAAAGTCCTCTTGCCCCGTTCGAGATCGAACATGGCTTGCACATTGGCGAGAGTGAGAAATTATTGAGGAAGAGAACTTGATAGTGGTATTCCCAGAACTTGGCTTGTAGACTCGAAAACTAAACTTGGAGCGACTTGGCCATTTGGGTGTTGAGAATTTATCATTAGTGAAGACACATGACAATATTGGCCATCGGCACCTATGGACATGCCATTTGGTGATGGGACGTTGCATTGGGTCCCATAAAGTTCATTGCACGCCACGGCTATACTGGGTTGGACTTGCAAACTTGGCATCGGAGGCAAAGGAGACCCATTTGATACATGAATAGAATTTACAATCGGTGGAACAAAATTAGGCATGGATGGAGCAACATTTTGTGGAGGGATTTTTGTAGGCCTTCCTTGCATTTCCATAGTTGCTGGAACACCATTCATCGCGTTGAAAACTCCTCCAACCACCGCTGGACCATGGCTCGATCCTCCAGGTGCGTGATTTTGTGCTCCATGGGTTGCAGGTTGGTCATGACTTGTTCCTCTTAGTACTTGATTTTGCACACCATTTTGTACAACTTCAGGGAGAATTTGGAGTGGATCTTGATGGTTTTGACCATTCCCAACATTTTCATGAAGTTGTTGATGCCTGTCGGTGCCGATTTGACCTCCATTTGTTGCCAGTGGTGCGAAATGCGAACCCATCACCAACATGATGTGGGTGAGATTTTGAAGGGTCGTGAGAAACTCTTGTTGAGTGTGTTGGAGTCCTTGAATAGCTTCAAGGATGGGAGGTGAGTCTTGAACTTGAGTCCTTTCATCACCACCATTGGAAGAACCTTGTTGATGAGTCTCATTATCTGCCATTTTTGCCGGAGTTGTGTAGGCTCCAGATCTCGTTGAGACCATTAACCAATCCGCCTCCCCAGCAAAGTCACCAAATATATGAGAGGGTTCAAAAAAGTTGTTGGAAAATTCGAAGATCTTCGAAGATCCTTGAAGAAGAATTCGAATTCTCTAGAAGATGATGAGAGGCTTAGATTCTTCAATAGTCTCAACTAAGAACACAAAAGAAAGGAGACGATGGAGATAAGAGATTGGGTGAAAAAGAAGGCAAAGTAGCTAGAGAGAGAATAATGGCAAGGCTCTCCCACTTTTACTCTCAAGGTTGATAATGGAGAAGGAAAATTAGTTTTTTCCCAAGAGTTTTCTCTCAAAAATCCATCCCTTGTAAAGCTATGGGTGAGTGCTATTTATAACACCTCATGATGTAGGATGGAGCCCATGTGCAAGGTACATGGGGAATATTCTCTCTAACCACCTTGTCTGAGGAAGTGACCTCTCTGAGGATGAGGAAAACCCCGAAGAGGAGATCAACCTCTCGGCGAACCTTCTTCTTAGCCACATCTAACCAATGATCCACAATCATCCCAAGGGGTCAGGGGTAGTCCCAGAGGACGCCCTACCGCAAAAGGGTCAGGAGTAGTTCAAGAGCATGCCCTGTCGTAAATATTGCCGAGTCTCAAGGACCCCGTAGATCGTGCCACATCGACCCGGGTATAGGCTAATTTAACCGAAGAGTGAATTTATCTCCACTCACCGTCCTCGGGATCGGGTCCTTTGTTCGGACTCCATTATGCCCATGGTTCTGGTACGTAGATTCCGGAAAGTTCCGAGTCCGCAAGTGTTCTGGAACTTATTAATGGAGTAGCTTTTAAATTGCATCTGAATCCGTTCGAAGCAAAGTGCTTCAGATCTCTAGGTTCGTGGATCTGAACCCTTTCGAGTCCGAGTGCCTCGGATCTTTAGGCTTGCTTAATACCCTTTCGAGTCCGGGCCTGAGTAAGTCTCTAAGTTCGTGGATCTGAACCCTTTCGAGACTTAGAGCGATTTAGCCCGTTTGATGGCGATAAATCCGGGCCCACCAATCTTGGACTTGCAATAAATTCGGGCCCACCAACCTTGGACTATTGGGCCTAATTAATTTAGTGGGCTCAAATTAACTCCTCTTACAATTAGATAGTTAAGAGATAGGAAATAATTTATTTAAAAATATGTTACGATTTTTCATTAGCTGAAAATAATGGCATGAATAATGACCACTAATACTCTGAAAGTATCTAATAGTTTTCTTATAAAGAGAGACCTAATTTGTAATTAATTAAGCAAAGCTTGAGACTCCAATTACTTTGTTGATCGGAGGTGGGAAAATAACCCAAAAACTATACACTGCTCGAAAATATCCCGAGAATAAATTATATGTTGTAAATATAAATTAAATGTGATGTGGGTAATATTTAGAATAAATGTAATTTGCAAAAAAGTATTTTTTAAAATATTTTTTTTAGAATAATTAATATTTAGAATATAAATTAAATAATCGTATTTTTTTCTATTAACATATTTTTTTAATAGGTAGATTTATTATCCAATATAATTGATAATATTTTTCATCACATACTATTAAAAAAACATCACTAATCATTAATTTTTAGCTACAATTTAAAAATTTTGTTACAAAAAATATCACTAATTATAAGTTTTAGTAACGATTTAAAAAAATTGTCACAAAAAATGTCACTGATTTTTAACTTTTAGCGATAGTTTAAAAAATTCGTCATAAAAAAATGTCACTATTTGTAAGTTATAGCGACCATTTATAAAAAACAATGTGATAAAAAGGTAATTAATTGTTAATTTTTAGTGATATATGTTAAAAATCGTTACAAAAATATATATTTAATGACGATTTTATTAAAATTTATTCTAAAATTTAATAAGAATTAAATCTGTTAGGACCTTTTGTTGTCAAATTCCGTGGATCAAAATCAAGGTTGTAACACGTTATAGCTTTCCAGATTTTCCAATTTTGGTCTCCCCGCTCGAGCGGGGAAAGGGACGCTCGAGCGGGGATTACAAGGTCATAGTATCTCTACTTCGCTTGAAAAAGTACTGGATGGTGTGATTCGACGCTCGAGCGTGGAAACTTCCACTCGTGCGTGAAGCCTATATGAATCACACAATTTTGAAGCCTCTCGCCGAGCCGAATTCCCTTCGGCGGACACAATGAGTTCTATAAATTCGCATGTTGGGTCTGTTTTAGGATTACTTTTCCTATATCTTGTTTAAGGTTTTCTAAGGTTTTGTTTGAGGTTTTCTTCTGGAGATTTTTGAGAGTTTTCCTTGATATTTTGAGAGAGTTCTTTACTCATGATCTAAGATTCATACATCAAGGAGTTTGATACTTTAAATTCAAGAGAGAGAGTTATCTTCGGTGGATTCCGAAGATTTAAACGTATAGTTTCAAAAGGCGTTTGATTCTGTACGTAGTCGTTAATTCGACAATTGAAGATTGTGGATTTAACTTTAGGATTGATCAATTCTGAGACGAAGGCGTGGTGAAAGAGTTACAGAAGATTCGAAGGCAAATTGACTAAGTTGGGTAATTTGTGTATTATCTTTATAATCTTTCTTCCTTCAGTAGTGGATTGATTAGTAGCGTTTCGCCCGTGGTTTTTTATTACAATTGAAGGTTATTCAATTGTGGTTTTTTCCATGTAAAAAATCGTTTGTGTCGATTTATTGTTTATTCCGAAAAACAAACAATCTAAATCACTTTCGTAAGTACTTGTTGATTTAAATTGTGTATCTTGAATTATTGAGATTTAAAATATTTTAATCTTGATCTAATCACGAATCACTTAAGATTTTCAAAATCTAACTATTAGAATTTCTCATTATCTTTTTTAGAGTGCCTTATGTTGTATATTGGACAAGAATCCATTCCAACTCCACACCACTAGACGTGCACAAGTTCTACAGTGTTGCTTTTCAACCACAAAGATGGAATCAAGATCCCTTCCTTAATTTCTTATTTGCTGGGCCATTAGACCTATTTTGGGTCTAATTTTGATAATCCAAATCATTCACATTTTAAGATTTATTGAATACATCATACCTGTAAAAAATCAAGTTGATCAGATATCAAAAAGCATGTGTTCGAAAAACTATTTATTCAATTTTTTTAAAAAAAGGTTTGTAGTTCGATGATCAGAACACATAGTTTCTGATATCTGATCAATTTGATTTTTCACAAGTATGATATACTCAACTAATCTTAAAATGTGAACAGTTCGAATTATCAAAATTGAGCTCAAAAGTAAGCCTAATGACCCAGCAAATAAGAAGTTAAAGAGAGAAATTAAGGAGGGGATCCTTATTCCAAAAGATGGGTACTTAAATCTATGAACATAATGCAAATTCCTCTTTATGGCTCCAGACTGGAGGGTCTTATTTTTTTTTGGCTCTTTTTTTGATAATTTAAATTGATCATATTTTAAAATTTGTTGTGTATATTATTCTTGTAAAAAAATCGCGTCGATCGAATGACGGATACTATGTATTCGGATCACTTTTTTATGAATCGTTAATTTTCTAACTGTCCATTTTTTTCAGACAAAGGTGATCTAAATACATAGTATCGTTATCCAATTAACGTGATTTTTGACAAGAATAATATACTTAACAAATTTTAAAATGTGAATAGTCTTAATTATTAAAAAAATACCCAAAAGTGAGCCTAATAAACCGAACTAAACTGAACTATCTCAGATCTGGACCGGGAACTGTCCGGACCTGTTTATATATTCCTTTTTTTTAGGTGTTTACTATTCTCACTTTCCTAACTAGTTACAATGGTATAGGTACTCACAAAGAGTTATAATAAAAAGGATACATTACACTTTTGTCTTCTTTATATTTGATCACTTTCTCAAATTTATTTATTTTTTACTTTGTCCCTTTATGTTTCAAGTTTTTTTTTTTTTTTTAACTTCTAAAACTAACTTGTGTTAAAAATTAGATTAAAAAATGACATGATAATTATCACATAATATAAAAAATATATTATTATATTAAAATTTAAGTTTGTATGAGTTATATATAATAAAATATTTTTATGTCAGGTGACTGTCAATGTTTTATTTTTTATCTAATTTTTAACAAAAGTTAGTTTTAGGAGAAAAATTGAAAAAACTTAAAACGTGAGGGACTAAAGTGAAAAAAAAAAATAGTAGCCAAAGTGAAAAAATAGTTAAACATAAAAGGAATAAAATGTAATTTACCCTAATAAAAATGTCACAAAAGAGTAACAAATCATATTACAAAATATTTATAAAAAATTTAAAATTTTGTAACCAATCATAAACGCTCCTAACTGTCAATGTGTTATTTTTTATCTAATTTTTAACAAAAGTTAGTTTTAGGGGAAAAATTGAAAAAACTTAAAACATGAAGGACTAAAGTGAAAAAAAAAAAAAAAAAAAGGAGTCAAAGTGAAAAAATAGTTAAATGTAAAAGGAATAAAATGTAATTTACCCTAATAAAAATGTCACAAAAGCTTAGTAACAAATCATATTACAAAATATTTATAAAAAATTTAAAATTTTGTAACCAATCATAAACGCTCCTAACTCCACCTTTGTTTATGGTACATACTTTCTTAACTATCATCACAAAAGTTCATAATTAACCTCAAAATGAATTTAAATCACATTATTTTTAAGGAAAAATTATAAACCTAAATCATACAAAGTGTTAAATTTGAATTACATATTTTTATTTTTTTTTGAAATTTTCAAAAGTAATTTTCTGAGTTCTCAATCCATATTTTTTTTATTTTTTTTATTATTTGTGAATTTTTTAAATAATTTAATTAATTTTTTTTAGTTTGTAAATTCACTTAATTTAAATATGCTTGAAAAGTATAAAATTTGTACAAATTTTTTTTTTTAAATTTACTGAGTACAACAAAATACAAAAATATATTGAGTTTTGATATTTTTTTTTGTATTCAATGAATTTTTATAAAAAAATTTGCACAAATTTCATACCTTTTAAGTGTATCTAAATTAAATGAATCAAAAAATACGGATTAAAAATTCATAAAACTGTTTTTAAAAATTCCAAACTTTAAATGTAAACCTTCCGCGTATTCTGTGGCCATTACCGATACATGATTAACTATTTGCACACATTATGTGTGCCAAGAGACTAGTGATTTTACTATCTAAAAAACAAATAGAAAAAGGGACTAGTGAATTTGCACTCATTGTGTGCGTCAAAAGCTTACCACTAAAATATACCACTAAATCATATTATTAAAATTCTCACTTCCTATGTAATTTCTCACGTGATATAATAAATTTTGTTAACTTTTAAATATAGTAAATCTTGCATATACACATAACTTTTATTACATAAATACACATACAAATATAAGCAAAGAGGTAAGATAAATCTTCGTGAGTTGAATGTTAAAAGAAATTTTGAGTTATGTATGTAGTTATGAGTTATAAGTTTTTGAATTAAGTTTTAAAAATTCTTTTTAAAATTCATAACCAAGTAATTTTTCTCATTTTATATGTCACATCAAAAATTTAAAACTATTTTCAAAACTCATAACCAAATAAATTTTTTCTTTTCAAATCATAATTCTAAAATTCACAAACTCAAAATATAACTCTATTCTTAAATCATAATTCTAAAACTCTGCTAAACTTACCATAATTTTTCTCATCTCATATAAGGAGGAGTATAGTGGAATTTGGGTGCTGTGGTAGTCTTCTTCTCTCGACCAAAGACAAAGAGAGAGTGAATTGACATGAACATGAAGACGGAGAGTAGTAATTCAATATTGGGGTGGTCTTATTTGATGATGTTGATGAAGAACAATTTGCCTTATATATGCATGGTGGTGTGCAATATTGTATATGCAGGGATGGCCTTGTTCACTAAAGCTGTAATTTCTAAAGGAATGAACCCTTATATCTTTGGTGCTTATCGTCAAGCTTTTGGCACTCTTGCCTTGGCTCCTTTTGCTTTCTACCTTGAAAGGTCAGCTTTTCTTTATTTTCTTTATTTATTTATTTTTTGTGTGTTTCGCTTGAAATGATGTTTAGAGTTTAAGCGGAGTATATATAATTTTTCATCCCCTATAGCAAGCGAATATCGCGCCTTTTGTCCTGAAACACCTTCAAAAGGACCCATAACCAATTTTTTTACTATTTAAAATTTGAGTTTGTGATTTTGAGAGAGTTTTTTTTTTTTTTGTCTCCGCTTTGTTTACGAGGGTGTCCAAAAGTTTCACCCGTATATGTAGTTTTTCATCCCATATATAGCAAGTGATTACTAGGTCTATGTCCTCGTAGCATCAAAAGGAACGAAGAAAGAAGTTTTTAGCTATTGGTCCACTCTTAAAATTTAAGCCCGTGACTTTGAGAAGTTTTTTTAAAACAAAAATTTTCCCACTTACTCACAACTTTGTCTAGAGTTTCACCTGAGTATATGTAATTTTCCATCCCACATATCTATAGGGATTGTTAGGACCCTCGTCAAAATCCATGGAAAAAATGAGTGTTTAATTGAGTTGTAATTTTTCAGTTTTTGTCTTCCCGCTCAAGCGGGCAAAGTGACGCTCAAGCGGATTTTACACTCTCACAGTATTTTGTGTCTGCAAAAATACTGAGTGATGTATTTTTACGCTCAAGCGTGAACCCTGGTTTGGAACATGCGATATAGAGTCCCTGCTCAAGCGTCCGTTGCCACGCTCGAGCGGACCGCGCGATCTCTACTTCTATAAATTCGCTTGTTGCTCCAACTCTAGAGTTACTTTTCCTAGATCTTCTTTAAGAGTTTTAGGGCTTTCTTTTAAAATATTTTTTTTTTCTGGTTTTCCTAGATGTTTTATAGTGTTTGAACTCATGTTCTTATAAGCCACATCAAGGAGTTTGTTTGATTTTTCTTTGAGAGTATTCTTCTTCGGTGAATCCGAAGATTTAAGCATAGAGTAATCAAAGGAGTTTGATGCTGTGTGTAGTTGTTTATTCGACAATTGATGTTGTGGATTCAACATCAAGTCAATCAATTATGTGTGAAAGTTGCAATGAAAGACATACAGAAGATTTGAAGACAAATTGAAAGAAGTTTTGGTAATTTGTTTAGTATCTTTGTAATCTTTCTTTCTTCAATAGTGGATTGATTTATGGCATTTCGCCTGTAATTTTTTTATTACAATTGAAGGTGCTTCAATTGTGATTTTTCTACGTAAAAAATGGTCTGTGTTGATTCATTATTTTTTAAAACAACAATCTAAATCACTTTCGTACGTGCTTGATGATTTAGATTGTGAGTTTTAATTGGTTGGGAATTGAAACAATTAAATCTTGATCTAATCACGAATCATTTAGGTTTTTCAGGGATGGCAATTTGAACTCGGCTCAACGGGCACCTGGACCGCCCCGTCACGATAAGACGGTTTTTTCTCAAAAATTACCCCCCATACGACCGGGGCTAGTATTAAAAAATAGATCTTGACAGTTTCTGGGCTGAGGATAGGGATAGGTTCTCCCGCCCTAGCCCCACCCCGAACCTATCCTCAAACCTATCTTCGCATAGATATACTTTTCTATTCACTCAATCACTTCTCTACACTACTTTCTCTCTCTCTTTATCGCTCTCTCCCTAATCTAGATTTCGTCTTCGTCTTGGTCTCACCCTAAACCCCCCATCCCTCTCTCTCTTCTCCCCACCTCCATTGTTGCCTTGTCATCGACTCACCACTAGTCGTCAATTGAAGAACCACCGTTTGTATTGGCGGCGGTGTTGATATCATCACCGCTTGTGACATTAGTCTTCGCGATCGTTGAATTCGCGATGTAAAGGCTCCAGATCTACTAGATCTCTGATAGATTTGAGATGTGAAGGCTTCAGATTTACACCTCACTTCCTTTGAAAAGTTTCTCATCTTCTGTCTCAAGTTGTTGTCGATCTCTTTCTCTCTCCTAAGGTTAGGGTTTTCAGATATCGAACCAGAGACCACACAAACCACCACCACCATCACCATGTTGACTTCGAAGACAATCAGGGCACTCTCTCCGATCTCATCATGTTTTGATCTCTTTGGTAGTTGATCTGTTGTGTATCATAATTTTGTTGTTTTTTTTTTTGTCTCGATCTATAAGTTATTCGTTTAATTGTTTTTTTAATTTTTTTTTTTTTTTGTATTTGATATATTGAATTGGAGCTTAAATTTGCAGATTTTAGGTTGTTTTGTGTAAATTTATCATTTTGTAATTGGGGGATTGGTGAAATCCCAGATCTTGATTGTTGCTCTTTTTGTCTTTTTTTTTTTTTTTTTTTTTCCTTTCCCTGCAAATTTTTTTTTTTTTGGATTATATTGTTGAATCATGAACAGAAACAACTATAAACAATGAAATGTTTTCTTCGTGATGAATTGCTACTTGAATTTTGTGGTTCATAACAACTAGTATAAATTCACAGTTTAAAACTAGATTGCCACAATCTCGGCCCTGTTTGATGTAATTCATTGGGGTTGGTTATAGTTTTATTTTTTTTAATTTTTTTTTGTGGGCCGGGGAATTTTTGGGGTCGGAGAAACCCAATCCCCATTCGAGGGTGGGGGCGGGGACAGTGATAGGTTCCCTGTCGGGGATTGGGGGCAGGAACGGGAGAATTTTCACCATCGGGGATCGGGGAAGGGGAGTGTGATCCCCGGCCCCGCCCCAGCCCGTTGCCATTCCTACATATAGCTGGTGATTATCGGGCCTTTTTCCTGGGTTACCTTAAAAAGAAATGGGAATTTACATATAGGTCTTAATATATAGACTTATTGTTCAATAGAGTATATGATAATTAATGGCATTTTTTATCAAACACTATTAAAAAAAGTCACTAATTGTTAATTTTCAGTGATCGTTTAAAAATTGTCACTAATTATAAGTTTTAACGATATTTTAAAAAAATCGTCACAAAAAAAGTCACTAATTTTCAACTTTCAACGACAGTTTAAACAATTTGTCACAAAAAGTCACTAATTATAAATTTTTGCTACAATTTATAAAGGGACATTTATACACAGGTCCTAATTTATGAACTTATACTCCATATTAAATCATAACTAAGATTTTTTGGACATTCAAGTCCCATTGATTTGGGTAAATTACACTGACACCCCCTGAGGTTTATGTTTATTACAGTTCACTCCCTCACATTTAAAAAATTACACTGATCCACTGTTAATTTAATTTTATGTATGATGATCATTACTGTGAGGGGAGGAACTGTTATGAAACTTTAAACCTCATGAGGCAATATGTAATAAAACTTTAAACCTCAGGGAGGGAGATGTAATTTCCAAAAGGTGAGGGAGGAAACTGTAATAAACATAAACTTCAGGGAGTATCAATGTAATTTACCCCATTAAATTTTTAATGGTCGGAATTGTCCTTCAAACAATAATTATTTATCATTTATGATTATCTATAAAGGAACATGATGATTTGACATTTATTTTGATTTTCGAAACTTTAAAATATCAATTTTCAAATTAAAAAAACTAAAAAAAAATTACGTTATTGAAAAAATTGAATTATTTTTTTGTTCAAAACAGAAAATTTTGTGTCTATAAAAGAGTATGATGATATGGAACATTGATATGCAAAACTGGAAAAAAAAAAAGAAAAAATTAATAATATTCTTAGTTTTAAAACTGAAAAAAACTGATAATGTTCTTAGTTTTATTGGATAATTGAATCAAACCAATAAGTAAAAAAGTAAAAACGTTTAATCTCATGCTCTGTTTTTTTTCTCATTAGTAGTTAGTGAAACAATTATTTGAAATATTATTATGCAAAATTGGTAATTTTTTTAGTTTTAAAAATTAGAAAAAAACTAATAATATTCTCACTTTTGCTAAATAGGATTAATTGGTTTCAAAAATCTTAAATAAAACCTGAGCTACCATAACATTTGTAAATAGAACTTTTAAGTAATTAACTCATTTATAAAAATCGTGACAAAAAAGTCACTTATTGTTAATTTTTAACGACATACAAAAAGTCGTCACAAAAAATTATTTTTAACGACGATTTTACTATGACTTATTTTTAATAGAATTTGATGAAACCAATTATTATAACTTATTAATAGTTCACCTTAAAAGGAAAATAGCGAAGGAAGGTTTTATTGTTGGTCCACTCTTAGAGTGGATTAAAATTGAAGGAGAGATTTACAGAAGTAAAGACAAATATATGAGAAAAACAATAAAATATAAACTAAATTTGTGCCATTTTTTTCCTTATAAATCACTCCTCAAATTTTAAATCTAACTACAACCTTAAAGTCCGAGTCAGTGACTTCAAGAAGTTTTTTAAATATTGATCCAATCTTAAAGTTGGACTCCATAATTATGAAAATTATAGGCCTTAACCAATTAGGACAAAAACTTGGTAGCTAATTAACCCAAATGTTAATTTGTTGTCTTGTGAATTTATTTATTTATTTATTCTTTAATTCTACTGATGCAGAAAGAACTCTGCTCCGCTATCAAGCAGCATACTCTGCAAGATCTTCTTGGTTTCATTGATTGGGTACGTGCAAGGTTAATACAGAAATATTTTGATTAAATTATACTTTGTCCTTTTTATGATTGGTTACTTTTTTAATTTGGTCCTTAAACTTTTTTTCTTCATTTTAGCCCTTTACATTTAAAGTTTTTTTTTTTTTTTTTTTTTTTCAATTTATTCCGAAAACAAATTTCTATTCAAAATTAGATATAAAATACCACGTTAGCCCTACATAACATATATGTTATTATATATAACTTATATATACATAAATCCAAACTTCAATATAATAATATATTTTGGGGAGATTTACGTGTAGTATAAATAGATTTATTATCTAATAGGTCATGTGAGAATTAATGGCATTTTTTTATCAAGCACTATTAAAAAAATGTCATTAATTATTAATTTTAACGACAGTTTAAAAAAATATCACAAAAAAAGTCACTAAATTTCAATTTTCAGCGACAATTTAAAAAATTTGTCATAGAAAAACGTCATTAATTGTAAGTTTTAATGACAATTTATAAAAATCGTGACACAAAAAAAGTTACTAATTGTCAATTTTTAGCAACATATGTCAAAAATCATTACAAAAATTATTTTTACTTATTAGGACTTATTTTCAATAAGACTTCATGGGAATTAAGTCTAACTATTAGAACTTATTAGTAATTTACCCTATATTTCTATGTCATATGTCAGGTAACGTGGTATTTTATATTTAATTTTGAATAGAAGGTAGTTTTAAAAATAATTTAGAAAAAACTCGAAACATGAAGGGTCAAAGTGAAAAAAAAAAAAAAAAAAAAACTTCAAAAGCCGAAGTGAGAAAATAACTAAACATAAAAAAAGCAAACTGTAATTTACCTAAATAATTTTAATATTTTAAAATAAAAAATGTTCTTTACCAAATAAACTTGTTTTCTATTGGTTAGGAAAAATATTTTTCATTCATTTTTAATTTTCTGTCTTAAAAAAAAAAAAAAAAAAAAAAAAAAAAAAAAAAAACTGTTTATTAAAACAAAGGATAACATGTCAAAGAATGTTGGATCCAAACGTGAAATTAATTTACTCTTTAATCTAACCCTCCATGTTAATTTTATGAAAAATTCTAAACGTACATAAAATTATGTAGGATTTATTTTATTTTATTTTTATAGTATTACTCTAATTATATTTAATGTTTTCAGGATTACACTGTGCATAAATCTCTTGAATGTTTCATTTTGTTACGTCCCAGCAACATTTGCTTCTGCCACTACTAACACAATTCCTGCTATTACCTTTATCATCGCCATTCTTTTAAGGTACATCAAGAAATAAAATCCTAAATAAATTATATTTTTTATTTTTGTAATCTAATCCAAATTTTACTTTTAGTCTTATTGTTTTAATTTGAACCATGTTAATTACTTGCACTCCCTTGTGACTCGTTTATGTCAAAAAAATTGTGATTTTTATTTCCATTTTGAGCATAAAGGCCAAATTTAAACTTTAGGAACCAAATTGAATTTTGAAGCAAAATAGTGTGAAAAGTATAATTTACACTAAACAAATAAAGAGTGATTTAGCGCACAAGCTCTTGGCACTTACTAAAGTCGATGTGATTCTTTTAGGATGGAAAGCGTTGCCATAACTGAATGGAGTGGAGTGGCAAAGGTATTGGGAACAATGCTATGTGTTGGTGGGGCTGTGGTGTATTCTTTTGTGAAGGGGCCTCCTGTGTATCCACAGGCTACCCAAGATCAAAATTCACACTCATATACAGGGTGTGGCACCAAAGCACAGTGCCTAAAAGGCTCTCTTTTTGCCCTCTCTGCCCAGGCTCTTTGGTCTTTGTGGCTTATTATGCAGGTTCTCTCTTTCTCCCATGAATCAGTTTTGCTACGAATATAAAAATCATTAAACACAGAAAATAAATGAACAAAAAAGATTTTATTAAATTTCTCTATCTTTATACATTTTCTGTCTAATTATGTAATCAATTTTTGTATTCTTCTTAATCAGTTTCGTAACTAGCACAAAAAATTAGATACAAAATACACATGGATAGATAAAATTTTATAGAATTTATTGGTGAGATTTGAAAAATCTTGGCGATTTCTATACATTCTATTAAGGGTACTCGCAGATCGGATTTGTGTAGTTTGGGGTTTGGTTTTGACCCACCCGTACCTATGCGATTGGGGAAAAGTCAAACTACAACCGCCCGTAGTGCGGTTTGCAGTTTGTGCGGATAAGGTTCGCGGATGTGCAGGTGGTCTGCGGTTTAGATTTTTTACTTTAAAAATTAATTTTTGAGTTTTTTTTCCCATTTTTTAAATATTTATTTTGGGTCATTTTCTTCCAATCTTCTAAAATGCTTCAACATTAATAATTAATAAATTAAAATTTATAAAATTAAAAACACAACAAAATCAATTCCTAACACAAACAAATCATTTAAAATCCTAAAATCATTCAAAATCCTAAAATCATTGAAAATTAATCTAGTACCCAACAATATAATTAAAGTAAAATCATTCACAATTCTAACCTAAATCATTAATCTCATTCTCCAACTACTTTGTCAACATTCTCCCTCTACTACTACTACCCAATAATACAAAATTAAAATAAAATCATTCAAAATCCTAAACTTATCTAAAAGTAATTCTTCATTAACTATTACATTCATGCAAAATGCAATAATAAAATGAAAAAAATAAATAAAAAAATTTGTTGTCAAACTTTATTAACTATTACATTCATCCAAAATGCAATAAAAAAATTAAAATTGTTGTCAAATAAAATAAAAACATTTGCAACACTATTTCAAACTCCATCATCATGAATCACGTCCGAGTTTCAAAAATTTCAATTTCATGCATTTGGTTGATGAACCCTACACAAAAACAAACTGAAAAATAAAAATTTTAATCTTCAATCTTCATAATTCTTTTGACAAAAAAAGTGTAAAAGAATAAAGTAATGAAAAGATAAACAAATGTCTATATATTGCATCTCACCAATCTTGGGTTGTGCTAGCAAATGATTGTACTTCCTTTGTGGTGCTAACCTAGTTGGGATGGTTGAGATTGGCTATGATGCTCTGTGCATTTCCCCGCTTTGTTGATGTAAACTTTGCGTGTATATTGTTTTTCATCAATAAAGCTTTTTTTGCTGATAAATATATATATATATTGCATCTCAATATCGTAAGAAAATGTGTTGAGTATATGAAAATTTTACCAATGAGCAAATGGATTAGAGTTCAATTATAGTATTAGCATCAACATTATAGGTTGAACTAGAAGATGATTTTGACTCCAAAGTACCTAATTAAGAGTCAACAAGAGAAGATCAATAAAACTTACATTAGAAAATGAACAATACAAATAAAAATGAAGATAAATAAATTCTCATATTACCCGAGTCATATTGCTCAAATTCCTCCACATCATCCATCGTCTTTCGAAGAGAAATTGGAAAGTTGCTTCGAAGCCAATTTTGAGTACATACAAGAGCTTCAACCATAGAAAGCGAGAGTGAACTACGAAATAGGCCAAGAATACGCCCGCCCCCCCCCCCCCCCGGGTACTAAAAGTTGACTCTGACGCAAAGGTAGAAGTAGGCATGGCCAACACATCCCTTGCAAGTTGCAATAGTACTCTATATTTGGTTGCATTCACATTCCAATACTCTAAAATCTCAAATGTTTGATTCTTTGCAAAATGTTCAACCTCGGACAAATATTGTTCCAATTCCGACTTAAATCCACTAGTGCATTGCCCCTTCAAATAGGAATTAAATTGGGAGTTAACCAAAGAATAAGGATTCTCATCATCATCATCTTCCACCATATTCACAACTTCACTCACACTTGGAAGTTTCTCATTTGAAGGATAAGTGTGACATAATGGCTATACAAATGACTCAAACAACCCTTAACCTTGTCTACCATATCTTCCACCTTCTTATTATCTCTAAGAAATGAATTTGAAAAGCAAACCTCCAATTATGTCATTTTTTTGGTAGGATCAAGAACAACCGCAACATACAATAACAAATTGATCTTACTTCCATCCCTCCAATACTTGCTAAACTTTTGTTTCATAGTCTTTGCCATTGTGCTCAAAGTACCATCCTCCTCCAAAATTAATTGGTTAATTTTGCTTTCAATAACAAACATTTCTTTGTAAAAAGCATTGGAAGTAACAAAGAGAGATCCCGAAAGCTTCTTAGTTGCAAGATAAAATAATTTTAAAAACCTCAAAAACAATCTACATTTTTTCCAATCCAACTTATTAGGACTTCTCCTTATGCCACCATCAACATCCTTGAAATAAGGTTCAAAATTAGAATCCACAAACGTCAAGCGGTTAAAAGTCTTCTCATACTTTTCAGAGGCCTCCAACATCAAATAGGTACAATTCTACCTAGTTGGTACATCTAGGCATACAAGGGCTTTTGAATCAAGTTTGAGTGTGGCTGCACACTTCTTAAAAACATCATGCCTATGAGGAGAAGACCTCACATATCTCACCGCAAGTCTAATGTTGGCAATAGAATCATCTATTTCTTTTAACCCATCACTCACAACGTGATTAAGAATATGTGCACAACAATGCATGTGAATGAACTCATGTTGCAAAATAGTCCCCTTCCAATCTTTGGTTATTGTTTTCAAATATTGAGTGGTAAGATTATTAGAACTAGCTTTATCAACTGTTAAGGTAAATATGCTATCAATGTTCCACTCAATCAAATACGACTTAACTTTCCTACGCAATGTTTCTTCCTTGTGATCTTCAACTTGTTGAAAATTTATGATTCTTTTTTGAAGTTTCCAATTATCATCAATGAAATGAGCAGTCAAACACATGTCACACAAATACTAAGTAGATGTCTAAGCGTCCGTAGTAAAGCAAATTCCATGACCCTTCATAGCCTTCTTTAACTTATCTCTTTCATTCTTGAATATGCTAAGCACTTCTCTAGATATGGTAGGACGAGAGAGGATTAGTGTGAATTTCAATTGCATGACATTACAAAATCTTCTAAACCCAACTCCCTCCACAAATCTAAATGACAACTCATTAATGACAACCATCTTTGCAAGAGACCTTTTATAAGCATCAAAATTAAAAGTTGTTGCTACAACCTCAATACCCTCTTCATTTTGTTTCAGTTTAAGATTTAATGTTTGTTGATCATCTCTATCCCTATTTGGATATTCTTCACAATTGGCTGTATGACTTCTCAAATTGCTAGTCCCATGAAGTCTAGTGTCAGCCAAATACTCTTTCTTGCAATATTTGCATATGGCTTTACGCTTCCCATTGGTCCCTATAACCTTATCAAAATGATCCCAAACTATGGATGGTGCTCTCTCTCCCTCCACCCTCACTCTTTCTCTTTAGGGGTCTAAAAGGCTTAGGTTCAGGTTCGAGTTCAGCTAAGGGGAGATTCATTTGAGAATTAGAGAATCCCGGAGGTAAAAGATTGATTGCGGGAGATTGAACACTATCCTCCATTTAAACTGGATTACAAAAATTACAAATTCAATTTCAATAACATAATTACAGATTTAATAATATAACAGATTCAATAACATAATAGATTTAATAATAGATTCAATCATCCTCTAACAGATTCAATAACACATATTCCACAATAGATTTAATTCCAATAACACATTTTCAATTCCAACTCTCAGATTTAACACAGATTTAATAAAAAAAAAAAAGAAAAGAAATGATAACCCTCTAACAGATTCAATAACACATATTCCACAACAGATTTTATTCCAATAACATAGATTTAATTCCAATAACACTGATTCAATTCCAACTCTCAGATTTAACATAGATTGAATAACAGATTAAAAAAAAAATGATAACCCTCTAACTGATTCAATAATACATATTCATGACAGATTTAATTCCAATAACACAGATTTAATTCCAATAACACAAATTCAATTCCAAATCTTAGATTTAACATAAATTGAATAACAGATTATTTAAAAAAAAAAGAAAAAGAAATGAACAAATAACCGTCTAATAGATTCAATAACAAATATTCCATAACAGATTTAATTCCAATAACACAGATTTAATTTCAATAACATAGAAATGAACAAATAACAGATTTAAAAAAAATAGAAATGAACAAATAACCCTCTAACAGATTCAATAACACATATTCCATAATAGATTTAATTCTAATAACACAGATTTAATTCCAATAACACATATTCAATTCCAACTCTCAGATTTAATACAAATTGAATAACAGATTTACAAAAAAAAAAAAAAAACAAAAATGAACAAATAAACTCAAAGACAGAGATGAACAAAAAAAAAATATATATATATATATAAATAAAGTCAGAGACAGAAATGAAGAGAAGGTCGGGGAGAGAAAGAGAGTCAGAAACAGAAAGGCTTACCTCTGTGAGTTGTAGAGCAGATTTGATCTTGCGAAGGTCAATCAGTCTCTTCGCCGATCGACACACACATACACACACAGATGGAAGAACAAGAGAATGAGATTAGAAGTGAGACTGCGCACAGAAAGACACAGATCTGAATGTCCACAAAAAAATCAGAGATCTGGGAGAGAGAAACAGAGAGACGCATAGCTGAGGAGAGACATTCGATCTTGTGAGGTTGATCGGTCGATCAGTCAATCTTGCGAGGAGAGAGAATCAATCTCTTGCGAGGTTGATCGGTCCAGATGAAAAATAAGAGAGTGAGAGACTGATGAGATGAGAGTGAGAGACTAAAAAAACGAGAGAGTAAGAGCTGTGCAGATGTGTTTTGAGAGTTTAGATTAGGGTTTTTGTTTGTTTGGTTTGGGTATAGATGAAGTGAAGATGAACGATTCAGATATGAAATATAATAAATAAATGTTTAATGTGGGCAAGTTGGGAGGGTGCGGTTCAAACCCGCGACCCGCTCGCAACCCGAAAATCAGACAAAATCCAAACCGCACCCGATCCCTAATGTATTTGCGAAACCGCCCATATACGTGCGGGTCGGATCGGGTATGGCGGTTTGGGCAGGTAGGATAACCCTATGCCCAGCCCTACATTCTATTAGGATACTTACGTGCAAGTTCTAATAGGTGGACTTACTATCCAATAGATCCTATGATTATTAATGGCATTTTTCATCAAACAGTATTAAAAAATGTCACTCATTGTTAATTTTCAGTGATAGTTTAAAATTTTTGTCACAAAAAATGTCACTAATTATAAGTTTTAGTGACAGTTTAAAATAATGTCACTAGTTTTCAACTTTCAGTAACAATTTGAAAAATTCGTCATAGAAAAACGTCACTAATTGTAAGTTTTTAGCAACAATTTATAAAAGTCGTGGCAAAAAAAAAAAAAAAAAAAAATCACTAATTGTCCACTTTTAGCGACTTATATTCAATAGGACTTGATGAGAATTAAGTCCAACTATTAGAACCTACTGATAATTTTTTCCATTCTATGTCTGGTTTTGTGACTCGTTTCTATGTTCCTAAACTCATTCCACAAACAATTTTACTTTAAACACAAAAGTCAAATATAAAATACGCATGAATCAACAAGATTTTACAGCATTTGTTTTTACCTACATATATAATTTTGCAATCGATTTATTTGTTCCTAGACTTATTTTGTATGAATTGATTGGTTTTCAGGGTCCTCTTACCAAGATATATCCAGATAAACTAAGACTTACAACAATACAATGCTTCTTTAGCTGCATACAATCAGCAATATGGGCAATGGTAGTTGAGAGGAACATCTCAGCATGGAAACTTGGTTGGGATCTTAACCTTCTTTTTGTGGCCTATTGTGTAAGATATCTTCTTCAACCTTTTTTTTTTTTCTTCTCATTTTTTAAATTCTTTCCTTGGGTTGAATTGAGTGTTAATGAAAATGGCAGGGTGTAATTTTCGTAGCCTTGACATACTGGTTGAGAATTTGGGTGATAGAGAAGAGAGGCCCGGTTTTTTCAGCTGCATTTAATCCATTAGCATTCATTGTTACAGCCATCTTCTCAGCAATCTTGTGGAAGGAGACCCCTCATTGGGGAAGGTCCATTTTCTCTTCTCTCAACTCTTGTTTTATGCGTTTGTGTCCATCTGATGCTAGTTGTTACTTATTTTATTTTATGTGTTTGTATGTTCATGTTCGTGTTGTGTCAATGTGAGAAATAAATTTTTCATGTTATGGCAGTGTTTGTGGAGCTTTACTGCTAGTGGGAGGCCTCTATGGTGTTTTGTGGGGAAAGCACAAAGAAGCAAAAGCCAAACCATTACTTGAACAAAAATTAGAAACAAAAGAAGCCAAATCAGTTGAACAGAAATCAGAAACAAAAGAGGAAATCGTATAGCAGTGTACAATCAAAATGCTGTGTACTCGAAAAAATAATATGTCAAGAACTTGAGTGTTGGTCACACTGTATTATTGACTTTTATAATTACCTTGTCCATGATTTCATGTCAAGGAAAAAAAAATGAAAAATTTACCAATAAATCTCATATAGGGGAATGTTGATCCATTTAATCAAAAGAATTTTCTTATGAACCAATTAATTTTTTTTATTTTTCTTTTAGAAAGTTGTATTTATTTGATTTGGATCCATTTAAGTTTAAGTGAATGTCCTTTTGTAATTTATTTTTCTAATTTTCTGATTCGTTTTTTAGATAGAAATAGAAAAGTGAGGTGTGGAAGATTCTTTTGGGGGGTTGATTTTTGTGTGTGGTTTTCTGGTGTTAATTGGAATATTGTTACATTAGAGTGCTACGTTTGGAAAAAATTCATTAAGGAATTTTTGTGTGTTACATTGATTGGAGTGTTCTGTTTGACAAAAACACACTAAGGAGTTTTTTTTACAATGTTACATTGTTACGTTTGAAAAAAAATACACTATGGAATTTTTATAGTGTGTTACACTAGGTGTTACTGAGAGGGTAATTTATATGGTTAAATTGGGCCGAGCTGGGCAATGGGCCGTTAATGGGCCAGAATAAGAACAGCAGAGTGAAAGGAGCCCAAAACCCAGAAGTTAGTCCGGTCTGAATGAGACTTGAAGATTATTTCGGACTAAAAATACTTTGTGCTTAGACCGGTCTAAGGTTACTTTGAAGTTAGTTCGGTCGCCAAAGTTAGACCGGTCGCAGGCATAGCGCGGATAGCTCGGTAGGACCTAGCTAATTGTTAGCACGGTTCAAACAACATAGTTAGCACGGTTTGGGCAGGAAGAGCCGAGGTAGAGCAGTGAAGGAGGGGACCAAACTATCGATAGTTCGGTCTACTCCGTGGCTCGGCATGGCCATGCTTACTTCGGTCATGGTAGTTCAGACATGGTAAAACCATCTCACTTGGTTTAAGCAGTGAGGGGGGTGTTGAAGGATAAGCATTATCCTTCAAGGAGTATGAATCCTAGGAGGACTCTGCATGAAGGAGTAGAAGTCCTACTAGGATTGTGCCACACGAAACCTATAAAAGTTCACAAACATCACCTATGGATGGGTGTAACGCCGAGAGCCGAGCCGAGCCTGTTGCCGGCTCTCGCCTCGGCTCCGCTCGGCGAGCCTGCGTCAAGCTGAGAGAGCCGAGCTCGATCGAGCTCGCTCTGCGCCTCGGCTCCGAGCTCGGCTTTGCTCTAACTCGAGCTCTATCTTCTTTTTATTTTTTTTTTTTTTTTATTATTATTTATTATTATATTTTATTTTAAAAAATATTTATTTTTTATATTTAATATATATAATATATATATTTATATATTATATATAATATATATATTTATATATTATATATTTATATATTATATATTTATATATATATTAATATATTATATATATATTATATATATTATTATATTATATTTAATATTTAAATGTAAACCGAGCCATAAGTTGAGCTGAGGCTCAGCTTCTATACGGCTCAATAAGCAAAGCAAGAAAGCGAGGCTCGCTTACTAAACCGAGCGAGAGCTGCAGCCGGGCGAGACGGCCGAGCCCGAGGCTGCTCATGAACAATTTCGGTTCATTTGCAGCCCTACCTATGGAGAGGTAACACAACTTTGTTTTCTGAATACACAGAGCTTTTGTCTATTTGTCAAGCTTACTGACTTAGGCATCGGAGAGGTTTCCAGCACACACCTGCCGGCTAGCTCACATTTGTGTTTTCAGGTGATAAAACGACGACATAAGGAGGAACGTAGACTTGATCAACAGGATTATACGAGAAGGTTTATTTCTTTCCCGTAGAATTGGCGCCGTCTGTGGGAATTCAAACAAGAACAAAACCTCTTGATCAAGCTTTTCCTCTCGAAAATCAATGGCGCACAATGAAGATTTTCTGTAATCCGCCATTGATGGAAAAACACCCGAGAGAGGTGCGAGACGTGAAGGTCTACCTCTTATCCCTCCTATGGCGGACTTGGAGCCACACAAACAGAATCCCAAGAGGGATACAAGGGGAAGAAGGCGGACTAACAGCCCCCATCATTCTCGTTCGCAAAGTCCAGAGAGACAAGGGCGGAGGATTGATCCTCAGGCTTTGGAGGATCGCGTCAAGGAGCAGGATGAGTTGATACGTCGGATGGCGGCGGACATGGAATCTCTAAGGCGCCAGGTGAAGAGAAAAGGAGTGACGACAGGAGAGGGGCGCACAAACAGGACACCCCTTCGCCACTCGGAAGGTCGTAGTAGGAATACCACACCCTCTCAAGCAGAGAGTAGAAGCCTCAGGACAGGCAATACGCAATCTAGATCATCCAGAACTCGTCACTCCAAGTCTGAGAGGACGAGATCTGAGAGGTCATACACCGAGGGAAGCACGTATTGGCCCTCACATACGCACTAAACGAGGTCCAGACAGACAGAGTTGCCCAGATCGTCCGACCTACGAACCGTGCTAGAAGAGAAGGCACGATGAAAGGAGGACGCCAGGGCACGTGATTCGCATAGAGTTTTTGCCTTACAACGGTTGGCTCCTCGGACACACGGAAGCGTCGAGGTTGGAATGCCAATACCGCGCCCTGCCTACGAACCAACGGACAAGGCATTGGCAAGGCTGCAGACCTCATCGTTCGTTCCAGCAATAGAGAATGCACCCCTACCATCAGGCTTCCTTCAGCCCAAGTTTACTACATATGAGGGGAAGACGGACCTCTACTCACACTTGAGCCACTTGAGCCAGGTCATGGCTGTATACCGGCGAAACGAGGCCTTGATGTGCATCCTCTTCCCATCTAGCCTTGGCGACCTAGGCTTGACTTGGTTCGAGAAACTTCCAGAGGGCAGCATAGCCTCTTGGGCGCAATTGGTGGAGGCGTTCGTGACAAGGTTCCGAACAAACGCTAAAACCCCGGTGGAGATCGACCAGCTACTCTTCATCAACATAGGAGACAAGAAGACCCTAAGATCCTACAATAGTCGCTACTAGGAGACCTTCAACCAGATTGGGGACTGTCCCACCAATCTCACCATTGCACAGTACAAGAGAGGCCTTCCAGTCGGGAATAGACTAAGGGACTCAATCACCATGACACCACCCCTCACCATGGACGCCCTGATGGAGAGAGTGCATCAGCACATCAGGGTGGAAGAGGATGGCGCACGTGCCAAAACAAAATCTGGCATGACCACAGTACCAAAAAAGAAGGCCTCAGCAAAGGTCAACGCGGTAGATCATCCGAACAGAAACGGATGTGACAGGCGAGACAACAGAGACGACCAGGATAAAACATGGTTGAAAGTCCGCACTGCCATAACCATGGTCTTCAAGAAACCGATCTACCGAATTCTAAGTGAAATAAGAGACGAGCCTTTCGTCAGATGGCTTGTTAAGCTAGGAGAGGCCCATAAAGACTATGACGAAAGATCACGGTGCACCTTCCACAAAGAAAAGGGGCACCGCACTGAGAATTGCACGCCATTAAGACAGCACCTGGAAGAGTTGGTGGCAGAAGGCCACCTAGATAAATACATCGAAGGAGGGGCGTAACTAGCCCCCCAAGACCATAATAACCCTAATGGAATGCCAATCGACGCCCCACCTCAAGGCATTATCAATGTGATACATGGAGTCTTTGAACCTGAGCATGTATGCGAGCTTAGGGGATCAATCAAAAAGGCTGAACACTTAAGAGAGGTGCTAAGTGCCCAACCTGCTATCAAAAAGGGGAAGACAGAGGCCGCAAACGTCATGTCTTTTTCGGATAAAGACTTGGAACGGATATATTTCCCTCACAATGATGCCCTGGTCGTCACTCTCCGAGTCAAGGATTTTGACGTCAAGCGGATTCTAATTGACTAGGGTAGTTCATGTGAAATCATGTACTACGAAACATTTAAACAACTGAAGCTACAAGACAAAGACTTGGCACCTGCCGTATTTCCCCTAATTGGATTCAACTCCATGCCGGAATGGCCCATCAGCAAAATAATTCTTCCAGTCAGAGCAGGAAGCATGATGAAACAAGTGGAGTTCTGGGTATTGAAGGTCTCCTCTACTTACAACATCATCTTGGGCAGAACATGGCTGCATGCCATGTGATCGGTGGCGTCATCCTACCACCAAGTAATACGGTTCCCCAATGACACCGGGGTAATAGAAGA
The DNA here is from genome assembly GCA_025200525.1 of Camellia lanceoleosa. Lineage (NCBI taxonomy): Eukaryota > Viridiplantae > Streptophyta > Magnoliopsida > Ericales > Theaceae > Camellia > Camellia lanceoleosa. The sequence goes on along the minus strand of CM045766.1, from coordinate 109,967,284 downwards.
AGTCTATGGAGATCAGATCATGTCGAAGCAATGCTTCGTCACGGTGAATGGCAGCCGCGCTGCCAAAGGGTACGTTTATTCGGTGGAAGAACTTGAGAGCAATGAACTATTTATAGATGTCGGCAAAGCAGCTGATCAGAAAGCGGTGGAAGACTTGGTAGAGGTAAGAATAGATGAAAAGAACCCGGATAAGTTCTTTTTACTCGGTTCGTCGTTGTCCAGCACTGAAAGATTAGAGGTATTGGAATTTTTGACCTCTAACATCGAAGTGTTCGCCTGGACACCATACGACATGTCAGGCATTGAGCCCAACTTCATCTGCCACCAACTCAATGTCCACCCATCCGCCAGACCAATCATTCAACGCACACGCAGATCGGCACTCCACCATGCTGAGATAGTGGCGGAAGATGTAGGAAACCTGCTGGAGGCAGGAGCAATTAGAGAAGTGCACTACCCAAGATGGATCTCCAACACAGTGGTAGTGCCAAAGAAGAATGGCAAGTGGCGTGTCTGCGTCGACCACAAAACAGTCAACAAGGCGTGCCCAAAAGACAGCTTTCTTCTACCACGGATAGATCAACTGGTAGACCTAACGGCGGGGCACAACCGACTTAGCTTTTTGGATGCATACAAAGGCTCCCACAAAATCGCCATGCATGAACCAGACCAGGAGGTCACATCCTTTACAACTCCAAGAGGATTGTACTGTTACAAGGTCATGCCCTTTGGCCTAAAGAACGCAGGGGCGACATTCCAACGGATGGTCACCAAGATGTTTGAACCATTGTTAGGCAGAACAATGGAGGCTTACATCGACGACATGGTGGTCAAGAGCAAGGATGAGAATGACTATCTCAAGGACCTAGGCGAAATGTTTGAGATACTGAAAAAGCACAAGTTGCGCCTCAATGCGTCCAAGTGTGCATTCGGAGTGGGATCTGGCAAATTTCTGGGCTTCCTGGTGACCAATCGGGGTATAGAAGGAGACCCCTCTTAGATCAAAGCAATCCAGGATTTGGAAAGACCAAACTCAGTAAAAGAAGTGCAGCATCTCACCGACATTGCAGCTGCGCTCAATCGGTTCATAAGCCAGTCATCAGACAGACTACGACCATTCTTCCATGCGCTAAAAGCCAAGTTTGAGTGGGACGGAGAATGCGACCACGCTCTGGAAAGCTTAAAGGAATATATGTCCTCTCTACCACTGCTTGTCACCCCAGTACCTGGAGAGGAACTCTTCCTGTACCTAGCAGTCTCTTAGCACGCAATTAGAGCAGTACTGGTCCATGCAGGAGGGATCCAACATCTGCCCATCTACTATGTTAGCAAGACATTGCTGGGAGCCAAAACAAGGTACTTGCCACTGGAAAAAATGGCTCTGGCCTTGATGATGGCCTCAAGGAAGTTGTCGCATTATTTTCACGCCCACACCATAATCGTCCTCACAGCCTTTCCATTAAAAGCCCTCTTTGAAAGGGCAAACTTTTCTGGACGAATTCTGAATTGGGCAGTAGAATTGGGACAATTCGACATCAAGTTCCAACCCAGAACTGCGATAAAGGCTCAAGCTTTGTGCAGACTTTGTCGCAGAATTCACCCCAGGAAGCCATCATGTCTGCCCAATCGACCTTACGAAAACAACCGAACTAGGGATGGAAGTTGACATCGGAATAACGCAACCCCTGGTGCAAGTTACCCAGTCAGGTCCCAAGGCAGACCAAAGCAAAGTAAGGGAGGAAGACGCAAACCATGCTACACCAAGTCAAGACTCACCAACAAACAAAGACTTGGTACAATCAAATAGCGAGGGACAGACGGCAAGCATGGACCTTGAAGAAGACACCAGCAACATGGAGGATCCCAAGGCATCATCTGATCCCTCAACTTGCTAGAAGTTGTTCGTTGGAGAGATGTGGAAGCTCTTTGTGGATGGAGCATCCAACCGGCATGGAGCAGGGCTCGGCATAGTCCTCATCTCTCCAGATGGCCTAGTGGTGGAGCAAGCAATCAACCTTGGCTTCCCAGCATCAAACAACGAAGTGGAGTATGAAGTGCTTCTTGCAGGCCTCCAATCAGCATTCTTCATGAAGGCCACCGAGCTAATAGTTTACAGCGACTCACAGCTCGTGGTAAACCAAATATCTGGCGACTACGAAGCAAAGGATGACAAGATGGCCAAATACTAAGAGTTGGTCAGAACAGAGATCAAAAAATTTGAAGTGGTCAGGATAGAACAAATCGGCAGGGAGGAAAACAGCAGAGCGAACGAACTAGCAGTCTTTGCCTCAATGGTAGACACTTCCATTCCTCATCCATTGTTGATCGACTACCTTCCTAGACCAAGCATTGAAGACCCCGAAGCAGAAGAGGTATGTTGCGCAGAGCTAGGCCCCTCTTGAATGGATCCCATCATCCTGTTCTTAAAAGATGGCATCTTACCAGAAGGGAAGAAAGAGGCCAACAGAATAAGAGCAAAGTCGCAGCGATTTTGGCTCTCCCCATCTCTAGCATTATACAAGAAGTCGTTCTCAGGATCCTACCTAAAGTGTGTTCATCCCAGGAAAGTGGAAGCATTCTTATTCGAAATACACGAGGGCGTATACGGAAGCCATCAAGGAGGAAGATCATTAGCATACAGAGCAATTTCGCAAGGATATTGGTGGCCATACATGCAAGCAGACTCAGAAAAGTATGTCAAAAAGTGCGAAAAGTGTCAAAAGTTCGCACACCAAATACACCAACCTGCCAGAGAACTTCTACCCCTAACCAGCCCATGGCCCTTCGCAATGTGGGGACTGGATATAATAGGACCACTTCCAATAGCACCAGGGAACAGAAAGTTCTTCCTTGCAGCAACCGACTACTTCACAAAATGGGTGGAAGCAAAAGCCTTGGTGTCAATCAAGGAAAAAGATGTGAAAAAGTTTGTCTGGCAGAATATCATCACTCGATTTGGCATACCAAAGGCACTAATATCAAACAACGGCACTCAGTTCGACGGCAGAATCTTTAGAGGCTTTTGTGAAGAATACAAGATAGAGTTCTACAATTCTACACCGGCATATCCCCAAGCAAATGGATAGGCAGAAGCATCAAATAAGGTAGTCTTTGATGGATTAAAGAAAATGTTAGAAAGAGCAAAAGGCAAGTGGGCAGAAGAATTCCCTCATGTTTTATGGGCTTACCGCACCACGCCCCGACGATCAACAGGAGAAACGCCATTCTCCTTAGCTTACGGCATGGAAGCAGTAATCCCACTAGAAGTTGGCCTCCCCACAATTCGAAGCGAGAATTTTGATCCAGACTTGAATGGCGAAGCCATAACATTGGAGCTCGACCTTGCAGAGGAAATAAGAGAAAAAGCACTGGTTCACATTGCCTCATACCAACAAGAGTTATCCAGGAAATACAACAAGACAGTTCATCCAAGGCAATTCAAGGTCGGAGCTTGGGTATTGCGCAAAGTGATGGGAAACACCTTGGTGCCCGGAGATGGCAAGTTAGGGCCTAATTGGGAAGGACCTTACAAAGTGGTTGGATTAGCAGGCAAAGGGACATACCACTTAGAAGATGAGGACGGCAAGACAATTCCCAGGCCATGGAATACTGCCAATCTCAAGTTATTTTATTTTTAGCTTTTTTCTTTTTTAAGTATGTGTAATTTTTTCCCTTTCTCAATAAAACAAATAGTTATCTTTTCAGGATAAACATTTTTCTCTGTAATAGTTTGCTTTAGTAAATTAGTGAATCAGGGGCATAACCAAACGTTTTATTCTAAGTTGGCTGGAAAAACTAATTTAGAGGTTGGCTGGATTAAACCAACACCCCTCTTGAGCCCAGGATAAGGATCCAGGCTGCAGGACGTTTGGTCGCAATAACCAAACATTTTATTCTAAGTTGGCTGGAAAAACTAACTTAGAGGTTGGCTAGATCAAACCAACACCCCTCCTAAGCCCAGGATAAAGATCCAAGCTAGAGGACGTTTGGTCGCAATAACCAAACATTTTATTCTAAGTTGACTGGAAAAACTAACTTAGAAGTTGGCTGGATTAAACCAACACCCCTCATAAGCCCAGGATAAAGATCCAGGCTGCAGACGTTTGGTCGCAATAACCAAACATTTTATTCTAAGTTGGCTGGAAAAACTAACTTAGAAGTTGACTGGATTAAACCAACACCCCTCCTAAGCCCAGGATAAGGATCCAGGTTGCAGGACATTTGGTCAGAATACCCAAACATTTTTTCTAGGTTGGCTAGAAAAACCAACTTAGAGATTGGCTGGATTAAACCAACTTTTGTTACTCTTCAGCCGAAATAAGGGTATGGCTGAAGAGTAGTTGGCTGGATTAAACCAACTTTTGTTACTCTTCAGCCGAAGTAAGGGTATGGCTGAAGAGTGGTTGGCTGGATTAAACCAACTTTTGTTACTCTTCAACCGAAGTAAGGATATGGCTGAAGAGTGGTTGGCTGGATTAAACCAACTTTTGTTACTCTTCAGTCGAAGTAAGAGTATGGGCTGAAAACGTGGTTTGCCGAATTAAGCTCTCTATACTCTTCAGCCGACGTTATTATATCGGCTAAAGAATGGTTGGCTGAGTAGTCCTAGTCAGATTGATAAGTTAGAACCGGAATAAAATATTTAGACCGAGTTAACAGTTGGAGCAAAAAGATCATAAAAAAAAACATTACAAGTACAAGCATAACAATCAAACCAGAATAACAGTTAGAGCAAGAGAAGATGATTTTCATTGATCAAGTTGAAAGAGCAAGTACAAAGGAGGGGCCGTAGCCCGGTTACAAGTCCAAAATAAAAGAAAAAAAAAAGAAAATTACAAAATCAGCTGAAAAGATCCTCCAGATCGGCATCAACATCAACACAAACACCGGTGTCAGAGGTTAGAGCAGTCTTGGTTTGAAGCTCGGTCTCTATTGGAAGCACGGTTTCGGTTGTCAAGTCATCAACCATTGGCTCCAACCGAGCTGATTGATCATTTGTTTGCCCATTGACAACCGGAGTTTCAGTTTGTTCATTTTCTTCATCGTCATCAGACGCCTCAAGAAATTGCTTCTGGAGATCGATAGCATATTCCGCCAGTGAGGCCGGAATGAAATACTGTGGAGCATTGTAGACCTCGGTGCCAGAACCACAACCGAGCTACTCCACAGCACCTTGCCAGCCACACTTGAAGAACAAATTCTTGGCGGTCTCACATTGTGGAATGTAGAGGGCCTCCGCCTCCTTGAAACCTTCAACATTGGCACCATTCGCCTTCTCCTTCAGCTCGGCGATCTCAGCGTCTTTTTTCCCTTCGAGCTTGACTAGCTCACGAAGGTGCTTATCTTTCATCACGGCCAATGCCTTCTGTTTGTCGGCTTCAGCCGAGGTAACTAGTCCGGTTAGACGAGCTACCTCGGCCTCTAGCTCGGCTGTCTCTTGTTGGGACTCTTTTAGTTTGGCGGTCTTGGCTTTGGCTTCTGCCATGGCCTGCCTTGCTGTTTTCCTGAGCTCCAACACCTTTTGATGGGCAATTTGGCTCTTTTGGAGAGACTGAAATGAATGGAGAGAAATCAATGACAAAACCGAACTGAAAGTTAGCAAAAATTGAAAGACAAGAGGGGCATCTTACCAGGATCATGGATTTGGTGGCCGATCAGATGGCCCTCAGTTCGGTCAGGTTCTGGTGGTGTTCCATGTCTGCTGAAAGGCAAACACACTTGGTAAGGTTGAATGCCATCAAGTGATCCTTCTCAGCAACCACCAAATCGGTATCTTGGATATCTCGGTTCTAAAACTTGAGCTTGGGTGCCCACCTGGAGGTAGCCCGGTCAGAAGGCTTCGGTTGTAGACTTGGTGGATGGGTGGTTTCGTCTTCATCCGCTAGACGCTGCTCGGTTGGCGTAGTCCGGACGCGCTTGGATGGGCGTGATGAAGAAGGCTGTTGAGAAGGATGGGCTACAACGGTCTGCTGTGTTTGGGGTGGTGGCGGTACTTCGGCTCTGTTTGTTTCGGTTAGCAGGGCCCTGACTCTGGTTTTTTTAGCCATTTCTTGTTCGGTTGTTAGGGGGACTAAGTTAATTTCTGGCAAGGTTGGGTCCGGTGTAGGAGCGGCTTCCAACAAAAAATCAGTTACTCTGGCTTTAAAGCGACCGCTGTATCGGTATGTCGGCTTAAAATTAAGAAGTTTGGCCCAACTTCTTTCTGGAAAACGTAGTGCGGCGCGGAGTGTGTCCAAGTTAGGGTAATCAGACAGGATTGAAGATGGGTCAAGATAATGAAAACAAACTGTTAGTTCGATTCAGGAGCAGGTAACCGAAATAAAAGAGAAGCATGAAAGGAAACCGAAGTAAGTTATACCGGGGATTCCTTTGTTCCAGTTTATACTTCGGCCTGGGATCTAGGCTTGGTGGTTTTCAAAATTCTCAGATACCCAGAAGAAGTCGTCATCATTTAAATCTTTATCCGATGTGTCCTTTATTATTTTCTCTCGACGACGGCGTATTCTTAAGTAATAGACCCAACCGTCTTCTTTTGATCCTATGGAGTATTGGTGGAATATTTTGGCTAGACCAAGGTTAAGACCGGCATGGCGGTTTAGTTCGGCTATTCCCATTATTATACGATAAGAATTGGCGGAAAGCTGGGTGGGTCATATTCTGGTTTGTCTGAGGAATTCACAGATCAAGGGTTGGACGGGGAATCTTAGTCCGGTTTCTATTATTGAAAGGAGGGTGAAAGGTACATAGCCTTCTTTCCCCCATGGAACGATATCTTGTTCGGCCAGAATGAGTTGGACGTCATCAGGTATATTGTAATCTTTGCGGAATTCGGCAAGACCGCCAGGTGTATTTACTAAGAATCTATACTTCCCCATTTATTTTATAAGTTATAAATAAATTAGTTCGGTTGGAAAATTGTGCTCAGTAGCTCGGTTGAGCACGCAGAGGAATGCCTGGGCAACCTGAGTCTGCAAAGTGGAAAACAAAAGGTGTTAAGCACAGATCGTTGACCGTGCTACAATATCAAAGCAAAGAGAAAAGAAGTCGTACTTCGGCTATGTGGGATGCTACAGGCTCTATCTCGGTTTCAAGAAAATTCTTGGTAGCTCGAATTGAATAAGGGGTTCGATAGCTCGGTTTGTGTATGGGGTTGGTTATCTCGGTTTGAACTACGGGTTTTGTTACCTCGGTCGAGCCTCTAAGGGCAGCTTTCTTAGCTCGGTTTCAAACTAAGAAAGCTGGCTTAGCCCCGAAGACCTAGCTCGGTCAAAGGCTAAGGTTTCCAGTATACTAAGTTCAGACTTAGTTCGGTTCGTTTATCTCGGCTAAAGTAAATCAGAAGATAGTGACTTACTAAAACTATTGATATGTTCACAAGTTCTAGTTCGGTTATGGTCTGAATAGATCTACATATAGCACAAATAGTATCCTAGTTCGGTTGGGACATGTTTATGGATCAAAATAGTGTTCTACAGATTAATTCATTAAGTTCATAGGGTTCTTATGAAGATTTTTTTCCAGAAAAGTGCAAGATCAGTGGAAAATAGAAGCAAAAATGTGTTTTGCTAAACATATGAAACAAGCTACAGTGGATTGAGTAAAAAGCAAAAAAAAAAAAGAAAAAAGGAAAACGAACTTGAGCAGCTTACCTGGTCAAAAAAACACGAAGAAGATGGAAATGGAAGTAGATACAACAGCAAAGGCACACAGCTTCTTCAAAGTGCAAAAATGAAGAACAAGAAGAACTCAGAAGAGAGAGAGAGAGAGAGAGAGAGAGAGAGAGAGAGAGAGCTTGAACAGTAAAATGATTGATTCAAAGGGCGAAAGAGGTGTTTTGGAATGTAGAAAGGACGAAAAAGCGTGGGACTGTTCAAATTTTGTGGAGTACGAGGGCGGCGTGACAGCTGCGAAGGACCAATCAGAGGCTGCCACGTGTCATTGGAATGGGAAACGATTCAGTTGCTGTGATTGAAGAGACGTTTTGACCGGACAGATGCAGCTTGGTTTAAGTTAGCTCGGCTGGATAGGCTAAAAGAGTTTTTTTAGCTTGGTTGCAAAGGCTAAAAGAAGTTTTTTAGCTCGGCTGGAAAGGCTTAAAAGTTTTTTAGCCCGGCTGTTAGCTCGGCCGATATGCAAGTAATCCCTATCATGCTTTGCCGATGGAATTAAGGGGCAATTGAGGGAGTAATTTATATGGTTAAATTGGGCCGAGCTGGGCAATGGGCCGTTAATGGGCCAGAATAAGAACAGCAGAGTGAAAGGAGCCCAAAACCCAGAAGTTAGTCCGGTCTGAATGAGACTTGAAGATTATTCCGGACTAAAAATACTTTGTGCTCAGACCGGTCTAAGGTTACTTTGAAGTTAGTTCGGTCGCCAAAGTTAGACCGGTCGCAGGCATAGCGCGGATAGCTCGGTAGGACCTAGCTAATTGTTAGCACGGTTCAAACAACATAGTTAGCACGGTTTGAGCAGGAAGAGCCGAGGCAGAGCAGTAAAGGAGGGGACCAAACTATCGATAGTTCAGTCTACTACGTGGCTCGGCATGGCCATGCTTACTTCGGTCGTGGTAGTTCGGACATGGTAAAACCATCTCACTTGGTTTAAGCAGTGAGGGGGGTGTTGAAGGATAAACATTATCCTTCAAGGAGTATGAATCCTAGGAGGACTCTGCATGGAGGAGTAGAAGTTCTACTAGGATTGTGTCACACGAAACCTATAAAAGTTCACAAACATCACCTATGGAGAGGTGACACAACTTTGTTTTCTGAATACATAGAGCTTTTGTCTATTTGTCAAGCTTACAAACTTAGACATCGGAGAGGTTTTCGGCACACACCCGCCGGCTAGCTCACGTTTGTGTTTTTAGGTGATAAAACGACGACGTAAGGAGGAACGCAGACTCGATCAACAGGATTATACGAGAAGGTTTATTTCTTTCCCGTACAGTTACAATTGAAAAAATATAGTAAAGAGTTTTTGTGTGTTGCATTGATTGAAGTATTACGTTTGAAAAAATTACACTAACGAGTTTTTTTGGAAATTTTTTTTTTTTTTTTGATCAGCAAAAAAAAGAAACTTTATTGATGAAGAAGCTATATACAAGCGAAGAACTTACATCAATAAAGCACAGGAGTGCAACAAGTATCGTAGCTAAACTCAACAATCCCAACTAGATTGGCACCGAAGAGCTAACCCAATCATATGCCAGCACATCACCCAAGATTGGAGAGAGTCCAATCAAACAGCCAAGAAAGAAAAAGAAAACAGAAAAAACAAAACACTCAACCAAACAAGCAAAAACAACTCTGCAACAGCAACAAAACCTAGCAGCATCTTTGCATTCGCAAAAAACTAGTAGCAGCAGCAACAAAACTGAGTCCCTACTTCACCTAATAACGTACTTGATTCAAATTCTCCACAATATCGTGCACTGAATAAGGGATTGCAAGCAACCCAGACTTCACCCACAATCCAATCCTTACCTTTACAATTTCACCAAGCTCTCCATGTTCGATTGCCTCCCATGAAAAACACAATCATTTCTTAACCTCCATGTCGACCACAACATTGCAACTAGTACAAGCCGCCAAATCTTCCTAACTGTCTTCTCAAATTGTGTTCCCAGCCACCATAGAAACACTCTATCAACAGTAGCAAGTGTGACCCAAGATAAGCCTTACCAATTTAGCAGAGAGGACCAAACCTTCCAAACCTTAGAGCACTGCAATAGAATATGATCCACTAATTCTTCTTCCAACATACAGAAAGGGCATAGATTCTCCACACTGCTACTCACAGCCCCAAACCTGTTTAACATACCAGTTGCTTTCACCCTTCCTCTCCATGCCAAACAACTCAAGAACTAAGCTTTTAGTGGAGCTACACCTTTCCAAATCAACCTAGGGACCTGCAATCTAGGACCTTGATTCGACTTATACCATTCTCTTATTGCTACCACAGTAAACTAACCATCCAGGGATACATTCCACCTAATTGAGTCTTTCAGCCCCACATTAAGCCCAGGAGCATCTCTTATCAATACTTGCAGCCTACTAACCTCTTCTTCCTCCCAAGCAAGAAGTGGTCTTTTAAACAGTAACTTCCAAACCCCTAAGTTATCCCTCATTTGCATAAAAGAACTCAATGACCTTTCTTTTTCCATAGATAATTGAAACAACCTGGGAAATTCCACTTTCAATTAAAGGTTTCCAAACCATCTGTCATGCCAAAAATCAATCCTACACCCATTGCCAATCACAGTCTTACAATTGGACACAAAAAAAAAAAAAAAAATCAAATAGTCCAAAGTTAGACCTTTACACACTAAGTATGTCACCCCAGACAATAGATTCATTGCCAATCCCTTCCATCACTGGTAGCCATCTACCTCCTACTCTCCCATACATGCTTATAATTACTTTTTTCCACAGTGAATTATCTTCCACCCCATACCTCCACCATCACCACCACTTAGCTAACATAAAGTCATTTATGTCTTTCACCCTTCTTATGCCTAGCCCTCCCTGTTCTTTGCTTAGAGTTACATTTTTCCAACACACTAAATGAATTTTCCTTCTTATCTCTGAGCTGTCCCACAGAAATGATGCCTTCAACTTATCAATTTCCTTTGTTACTCCTTTAGGTAGTTTGAAGATGGAAATATAAAATCTAGGAAGGCTATCTAGAAAAGATTTTATCAATGTTAACCTGCCAGCAAAGGACAACATCTTTCTCTTCCATAGAGCTAATTTGGCGTTTGCTTTCTCCACCATAAGTTGCCAAGTCTTCGTTCTTCTTGGATCCCAAGTAGTAAGCCCAAGTACTTGAGAGGCAACCTCTGATATAGGCACTTCAATTTTGAAGCAAAGGCTTTGACCATTTCATCACAAACCCCAACTCCACACACCACATTTTTATGGAAATTTATCTTAAGTCGTAACATAAGCTCAAAGCATCTAAAGGTTCTTTTGACAATCACAATCTCCTCCCACTTTGCTTCGCGAAATAGGATAGTATCATAGGCAAACTAGAGATGAGACAACTTCAAACCACCTGGCCTAATAGTAGCTCCCTTTGATAATCCCAAAGCTTTTGCCCTTTCCAATAACATGTTAAGTTCCTTAGCTGTTATATTAAACAACAAAAGGGATAAAGGATCACCTTGCCTTAATCCCTTTTGTGGATAGAACTCTTCGATTGGCGATCCATTAACAAGTACTGAAATCCTTGCCATTGTGACACAAGTTCATATCCAACCCAACCATCTATCCCCAAGCCCAATATTTGCCATCATAAAAAACAAATACTCCCAGTTAACCGAATCATAAGCTTTTTCAAAATCCAGTTTGAGTATCACACCCATTATTTTGGACTTTTTCCACCAATCCACCACCTCATTAGCAACCATTACCCCAACAAAAATGTTCCTACCTCCCAAAAAGGCAGTTTGCACTTCACTAATCACATCTGGTAAGATCTTTTGCAATCTTTTTGAAAGTACCTTAGCCAATACTTTATATACTACACCTACCAAACTTATAGACATGCAATCAGCCAAACTTGAGGGGTTGATCTTTTTCGAAATAAGGGTGACAAATGAGCTATTGAGCCCAATGACCAGCTTACTATTAATATAGAACTCCTACATGAATTGGAATAGGTTTCTTTTCATATACGTCCAACATTTCTGAATGCACGCCATGTTAAACCCATCCAGTCCTTTATTCCCATCACAACCTTTTACTAAATCCCATACTTCTTCCAGTGTGAATTCCTTTTCAAGAAGCTCCACCGCTTTTGCATTACTAACTTTCACAAAGCAACTAGACAATTTTGGTCTAGATGGCCAATCCTCCGAAAATGCCTTAGCACTTCCTGTCTCACCAGATCTGGATCTTCAATGCTAACTCCATCAATTACCACTGACTCCACCAAGTTCCTTCTTTGTCTTTGACTAGCAATTATATGAAAGAACCTAGTATTTCTATCCCCATTTTGAGCCCAGTTCAATCTAGATTTGTGGAACCAAATTCTTTGTCTTTGGAATGTTGCGTTGTTACGTTGAGAAAAGTACATTAAGGAGTTTTTTAGTGTGTTGCATTGGAGTATTACGTGCACAATAAGGAGTTTTTGTATGTTACATTGATTGGAGTGGTACGTTAAGAAAAGTATATAGGAGTTTTTGTTTAAAATGTTATGTTGTTATGTTTGAAAAAAGTACACTAAAAATTTTTTTAGTGTGTTACATTGGAATGTTACATTTTTTTAGTGTTTCATTAGAGTGTTACGTTTGAAAAAATACACTAAATTTTCTTTTTCTTTTTCTTTTTTTTTTTTTTGAAGTGTTATGTTTAGTAATTTGAACATTATGATAAAACTCACATTTGTCCTTCAATACATAATATATGCACATTTATATTTGGCCCTTTATGTAATTCATACTAGAATGAGACCTTTGGGTTTATACGAGAAAAAAAAAAAAAAAAAAAAGAATCAAACAATTCATAAAATCACTATTTGAAATTTATTGATACTTCATCGAAAAAAAAAAATTGTAGATACATTTAACATTACTACTGCCTCCTACCGAGAAACTGGAATCCAGTATTGGAGCCCCGCATCGAACTATAAAACCCCAAATTTTGACTTAACAAAGCGAAGCCTGCGAGATTTTAAATTTTGAATTTTTGAAATCCTCACTCACAATGCTATAGAGACTAATCCAAAAATTCAAATTCTTTAGAAAATCCTCGCTATTTTAATTTCTACGTTGAGAAGTCATGAGACATCTACTATATAGCATTACATAAACATCAAATTTCTTAACGTTGTGTTTGGTTAAGGGATTTAAGAAAGGATTTGGAAAGGAAAAGAGAAAAGATAAGCGAAATGAGAATAAAATATATCTACGTTTCACCTAGTTTCACACACCTTTTATCTTTCCATTTCTAAATCCCCTAACCAAACACAGTATAAAAGACACACTCAATTTGAATGAGAGAAAGTTGCATTCAAATGGTTAAGTCACTAGATTCAAGTTCGTGCTTAGGAACCAAAAACCAGTATGTTGTGCATTCAAACAAATAGATGATACATACTAATGTTCTTAAAATCGGGCAGGCCTATTCGACCAGTCCAAGATCCAGTCCGGGTACACCCTTAAATCCATTTCCTTTGAAAAACCGACTTCTTTTAACGAAACCAGTGAAAACCATGGATAAACTAGCTTAACTACCAAACCAAAGCTGCGCGGAGCAAACCAACCAAACTTCTATACATCAAAAATAAGTTGCTGAGAGGGATCAAACTCAACACCTTGCACACTAATTGGTATTTAAATGTTACACATTTGACTTGTTAATATACAATTTATTAGGCTATTTATTTATATTATTTTATAATTTTATATGATTGTGTATTTATATATATTTTGAGTGTTTGTATATATTAGAAATAATATATTTTAATATTATATTATTAATATAAAGGAATATGTTTTGTAACTCGAAACTCATTGCCCCGAATGGCTCGAATGTCAGAAACGACGTCATTTTGATTTTTTTTTTTTCTTCCACTTCTCGTTGCTCTCTCAAAGGTTGAGAACCAAACCCAAACAAACAGAGAGAAAAAGAGAAATAGAGAAGGAGGAACTGAAGAGAAGGAGAGGAAGGAAGAGGAAGAGAGGACGTCAGAGATGATTTTGCCGACCGAATGGGAAGTCGCGATCCAGCCATATCGGAGACGGAGAAGGAGAATGGGTTTGATTTTTCTTTAAAAAATCACATCTCACATTAACTAAATAAAAAATAAAAAATGTTGCTGTTTTGGTCTTGTTTTTGCTGAAATTGCTACTATTTTGGTGTTGTTATGTGAACCCCTCTCTCTCTCTCTCTCACACACACACACACACACATTTATAGTAGGTGTTTAGGAAGTTACTATTTTAGTAGGCTATTTTAATAGGCTAAAATATTTGTGTTTGAAAATATAGTTAGATTTTTTTGCAGTTGAATGTGGTGTTTGTGAGAGAAAAAAGTGAAATGATTATGGATTTGATATGACATTTTGTCTTATTGGCTATTTTATCCTATTTTATCTTTTTGTGAATTTTAGTTCAAAAAGAAAAAAATTAGCCTTTGCCAAACAAGGCCATAATGTGCGATGGATTTGTGTCAAGCTTGGGTTCAATTTCGATTTTGAAACCCACTTTGCTCATAGTGGTTAGAGGTGAATCATGGAAAGGGAAAGGTGGCGGGAGAGAACGTTTTGTATTGTGTAAGGTGGTCATTGTGTTGGAGTGTACAAGTTGGATTGATTGTGGGTGGGTGGGGAGTGAGATGAGGATGGTAATATACTAAATTCATATTTTTAATTGAGGACATTGTGGTTATTACATCTTTTCTGTTACTTAGGTTAAAAGTCAAACACTGACAAGGGGTCAGTGTAATTTTCAAAATATAAGGAAAGAATCTGTATTAAAAGAAAATTTCAAAAGATGTCATTGTAATTTACCCACAAATTTTTTTGTGCCAAGTTAACTAAGATGTAGATTTTTTTATTATCTAAGCTTTATTTTGTATGCGATATCTAGGTTTATTGAGCAGGCTTGGATTTGTAATATAAGCTTGAGATAGATTTTTAGGTATAATGTGTTGGTTGGATTGGTCATGAATTTTTTTTGAACTATGTTTTAGATTAGGCCTGGTCTGATTGATGCGCACCCCCAAATAAAGTAACATTCGATTGATAATATTACTATCTTGCTCAGTCTGTTAAAAAAAGAAAAAAAAAAAAAAAAATCTTGCTCAGTTATTAAAGCCTTAAGTTGGTCAATGGATAATGGAAATTATTCCTAATTGTAATTGAAATTTGATTAACAGTACTACTTTTCTAAAAATCATTTTTATTTATTTATTTCATCATTGTCCACTCCTGCCCCTACCTCCCCAATTTACCACACACCCAATATAATTCGCAACATAAACTATAAACCTGCCCTGTCCGGTTACCATCCCTACAGAAAAATCCATCTAAATTTTATTTTTTTTTATTTTTTAATCTGTGATGGATAATGTGATGCTCTCCAAAAAAGCATAATCACTGAACTATATTAGTGCTAATTATAGCATTTGGCCCACACAGATACGATGGTTGACAACTGACTCAACATATTTTAATTAATTTAGGTATGTTTGAAATAAAATATTAGAAAAGACTTAACAAAGATTTTTATTGCATCTCACCCAATTAAAACACTAAAACAGTCTTTAATTTTAATTTAGACCCACAGATTTATCCATAATAATATTGTCAAGGAGACATCATTGGGTTTTTAATCAATTAGAAGTTGATACATATGATTCTATATCATTATGAGTACAACTGTGAAAGCTTTTTGAAGGTCTTAAACTTTTTTTTTTTAACATAATTTAGACCCTAAACATATTTTACTATTTAGAGAGTGTGTAAAGATGGGTAATTATTTATAGTCCTAAAACACCATATCGCATTACCTATATCATACTCTAAACCAATCACATACTAAAAAATATTACTCGGATGACTTACCTTTGCTAGAGAGTTTGGAGTCTCTCCGGTCCATTGTACTAGGCTGTCTAGTTGGGCCAAACTTTAGTAATCCAATTAGTTCATTTTGTATATCCTTACGTGTTTATAAAAAAAATTAAATTAATCTAATAATTATAGTCATATTTTTTTTCTTTATATTTTTCTTCAAAAATATGGACAATAAAAATGATTTTGAAATTAAATTGTCTATTTCTTAAAAAACAAATATAGAAAAATAATATAATTACAATTATCAGGTGAGTAATGTTAGGGATCCCAACTAAATTACTAAATATTTTACACAACACTTACATGGGTATGAGAGCCACACCACCTGAGACTCACACCCATGTGAGTATTGTGTAAAGTGTTTAATAATTCATTTAGAGTCTTTAACATTTTTGTTGTGGGATTCATTTAATTTTTTCCATGAACAATATACACATAGGGACTTACAAAATAAACAAATTAAATTACTAAAATCCGGCCCGTGGTGGGTCTCATATACCCAACTAAATAGTCTTGTCCTCAGTTGTGTCATGGTGGTGGGTCTCATAAAAAAATAACCTACTTAAAAATATGTTACCATTTTTCATTAGCCGAAAATAATCACATGGATAATGACAAATAATACTATGGATGTATCTATTGGTTTTCTTATAAAGAGATACCTAATTTGTAATTAATTAAAGCTTGAGACTTCAATTACTTTGTTGATCGGAGGCGGGAAACTTACCCAAAAGCTATACACTGCTTAAAAATATCCCGAAAATAAATTATATGTTGTAAATATAAAGTAAATGTGATGCAGGTCATATTTAGACTAAATTTAATTTGCACAAAAGTATTTTTTAACATTTTTTTGCTCTTAGGGACTTACGTGTAGATAGAATTAATAATATTTTTCATCAAACACTATTAAAAAGCATTACTAAGTTTTAACTTTTAGCGACAATTTAAAAATTTTATCATAAAAATGTCACTAATTATAAGTTTTAACGACGGTTTAAAAAAATAGTCACAAAAAATATCACTAATTTTTAACTTTCAGCGACAATTTAAAAAATTCATCACAGAAAAACGTCACTATTTATAAGTCATAGCGACAATTTATAAAAACTGTAATAAAAAAAATCACTAATTATAAATTTTTACTTTTTAGTCAAAATAATAAAAAAATAAAAATGAAAAATAGTGTGCACAAGCTCTACCACAGTGTTGCTTTTCAACTACAAAAGATGGGCACCTGAGTCTATGAACATAGAGCAAATTCCTGTTGATATATTCCTTCTTTTTAGGTGCTTACTATTCTCACTTTCCTAACTAGTTACAATGATATATGTAAAAAGGATAAATTATACTTTGTCCTCTTTATATTTTGTCACTTTTTTATTTTAACTTTTAAAATTTATTTTTTTTCACTTTGCCCTTTTGTGTTTTAAGTTTTTTTCAGTTTACTTCTAAGAAAAATTTACCCATAAATCCTATTTTCTGAAAAGTTAAACCATTTAATCCTAAAAGTTTTCTAATGCACCATTTAGTCCTTTTTTTACATCACAACATCATCATCAAAACAACATCAAACATCACTCTCTCTCTCACACACAAGGAAAACGATGAAGAATGAAAGCAACCATTCTTAAGGAGACAGATTCTTGCTCTTTCCAGGATCTTAAAAATAGAGAACGTAGATCAGAAGTCCATCCAAAAAAACTCCTCCATTCGTTGTATATAGACGTTTGAATTCTATGCAAAATAACACCTTTCTCGCCGGACTCATGAGAAACGAGTACATTAGACCTCAAATTCTTCCAATTCCCATCAACAACCGATTTCGCTTCAACAACGCCATGAACGATCACAAGCTTCCCTCCCTCCAAATCATTCGAAGAAGAATCTGAACCTTCCGATTGAGACAGAACAGAACGGAGATCGGAGACGCGCAGCGAAGGGGCGTCGCGAATTTTGCAGAGGGTAGAGGAGGCGGCAGTGAATTTGAGAATACTCCAAAAAGCGATGTAAGCTAGGGTTATCCCGAGCACTGCTCCGTCGACGGCTAGGGCTATTTGAGAGAGAATCGCGGCCGCGGCTTGTTCGTGGACCGACATCGGACTAGGGTTTGTACTATAATATCTCTTCTTCTGCTTCTTCTTACATTTAATAGAGGGAGTGGTGGGGATTCTAGACAGAGAAAGTGGAGAGAGAAGGTAGATGGTGGTTGAGGCGGCGGTAAGGCGGAAGCGATTGGTGATGGAAGATGTGATCTGAAAAATGTTTGAAGAACAATGTTTGATGTTCGATTAGGCCTTGAAATTCAATTTTTTTGTTGATGTTGTTGGTCAGGAATGTTTGATGTTCATATATCGATGATTAATGTTGGTGATGGAAGATGTGATCTGAAAAATGGGAATCTGAAGAACAATGTTTGATGTTCAATGCATGATGTTCGATTAGGCCCTGATGTTTGATGTTTGATGGTGGAGATGTTCAATGTTTGAAGAACAGTGTTTGATGTTCGATTAGGCCCTGAAATTCAATTTTTTTTTTTTTTTTTTTTGTTGATGTTGTTGGTCCGGAATGTTTGATGTTCATATGTTGATGATTAATGTTGGTGATGCTTGATGTTTGATGATGTTTTGTTAATGTTTAATGTTGTTGATGTTTTTGTTTGATGTATATGTCCTCTATGGTCAATTTCCCTGTAATAGGACCTTTCAGTCTATAAGAAAACTTTTAGGACTAAACAGTGTATAAGTTGTTAATTTGGGATTTATTTGTGCATCACCCTATTTCTAAAACTAACTTGTGTCAAAAATTAAATAGAAAATGATATGATAACTGTCACATAATATAAAAAATATATTATTATATTAAAATTTAAGTTTGTATTAGATGTGTGAATTATATATAATAATCGGATCCTTTAATATGCTCAATATCAAAATCGAAATTGGATAAATAACTTTGCCAAGTTAGGAATATCTGTTTGGAAGCAAGATTTTTAACATCTTGTTTAAATATCTGTTTTGTTGCAGAACAATCAACTCTAATGAGAAAATACTGATTTAATAAATCATCCTGGAATTTAACAACACATTTTACAATTGCTAAACATTCCTGTTTTATTGTAGAATAATTTAAAGCGGCTTTATTCCAATGCCCGGAATGAAATATCAATAATTCTTCTTTCTGAGTTTTGGGATTAAATTGCTTTAAAATCCCACCAAATCCTTCATTAGAAGCATCCGTTTCAACTATTTTCTTCCAATTAGGATTAGGTAACTGTAAGCAAGGTATCTGTTTGACTTTGGATTTAATCCTTTTTACTGCTGCAGTATGGGTCTCATCCCATGGGGGTGGATTTTTTCTCAGTCTGGTATAAAGAATAGCAGCATCTGCAGATAATTGTTGATAATAATCGCGGATATAATTAAGGCTGCCTAAAAATCTCTGTAATTGAGTTTTATCCTTTATTTCATCGGGAAATTTAGAAGCAAACTCAATACTTCTGTTGATAGGAATAATACTCCCATTAGAAATATTATGTCCTAAATATCTTACTGTTATTTGGAAAAGTTGCATTTTTGGTGCAGAAATTACCAAACCATTTCGGATTATAATATGCTTAAAAATATTCAGATGTTTTATATGCTGTTCTATTGATGAAGAAAATACTAACACATCATCAATATAAAAAAGAATAAATTCAGTATACGGATTAAAAATATCATTCATGATATGCTGAAATTCAGATGGTGCATTTTTCAAACCAAAGGGCATGACATTCCATTCATAATGCCCAAAGGGTACTACAAAAGCAGTTTTGTATCGATCCTGTTCAGCAATTTGAATTTGCCAATATCCTGATTTTAAATCAAATTTTGAAAAAATGATTGCATCCTGGAGTCGATCTAAAAGATCTTTTTTATTCGGAATAGGATATCTGATCCATCTTAATTTATCATTTAACGGTTTGTAGTTAATAACAAGGCGAGGAACACCGCGCTCAATCTCAGCATTTTTATTAACATAAAAAGCAGTACAACTCCAAGGAGAGTGGCTAGGTCGGATTAATTTCTTTTCAAGAAGACTTTGAATTTCTATTTTATATAATTCCATATATTCCTTTTTCATTTGACTAGGGCAAGCTCTAGTTGAAATATATTTTTCATCAAAATCTGGTTCATACGGGAGAGTTACCGTATGTTTCTTTCGTTCCCAAAAAGCATTTGGAACGGTTCCACACACTTCTGATTGAAATTCTTTTTCAAGTAATTTTATTTTCTGTTGTAAAGAGGGTTCTTGTAACCTTTGTTCTGTTGTTAAAAATGAAATTTCTTTTTGTAAAAAAATTATTTGATTCTGTTTGAAAGATACTAGATCCCTAATTTGATCTAATTCTTTAGTGTATGGTTGAGTGATAAACTCAAAAATCACTGTTTTACCCTGCATCTGGGAATAAATACCTGTTTGATCAATTTTTTGAATAGGCATTAAAAGACAAAGAAAAGGTGTGCCTAAAATAATATTTGTAACCAGATTTTTTATTAATACAAAAGATGTGGGAATACACAAATCGTGGTTACAAAAATATACTTCTGGTACTTTATACCTGATCTGAAGAGAATTTCCACTTGCACTGGTAAGACTCTGAGTAGTCTTTTCAAAATATCTGGTTGGAATTATCCCTTCTTGGATACAATTCATAACGGCTCCACTATCGATTAAAGCAATAGCATCTTGGATTATGAAATCGGGTTTTATCATGAAAGTAATCTTAACATACCACTTCTAAAACGTCACTTGATTGACAAGTAGCAAATATTGTTCTGATGAAGTTTCAGCTTTGTCTTTTGATTCAAGTTTTTGTTCAGTTTCTTTTGCTAACTCTTTCTGTTTTTGCGGTAGTTGGGTATGAAGATATTTAATATCTTTTATGGCTGCCGCACTAGCTGACTGTAAATGTTTTACTTATGTTTTTAAAATATTTATTTCCATTTTTAAATCTTGGATTGTTGTTGGTTGTTCGATAACTGGTTTTGCTTGAATCCTATCAACTACATGTTTCAAGCTATAAGAATAATCGGGTATGTTTGGTGTTTCTTGTACTGTTTGTTGATGTTCACAACACATCTTTAAATATTTTAATTTTATTTCTGGATCTTGTATCTGGTCTGCTACAGCAAGCATATCTCTTTGGGTGTCTGTTAAAACATTAATACTGTTGGGTTCTCCTAAGTGCAAACCATTCATTTCCACTATGGATTTCCAATAATTAATTTCGGATATTTGTTCCTGATTAGTGCTACAAGGGCAAGATTCTGTTGGTTTTTCATCACTAGTAGAGGATGTAGAATATAACTGGTTAATTTCATCTTCTGATGGGGATTCATCACTAGATGAATTCTCTTCAGCTTCTAACACATTAATTATCTGTTCTTTTATCTTTTCATCTAAAATTAGTTCATTAATCTTAGATTTCGCTTTTGATTTACAACGGTTAGCATAGTGTCCTGTTTGTCCACATTTGTAACATTTAATTTCGGATTTATTTTTTCTTTTTCCTGTGTATTTACTGGTTGGAGGTTTTTTGGAATAAAACTTCTTACTGGGTTTAGGATGGCTAGATTTGTGTGATTTTCGGAAGGGTTTTGAAGATTTTTTATGTGATATCTTCCTGGATTTGGCTGGATAGTGAATCATCGGTTCATAGGCAAATTGGTCACAAAATTCACCTAACTCTTTTCTGCCTGTTAAGTTCTGTTGTTTCATTTGGTAATGAAGTTTTAGATCATTACACAAAGAAAGTCCTTCATCAGTTATAATGGAACAAAGTTGTCCATAAGTATACTGTTCATAAGGAATAGACATCCGGTCATGGCGGTCCCGAAGTTTTTTCCTAACTCGTTCGGCAAAAAGGGTAGGAAGGCCATCAACAAATTTGGCTTTCCAATGAATACTGTTACCATCAGGGCGTTGCATCACCTTAATGAGGAAAACATCCTTATACCATCGGAAATGAGTAAGGGATGGACAGCGTAAATTCTGGAG
Organism: Camellia lanceoleosa; assembly: GCA_025200525.1. Lineage (NCBI taxonomy): Eukaryota > Viridiplantae > Streptophyta > Magnoliopsida > Ericales > Theaceae > Camellia > Camellia lanceoleosa. The sequence continues at coordinate 109,945,666 of CM045766.1, read as the reverse complement.
AAATTCTCGACCACGATCTTGAGAACTAGTACTGGTACCAACAAAATGAAGAATAATGGTTTGGATAAGGGTGTAAACAGCATCTTACTGTTGAACAGGTTGTTGGGTAGTAGGATCAACTTCCACTTTGATGGAATTAAGAATCTCATGTTGTTGAGCATGGGTGAGGATATTATCCCACCATCCTTTGAGTTGTCCGGTAAAGTCATTGATAATAAACTTAGCAATAGCTTGATCCTGATTACTGTACTGTCAGGTGATTGTTAATCTGTTATTTTTTATTTAATTTTCAATTTTAAGAATAAATTGAAAAAAACTTAAAACGTGAAAGGCCAAAATAAATAATAATAAAAAAAACTTTTAGAAGTCAAAGTAAAAAAATAGTCAAGGGAATAAAATATAATTTACCCTAATAAAAATGTCACAAAAGCTTCATAACAAATCACATTGCAAAATATTTATAAAAAATTCAAAATTTTGTGACCAATCATAAATGCTCCTAACTCCACCTTTGTTTATGGTACATACTTTCTTAACTATCATCACAAAAGTTCATAATTAAAAAAGCGTTTAAATCACATTATTTTTAAGAAAAATTATAAATCTAAATTTTACAAAGTGTTAAATTTGAATTACATATATATATATATATATATATTTTTTTTGAAATTTTCAAAAATAGTTTTCTGAGTTTTCAATCCATATTTTTTATTTTTAGTGAATTTTTAAAAATATTTTAATCAATTTTTTTTTTAGCTTTTAAATTCAATTAATTTAAATATACTTAAAAAGTATAAAATTTGTACAATTTTTTTTTAAAAAAATTCACTGAGTACAACAAAAAACAAAAATGTATTGATTTTTTTTTTTTTATTTTTTTTTTGTATTCAATGAATTTTTATATATAAAAAAAAATGCACAAATTTCATACATTTTAAGTGTATCTAGATTAAATGAATAAAAAAAAAATCAGTAAAAATGTTAAAAAAATCTCTAATAACAAAAAATATTGATTAAAAATTCATAAAACTATTTTAAAAAATTCCAAACTTTAAGTGTAAACCTTTCACATATTCTGTGGTCATTACCGACACGTGATTAATTATTTCCCATGTGCCAGAGACTAGCGATTTTACTATCCAAAAAACAAAAAGAAAATGGGACTAGTGAACTTGCACTCAGTATGTGTGTCAAAAGATCAAAACATACCACTAAAATATACCACTAAATTATATTATTAAACTTCTCACTCCCTATGTAATTTCTTACGTGACGTAATGAATTTTATTAATTTTTAAATATAGTAAATCCTACATATACACATAACTTTTGTTACATAAATACACATACAAATATAAACAAAGAGGTAAAATAAATCTCGTGATAAATATAATTTGTCTCATCTCATATAAGTAGGAGTATAGTGGAATTTGGGTGCTGTGGTAGTCTTCTTCTCTCGACCAAAGGCAAAGAGAGAGTGAATTGACATGAACATGAACATGAACACGAAGACGAAAAGTAGTGATTCAATATTGGTGCTTATCGTCAAGCTTTTGGCACTCTTGCCTAGGCCCCTTTTGCTTTCTACCTTGAAAGGTCAGCTTTTATTTTTTTTATTTTTTTATTTTTTTTGTGTGTGTGTGTTTCGCTCGGGATGGTGTTTAGAGTTTAAGAAGAGTATATATAATTTTTCATCCCCTATAGCAAGCGAATATCGAGCCTTTCGTCCTGAAACACCTTCAAAAAGAACCCATAACCAAATTTTTTACTATTGCTCCATTCTTAAAATTTGAGTTTGTGATTTTGGGAGAGTATTTTTTTTTTTCTCCGCTGTGTCCAAAAGTTTCACCCGTATATGTAGTTTTTCATCCCATATATAGCAAGTGATTACTAGGCCTATGTCCTCGTAGCATCAAAAGGAACGAAGACAGAAGTTTTTTACTATTTGTCCATTCTTAAAATTCAAGTCCGTGACTTTGAGAAGTTTTTTTTTTTTTTTTTTTTTTTTTAAATTTCCCTCTTACTCACAACTTTGTCTAGAGTTTCCCCTGAGTATATGTAATTTTCCATCCCACACATATAGCTGGTGATTATCGGGCTTTTTTCCTGGATAACCTTAAAAAGAAATAGGGATAAAGCTTGAGAGCTCAAAAATTTGTCTCCCCGAATCCCCCTAATGCCTAAAACGACGTCGTTTTGGGTATTAGGTTTTTTTCTTTTTTTTTTTTCTTTTTTTTCTGCCATTTTCGAGCTCAAAACGCAGGGAAGAAGAAGGGAAGAAGAAGAAGAAGAAGAAGAAGAAGAAGAAGGGATGAAGGGAAGAAGAAGACACACACACACAAATGGCCTCAGATTCCCCGAAGCGTCGGATCGTCGCGGCTCCGCCGAAATCATGAGCGTCGGATCGTCGCAGCTCCGCCGTTCGTCGCAGCTCCGCCGATCGTCGGTCCGCCGTCCGCCGCCGCCGTCTGCCTCTGCTTCTGCTTCTTCTTCTTCTTCCCTTCTTCTTCTTCCCTTCTTCCCTTCTTCCCTTCTTCTTCTTCCCGTCTGCTTCTTCTTCTGATTGAACCAAAACGCCGAAACGGCGTCGTTTTGATTTCGGGGGATTAGGGGGGCCTTGGTTTCGAGTTATGTAGCACGACTGAAGAAATAGGGATTTCCGTATAACTCTTAATAGCTGAACTTATTATCTAAGAGGACTTATGATAATTAATGACATTTTTTATTAGATATTTTTTAGAAAAAATATTAATAATTGTCAATTTTCAGTGACAGTTTAAAAATTATCACCAAAAAATGTCACTAATTATAAGTTTTAAAGATAGTTTAAAAAAATCATCACAAAAAAAAAAAATCACTAGTTTTTAACTTTTAGTGACAGTTTAAAAAATTTGTCACAGAAAACGTCACTAATTGTAAATTTTTGTTACAATTTATAAAAATCATGACCAAAAAAAGTCACTAATTGTTAATTTTTAGCGATATATGTAAAAAATTATCATAAAAAATTAATTTTAGCAATGATTTTACTATGACTTGTTTTCAATAAGATTTAATAAGAATTAAGTTCAACTATTATGACCTATTAGTAATTCATCTTAAAAGGGAAATAGAGAACGAAGGTTTTTACTGTTGGTCCACTCTTAGATTGGATTAAGATTTAAGCAGAAATTTACGATAGTAAGGAAGAATATATGAGAAAAATAATAAAATATAAACTAAATTTGTGCCATTTTTTTCCTTATAAATCACACTACTCAAATTTTAAATATAAGTAAAACCTTAATGTTGTGTTTGGTTGGAGGATTTGAGGAGGGATTTAGAAAGAAAAAGGGAAAAGGTGTGTGAAACTATGTGAAAAATAAGTATGTTTTATTCACATTTCACCTACCTTTTCCATTTCCCTTTCCAAATTCCTCCTCAAATCCCTCAACCAAGCACAGCATAAAAGTCCGAGTCAGTGACTTCAAGAAGTTTTTTTACTATTGATCCAATCTTACAGTCGGACTCCATAATTATGAAAATTATAGGCCTTAACCAATAAGGACAACAACTTGGTAGCTAATTAACCAAATGTCAATTTGTTGTCTTGTGAATTTATTTATTTATTTATTTATTCTTTACTTCTACTGGTGCAGAGAGAACTCTGCTCCTCTATCGTGCGGCATAGTCTGCAAGATCTTCTTGGTTTCATTGATTGGGTACGTGCAAGGTTAATACAGAAATATTTTGATTAAATTATACTTTGTCCTTTTTATGGTTGGTTATTTTTTTAATTTGGTCCTTAAAATTTTTTTCTTCATTTTAGCCCTTTATATTTAAAATTTTTTTAAAAAAATTTATTCCTAAAACAAATTTCTGTTCAAAATTAGATATAAAATACCACATTAGTTTCCACATAACATATATTTTATTATATATAACTTATATATACATAAACCCAAACTTCAATATAATAATATATTTTTGTGAAATTTACGTGTAGGTTCTAATAAATAAATTTATTATCTAATAGGTCATGTGAGAATTAATGGCATTTTTTTATCAAACACTATTAAAGAAAATGTCACTAATTATTAATTTTAGCGACCATTTAATCAAGCCACTAAATTTCAATTTTCAACGATAATTTAAAAAAATTGTCACAAAAAAATGTCATTAATTATAAGTTTTAACGACAATTTATAAAACTCATGACCAAAAAAAAAAATTTATTAATTGTCAATTTTTAACAACATATGTAAAAAATCATCACAAAAAATTATTTTTACTTATTAGGACTTATTTTCAATAGGAGTTTATAGTAATTAAGTCTAACTATCAGGACATATTAGTAGTTTACCCTATATTTCTATGTCATATGTCAGGTAACGTGGTGTTTTACATTTAATTTTGAATAGAAGTTAGTTTTAAAAGTAATTTGGGAAAAACTTGAAGCTTGAAAGGTCAAAGTGGGGAAAAAAAACTTCGAAGTGAGAAAATAACCAAACAAAAAAAAGGCAAAGTGTAATTTACCTAAATATTTTTAATATTTTTAAAATAAAAAAAAAAATTCTTTACCAAATAAACTTGTTTTCTATCGGTTAGAAAAAATATTTTTCATTCATTTTCATTTTTGTCTTTAAAAAAAAACACTGTTTATTAAAACAAAGGATAACATGTCAAAGAATGTTGGATCCAAACGAGAAATTAATTTACTCTAATTATATTTAAACATACATAAAATCTCTTGAATGAAATTATGTATGATTTTTTCTTTTTTTGTATGGTATTACTCTAATTATATTTAATGTTTTCAGGATTACACTGTGCATAAATCTCTTGAATGTTTCACTTTGTTACATCCCAGCAACATTTGCTTCTGCCACTACTCATACAATTCCTGCTATTGCCTTTATCATCGCCATTCTTTTAAGGTACATCAAGAAATAAAATCCTAAATAAATTATATTTTTTATTTTTATAATCTAATCCAAATTTTACTTTTAGTCTTATTGTTTTAATTTGAACCATGTTAATTACTCATACTCCTATACGACCGTTTATGTTAAAAAAATTGTGATTTTTATTTCCATTTTCAACATAAATGCCAAATTTAAACTTTAAGGACCACATTGAATTTTGAAACAAAATATAATTTACACTAAACAAATAAAGAGTGATTTGGTGCACAAGCTCTTGGCACCTACTAAAGTCGATGTGATTCTCTCTATTACATGAATAGAATGGAGATATATCTATTTCGTGATCAATAGTTGTAGAAGAGCCACATCAATATATTTTTATTTTGAATTCAAAAGCAGTCAAGGGAGATTTAAAATTCAAATTGATGCAACAATTATAGACCCCTTGATTTTGGATTTTAATGACATATTGCAACTTTATGCATGAAATGAAAGTCTCAATTCCAATCATGTAAATGATAGAATATAAATCATGCTAAACCAAGATCTGAAAAGATAAGATGTACACAATCTTATCACTATTTCTAAAGAGATTGATTTCACGATTCAATCTTGTATTATCAGGACGCTAACAGTAAATCTTATTGTTATTTCTAAAGGAATTATCTTCACAAGTACTACCAAGAAGCTAACGACAAACCTAGTGGTTGGTATTGTTTTAGGATGGAAAGCGTTGCCATAACTGAATGGAGTGGAGTGGCAAAGGTATTGGGTACAATGCTATGTGTTGGTGGGGCTGTGGTGTATTCTTTTGTGAAGGGGCCTCCTGTGTATCCACAGGCTACCCAAGATCAAAATTCACAATCATATACAGGGTGTGGCACCAAAGCACAGTGCCTAAAAGGCTCTCTTTTTGCCCTCTCTGCCTAGGCTCTTTGGTCTTTGTGGCTTATTATGCAAGTTCTCTCTCTCTCTCTCTCTCTCTCTCTCTGCGCCTAGGCTACCTGGTCTTTGTGGCTTATTATGCAGGTTCTCCCTTTCTCTCGTGAATCAGTTTTGCTACGAATATAAAAATTATTAAACATAGAAAACATATGAATGAAAAAGATTTTATTAAATTTCTCCATCTGTATACATTTTGTGTCTAATTCTGTAATCAATTTTTGTATTTTTCTTAATCAGTTTTGTAATGAGCACAAAAATTAGATACAAAATACACATGGATAGATAAAATTTTATAGAATTTATTGGTGAGATTTGAAAAATCATGGCCATTTCTATACATTCTATTAGGGGTGCTCGCAGATCGGATTTGTGCAGTTTGCGGTTCGATTTTGACCCGTCCGCACCTATGCGGTTTGGGGAAAAGTCAAACTACAACCGCCCACAGTGCAGTTTGCGGTTTAGCTTTTTTCCTTTAAAAATTAATTTTTGAGTTTTTTTTCCCATTTTGTAAATATTTATTTTGGGTCATTTTCTTCCAATTTTCTAAAATGCTTCAACATTAATAATTAATGAATTAAAACTTATAAAATAAAAAACACAACAAAATCAATTCTTAACACAGACAAATCATTTAAAATCCTAAAATCATTCAAAATCATTCAAAATCCTAAAATCGTTGAAAATTAATCTAGATACAATTAAAGTAAAATCATTCACAATCCTAAACTAAATCATCAATCTCATTCTCCAACTACTTTGTCAACATTCTCCATCTACTACTACTACCCAATAATACAAAATTAAAATAAAATCATTCCAAATCCTAAGCATACCTAAAAGTAATTCTTTATTAACTATTACAGTCATCCAAAATGCAATAATAAAATGAAAAAAAAAAAAATGTTGTCAAACAAACTTTATTAAATATTACATTCATCCAAAATGCAATAAAAAAATTAAAATTGTTGTCAAATAAAATAAAAGCATTTGCAACACAATATTTCGAATTCCATCATTATGAATCACATCCAAGTTTTAAAAATTTCAATTCCATGCATTTGGTTGATGAACCCTGCATAAAAATAAACTGAAAAATAAAAATTTTAATCTTTAATCTTCATAATTCCTTTGACAAAAAAAAGTGTAAAAGAATAAAGTAATGAAAAGATAAATAAATGTCTATATATTGCATCTCACCAATCTTGGGTTGTGCTAGCAAATGATTGTGCTTCCTTTGCGCTGTCAACCTAGTTGGGATTTTTGAGATTAGTTATGATGCTCTATGCATTTCCCTGCTTTGTTGATGTAAACTTTGCGTGTATATTGTTTTTCATCAATAAAGCTTTTTTTGCTGATCAAAAATATATATATATTGCATCTCAATATAATAAGAAAATGTGTTGAGTATATGAAAAATTTACTAATGAGCAAATGGATTAGAGTTCAATTATAGTATTAGCATCAACATTATAGGTTGAACTTGAAGATGAGCTTGATTCCAATGTATCTAATTAAAAGTCAACAAGAGAAGATCAATAAAACTTACATTAAAAAATGAACAATACAAATAAAAATGAAGATAAATAAATTCTCATATTACCCGAGTCATATTGCTCAAATTCCTCCACATCATCCATCATCTTTCAAAGAGAAATTGAAAGGTTGCTTCGAAGCCAATTTTGAGTACATACATGAGCTTCAACCATAGAAGGCGAGAGTGAACTACGAAATAGGTCAAGAATACGCCCCCCCCCCCGGTACTAAAAGCCGACCTCGACGCAATGGAAGAAGTAGGCATGGCCAACACATCCCTTGCAAGTTGTGAGAGCACTCTATATTTGGTTGTATTCACCTTCCAATAATCTAAAATCTCAAATGTTTGATTCTTTGCAAAATGTTCAACCTCGGACAAATATTGTTCCAATTCCGACTTAGATCCACTAGTGCATCGCCTCTCCAAATAGGAATTAAATTGGGAGTCAACCAAAGAATAAGGATCCTCATCATCATCATCTATCATCATATTCACAACTTCACTCACACTTGGAAGTTTCTCATTTGAAGGATAAGTGTGACATAATAGCTATACAAAAGACTCAAACAACCCTTAACCTTGCCTACCATATCTTCCACTTTCTTATTATCTCCAAGAAATAAATTTGAAAAGCAGAACTCCAAGTATGTCATTGTTTTGGTAGGATCAAGAACAACTGCAACATACAATAACAAATTGATCTTACTTCCATCTCCCCAATACTTGCTAAACTTTTGTTTCATAGTCTTTGCCATTGTGCTCAAAGTATCATCCTCCTCCAAAATTAATTGGTTAATTTTGATTTCAATAACAAACATTTCTTTGTAAAAAGCATTGGAAGTAACAAAGAGAGATCCCGAAAACTTCTTAATTGCAAGATAAAATAATTTTAGAAACCTCAAAAATAATCTACATTTTTTTCTAATCCAACTCATTAGGACTTCTCCTTATGCCACCATCAACATCCTTGAAATAAGGTTCAAAATTAGAATCCACAAACTTCAAGCGGTTAAAAGTCTTCTCATACTTTTCGGTGGCTTCCAACATCAAATAGGTAGAGTTCCACCTAGTTGGTATATCTAGGTATACAAGGGCTTTTGAATCAAGTTTGAGTGTGGCTACACACTTCTTAAAAGCATCATGCCTATGAGGAGAAGACCTCACATATCTCACCGCAAGTCTAATGTTGGCAATAGAATCTCCATTTCTTTCAACCCATCACTCACAACGTGATTAAGAATATGTGCATAACAACGCATGTGAATAAACTCATGTTGCAAAATAGTCCCCTTCCAATCTTTGGTTATTGTTTTCAAATATTGAATGGTAAGATTATTAGAATTAGCGTTATCAACTGTTACGGTGAATATGCTATTAATGTTCCACTTAATCAAACACGACTCAATTTTCCAACCCACTGTTTCTCCTTTGTGATCTTCAACTTGTTGAAAATTTATGATTTTTTTTTTTAAAATTTTCAGTTATCATCAATGAAATGAGCAGTCAAACACATGTAACACAAATTCTGAGTAGATGTCCAAGTGTCCATAGTAAAACAAATTCCACGATCCTTCATGGGCTTCTTTAACTTATCTCTTTCATTCTTGAATATGCTAAGCACTTCTCTAGATATGGTATGGTGAGAGAGGATTGGTGTGAATTTTGATTGCATGACATTACAAAATCTTCTAAACCCAACTCTCTCCACAAATCTAAATGACAACTCATCAATGACAACCATCTCCGCAAGAGACCTTTTATAAGCATTAAAATTAAAAGTTGTTGCTACAACCTCAACACTCTCTTCATTTTGTTTCAATTTAAGATTTAATGTTTGTTGACCATCTCTATCCCTATTTGAATATTCTTTACAATTGGCTGTATAACTTCTCAAATTGCTAGTCCCATGAAGTCGAGAGTCAGCTAAATACTCTTTTTTGCAATATTTGCATACAGCTCTACGCTTCACATCGGTCTCCATAACCTTATCAAAATGATCCCAAACTATGGATGGTGCTCTCCTCTCTCCACTCGCACTCTTTCTCTTTGGGGATCTAGGAGGCTTAGGTTCAGGTTCGGGTTCGGCAAAGGGGGGATTCATTTGAGAATTAGAGGATTCCAGAGGTAAAAGATTAATTGCGGAAGATTGAACACTATCCTCCATTTAAACTAGATTACAAAAATTACAAATTCAATTTTAATAACATAGCAGATTACGTATTTAATTTCAATCATATTCAATTTCAATAACATAATTACAGATTTAATAACATAACAGATTCAATAAGATAATAGATTTAATAATAGATTCAATCATCCTCTAATAGATTCAATAACACATATTCCATAACAGATTTAATTCCAATAACACAGATTTAATTCTAATAACACAAATTCAATTCTAACTCTCAGATTTAACATAGATTGAATAACAAATTTATAAATAAATTAAAAAAAAAACCATAAATGATAACCCTCTAACAGATTCAATAGCACATATTCCATAACAGATTTAATTCTAATAACACATATTTAATTTCAATAACACAAACATGAACAAATAACAGATTTAAAAAAAAAAGTAGAAATGAAGAAATAACCCTCTAACAGATTTAATAACACATATTCCATAATAGATTTAATTCCAATAACACAGATTCAATTCCAACTCTCAGATTTAACACAAATTGAATCACAGATTGAATAACAGATTTACAAAAAAAAAAACAAAACAAAAATGAACAAATAAACTCAAAGATAGAGATGAACAAAAATAAATAAATAAAATAAAAAAACAGAGTCACAGATAGAAACGAAGAAAAGGTCGGGGAGAGAGAGAAAGAGAGAGAGCCAAAGATAGAAAGGCTTACCTCTGTGAGTTGTAGAGCAGATTTGATCTTGCGAAGGTCAATCAGTCTCTTCGCCGATCGACACACACACACACACACAGATGGAAGAACAAGAAAGTGAGATTAGAAGAAAGAGACTGCACATAGAGAGACACAGATCAGAATGTCCACAAAAAAATCAGAGATCGGAGAGAGAAAGACAGAGACAGAGAGACGCATAGCTGAAGAGAGACATTCGATCTTGCGAGGTTGATCGGTGTGATGAGAGAGTGAGGTCGATCGGTCGATCTTGCGATGAGAGAGAGTCGAGCTCTTGCAAAGTTGATCGGTCCAGATGAAAAATAAGAGAGTGAGAGACTGATGAGATGAGAGCGAGAGACTGATGAGATGAAAGCGAGAGACTGAAAAACGAGAGGGTAAGCTGCGCAGATGTGTTTTAAGAGTTTAGATTAGGGTTTTTGTTTGTTTGGTTTGGGTATAGATAAAGTGAAAATGAACGGTCCAGATTTGAAATATAAAAATTTAAAAAAAAATTTGTTTAATGTGGGCGGGTTGGAAGGGTGCGGGTCAAACCCGCGACCTACTCGCAACCCGAAAATCAGCCAAAATCCAAACCGCACCCTATTGTATTTACGGAACCGCCCATATGCGTGCGGGTCGAATCGTGTAGGACAGTTTGGGCGGGTCGGATAACCCTATGCCCAGCCCTATATTCTATTAGGATACTTACATACAAGTCCTAATAGATGGACTTACTATCGAATAGATCCTATGATTATTAATGACATTTTTCATCAAACACTATTTAAAAATGTCACTAATTGTTAATTTTCAATGATAGTTTGAAAATTTTGTCTCAAAAAATGTCACTAATTATAAGTTTTAGCGACAGTTTAAAATAATGTCACTAGTTTTTAACTTTCAGCAACAATTTGAAAAATTCGTCATAGAAAAACGTCACTAATTGTAAGTTTTTAGCGACAATTTATTAAAGTCGTGGCAAAAAAAAAAAATCGCTAATTGTCAATTTTTAGCGACTTACATTCAATAGGACTTCATGAGAATTAAGTCCAATTATTAGAACCTATTGATAGTTTTTTTCCATTCTATGTCTGGTTTTGTGACCCGTTTCTATGTTCCTAAGCTCATTCCATGAACAATTTTACTTCAAACACAAAAGTCAAATATAAAATACACATGAATTAACAAGATTTTACAGAATTTGTTTTTATCTATATATATAATTTTGCAATCGATTTATTTGTTCCTAGACTTATTTTGTATGAATTGATTGGCTTTCAAGATCCTCTTACAAAGATATATCCAGATAAACTAAGACTTACAACAATACAATGCTTCTTTAACTGCATACAATCAGCAATATAGGCTGTGGCAGTTGAGAGGAACATATCAGCATGGAAACTTGGTTGGAATCTTAACCTTCTTCTTGTGGCCTATTGTGTAAGATATCTTCTTCAACCTTTTTTTTCTTCTCTTTTTTTAAATTCTTTCTTTGGGTTAAATTGAGTGTTAATGAAAATGGCAGGGTGTAATTTTCGTAATGCTGACATACTGGTTGAGAATTAGGGTGATCAAGAAGAGAGGCCCGGCTTTTTCAGCTACATTTAATCCATTAGCATTCATTGTTACAGCCATCTTCTCAGCAATCTAGTGGAAGAAGACCCCTCATTGGGAAAGGTCCATTTTCTCTCCTCTCAACTCTTGTTTTATGCGTTTGTGTCCGTGTAATGTCAGTTGTTACTTATTTTATTTTATGTGTTTGTATGTTCATGTTCGTGTTGTGTCAATGTGAGAAATAAATTTTTTATGTTGTAACAGTGTTTGTGGAGCGTTACTGCTAGTGGGAGGCCTCTATGGTGTTTTGTGGGGGAAGCACAAAGAAGCAAAAGCCAAACCATTACTTGAACAAAAATCAGAAACAAAAGAAGCCAAATTAGTTGAACAGAAATCAAAAACAAAAGAGGAAAGCGTATAGCGGTGTACAATTAAAATGCTGTGTACTCGAAAAAAATAATACGTCAAGATCTCGAGTGTTGGTCACACTGTATTATTGACTTTTATAATTACCTTGTCCATGATTTCATGTCGAGGAAAAAAAATGAAAAATTTACCAATAAATCTTATATAGGGGAATGTTGATCCATTTAATCGAAAGAGTTTTTTTATGAGCCAATTAATTTTTATTTTTTTTAAGAAAGTTGTATTTATTTGTTTTGGAGCCATTTAAGTTTAAGTGAATGTCTTTTTGTAATTCATTTTTCTAATTTTCTGATTCGTTTTTTAGATAGAAATAGAAAAGTGAGGTGTGGAAGATTCTTTTGGGGGGTTGATTTTTTTGTGTGGTTTTCTGGTGTTAATTTTAGTATTGTTATATTAGAGTGCTACGTTTGGAAAAAAATTCATTAAGGAATTTTTGTGTGTTACATTGATTGGAGTGTTCTATTTCACAAAAATACACTAAGGAGTTTTTTTAGAATGCTACATTGTTACGTTTGAAAAAAAATACACTATGGAATTTTTATAGTGTGTTACACTAGGTGTTACAATTGAAAAAATATAGTAAAGAGTTTTTGTGTGTTGCATTGATTGAAGTATTACGTTTGAAAAAATTACACTAAAGAGTTTTTTTGGATTTTTTTTTTATCAGCAAAAAAAAGAAACTTTATTGATGAAGAAGCTATATACAAGCTAAGAACTTACATCAATAAAGCAGGGAAGTGCAACAAGTATCATAGTTAAACTCAACAATCCCAACTAGATTGGCATCGAAGAGCTAACCCAATCATATGCCAGCACATCACCCAAGATTGGAGAGAGTCCAATCAAACAGCTAAGAAAGAAAAAGAAAACAGAAAAAACAAAACACCCTTAACCAAACAAGCAAAAACAACTCTGCAGCAACAACAAAACCTAGCAGTAGCTTTGCATTCGCAAAACACTAGTAGCAGCAGCAGCAAAATTGAGTCCCTACTTCACATAATAGCATACTGTAGACACCCCATTTTTGACTGTCCTCAAGACTTAGACGTCACCGCTTGAACACTCGGTGATCATCCATGTTTGTGTTCGTCTTGAGTTCCCGGAGGTCTTGGCTACGCGCCTTGCCTTAGGATCTGTCGACTCGACTGTTTTGTGTTTGGTTTTGCACCAAACACTTGTGTTTTGCCTTGGAGGGGCAGGGAATGGCTTGTGGGCCATCTCCACACTCCATCGGCTATGGCTTGAGGCCACCGGCTGTGTTTTGTTGCCACCGGCCAAATGTTTGGCCGGCCGGCACTATAGATGACCGGCCGGCTATCTTTTTTTGGTCAATTGCATTTTTGGCCAGCCGACTACTGTGCATCTACTTTTGCAGATATTTTCATGTAGCTGGCATGCACTTGGCTCCCCTCCATACACGTGTATGGAGGGATTTCCCTCTTAGCTAGATTGTCTTGTAAGCTTGCAAGATTGAAGCTCTATAAGAGGAGGTCTCCTCTTCCTCTTTTAGGGTTAGACAACATTTCTTAGCGAGCTCTGGTTTTAGGGTTTGGTTTGTGTATCTATCCTATATCTATATCTCTCTCTCTTGTATTTGTGTGTTTAGCCTTAGGATTGCACACAAACACCCACTATTACACTATCCTCTTGGAGCTGAGGCCCTTGAGGGTTGTTTTTGAAGTTTTGGAGCTGGTTTGAGCCAAAGAAGCTGCTGGTCTTCCATTCTTGAAGAGGGTCTACAAGGGTGAGCACTTACTCCTTTAAATACCCCATTTTTGCAAGGCTTTTTTGACTATCTTGCATCTGTTTTTGAGCTTAGCATGTAACACATAAAAGTTCTATTTTTGAGCCCTTTAAATAGTTGTTCAAGAGTGTTCTAAGCTTTGGGGTTGTTTGACCCCTCTTAAGGCTTGTTTGGCCTTCATTTTGTGCCATTTTGGTGAGCTCCGGGGCCATTGTCTTTGGGCCTCCTCACCACTGAAATCTTGAGGGATTTCAGTGGTGAGAATGGTGCCTTGAGGTCCTAAGAAGGAAAGGGTCACCCCCTTTTCCTTGTTGTCCTTGAAAAGGGACATTTTAGCTTCTTGAGAGAGCATATTGTTTAAGTGTATGTTGACCATGCCTTAACTGATTTTTGTGCTTATTATGTCATAATATAGCTCTATTTTCAATTGGTTTTGGTACACCATGCTTGCTTAGCATACATGCCTTGTAATGCCATGTTTAGGTTTCAACATGCTTTAGGCTTTGATCCTTGTTCTAGCATGATTTTGGCCAAGCTTTGTGAAGCTTTTTTGCTTGTTTTAGCATGCTTAAGCTCTGTTTTTGGTTGTTTTGGTCGACCATCATATGCTTAGTATAGCCACCTTGCATTTTGGCTTGTTAACCTTGGGTGTGTGAGTGTGTAGCATGCATTACCTGCAGTGTTTCAGTGATTTGGAACCACTTTCCATGTTATTTCAATCCTTATAATACCCTTGCATGCTTGCATTTAATGCTTCTTTGATGCTTTAAGAGGTTGTGTTGTATGCTCCATGTTTAAGCATTTGTGCATGCCTCCATGTGTAGATCATTTAGATGCCATCTAAGTGGTTTTTGGGGCCTGCCTTAACATGATTTAGGATTATTTTGATCCATTTTGGTCATTTGCTTCATGTGTCATATGATCATCCTTTAGGTCCTTGGGCTTAGTTGCATGCTTAGCTTGCATTAGTAGGTTGATTTGGCATCATTTCCTACATGTTTTTTAGAGCTTACATTGCATGCTAATTGTCCATGTTTGCCTCCTTTTAAGTGTGCTTGGCAGTTGTTCCTTTATGCTTAAGTGTTGGCCCATTAACATGTACATGTGTGTGTGTGTGTTGGCCCTCATTTCCATAGTATTGGCCACTGTTTTAGGGTTGTTTGAGGGTTGTCTAAATTAGTTTAAGTCTATCCCCTTTGCTTGTTTGCATGCTCACCTTGTATGTTCGCTTGCATACTTGCATGTACACGTTGCATTGCCATGTTGCATATTCGTTCACATGCTTAGGAGTGCATTGCATTGGCATGCATGCTTCACCTCTTGATCAAGCCATGATAGAGGTTGAAAGCCCCTTGGTTTGTTTATGTGCATTGCATTTCATTTGAAATCGAAATCCACACTTGATTCTTTGGGCCATCATGCATAGAAATGCGCGATTGGTTGTCCGAAAATTGAGGCCCATCCTTCTTTGAGTCATATATATGATAAGGAGTGTGGTTGGTGCATACATAGCTTGAAATGCATTGACATGCTTTGTTTTGCCCTCTGTTGCTGTCAAAGCAGTTTCTACAGGAAGCTTTGGCCGGCCGGCCATTTTTAGTGCCGACCGGCCATTTATAAGTGGCCGATGGATTCATTTGTGGCCGGTGACCAATCCCCTCAGCCGGTGGTGTTCCACAGTCTTCAGAGAAGCAATCCTAGGACTTGCGAAGTCTTCAAAGGAGCAGAACAGTCAAAGCAGAGGCATCTTGTGTATGGCAATGACTTTCCGAGCGGAACCAAGCACGCATGTGTTGGACCCTCCTCCCGAGGCTGCTGTTTATTGCTTAAATAGATTAGTTAATTTACTTAGCTGATTTAATTGGTCTGTAATATTTAATTAGCTTGTAGGTTAGTTAAATTGTATTCTTCTTTCGGTCCCTCCGAGCGAGGGTAAATTTGTAATAAGTGTGGGTGCGTGTGTGCATGTCTTCCACACCCCATCTCTTTCTCCCTTTTACTTACCTGCTTTCGATGGTTAGTATTAGGTCATGTTTACTTTAGTATCCTTATGCCAAGCATGCGTGCATCATTCATCAGTATTGCATGCACCGGGCTCGGCGCATCATGGTAACTACATAAGCATTTCAAATCTAACTTGAATACATGCTACTTGCGCATTTTCACATGTCATTCTTAGATTAGCCGAGCCTATTCTGGTGACATTCTGTATGCGTTGCATTAGGCATTTAAACATGGACTTGGATCATGCATGATTGCTAACATGTTCTTTGTTTTGGCTCGGAGTACATTGTAAGTATTTTATGTTTTAGCATCTCGCATGAGTGTAAATGTTAACATGACAGCATGCTTACCATGTGGCTAGATGCTTATGTGATATAAACTGCCTGAATACCTGTGGGTGAAGGTTGGGTCGTTTGAGTTGGAGCAACTCGTTGAAATCCGTATTTTAGCCTACTTGCAAGTAGCAAATTTCAGACATTTTGCAAACAAACGGATATGCAATGTTTTGTTCCAATTCAGGCGATTTGGTCTATACTTGTTTGTTGTGCACATAACATAGTAATTCTAGGCTAATAACTGGAATAAGAACGCGTAATATTTTCAAAACAAGATATCACGGTTAGTAGAGGCCGATCTTCTGATCGGGCGAGAGGGGGTGCTCATAGCTGACCTTCCCCAATCGTACCCAAGTTCCCGAGCCGAGGCAACTTTGGTGATGACGGGCACGTGGCCGTTGGCATCGAGTCAGGGTTTCCTAAATTCCCCCATTAAAAATATTTAGGTGGCGACTCTGTATCTGGCAAAGCTGTCCATGTTTGGCACTTCTTTCAAAATCTGTTTTTTTCTTAAAGCGATTTGCCGGATTTGGACTCTTTGGTTTAGATTAAGAACCGTGACAAATTGAGTCCAAACTGTGGCAGCATAAGTCCCTCCACCGGGCCGCGTCCACAGTTTCTGGCGACTCTGTTGGGGACTTAGAGAACTTGACTCGAACTCGAGATATCTTGTTTTGATTACATTTATGTATTTCTTTGCATTGCATATGCATTGGTGCGCGTAGGACAC
The DNA here is from genome assembly GCA_025200525.1 of Camellia lanceoleosa. Lineage (NCBI taxonomy): Eukaryota > Viridiplantae > Streptophyta > Magnoliopsida > Ericales > Theaceae > Camellia > Camellia lanceoleosa. The sequence goes on along the minus strand of CM045766.1, from coordinate 109,928,620 downwards.
CATGTTGGCCATCTGCTATTCCTGAGTGATTTGTCGGAGGCTTATTTCGAGAAGTGTGCCATAAGGCTGACCGGTTGTAGGCTCTGCCAGTATAGGAACACAAACCCCAGTTTTACTGGGGCACCCTTTTCGACCATTCGACTTAGTGCATATTCGGAATCCATAGTAACCATTCCAAACAAGGACAGGTTGCTTACCCGATATTAGGTTGTTTGAAACCGCTGCGTGCGTAGTGAAACCCTAGCTCCTGACAAAATAGGACAGGGAAACCCTACCCCAACATAGGGGTGTTTTGGCTCTCTCTTACTTGCTATGTGCTTTTAGAGTGTATCTCTACAGGAACACACATATCAGTTTGCAAGTTTGAGTATCAAGCCTACGGGCATCAGTGTTTTTGGGAATCAGTTATCTGCGGGTATCAGACTCAGACTTGGGGGCAACGATTTGGAAACAGTGAACAGTGATTAAGGAACAGTATATTCAACATTTGGCAGGATGTTGTGATACCCAACTGTGTGTTGCGTATTTATTTTATGCCGTTACGCTGTCCATTTGTCTGTTTATTTATTTCCTTATACGCTTTATTTATCTTCTTGCTAGGTAGTTGGGCACGATTGCTTCTAACCCAGTAGATATTCCCCAAGCACTCTGGACTAGAGGTCGTCGACTCCATCGATCTGAGGATCTAGTAGACAGACAACGATGTACTCTCTACCCCGGTTACTAAGCGGAGGCGATTAGGCGAAAAGGCATCGATTCGGCCCGATTCAGAGGGCCTTATCTACCCCACCTGAGTACAGTAGGGATCAGGGTTCTGTTTCACCTATAGAGAGGGAATATATACCAGTAATTCAATCAGATCATAACAGTATGGCCAACTTAGAGGAGATGGTGCGCCAACTCCAAGAGAGTATGAAAATGATCTGGCGAGATCTTTGTCCGTGACGAGTTTGCCAAGCAGCAGACCACAATTATGAATGAACAAGCAGAGTTAATCGTGAGGTTACAGCAGCAAGCTCCTCCCCTGCCAGGAGTTCCAACCCTCGGGGAGACAGCTAACGTTCATAATGATACAGACATTCCCACAAGACCGCCTCCACCCTCGATCCTACCCCCAATCCCACCCCAGTTATCCAAAACACCCACCAACCTACCGGACTCTCCCTTTGAGTTCGAGACAGATCCCACAGCACTGAAGTTGAGCAAGCTTAGAGATCCCAGGGAGTCAAGACCATCCCTGACATTGAAGATGGATATACCGACGTAGCTGTGACACTGCCTGACAGATTCAAAATGCCTCATATCGACCGATTTGATGGATCCGGGGACCCCATGGTGCACCTGAGGTTGTTTTCGGATATTTTAAGGCCGATAGGCCTCACCAGACTGCAGAAGCTGTCTTTATTCAGCTGGACCCTGTCGAGTGTGGCAGCCATATGGTATGCCAAATTAGAAGATGACGTCAAGAGAAATTGGGACGAGATGGCTGAGGCCTTCATTGCGTAATACTCATACAATCCACAAATAGAGATTATGACCCGTGATCTCGAAACAACAAGGCAAGAGCCTAAAGAGAGTTTCTCAAAATTCGTGACCAGATGGAGGGCCAAGGCTTCGATGATGACCTTAGGCCCATAGACAAAGATCAGCTTCGGATGATTGTGCGCAATCTTCAGCCGAAGTTAATGCAGAAGATGATTGTACTCTCCTTTCCTACCTTTTCCGATCTACATGAAATAGGGGTACAGATTGAGGATGCCCTGAAGCAAGGCTTAATTGATAATGACCGGGAGCAACCCCAAAGAACTTTCAACCGCAACACTAATGCAGGCCTGAGCAGCGCTACAACTACAAGAGCCTCCGAAGTGAGCATGGTCACCACCAACCTCCCTCCAAGAACCATGGCAGCTACGCCATTCTCCGGCACATCCGGAAGCCATACACAAACAGCCAAATACCCACCCAAAAACACAAGAACCTTCGCTCCACTGTATATGCCCCTGTCCAAAGCTCTGGGGGTTTTGATCAGAAAAGGGCACTTGAAGCCCCTAGAGCCACGGCCATTACCGGAAAAACTCCCCCTACCCACAATCCAGCCAAATATTGATCATTTCACCAACAGCACGGTCATGACACCGATCTGTACTACCGATTACGTCATGAGATTCAAGATCTCATCGATAACGGGGTGATTTTGCCTCCCGAGAAACCCAATGTTACAACAAACCCTCTCTCTACACATAACCAAGCTCCACCTCCCAAAAGAATCAATTTCATCCAGACTGGGGTCGTGCCTTACGATCCTAGCATCTATATCACTCCTTCTCATTTGCCTAAACCAGAGGTACTCCTTCTTGATTGCACCGACTTGTGCATGATGGACATCTCCATAACCCAACCTGAGCCCATGGTAGTGACTGTCGAGGACAAAAGAGGGGAGATTTCAGAAGAGAAGGGGGTTGTTGAGCCAGAGTTTGAGAAATCTGGGAGTTCTGTTGAGAAAGCGTACAGTCCGAGCAACTACATTTTGTCAATAGGCCAGGATGGGCTAGATGTGGAATTGCCGACGGAGACAGAGCTGTGTGCGATCCAAGTGGATGGTTTGGGACAGGGGATGGATGACTTGACGCCTGTGGAAGAGGATCTTGCCAATCTCCAGTTTTACAGTGACCGAGATCCAGGGGACGCGGCAGTCAAATGGTTTGATTATGAGGAATCGGCAGAGGCTACCGGGTGGTTGGATGATCAACCGAATGTGGTGGAAGAGTTCCAACCAGAACAGGACCTGGCAGGGGCAAGAAGGTCAGTGACGGTCAGAAGGGTCGGAGAACAAAGTACATCGCCGGAGAACGCCGGTGTCAAGAATTTCGCTCAGGATTGGAGCATTTTGAATACAGGAATTATTGAATGACTAGTATTGACACAAATAAACAGAAAGATTTGAAGATTCCGAGAGAATCAGAAGGCAAAGGCCCATGGGGATCAAATCGCTATGAGCACGAAACAGAGAATGTCATGCATAGGGATGGAAGGTACGAGAAGTACATCATACAGGCCGGACGGTGTTTGTCGGTGCGCAGATGGAATGTGGTGGGAGGACGACGATTTATGTCTTGCCCACACGGATGAAGATTGGGGGAACAACCAACCTGACGACACCTAGTACGTTGGAGAAGTCGACCATATGACAAGGAGCGGGCGGTACTTCAAACCCCCGCACCTAGATCAACCAGAGGCTTCTGGGAAAGATAGGGAGACTGAGAAACAGAAGGAGAGACAACTTGAAAAGGAGGATGTGCTCAAACAGTTAAAAAAGATACAAGCAGACATCTCCATCTGGGGACTGCTTATGGCATCACGAGTGCACAGATAGGCTGTCTTATCGGCCATGGACAAGGCCAAGCTTTCGATAGAAACCACGTCAGAACAGCTGGTGGGATTAGTCTTTCCGGGAGGAGCTACCTCGACGCTAACTTTTTCCAACAAGGAATTGCCACCCAAGGGGGCAAACCACAACAAGCCGCTCTACATCTCTGTGGAGTGTAAGAATAAATGGATACCGGTGGTTCTTGTTGATACCGGATCCGCCATCAACGTCTGCCCAGCTAGAACAGCGTATGCAATCGGTTTAAAAACCACGGACTTTGTACCGACAGCCCAGGTGATTAGGGCATACGACAACATGAGCAGAGAAGTCATGGGGATGGTGAAAATTCAGACTAAAGTTGGGCCAGGACAGCATGAGATAGATTTCCATGTCTTAGAAGTTCCGGCAACTTTCAACCTGCTTTTGGGGCGACCGTGGCTACATCAAGTAAAGGCAGTGTCGTCCACTTTGCATCAAATGGTGAAATACCTCCATGGGAATGGAGTAGCCATTGTTTTTGGAAATTCATCGATTCATCCACCACCGGAGGTATCTACGTCTGTTCTAGAAATTGAGCATGGCATGGAGGATGTGTTCATATCAGGTTTTACCCTGGCTGAGGCTCGGGTTGTACAAAACATCATGGCTACTAACGAGGGGATATATGTCAGTGCTCAGGCAGTATACCTCATGAACAAGCTCCAACACATCCCTGGGATGGGATTGGGAAAGAGTGGCCGAAAGGGTGTCGCAACATTGGCCGAGGTGCCACACAACCCACACACCTTTGGCTTGGGTTATCTGCCCACCAAAGAGGATTGGATAAGGAAGGGAAATGAAATGGCTGGGAGAGCCAGAGCGAAGCAGGCTCGAAAGCCTTTTGAGCTGATGCACAGGCCTATTCAGGGTACCCTAAACGAACGCTTCGTCTGGGAGGGGGAGGGGGAGGGGGAGGACTTTCCGTTTTGTGGCTTCCCAGAGCCGTGGCTGAACGCAGAAAGGAAGCGCGTACCGGGTTTTGAGATCTTCTTCGACCTGCAGTTACCTGGGGATGATATTGCCGAAGAGCAAACAGACCCGACAGTTGAGGTTGAACAGAGCAAGGAAATGGAGTCTGAGGACGTCGAGATTGAAATGGGAGTAGCACCGGCATGTCTACTTTCAGATCCTCCGATCGAACAGAAGTGCTTGGGGGATAACTCCTCAGTGTCCATGATCGGGAATGAAACAGCTGCGGGCCTACCATCAACTATTTTGGATGCATCCATCGCACCCTCTCTCGTTTGGCAGTACGAAGAGGGATTTTTGTCAAACAGCACCGGGTCAGGTAGTGAGCCGGAATCTGATTCCACCAAGTCTTGTGAGTCCGGTATTCCTGGGGGTGATAACCCGGATGCCACAGTCTTGTCCAGGTCGTCTTTTTCTTTCTCTTTTAAGTCTGTTGTAACAGAAGAATCGGACGGTTTGGAAGTACATAATGAGAATGATATGGATGTGATTTCTGAGTACTTTTCTATGCCTTTGATTTATTATTTGAATTAGGACTTTCAAAATTTTGACAAAAATAATGAGGAAGAAATTCCTCCGATTTTGCAACGATTAATTGATCAAGAGCAAGAGAGATTTGTTAAACCCTTAGTGGATGAAATCACTACTGTGAATTTTGGTATTGAGAAGGACCCGCGTCTGGTTCAGATCAGGTCCACGTTGTCTTCGGAGGAATGCGAGCGCTTAGTCGCTTTGTTAAAAGATTTCAAAGATGTTTTCACCTGGTCCTACGAAGACATGTGTAGACGCGCCCTTGAGCTTCACTACAGTTCGGACTCAATTTGTGTCACGGTTCTTAATCTGAACCAAAGAGTCCAAATCCGGCAAATCGTTTTGAGAAAACAGATTTTTAGAAAAAGAAGTGCCAAACATGGACTGTTTTGCCAAATACAGAGTCGCCACCTAAATATTTTTTAATGGGGAAATTTAGGAAACCCTGACTCGGTGCCAAAGGCCACGTGTCCGTCATCACCAAAGTTGCCTCGGCTCAGGAATTTGGGTACGATTGGGGAAGGTCAGCTATGAGCACCCCCTCTCGCCCGATCCGAAGATCGGTCTCTACTAACCATGATATCCTTTTTTGAAAACGTTATGCGTTCTTATTCCGGTTATTAGCCTAGAATTACTATGTGATACGCACAACACAAAAGTATAGACTAGATCGCCTAACTTGGAACAAAACATTGCATATCCGTTTGTTTGGAAAACGATTTGGAATTCGCTACTCGCAAGTAGGCTAAAACACAGATTTCAATGAGTTATTCCAACTCAAACAATCCAACCTTCACCCACAGGCATTCAGGCAGTTTAACACATAAGCATATAGCCACATGGTAAGCATGCTGTCATGTTAACATTCACACTCATGTGAGATGCTAAAGCATAAATACTTACCGAGTACTCCAAGCCAAAGAAATAAGCTAATTAGGAAACATGCATGAATCCTAACTATACAGAAGTGCCTAATGCAACACATGCAAGAATGCAACTACAATAGGCTCGGCTTTTCTAAGATGGCATATGAAATGCTACAACTAACAAGTATTCAACTTGGAATTAAAATACGTTGCAGTTAGTATGATGCGCCGAGCCCGGTGCATGCATCACGAATGAATGAATGCAAACATGTGAAGCATAAGTATGCTAATTGAAACATGCCCTAAACTAACCATCGAAAGCTAGTAAATAAAAGAGAAGAAAGACGTGAGGTTGGAAGACATACACACACTCATGCACACTTATTACAATTGTGCCCTCGCTCGGATGGTCCGAATAAATAATACAAACCGCCTAATCAACTAACTCACGAGCTAATTAATTATTACAAAACCGAATGAATAACTAGCTACAACTAATTATTAGACAACTACTAACTAACAAGTAAGTAGTAAATGAATGATATTCTAGCTCTGTTTGGAGAAGAGGAAGGTATGCATGCTTGCTTCGGTTCCTCGCCTCGAAACGCCTTCCGATTGCTCTTCAGAGGCTCTATTTGCAGGGTGTCTTCCAATGCTTGTTACTGGAACTTACCAAAACACTGCTGGGGAAGTCACTAGTGGCCTGCCGGCCATGGAGGGAGATCTGCCGACCAAGGATGGTCCATTGCCGACCAAGGGTGGCACACTGCCGGCCATCAGTGGCAGGCTGCCGGCCACTGGTGTACTGTGACACCAAACTGCAACGAAGCACAAAATAGAAAAAATTGAGGGTTTCCCAAGGATATGTACACACCATGGCACTCCAAATCACCTCAAAACATCAAAGGAGAGGCCAAGTCGGATCCACGACCATCAATCACGCATCCCGATGCATGATGGCCAAAGATCCAACTTGTGCAAATCAATATGAAAATGAATGCACAAATAAAGCAAGTAAAGCCTAGAACTCTATCATGAATCATCAAGAACTTCGGCAATCGAGGATTGAGACGCGTTCCATCACTTGAAGTATGAAACGCCCCTCGTTCATTGTGCTCGAATTAATACTTAATCCGAACAATGCAACACATAAGCATGGCAAACATGCAATATGAACTACATGGCATACTCGGTGCTAGCTTGAACATGCAATCATGCAATGTGACTTAAGCATGCAAAATGAAGGGTAATGAACATGCAACAACATGTAATGTAATTAGCATGGGACAACATGCAAATATGAGGCAAGCACACAACAATATGCAAGACAAGCATGCAACAACATGCTAGGTATGGACTTAGACCAATATGGGCAGCTCTCAACTAAGCCCAAATTAGTGGCCATAGCGATGAATTAAGCCACAAAACACACTCAAGCTTGCGAAATGCGAAAGGTTCATCAAAGAGGCTTAAAAGGAGAACTCTTAAAAGTGCCTAGGAAGTGACAAATGTGCAAGTGTAACAACACTAGATGCACTGAAATGAGATGATAAACGATGCCAAATCATTTAAACAACACAAGTAAAGCATGCGAAAGTCCTAAGTCATGAAAGCTAGCAAAGAGCAATACAAAGGAGGCATGCAATACATGGCATGAACGCATGAACTAAGCATGGGCAGAGCTTAATTAAGCCTAAACAAGGACTTAAACATGCTGGAATGAAGGCTCAAACACCTAGACATGTAAGCATACATGCTAAGCCTTAAACTAGGCAATAATGCGCGACATTCAAAGACACTTGAAACATGAATTAAGTGGGAATGTGGCAATGGTACATGCTCTGAAATGAAGTATTAAGTGATGCCAAATCATCTAAATAGCTCAAGGATAGCATGCATGAATCACCGGAACACAAAGCTTGCAAGGCCAATTACACTATAGCTATACAAAGCATGAAGGATATGGCAAGGGCAACCCAAAATAGTCCTAGAACACTTCAAAATAAGCATAAAATCAAGTTTGAACAAAGCCAAAATATGCTAGTATGATGAGTCAAAACATCATGCACAAAAGTCTAGTAAACAAGATTTGTTCTACACCTATATGGAGCATGCAAAGGATGATCAAACCAACTATGGATAAGGTCATAACATGCCAAATGATGACCAAATACATACTGAAATGTAAACCAAACAAGCTAAAGTGACATGGCATGGCATGGAGCATATGAAGCTAGTTTAGGGGATTTACACTACAAGGGCATCAAGCAAATGTGGAGTAACAAAACCAACCCAAAACAGGTTTATGGCATGGTAAAACATCACCAAAAATAGACTGAAATGGACTCAACAAAGATTATGCACACATGCTACTTTGATGAGCTATGGATGGAGTTACATTACACATGCAAGATGCAAGCAAGACATGACCAAACCAGCCTTAGATAGGGCCAAGGTAGGTCCTAGAAGTCACAAAAAAGAGGCCTGGACCGAACTCAAAAATGCGTAGAGGGATGGTCCTTTGGAAGGCCAAAAATGCAAGCAAAGAGGAATACAAATAGAGGGGACTACCCCCTCTGATTTAGGAATTAAAAACCACACCTCTACCACTGAAATCCCACTGGATTTCAGTGGTAGGAAGGCCAAACCAAGGCTAGCTCAGAGGCCTCCAAATATGGCTTAAAACAAAGCCAAACAAAGCATGCAATGGGGCTACACACCCCAAACAGCAAAATGACCTTAACCAAACTTAAAAAGAACTTAAAAAAAAGAATTTTTTCAGTTATAAGCAAAGCCTAAAACAACATGCAAAGAGGGCTAAAGCAAGGTGCAAGAAAGTGCAAAAATTGGGGAAATGCTCACCCTTGAAGACCCTCTTTGAAACCAGCAATTTCAGGGGGTGGAAGCTTGCTTTCAGACCTCAGGAAGACCTCCCAAGAAGCTTGATTCAATGGTGGTGGTGTGCTTCTATGTGTTGTAGTGCAAAAGTGCAAGGAAATCCAACTTCAAGGCACAAAACACAAACAATATAGAGAGAAAGGGAGTTTTTGCTCTTCAAAAACTCAGAACCCTGTCTAAGGAAGAGACCTCTTCCTTATATAGTGGAATGAAAAGCCAAAGCTTCTTCAAGAAAGAGTGGGGAACATACCCAGAGGAACTAGCTCCTCGAGATTTGAGGTCTTTCGTTTTTTGTAAATACGTCCGTGTGTCGTGTCTTTTGTCTTGTTTAGCCCAACTTTTGTTTTGGGTCTTTTCCGAGCGTGTCTCGTTGTGTTTAGGTCGCGTACCTTTTGTTTGAGTCTTTTCCCGCCGTGTTCAGTCGTAGGCTCAATACTCGGGTTAAAACCTTTTTTCAATTTCAAAAATTGTTTATGCTCAGAGTGCTGTGCCATTCTCTACATTTAGGCGAAGCAAAAGGAGAAAGGGAAATTTGGGGCATCTGAGTGTGCTTCAACTTTAGTCGGTTTCACCTTTGTAGTCTGTCTTGTCAGATTGGGCTGTTTGTTCAGAATTTGCCACGTGCAAAATGAACCAAGTGCTGTGTTATAGGCTGTATGCAGATTAATCCTCAGCAGAGTATGGGCTGTGTGTTCAGGTTAAGCAGTGGTTTGTATGGGTTATTTTGCTGTCAACTGGTTCATTATCTGGTTATTACGATACAAGTGCTCAATTTTCAGACAACAGATCAGTCTCATTTACATTGAGGTGTAATATGATGTAATACGATGCAAGGTATAGATGTACAAATGTAACACTTTTTCAAACAAAAAAAGGGTTTGTTTCATTTCATCATCTTTTTCAAGTACAAAGCTTTGGAAACAAAAATCTACCTGTAGCAATACAAGGTACCCTAGCTACTAGCAAAAAAGTACAAAAAAGAAGAAAAACAGCAAAAATCTGTATCAATGTCCAAAGGTCTCAGGCCTTGGGGTCTGTCCTCGCCCTCTTCCTAGACGAAGGTCCAGGAGCATCGTCATCAACATCTGAGTCTGAGTCTGAGCACGAGCCTTCTCCAGTCTCCTCCTTAGAAGACTCTGTCTTCGCCTTAGCCTCAGCCTCGGACTCCTCATCATCATCATCGTCAAGGACTGGAGTCCGCGAGCTGCTCCCTACATGAGTGCGTCCCGCTTTGGTGCGGGGGTATACTCTACCATCTCGGGTAGAAACGGAAGGCCCGGCCAGAGCACCACCTACAGGAGAAATCTGGAAGGGATGTTGAAAAGTACAAAAAGCAAAGGCATCAGAATACTGTGAACAGTTTATCAGTGCAGAATGCAGTGTATGAGTACAATGTATGAATACTATGAACAGTGAATCAGTACAGAATACCGTGAATGAATGCAGTGCATCAGATGCCATAAGAGTCGTGTATTGGGTGTTGTGTCAACAATATGATGCATCAGATTGTGTAGATTTTGAGACTGCGGTTGAAGAACATACCGGGATGCCATAGATGGCTAGAAGATCAAGACTCCGCTGGAACATCCCCATCATAGAGGCAGCCAGCTCCAGGGACTGGCGGGTGTACTCAGAAGAAGCCTGCAAAAGTATTAAATGCATCAGTATTCTGCGGAATATCAAAATAAGCTGAAATGAAATTACAATGCAAGATGCAAGATGAAGTAGTACATACCGGAGGTAAGTCGTAGAACCCGACTAACTCGTGATCAACCGGAGGGGGAGCAATGGGAATCTAGTAAGTCGCCCCACGTCCTCAAAGATGTCATCGTAGCGAGCGCCGCCAACTAGCCCGTCCCCTCCGAAGCTCCACCTCGCCACGGACTCGAAGCCGCCTCGATGTCCTCGCCTTCGCCCTCACTCCGTTTGGCGCCACTGTCCTCTCTCTCTCAGCTCGACGACCACCGCTCAGAGGCCGCATGATGAAAGTCCGAAAGTACTCCGAGTAGTCGTCCTCGCCCCTGAAACCATCTGCCTCCCAGCCGATCGTATAATCAGTCATCTACTCGGGAGTGAATCTCTCTGTCAACCTCATGTGCTCAGGAGGGTGAACCGGGACTATCTGCCCCGGTAAACCTAGGGTCTGGCGTAGGAAACGCTCACCCAGGTACCAAGCCCGACAGTGGGCCCTCTAGCAAAATCTGGAAACGAGAGGTCTCCTCAGCACCGACAAATCGGTCCCGAATCGTCACTGGCAAAGGAGCCCAAGGCTGCCAGGTGATCTGAAAATGAAATGCAGATTGTTATCTACTGTTATTGAAAATACAGTGTAAAGCGAAGCTTAAATGAATTGCAAAGTTGAACATACCTCTGCGGGGGTGATGGTGTCGAAGTAGCAGCGGAAAAAGATAAACGTCTCCCACGGTCTCCGTACACACCTCCCGTCAAAGCAGTGCGAGAATGGGACGATGAGAGGGGTCTCCACGTCTGGCACATGCATAAGTCTCGGAAAATAGGCGTAGACCCACAACTGCAGAGCAAATACCAGTATGCTTATCAGATAAAGCAGAATATAGAATAAAGCAGAAATAGCAAGACCGTGTATTGTGAGGTGTATTGTGCAGAGTGTACGATGAAAGCGAATGCGGTCGATGTAAAAGCAATGCGTGTGTGCGGGTGCGATACAACGGTCAGTGTGAAGCAAACCACAATGTGTGCAGTGTACAAAGTACAGAAAATGTAAAGCATGAATGAAAAGCAGAGAAGAAAACATACCTCCCAAGCTCGCCAGTAGCCCCCGAGTAGGTGTACACTACAACGGGAGGCTGAACTCATGTACCCGTACAGAGTGGCCAAGGCAGCACCACCCCAGTCATAGCGTAAGATCCGGGTGACATCCACGAGAGCGCTAAGCAGAGGGCACGATGTTCGCCCGTCGGGCGAAAAATAGTCGCCCCCAAAGAGAACATGAGAAAACCACGCGCATATCGCTCTACCGCCTCCGGAGTCATCGGAGCCTCCTCGACTAAGGCTGGCTGGACTCTGAACTGGACCTCGAACCATGAATATCGGACGAAGCCGGGACATGCGAGAGGCGGCACCTCGCCAAGCAGGTAGATGTGAGCAGCCTCCCACTCGTCCATGTCGGTGTCGAAGGAGATCGGATCACCCCCTATCCCGATGCCGGTGAGCATCGAGAAGTCGTAAGGAGTCATCGCCATGTCTCTCGTGGCAGAGAAGTGGAAGGAATCGGTGGTGTCCCACCACCTCTCCACTAGAGCGGCAAGGAGAGGTCTGCTCGTGGTAAGTCTAGAAAGTCCTCTGCAAAATGCACCGAAGCCGGCCTGGTCCACGATGAGGCGAACCGCATCGGGTAGCTCCGCGTACCAATCTTGGGCGGCAATATTCCCATACCCCCGAACGGCATGGGAATCTCCCTGTTTTCAAGCAAACAATTGCAAAGCAATGCTAAATGTACAGTTTTGAAAAGCATTTAGAATTGGTGAAGATACAGCATGTGTGCACGTTTTCAGATTCAAACAGATACCGGGTGCTGGTGCGCTTACAGTGAACTGCAACGTGTGACGTGTCAGCGTGTTTGGGTGTTTCAGTATACATACAGCATGTGTGCAAGTTTTTCAGATTCAAACAAACATTGGGTGCCGTTGTGATTGCAATGAACTACAGTGTGTGCTGTGTTAGTGTGTTTGAGTGATTCAGGGCTAGTGCAGTGTGTGTGCATGTGTCAGATTCAGATAGATACCAGTTGCAAGTGTGTTCCGAGTCAACTACAGTATACAATGCCTCAGTGTATCTGAGCTCAGCAGTTAAAGAACATAATCAGCTATGGCAGTTAAGTGTTCTACATTGCGAAAAATAAAACAGAGGAAAGAATATACCTCGGAAGCGCCAAAGGACAGATGTGACGTCGGCTCGCGTAAGAGAAGCTCTGGAGGCACCGCCCTATCAAAGCTCCTGAACTGATGGAGTCCATCGGGAGACAGGACGTGAATCACCGGCCGGTAGGTCGCCGGGTCGAACGGGCGGACGCTCAAGGGTAGAAGCTCGGCCCCAGGATCCATCTCATGATCCGGGGGAGTCTCGCCCCGTGAAATATCATCCGCCATGTCAAAAGTGATGAGAAAATGGCCGGGAAAGTGGAAATCGGATGGGAATGCAGAAGGTCAACCGAAAAGTCAACCCCGAGAGGGCGGAAAATGGCCGGAAAAGCCGGGAAATGGAAGAGGCACGAAAATCAAGAGAAACTCGGGGGAACAAACCCTAAAAGGCGGAAATCAAAAAGGAAGCACCGAAACAAAGTTTCGATCGGATGAAAATGTTCAAAACGCGAAGATATTCGCGAATCAAACGACGAGACGGGGGCTAAAACCGAAGAAAACAAAGAAAAAGGCTCGGGAAATACTCTAGAGAGAGAGAGGAAGAAATTTCGGCCAAGGGAAATGAGGAAAATAGGGTTTGAAATCCTATTTTAAAAGACCCAAGCCAAAAGGACAAAACTGCCCCGATTCAGGCATTTTTGGCCGATCGGCTACATTTTTGGCCAGCCGGCCAAATATTTGGCCGGTGATGTGTTTTGGTGGCCGGTAAATGGCCGGTGGCTTCCCTTTCTGGCCGGTGAGCCTTCTACAACCTTGTTTGGGTCAGATGTATAGTTTGGGGCCTTCATTTCTCAAGATAGTGCAAGAAATGGCATTCCCGAAGCTCGACTGGTCTCCGTTTTGACCTCGGACCGTGTCTTCTGTGTGTGGCACTCAAATACAGGTGTCGTGTATCCTTTTTGTATCTTTTTTGTCTCTTACAAGAGTCGAAAGTTGCCCCCATATGCATTTTCTTGCATTTGCATACCTTACTTGTGTTGTTTCGCACTTTAGCGCACGGTCTGGCGAGACCTTAAACACACACGGTCTGGCGAGACCTTAAACACGCTCGGTTGGTGCTTGCATGTCGGCATGCATTGTAGCAAACGTCATCCCTTGCATTATCATGCATTGCATTACAACGCTTTGTCGTGGACGCACACTGATTATGCATTACTTCGTTCGTATTGTTGTGCACACATCTTGTAAGTGTCATGTACATGTCATCCATGCATTGTCATGCATTTCAATCCATGGTCTGGCGAGACCTTAAACACGCACGGTCTAGCGAGACCTTAAATACGCACGGTCTAGGAGACCTTAAACCCTCGGAAGGTGCAAGACCTTTGGTGCATTGATGTGCACATTTTATTTGCATTTTCATGCATCTCAAGCCGCGCGTTGTCGCGCATTAAAAAAGTTCATGCATTGTCATGCATTTCAAGCGACTTGCGTTGTCGCGCACTCCATGCAGCATGCATTTCAAAAACAAAAAACAAAAAAATAGTGCATATGTCATGCATTTCATTGTAAATAGTGCATATGTCATGCATTCCATTGTAAATAGTGCATATGTCATGCATTTCATTGTAAATAGTGCATATGTCATGCGTTTCATTGTATATGGTGCATATGTCATGCATTCCACTGTAAATATTACATTTACATACATCCCATTGCATATTGTAGATATCGCATTGTAGTTTGCATGCATTCACTGCATCACCCCTTTCATCTAGGGCTCGCACCTTTCCTTGTTGAGCTTGGTCTGGTATGTGCTCATACTTTTCATGTCGAAGCACAGTTCTGCATGTGTACGCGTCTATTCCACGCTGGTATGTTGGTTTGAGGGTTGCGGCACCTTTTCTGTGTTAGACATGGCTTGTTTGTGTCCATGCCTTTCCTAGGCAAGATACGGTTTGGCCTGCTTGCCTTATCCATTGTAAATATCCATTCCATTGCATAGAGTAAATATTGCATTGTAGCTTGCATGCATTCATTGCATCACATCCATCTATGGCTTGCACCTTTCCATGTTGAGTTTGGTCTGGTATGTGCCCATACTTTTCATGTTGAAATGCGTTATGAGATTTGGTGTGCGCCGCCTATTCCATGTTGAACTTGGTTTGAGGGTTGCAACGCCATTTTCCGTGTTAAATGTGGTTTGTTTGTGTCCATGCCTTTCCTAGGCAAGATTTGGTCTGGCTGCATGCCATATCCACTATATATATTACATTGTAGTGTAATTTTTGCATCCAGCATTAGGATCATTGTCCTTTCGTTAGCGGGTTGTTTCCCCACCTATGTCATTCCACCCAATTACTTGTTCTTATGTCTGTCTACATTACTCATAGTTCTGCATGTGTACGCACTTTGAGGGTTGCGGCACCTTTTCTATGGTAGACAGACCTGTTACCTCCATCAATCTATCTGACATTTGTGTGGTTTTGAACCGCTCATGATTTGATCATGATTCAATTGCATTGCATGTCATTTGCATTGTTTTGATCACATTGCATTTTCATTTGTATTGTTTATACATAGTTTTGTATATATTGCATATCGTTTTGCATTCATTTTGCATATCATGCATGTTGCTAACAATATTGTACCTGTTAAGTTGCTTTCTTTTTCAGGCACGATATTATATGTACGGTTCATTTGAGGCTGGCATAACCAGACGAACCGGACAGGTAATGTATCCTCCGAGTAAGACATATCAAGAATTGCATAAATCTCTTACATCCTTTCTGCATTGTAATGTAGTTGGATTTGTGTATGCTAGCTTAAAACTGTTGCATGTTATGCTTCATTACAGCTTTCTTTGCATAATCATAAGTTATGTTCGGCTTTATGCATTGCCTTGCATTCTGCCCCTGCCCGCGGGCGCATATCTTGTCTGTCTTACATGCTTTGTCTAAGTCTTCGGCCTTGTCAAAAATGGGTCGTCTCTAAGCTTTGACATTCACTCCCATCATTGTTATGACTTTCGAGTTCTGTCAAAGAGGAGCAACTGTAGAGACCCCATTTTTGACTGTCCTCAAGACTTGGACGTCACCGCTTGAACACTCGGTGATCATCCATGTTTGTGTTCATCTTGAGTTCCCGAAGGTCTTGGCTACGCGCCTTGCCTCAGGATCTCTCGACTCGACTGTTTTGTGTTTGGTTTTGCACCAAACACTTGTGTTTTGCCTTGGAGGGGCAGGGAATGGCTTGTGGGCCATCCCCACACTCCACTGGCCATGGCTTGAGGCCACCGGTTGTGTTTTGTTGCCATCGGCCAAATGTTTGGCCGACCGGCACTATAGATGGCCGGCCGGCTATCTGTTTTTGGTCAATTACATTTTTGGCCAACCGACTACTGTGCATCTGCTTTTGCAGATATTTTTATGCAGTTGGCATGCACTTGGCTCCCCTTCATACACGTGTATGGAGGGATTTCCCTCTTAGCTAGTTTGTCTTGTAAGCTTGCAAGATTGAAGCTCTATAAGAGGAGGTCTCCTCTCCCTCTTTTAGGATTAGACAACATTTCTTAGGGAGCTCTGGTTTTAGGGTTTGGTTTGTGTATCTATCCTATATCTATATCTCTCTCTTGTATTTGTGTGTGTTTAGCCTTAGGATTGCACACAAACACCCACTATTACGCTATCCTCTTGGAGCTGAGGCCCTTGAGGGTTGTTTTTGAAGTTTTGGAGCTGGTTTGAGCCAAAGAAGCTGATGGTCTTCCATTCTTGAAGAGGGTCTACAAGGGTGAGCACTTACTCCTTTAAATATCCCATTTTTGCAAGGCTTTTTTGACTAACTTGCATCTGTTTTTGAGCTTAGCATATAACACATAAAATTTCTATTTTTGAGCCCTCTAAATAGTTGTTCAAGAGTGTTCTAGGCTTTGGGATTGTTTGAACCCTCTTAAGGCTTGTTTGGCCTTCATTTTGTGCCATTTTGGTGAGCTCCGAGACCATTGTGTTTCGGCCTCCTCACCATTGAAATCTTGAGGGATTTCAGTGGTGAGGATGGTGCCTTGAGGTCCTAAGAAGGAGAAGGTCTCCCCCCTCTCCTTGTTGTCCTTGAAAAGGGACATTTTAGCCTCATGAGAGAGCATATTGTTTAAGTGTATGTTGACCATGCCTTAATTGATTTTTGCGCTTGTTATGTCATAATATAGCTCTATTTCCAATTGGTTTTGGTACACCATGCTTGCTTAGCATACATGCCTTGTAATGCCATGTTTAGGTCTCAACATGCTTTAGGCTTTGATCCTTATTCTAGCATGATTTTGGCCAAGCTTTGTGAAACTTTTGTGCTTGTTTTAGCATGCTTAAGCTCTGTTTTTGGTTGTTTTGGTCGACCATCATATGCTTAGTATAGCCACCTTGCATTTTGGCTTGTTAGCCTTGGGTGTGTGAGTGTGTAGCATGCATTACCTGCAGTGTTTCAATGGTTTGGAACCACTTACCATGTTATTTCAGTCCTTATAATATCCTTGCATGCTTGCATTTAATGCTCCTTTGATGCTTTAAGAGGTTGTGTTGTACGCTCTATGTTTAAGCATTTATGCATGCCTCCATGTGTAGATCATTTAGATGCCATCTAAGTGGTTTTTGGGGCCTGCCTTAACATGATTTAGGACTGTTTTGATCCATTTTGGCCATTTGCTTCATGTGTCATATGATCATCCTTTAGGTCCTTAGGCTTGGTTGCATGCTTAGCTTGCATTAATAGGTTGATTTGGCATCATTTCCTACATGTTTTTCAGAGCTTACATTGCATGCTAATTGTCCATGTTTGCCTCCTTTTAAGTGTGCTTGGCAGTTGTTCCTTTATGCTTAAGTGTTGGCCCATCAACATGTACATGTGTGTGTGTGTGTGTGTGTGTGTGTGTGAGTGTTGGCCCTCATTTCCATAGCATTGGCCACTATTTTAGGCTTGTTTGAGGGCTATCTAAATTAGTTTAAGTCTATCTTCTTTGCTTGTTTGCATGCTCACCTTGTATGTTCGCTTGCATACTTGCATGTACACATTGCATTGCCATGTTGCATATTATTTCACATGCTTAGGATTGCATTGCATTGGCATGCATGCTTCACCTGTTGATCAAGCCCTGATAGAGGTTGAAAGCCCCTTGGTTTGTTTATGTGCATTGCATTTCATTTGAAATCGAAATGCACACTTGATTCTTTGGGCCATCATGCATGGAAATGCGCGATTGGTGGTCCGAAAATTGAGGCCCATCCTCCTTTGAGTTATATATATGATAAGGAGTGTGGTTGGTGCATACATAGCTTGAAATGCATTGCCATGCTTTGTTTTGCCCTCTGTTGCTGTCAAACCAGTTTCTGCAGGAAGCTTTGGCCGGCCGGCCATCTTTAGTGCCGACCGGCCATTTATAAGTGGTCGATGGATTCATTTGTGGCCGGTGACTACTCTCTATAGCCGGTGACCAATCCCCTCAGCCGGTGGTGTTCCACAGTCTTCAGAGAAGCAATCCTAGGACTTGCGAAGTCTTCAAA
The DNA here is from genome assembly GCA_025200525.1 of Camellia lanceoleosa. NCBI lineage: Eukaryota > Viridiplantae > Streptophyta > Magnoliopsida > Ericales > Theaceae > Camellia > Camellia lanceoleosa. The sequence goes on along the minus strand of CM045766.1, from coordinate 109,910,562 downwards.
GGAGCAGAACAGTCAAAGCAGAGACATCTTGTGTATGGCAATGACTTTATGAGCGGAACCAAGCACGCATGCGTTGGACCCTCCTCCCGAGGCTGCTGTTTATTGCTTAAATAGATTAGTTAATTTACTTAGCTGATTTAATTGGTCTGTAATATTTAATTAGCTTGTAGATTAGTTAAATTGTATTTTTCTTTCGGTCCCTCCGAGCGAGGGTAAATTTGTAATAAGTGTGGGTGCGTGTGTGCATATCTTCCACACCCCACCTCTTTCTCCCTTTTACTTACCTGCTTTCGATGGTTAGTATTAGGTCATGTTTACTTTAGCATCCTTATGCCAAGCATGCATGCATCATTCATCAGTATTGCATGCACCGGGCTCGGCGCATCATGCTAACTGCATAAGCATTTCAAATCTAACTTGAATACATGCTACTTGCGTATTTTCACATGTCATTCTTAGGTTAGCCGAGCCTATTCTAGTGACATTCTATATGCGTTGCATTAGGTATTTAAACATGGACTTGGATCATGCATGATTGCTAACATGTTCTTTGTTTTGGCTCGGAGTACATTGTAATTATTTTATGCTTTAGCATCTCGCATGAGTGTGAATGTTAACATGATAGCATGCTTACCATGTGGCTAGATGCTTATGTGATATAAACTGCTTGAATGCCTGTGGGTGAAGGTTGGGTTGTTTGAGTTGGAACAACTCGTTGAAATTCGTGTTTTAGCCTACTTGCGAGTAGCAAATTTCAGACATTTTCCAAACAAACGGATATGTAATGTTTTGTTCCAATTCAGGCGATTTGGTCTATACTTGTTTGCTGTGCGCATAACATAGTAATTCTAGGCTAATAACCGGAATAAGAACGCGTAATGTTTTCAAAACAAGATATCACGGTTAGTAGAGGCCGACCTTCGGATCGGGCGAGAGAGGGTGCTCATAGCTGACCTTCCCCAATCGTACCCAAGTTCCCGAGCCGAGGCAACTTTGGTGATAACGGACACGTGGCCTTTGGCACCGAGTCAGGGTTTCCTAAATTCTCCTATTAAAAATATTTAGGTGGCGACTCTGTATCTAGAAAAGCAGTCAATGTTTGGCACTTCTTTCAAAATCTGTTTTTTTCTCAAAACGATTTGCCGAATTTGGACTCTTTGGTTCAGATTAAGAACCGTGACAAATCGAGTCCGAACTGTGGCAGCATAAGTCCCTCCCCCGGGGCGCGTCCACACATACCTGATTCAGATTCTCCACAATATCATGCACTGAATAAGGGATCGCAAGCAACCCAGACTTCACCCACAACCCAATCCTTACCTTTACAATTTCACCAAGCTCCTCCATGTTTGGTTGCCTCCCATGAAAAACACAATCATTTTTTAACCTCCATGTTGACCATTGCATTGCAATTGGTACAAGCCGCCAAATCTTCGTAACTGTCTTCTTGAATTGTGTTCCCAGCCACCATAGCAGCACTCCATCAACAGTAGCAGGTGTGACCCAAGATAAGCCCTACCAATTCAGTAGAGAGGACCAAACCTTCCAAACCTTAGAGCACTGCAATAGAATATGATCCACTGATTCTTCTTCCAGCTTACAAAAAGGGCATAAATTCTCCACACTGCTACTCACAGCCCCAAACCTCTTTAACATACTAGTTGTTTTCACCCTTCCTCTCCATGCCAACCAACTCAAGAACTAAGCTTTTAGTGGAGCTATACCTTTCCAAATCAACCTAGGGACCTGCAATCTTAGACCTTGATTCGACTCATACCATTCTCTTATTGCTGCCACACTAAACTAACCATCCAGGGATCCATTCCACCTAATTGAGTCCTTCGGCCCCACATTAAGCCTAGGAGCATCTCTTATCAATACTTGCAGCCTACTAACCTCTTCTTCCTTCCAAGCAAGAAATGGTCTTCTGAACAGTAACTTCGAAACCCCTAAGCTATCCCTCATTTGCATGAAAGAACTCAATGACCTTTCTTTTTCCATAGATAATTGGAACAACCTGGGAAATTCCACTTTCAATTGAAGGTTTCCAAACCATCTATCATGCCAAAAATCAATCCTACACCCATTGCCAATCACAATCTTACAATTGGATACAAAAAAAAAAAAAAAATCAAATATTCCAAAGTTTGACCTTGACACACTAAGTATGTCACCCTAGACAATATATTCATTACCAATCCCTTCTATCACTGGTAGCCATCTACCTCCTACTCCCTCATACGTGCTTATAATTACTTTTTTCCGTAGTGAATTATCTTCCACCCCATACCTCCACCACCACTTAGCTAACATAAAGTCATTTATGTCTCTCACCCTTCTTATGCCTAGCCCTCCTTGTTCTTTGCTTAGAGTTTCATTTTTCCAACACACTAAATGAATCTTCCTTCTTATCTCTGAGCTGTCCCACAGAAATGATGCCTTCAACTTATCAATTTCCTTTGTTACTCTTTTAGGTAGTTTGAAGATGGAAATGTAAAATCTAGGAAAGCTATCTAGAACAGATTTTATCAATGTTAACCTGCCAGCAAAGGACAACATCTTTCTCTTCCATAGAGCTAACTTGGCCTTTACTTTCTCCACCACAGGTTGCCAAGTCTTTGTTCTTCTTGGATCCCAAGTGGTAAGCCCAAGTACTTGAGAGGCAACCTCTGACACAGGCACTTCGGTTTTGAAGCAAAGGCTTTGACCATTTCATCACAAATCCCAACTCCACACACTACATTTTTATGGAAATTTATCTTAAGTCCTAACATAAGCTCAAAGCATCTAAGGATTCTTTTGACAGTCACAATCTCCTCCCACTCTGCTTCGCAAAATAGGATAGTATCATCGGCAAACTAAAGATAAGACAACTTCAAACCGGCTGGCCCAATAATAGCTCCCTTTAATAATCCCAAAGCTTTTGCCCTTTCCAATAATAGGTTAAGTCCCTCAGCTGCTATATTAAACAACAAAGGGGATAAAGGATCACCTTGCCTTAATCTCTTTTGTGGACAGAACTCCTTGGTTGGCGATCCATTAACAAGTACTGAAATCCTTGCTGTTGTGACACAAGTTCATATCCAACCCAACCATCTATCTTCAAGCCCAATATTTGCCATCATAGAAAACAAATACTCCCCATTAACCAAATCATAAGCTTTTTCAAAATCCAATTTGAGTATCACCCCCTTCATTTTGGACTTCTTCCCCCAGTCCACCACCTCATTAGCAATCATTACCCCATCAAAAATGTTCCTACCTCCCAAAAAGGCAGTTTGCACTTCACTAATCACATCTAGTAAGACCTTTTGCAATCTTTTTGAAAGTACCTTAGCCAATACTTTATATACTACACGCACCAAACTTATAAGCATGTAATCAGCCCAACTTGAAGGGTTGATCTTTTCGGAATAAGGGTAACAAATGAGCTATTGAGCCCAATGACCAGCTTACTATTAATGTAGAACTTCGGCATGAATTGGAATAGGTCACTCTTCATATACTTCTAATATTTCTAAATGAACGCCATGTTAAACCCATCTGGCCCCAGCACTTTATTCCCATGTAACAACCCTCGTACCGATTGCCGATAAATTACTGATTAATTCTTGATTCTTAATTAGCGATAATAATGATAAGCTGGATTGAATGAAATCTTGGTATTATTGAAATTGAACCTGAATTGATTGAGTATATTTATTGTATTGCATATTCTATCTGTTTGACTGGTTATTTATCTGTTCGTGTTTTATGTTTAAACTGCTAATTGAAGGCCCTATCGGCGGCCGAACCGTAAATAGATTGATGTTTTAGGACCATCATAATTTATCTGATTTTATGGTATAATTATCCAAAATGTGATTAGGTATGATTAAATTAGATTAAATGTTGGTATGTTGCAAAGTTGGCCTTATTTACCAAAAAGCCATGTAGTGGCCCACTATCTTAAACCATTTTGAGCCTTATAACACCTCATGCCAAACATTTGATCAGCCTTTCTTGAGAGCTAGCCGACCTTAGAGTAAGAGAGGGAGAGAATTAAGAGGGAATTGGGTTCAACTTGTAGAATTGCTTGGAAATTGAAGATTGATTTCAAAATTGTGCTTCCATTTTTGAATACAAGACTTAGGTAAGAGAATTCATCCCTCTAATTGTGAGTTTAAGCTAAGTCTTGCATGTTTCATGCTCCATTGTAGAACTAAGTCATGTTGTAGCTCATACATGGCGAGTTATGCTAGAATTCATGCATGCATGTTTGAATGGATGAGTTTTGAGTGGAATTCATGGTAGAATTGTACATGCATGCTCATGTTTAAACTTAAGTCCATGTTTTCAACTTGTTTTGAAAAGAATGAGCTCCTTAGAGCATGTTTTGAAGCTTTAAATTGGTTTGAATGCATGCATGTCATGTTTGAATATTGTTCATGCATGTTCATGAAAAATGAGCTTGAAAATGAGTTTAATTGAAACACCCTTGGGCCTTGATTTCTTAAATTGATCTTTGAAACATGATGTTCTATGAGTTTACAAATGTTTTCCAAAAAATGAGCCCAAGAGGACCGAATTTGGAGCATCAAAACTTGATTTTGAGCTTGGGACTCAAATCTGGGATTTCCAGATTTTGGTCATCCGCTTCGGCGAAGTGCCGCCGGCGGAAATCAACTCCAGCAATTTTGACTGTTTTCTGATCGCTCGGCGGAGTGATGCGCACTCGAGCGGAGAATTCACACATCTAGTACTTTGCCTTTGTTCATCACCGCGGTCGCGGAAAATGTGACACGCTTTCGGCGGAAACTGCCGCTTCGGCGGGACCCTGTTTTATTGAAAATTTCTTAAACTATTTTCTATGCACATCTTTGCATCCTCATCCTATCCTAGGCATTCTTAGGCCTAGTTTAAGACATCTTAATGAGGATATAGATGTAGAACACACCGAGGCATAATAGGGAGTTAATTATTACACTTCCCAACTGTGAAACTTAAAGTGTGTTCAATCTGTTAACTATTTAGGGTTGGCATTCCGAGGAGACGCTCTAGCTACTGATAGCCCAGAACTCTGTGAGTAACGATTGTGTAAAGATACGTTCAAAATGTTTATCTTTTGAATACTGAACTGATATTGTTTACTGAATGAATGTATGTCCTATATTCTGAACTGTACTGTGGCATCCTTAGCACCTCGCTTCTTATTCTTTATTCAGAGATCTCTGTCGGTTCCTCGTGGAACCACTCATTCTTGATTGATGGCCATCATTATTCTGTTGGTCTTTTAAGACCTCATTCTTGTTATCTTTGATGGATGTACCACATATGACTGTTTACTGTACTGAACAACTGATATACTGATTTAATTGAACTGTTTTCATTACTGTAAGGACATTCATTCTAAACCTCTTTACGCATTATGTTATTCACTGGGCTTTAGCTCACTGCTCATATATATATGTAGGTGTACAGGCACCGGACCAAAGCTAGACGCGTCGGGGTTATTCCAGTTTTGTCAAGCCAGCCTACGTGCCTCACTGCGAGGTTCCAAGCCTATCATGCTAAGGCTTAGGGGTGTTTTAGCATTCCCCCTTCTGTACTGTCTCACTATTTTGTATAGACTGTTATCTGCTTTACTGTACTGTTATCAAGGGATTAGGTCCCCAGACCTTTGAGTATCAGTAAATATTGGTATAGGCTGTCTTGTTTATTGCATAAATGTATGAAAAATCTTTTTGGCATCTGGTATCCTGACTCATTGGACATTATTTATTTATCAGATTGGCTTTGCCAGCCACTCAGACTGTTTTCTTGTATTCTTCATTAGCGGGCCTTCGGTAATCTCGGATTACTGGCCGATTACGGTGCTAAACCCATAGGGCCGGGTTTGGGTCGTGACATCCCATCACAACCTTTTACTACATCCCATACTTCTTTTAGTGTGAATTCTTTTTCAAGAAGCTCCACCACTTTTGCATTACTAACTTTCACAAAGCTACCAGACAATTTTGGTCTAGATGGCCAATCCTCCGAAAATACCTTTGTAAAATGCCTTAGCATTTCCTGTCTCACCAGATCTAGATCTTTAATGCTAACTCCATCAATTACCACTGAGTCCACCAAGTTCCTTCTTTGTCTTTAACTAGCAATTATATGAAAGAACCTAGTATTTCTATCCACATTTTGAGCCCAGTTCAATCTAGATTTCTGGAACCAAATTCTTTGTCTTTGGAATATTACATTGTTATGTTGATAAAAGTACATTAAGAAGTTTTTTAGTGTGTTACATTAGAGTGTTATGTGCATAATAAGGAGTTTTTGTATGTTTCATTGATTGGAGTGGTATGTTGAGAAAAGTATACTAAGGAGTTTTTTTTAAATGCTACGTTGTTATGTTTGAAAAAAGTACACTAAAAAGTTTTTTAGTGTGTTACATTGGAATGTTACATTTTTTTAGTATTTCATTAGAGTGTTACGTTTGAAAAAATACACGAAATTTTCTTCTTCTTTTTTTTTGAAGTGTTATGTTTAGTAATTTGAACATTATGACAAAACCCACATTTGTCCTTCAACACATAATACATGCACATTTACATTTGGCCCTTTATGTAATTCATACTAGAATGAGACCTTTAGGTTTATACGAGAAAAAAATATAAAAAGAAAAAAGAATCAAACAGTTCATAAAATTACTATTTGAAATTTATTGATACTTCATCGGGAAAAAAAATGTAGATAAATTTAACATTACTACTGCCTCCTACCGAGAAACTAGAATCCCGTATTGGAGCCTCGCATCGAACTATAAAACCCCAAATTTTGACTCAACAAAGCGAAGCCTACGAGATTTCAAATTTTGAATTTTTGAAATCCTCACTCACAATGTTATAGAAACTAATCCAAAAATTCAAATTCTTTAGAAAATCCTCGTTATTTTAATTTCTACGTAGAGAAGTCATGAGACATCTACTATACAGCATTACAGAAACGTCAAATTTCTTAACACTGTGTTTGGTTGGGGGATTGAGAAGGGATTTGGAAAAAAAAAAAAAAAAAAAAAAGAGAAAAGATAAGTGAAATGAGAATAAAATATACCTACATTTCACCTAGTTTCACACACCTTTTATCTTTCCATTTCTAAATCCCCCAACCAAACACAGCATAAAAGAAACACTCAATTTGAACGAAAGAAAGTTGCATTCAAATGGTTAAGTCACTAGATTCAAGTTCGTGCTTAGGAACCAAAAACCAGTATGTTGTGCATTCAAACAAATAGATGATACATACCAATGTTCTCAAAATTGGGCTGGCCAGTTCGACCAATCCAAGATCCAGTCCAGGTACACCCTTAAATCCATTTCCTTTGAAAAATTGACTTCTTTTAACGAAACTAGTGAAACCCATGTATAAACCAGCTTAACTGCCAAACCAAAGCTGGGCGGAGCAAACCAACCAAACTTCTATGCATCAAAAATAAGTTGCTAAGAGAGATCAAACTCAACACCTTGCACACTGATCGGTATTTAAATGTTACACATTTGACTTGTTAATATACACTTTATTAGTCTATTTATTTATATTATTTAATAATTTTATATGATTGTGTATTTATATATATTTTGAGTGTTTGTATATATTATAAATAATATATTTTAATATTATATTATTAATATAAAGGAGAATGTTTTGTAGCTCCAAACTCATTGCCCCGAATAGCTCGAATGTCGAAAACGACGTCGTTTTAATTTAATTTTTTTTTTCTTTTCTTCCACTTCTCGTTGCTCTCCCAAAGGTTCAAAACCAAACCCAAACAAACAAAGAGAAAAAGAGAAATAGAGAAGGAGGAACTGAAGAGGAGGGTAAGAAGGAGGAAAGAGAACGTTAGAGATGACTTCGCCGACTAAATGGGAAGCCGCGATCTAGCCATATCGGAGACGGAGAAGGAGAATGGGTTTGATTTTTCTTTAAAAAATCACATCTCAGATTAGCTCAAATCAAAAATGTTACTGTTTTGGTCTTGTTTTTGCTCAAATTGCTACTATTTTGGTGTTGTTTTGTGAACCTCTCTCTCTCTCTCTCTCTCTCACACACACACACACACACACATTTATAGTAGGTGTTTAGGAAGTTACTATTTTAATAGGCTAAAATATTTGTGTTTGGAAATATAGTTAGATTTTTTTATAGTCGAATGTAATGTTTGTGAGAGAAAAAGTGAAATGATTTTGGGTTTGATGTGATATTTTGTCTTATTGACTATTTTAGCCTATTTTGTCTTTTTGTGAATTTTAGTTCAAAAAGCAAAAAATTAGCCTTTTGCCAAACAAGTTCATAATGTGCGATTGATTTGTGTAGAGCTTAGGTTCAATTTCGATTTTGAAACCCACTTTGCTGATAGTGGTTAGAGGTGAATCATGGAAAGGAAAAGGTGGCGGGAGAGAATGTTTTGTATTGTGTAAGGTGGTGATGAAGTCATTGTGTTGGAGTGTACAAGTTGGGTAGATTGTGGGTGGGTGGGGAGTGAGATGAGGATGGTAATATACCAAATTCATATTTTTAATTGAGGATATTATGATTATTACATCTTTTCTATTACTTACGTTAAAAGTCAAACACTGACAAAGGGTCAGTGTAATTTTCAAAATATAAGGGAAGAATCTGTAATAGAAGCAAACCTCAAGAGATGTCATTGTAATTTACCCACAAATTTTTTTGTGCCAAGTTAACTAAGATGTTGTTGATTTTTTTATTATATAAGCTTTATTTTGTATATGTGTGTCGGTGATTTTCTGACCACACTGCCCGCTTAGTTACCAGCTGGAGAGCACCGGTAGAATAGATGGCACCTGGCTAACCTGCAACAGAAAGAAAAGATTCCGGCAGTGGTTCGTCCACCCGAGGGCACTCCGACGATCAAGTCAGTATATCTCTCAAAGATAAATCAAGTGCTAAACTCACAAGCTTGGGTATCAAAAGCATACCTTAGACCCATGGGGGCGCCTCTCTTTTATAGTCAACATAAACCTAGTCCCAATAGAAGCCTAACTTCTATGGACTCAGGATTACTGCTAATCTTGGACTCCAAGTAAGATTAGGATAAACTCTCTAAGAGTCTTATCTTAATACAAACTGAAGTCTTCTCTCATTTTAGGACTCTTGTCCCTCATCCAGGTTAAGTTCTCTTTTCATTCTAGGACTCTTGTCCCTTATCCACTTATCTCGGATTCTGATATCTTCGGAGATAACCTCGGCCTTGCCGAGATCACCTCGATGTCACGACCAGGACACGTGGCACCTCGGCTGACACGTCGGCGTCACCTTGCTACGTGTTGGTACTCAGAAAATATATCCCCACAACTGCCTCCTAGATTCTATTACCTTGGCATTCTGAAGTGATGGAACCTACATTGTTCGTTCATCTGTGCCCCTCTGTCTGAGATCAAACTCGCCGACCTCAAAGTTCCCTGGACTTTACTCTCCACTGGTGTCAAGAATCAAGTTTCATGCTTTCCAAGCTGCTTGAAATCGCACCTCCTAGCCGAGGTTCTGGTTCCATTGATTCGTAAACTCCAAGAGCTTTGCAACTGCTCCACTCACACTCTCTGGTGAGTTCCCGATTTCCAGTCATCTATTTGACTCCGGCGATTTTTATATCGGCGTTCATTTCACTTGGTAGGTTCACAAACTCTTTACTTGCTATTAAGCTTAATCTTTCATAGCTCTTCTAAATCTGTTTACTTGCCATCTGTTGCCTTCTATTTTCGTCTGTCTTCAAGTTTTGAATTGTTTGAATGCCTGGCACTGTTCTTGTCATATCCGCTTTCTATTGCTAGCATCGTGTCTGGGTTATTACTTTCTTGGTCTTCACATACTTACTTAGTGCCTGTGCACTTGGCTTTATTCTTGAACTTTGTCGTCTTCTTGACTCTGATTTTTCTCTTTTTTCATTCAATCCTCTGGCTTTTTCTCTTTCTAGCTCTTTTGCTTAAATCTGTCATTGTTCCAAGCTTTCAAGCTTCTGCAACTGTCTTCGTTCCTCTCCTCTAGTGAAGCTTACGTCATTCTATCATTATCGTCAGACTTCGGCAATTCTCATTCCGGCTTCCCTCTTTCTAGTAAGCCACTGTTCCTCCTGGTTTTATTTCTTGTTGCTTTCCACGAAGCTCTGCTTCATTGTTAATCACCATTGTTGTTTTACCCGTTGTTTCCAAATCATCTTCTTGAATACACACTATTCACACATCTGTTGATTTCTGCCACTGTTCTTGGCTTGACACAGCTGTGCAATCTTTTTGTCTTGATTTCCTAATAGCTTCATCACCATTCTTGATTACGAATTACATTCTTGTTTCTGTTTTCTGTGTCTTTTTCCAGATTCTTGCTTTCAATCCTTGCCTTCAAACTCCGAGGTGCCAATTGCCAAGAAGAGCCTTGATCAAACTCTTCGGGAGATCGATGCTGAGCTCGAGGTCGAGAAGGCTGCTGAGAAGTCTTCCCAACTGTCTTCTGTATCCTGCCATTGATGCCGAGTAGTTTTGTTTCCTTCTTTTACTCCTTGTATCTTGTACCTTGTACTTTGTCCATCTTTGTATGCTTTTAATCCGGCTAACGTGCCATTTTTGTAGTCTGAATAATTTATTTTTTAATATTCAGGCCAAAGTGCCTTCTTTCTTCTTTAAATGCATTTCTCTGATTTCTTCTTTGAATGTATTTCTTCTTTTTTCTGCTCTTGTATGATTCTATACTTAAAATAATTTGCATGTCTTCAAAGTACACCTTGGTATGCAATCTCTTGAATTAAAATACCTCTGTCACAGCTTCTAATCTTGCTCATCTCAGCCTTGTCCTAACACTTGAAAATATTGTAACAAATATTTTCACAAGTGTTGCTTAGAACTTGTCACTTTCTCAATGTCTTCTATCAAGACTTCAGTTTTCCATATTTCATGTTTTGACAACCTAGTAGTCTCGGCAAGTACGCAGATATTGCTTGAGCTTGACTTTAACTTGTAAATTTTTCTCAAAAATTTCAACAAGTGTTTAACCATCATCCTTTATCATAACCTCGGCTTAACTTCAGCTTGTAAATTTTTCTCAAAATTTCAACAAGTGTTAAACCATCTTCCCTTATCATAACCTCGGTTTAACTATAACTTGTAAATTCACACAAAATTTCAACAAGTGTTTAAACCAATCTTCTTTCGATACGACCTCGATTTAACTTCAACTTGTAAATTCACACAGAATTTCAACAAGTGTTAAATATCACATCGGTTTAATTTCAACTTGTAAATTCACACAGAATTTCAACAAGTGTTAAATATGACCTCAGTTTAACTTCAACTTGTAAATTCACACATAATTTCAACAAGTGTTAAACATGACCTCGGTTTAACTTCAACTTATAAATTCACACAGAATTTCAACAAGTGTTTAAACATGACCTCGGTTTAACTTCAACTTGTAAATTCACACAGAATTTCAACAAGTGTTAAACATGACCTCGGTTTAACTTCAACTTGTAAATTCACACAGAATTTCAACAAGTGTTAAACATCATCTCGGCTTAACCACCTTGTAAATTGCTACAAATTTCAATAAGTGGTAAACATCATATCGGTTTAACCAACTTGTAAATTGCTACAAATTTCAACAAGTGGTAAATATCATCTCGGTTTAACCAACTTGTAAATTGTTACAAATTTCAACAAGTGGTAAACATCATATCGGTTTAACCAACTTGTAAATTGCTACAAATTTCAACAAGTGGTAAACATCATCTCGGTTTAACCAACTTGTAAATTGCTACAAATTTCAACAAGTGGTGAACATCATATCGGTTTAACTAACTTGTAAATTACTACAAATTCAACAAGTGGTAAACATCATATCGGTTTAACCAACTTGTAAATTGCTACAAATTTCAATAAGTGGTAAACATATTTTTCTTCTCTCAGCCCCCTGCATGGCTTCCACATACTCCTTTGTGAACCTTATAAAAGGTCTTCAACCTGGCTAACTGCAGTCCAACCTTGTGTGTTTTCTTTTTTATCTTTTGGGATCTAAGATTTGCTCACTGAGCTCTTCTCTTTTCGGACTTAAGTGCCGAGATCTTGTCTGCTAGAATATTGGATCTGCTCACTCAGGTTGAGCTCTTCTCTTCTCGGACCTACTCATCTAGGCCGAGATCATGTCTTCTAGGATCCGGGATCTGGAATCCGAGATCTACTCACTTAGACTGAGCTCTCGTCTTCTCGGGCCTACTTGTCTAGGCTGAGATCATGTCTTCTCGGATCTGGGATCCAGGATCTGGAATCCGGGATCTGCTCACTCAAGATGAATTCTTCTATACTTGAATGTTATCTCCTTGGGAGCGCTCATGCCCCCTGTCTTTGCATCCCTTCTGGAAGGGTCTTCGTTCCTCCTCAGGTATCTATCCTTCCATACATGGAGGTCATCTTCGTTGTAGTATCCGCTTCGATCTGTTGTCTTTGGTGCGTCACCTTCCTGGCCGGCGTCTTTCACTCCGTGACTCTAGTCACGAGTTTCTGTGTTGCGGTTGTCCCCTTCAACGTCGAGGTTGATAGGTCTCCCATTCTTAGCAGGAGCGTTAGCCATCTATTCTTCTTTGTTTCCCACAGACAGCACCAAATTGTGTGGGTGATTTTCTGACCACACTACCCGCTTAGTAACCAGCTGGAGAGCACCGGCAAAATAGATGGCACCTGGCTGACCTGCAACAGAAAGAGAAGATTCTGGCGGTAGTTCGTCCACCCGGGGGCACTCCGACGATCAAGTCAGTATATCTCTCAAAGATAAATCAAGTGCTAAACTCACAAGCTTGGGTATAAAAAGCATACCTTAGACCCATGGGAGTGCCTCTCTTTTATAGTCAACATAAACCTAGTCCCAATAGAAGCCTAACTTCTATGGACTCAGGATTACTGCTAATCTTGGACTCCCAGTAAGATTAGGATAAACTCTCTAAAAATCTTATCTTAATACAAACTGAAGTCTTCTCTCATTCTAGGACTCTTGTCCCTCATCTAGGTTGAGTTTTCTTTTTATTCTAGGACTCTTGTCCCTTATCCACTTATCTCGGATTCTGATATTTTCGGAGATAACCTCGGCCTTGCCGAGATCACCTCGGCATCACGACCAGGACACGTGGCATCTCAGCTAACACGTTGGCGTCACCTTGCCACGTGTTGGTACTCAGAAAATATATCCCCACAATATGATATCTAGGTTTATTGAGCAGGCTTGGATTTGTAATATAAGCTTGAGATAGATTTTTAGGTATATGTGTCGGTTGGATTGGTCATGAATTTTTTTTGAACTATGTTTTAGATTAGGCCTAGTCTGATCGATACCCCACCCCAAATAAATAACATTCGATTGATAATATTACTATCTTGCTCAGTCTGTTAAAAAAAGAAAGAAAAAATCTTGCTCAGTTATTAAAGCCTTTAGTTGGTCAATGGATAATCGAAATTATTCCTAATTGTAATTGGCATTTGATTAACAGTATTATTTTCTAACAATCATTTTTATTTATTTATTTCATCATTGTCCACTCCTGCCCCTAGCTCCCCAATTTACCACACGCCCAATATAATTCGCAACATAAACTATAAACCAGCCCTGTCCGGTTGCCATCCCTACAGAAAAATCCATCTAAATTTTATTTTTTTATTTTGTAATCTGTGATGGATTAATGTGATGCTCTCCATTGTAATTTGTGATGATATTTTGTTGCAGTGATAACCACTCAACTAGTATAGTACCAAAAAAAGCATAATCACTGAACTATATTGATGCCTAATACGACGCTGCTACAGGGCCCGAAAGGGTTTCGAGCCAAACGGCTCGAATTTCAGAAAGAAGGAGGAAGAAGAAGAAGGAGGAGAGGAGGAAGAAGAAGGAGGAGAGGAGGAGAAGCAGAACTGGATAGGGCCCTAAAAATGGGGTTGGAGGCGGAGGTGGAGGCGGAGGCGGCGGCGGTTGGAGGTGGACGAATTTAGCGCAAGATCGCCGACGGCGGCAGTGACGAGCCGCCGACGAGTCATGCGACGCACGTCGGCGAGCTGCTCTTCTCTCTCTCGCCTCTGCTCTTCTCTCTGTTCGACGAAGAAGACGAAGAGAAAGAAAGAGAAGGAAGAAAAGGAAGAAAAGAAAAAAAAAAAATTCGAAGCCCAAAACGACGTCGTTTTGGGCTTCGAGCCGGATTCGAGCCCCAGAATTCGGGCCTTCAAACATTATTCGTGCCTAATAATAGCATTTAGCACCACACTGATAGGATGGTTAACAACTGACTCGACATATTTTAATTAATTTTTGTTCAAATTTAAAAAAAAAAACATATTTTAATTAATTTAGGTATGTTTGAAATAAAATATATATTAGAAAAGAGTTAACAGAGATTTTTATTGCATTCACCCAATTAAAACACTAAAACAGTCTTTAATTTTAATTTAGACCCACAAATTTATCCATAATAATATTGTAAAGGAGATATCATTCGGTTTATAATAAATTAAAAGTTAATACATATAATTTCACATTATTATTGGTACAAATGTGGGAACTTTTTCGGGGTCCGAAACTTTTTATTTATTTATTTTGTTTTATATATTTTATACCCTAAACATATTTTACTATTTAGAGGGTGTATAATGATGGGTAAATATTTATAGTCCCGGAACACTCTAAAACAATCATACTCTAAACCAATCACATAGTAGAAAATATTACTAGGATGACATACCTTAGCTAGAGAGTTTAGAGTCTCTCCGATCCATTGAACTAAACTGTCTAGTTGGGCCAAACTTTAGTAATCCGGTCAATTCATTTTGTATATCTTTATGAGTCTATGGAAAAAAAAAAAATTAAATTGATCTAATAATTATAGTCATAATTTTTTCTTTATATTTTTCTTCAAAAATATGGACAATAAAAGTGATTTTAAAGTTAATTTGCCTATTTTTTAAAAAAAACAAATATAGCAAAATAATATAATTATAATTATCTGATGAGCAATGTTAGGGATTCCAACTAAATCATCAAATATTTTTCACAATACTCACATAGATATGAGACTCACACCCATGTAAATATTGTATAAAATATTTGATAATACATTTAGGGCATGTTTGATTGGGTGGATTAGAGTATGGGATTGAGATTATTAATCTGTGGGCCCAATTATCCTATGTTTGTTTTAACATTTTGGTTTAGGATTATTAATCCCATTGTATATAATATTAACATGCATCATTATAAGGAAAGGAAGAATAGTATTCCATTCATCAGAATAAACGTATTGAAAGACATTACATGTAATAAAAAAAGTAAATGCCCTAAGGGCTTACATCTTTCCAAGCCAACACTTGGATACAAAAATATGAGTACTAACTCATTTACAAGTTAAGCCCTTGGCTTGAGTCCTTACATGTAAAACCAAATAAAGCAAATAACAACTAATCTAAATGAGTCTTCAACTCTAAATCCATCCAAGTTAATTCCTTGGAGGTTTCCCATCACCTGAACCTGAAAATGATGTTCCCATATAGGGTGAGCCACAGCCCAGTAGAAAATACTAAATCAAATATAAGCATTGAATAAAGTTATAGCATTCAATAGATGGTTATCCAAGATAATCAATTATAATTTTTATACAGTCTCATGATACTAATGTCTATGACCTATTTCAATACCCATTATTATCAATATGGCTCAGAACCTGGCCAAACTTACAACAGTGAACTATATATCATATTCACATTACTTCCAATATCAACAACACAAATGAGACTCAGGCCCATATCAAAACACTTCATACTTCCAGTTTGATACACATTTTAGTGCTGTATCAATAACATGTAAAAAAAACACTTCAATATAATAAGCACACATAATAGTGATGCTAATGGAGTCCATCCCCTATCTCCTCCCAAACAAAATCCGGTTTAGAGGTCCATCCCCTATCTTCCCCTAAACCGTGGAGTACATCCCCTATCTCCTCCCAAACAATATGCATATGCAATGCTCAATCAATACATGTATTTTCTGTATTAATTCAATAGTCAAAAATTATGACTTAACCAATGTGATTAGTTTCAATTATCCCTATTCCACATGCAATGTCTACAACAATCACGACTATCCTCCACCGATAGCCCAAAACAGTTATTTCTAGACTGGAAATAAATAAATCAACAATTAAATAGACGAGTGATTTAAATCAATCAACTACCCCATTTAATCAATAAATTCCTCAATCTCATGAATTTAACTAATTTCCCCAATGTTCCTTAAATTAAATATACAATTCAATTTATTTAAACAACTAGGGTTTTTCCCAAAAATTACCAAAATACCCCCAACATATTAAAATGCCAGAACTTAGAACAAAACGTATACATTGGAGTAGGAAGTCCCTACCTCGAAGAATAACTCAAAAGGAGAAGACGGAGATGAAGGCCCAAAATCCAAAGTGCTCCAAACCCAAGATAGTTCAGATTAAAAGGAAGATCTTGACCCACTCTATCTTTTTAATAAAGGAACTAGGGTAGAAACGCCCTAAAACTAGACGAAACCTAGGGTAGAAGGTGAGTAGGGAGAGAGAGAACTCGGAAACTAGGGTTTGGAATCAAAAGACAGATGAAAAACTGATTAAATTCCCGCTGCTGCCTATTTAAACTGAACAGGCTCGCTCGAGCGAAGACATGGTCGCTCGAGCGACCAGACACAGGAAATGCTCGCTCGAGCGAAGAAAAGTTCGCTCGAGCCAAGAATGCAATGCTTCAGGTCTGCAACCCAGAAGCATGCTCGAGCGACAGAATGCTCGCTCGAGCAAAGAACTCGAAAACATACACCTCGCTCGCTCGAACAAAGAAAAGCTCGCTCGAGCGAAGAAACACTGCTCTCAGGTCTATACTAGACGCAATCGCTCGCTCGAGCGAAGAAACCCTGGCTCGAGCCACCAGAGACAAAACTCAACCCTCGCTCGAGCGACCAACTCAAAAACTGGACAGCAACACTTGGTTTCCGGACCCAACCAACCTGAAACAAACCTGCCCAACACATCCTATAACTCACATGAGAAAATAAAGGACGACAGTAACAATTATACAATGACAAGATCCATGGAACCTAAGTCCGAATACAGTAATCAAATAAGAAAAGACCGGGGTCGCTATAACCTCCCCCCCTTAAGGAATTTCGTCCCCGAAATTAAGCATAAGTTTTTCAAAAACAGGTTTTTCTTAATTCCAAATGATATGCTATAACAATAACAAACAACTTGACCCAATATTGGTCACTTCATCTCTTATCAAGAGGCATTTCACAATATGTATATAAAACAACATATATTTCAACCTGTAACAGTATTATGCATTTTCCTTCCAATTTTAACAATTTCAATATGCATGATTCCCGTTTCCATATCATATTCAATTCCAGGATATATATAAAACACATTCAATCTATAAATGTGACATTCCACTTCCATTATGAAGCAAATTTCAAACAACTATCATTAAACCAAAACATTCTCAATGTTTTACAACTTAAGACCTATATAAAGCTCTTAAGTCCTACAATAATACAGAATCTAAATACAAGATTACAAATCACCAAACATGTCCGGATATTTCTCACGGACTTCCAACTCACGTTCCCAAGTGGCTTCCTCCACTCCGTGATGTTTCCACAAAACTTTTACCAAAGGGATGGTCTTGCCTCGCAAAACTTGATCCCGTCTATCCAAAACTCGAATTGGTCTCTCCTCATACGAAACATTCTCATCAACCACTAAGTCAATCCAATCCAACACATGTGATGGATCCGGCTTATACTTCCGAAGCATACTCACATGAAACACGTCATGTACTCCGGACAACTGCGGTGGCAAAGCTAAACGATAAGCAGCCTCGCCAATCCTCTCAAGAATCTCAAAAGGACCAATGAACCGAGGGGACAACTTCCCGCTCTTCCCAAACCTCATCAATCCCCGTCTAGGTGATATTTTCAGAAAGACGTGATCACCTACCTCAAACACCAAAGGCCTCCTTCTACGGTCGGCATAAGATTTCTGACGACTCTGGGCTGTAACAAGTCTCTTACGGATAAGCTCAACTTTCTCCGTCGTTTCCTTCACCAACTCCGGACCCAATAGAGGTGCATCACCCACCTCAGCCCAACAAACTGGAGACCTACACGGTCGGCCATACAAGGCCTCAAACGGTGCCATACCAATACTAGACTGGAAATTGTTGTTGTAGGCAAACTCCACCAAAGGCAAGTGCCTCTCCACTCCATCAAATCAAGAACACAACCTCAAGCATATCCTCAAGGATCTGAATAGTACGCCGACCGCCTGGCACCGAGGATGATAAGCCGTGCTAAAGGTCAACTTAGTGTCTAAGGCACTCTGCAAACTCTGCCACAATCTAGCAATAAAACGAGGATCTCTATCTGAGACGATCGTCACTGGGACCCCGTGCAACCTCACTATGTCCCGAATGTACAGCTCGGCAAGATGATCTACCGAATCTCTCACGCGTATAGGAATGAAGTGCGCCGACTTAGTCAACCGGTCTACAACCACCCAAATAGCATCACTACCCCGCTGAGTTCTCGGAAGACCCACAACGAAGTCCATAGTGACATGCTCCCACTTCCACTCGGCAATAGGCAAGGGTTGCAACAAACCCGCTAGCCTCTGATGTTCAACCTTCACTTGCTGACAAGTAAGGCACTTAGACACGAAAGCTGCCACATCTCTCTTCATACCCCTCCACCAAAACTGGCGCCCCAAATTCCGATACATCTTAGTACCTCCTAGATGCACCGCAAGGCGCGAATGATGAAACTCTCGGAGTACCTCTTCTCGGAAAAACTCCGGCACAAACAGACGGTCTCGGTATCTCACACTCAGGTCGGGATACATCGTCAAACCCTCCTCAACCTTCCCACCGGAAATCTTCTCACGGAGGGATTCTACCTCAGGGTCACCTCTCTGAGCCTCTAACACTCGAGTCACAAGTGTAGGTTGTGCAACTACAGAAAATAAAGCCGAAATTTCAACCGATTCGCCGTATAAATCGAACCCCCCAATTGCACCCAACATCTCCCATTCTCGGATGGCTATACTAGCAACGTCACCAACAGATTTCCTGCTAAGGGCATCGGCCACAACATTGGCCTTCCCCGGATGATAATGCAACTCAAAGTCATAATCCTCAATAAACTCCATCCACCTCCTCTGCCTCAAATTCAAGTCTTTCTGTGTAAACAGATATTTCAGACTTTTATGATCCGAGAATACCTCGAACTTCTCACCATAAAGATAATGCCTCCATATCTTCAAGGCAAATATCACAAATGCTAATTCTAGATCGTATGAGGGTAATTTTTCTCATGAATTTTCAACCGACGTGAACCATAGGCAACCACTTTCCTTCTTGCATCAACACACAACCTGACCTCTCGTGAGGCATCACAATAGACCGCATAACCCAACCCTCTTCCTAATAATCAATACCGAGCGGTGGTGGTCACTAACTTTCAACTCTCAAACGACTTTTCACAAGTCTCACTCCATACAAATTTAACTCCTTCCGAGTCAATCTAGTCAAAGGCGGTTAACTCGAGAAATCTTTCACAAATCGGCGATAATACCCAACTAATCTCGTAAAAACTACGGATCTCAAACACACTCTCAGGTCAGGCTCTTGCACCGCCTGCCTGTCTTAGATGTATCAACCGACACCCTTCCCGTAAACAACATGGCCTAAGAATTTTACCTCTTCTAGCCAGAACTCACACTTCCCAAACTTAGCATAAAGCTTATGGGCTCTAAGTAACTCTAGCACCACTCTCAAGTGTTCCTCGTGCTCCTCCTCTGAAGGTGAATAAATCAGAATGTCATCCACAAAGACGACTACAAAACGATCTAAGAATTCTCTGAAGACCCGGTTCATCAAATCCATAAACACTGCCAGTGCATTGGTGAGCCCAAATGGCATCACCAGAAACTCATAGTGGCCATACCACGTTCGGAATGCCGTCTTCGGAATATCCTCCTCCCTGACTCTCAACTGATGATAACCCGATCTCAAGTCTATCTTAGAAAAACAACGGGAACCCTTCAGCAGATCAAATAAATCATCTATACGAGGCATATGATACTTATTCTTAACCGTAACTCAATTCAATTTTCGGTAATCTATACACAGTCTCAAAGCACCACCTTTCTTTTTAACAAAAAGGGCTGGCGCTCCCCACGGCGAAACACTAGGACGGATATAGCCCTTATCTAACAACTCCTGGAGCTGAATCTTCAACTCAACTAACTCGGCTGGGGCAAAACGATAGGGTGCCATAGAAATTGGCGCCGTGCCGGGCACTAGGTCAATAGAGAACTCAATCTCTCGATGCGGTGGCAAACCAACAAGATCCTCGAGAAAGACGTCCGAGTACTCACAAACCACCCTTGGCAACACAATCTGAGTCTCATCAACCTCACTAATCGAAAGATTAGCAAGTAGACTATTAAGCTCACTCCGCCCTCGTGAAACATACCCCGATGGCAAAACACTACCAACTCGGTCCCCCAGAAAATGGAAACACTCTCCGCTAACGGTACAACAAGTGACCCTCTGACGGTAACAATCAATAACTGCCCGGTATGACGATAACCAGTCCATACCCAAAATAACGTCAAAGCCCTTCATAGGCATAACTACAAAAGAAAATGGGATTCTATGATCATCGACCTCTATATCACAACCCCTAACACCTTGTTTCAAGATCAATTCACCCCCAAGAGGTGACACTACACAAATAGGAGAGGCTAACTGTGCTAACTCCAACTCCAAAACAGATGCAAATGCAGCAGACACAAAGGAATGAGATGCACCCGTATCAATCAAAACACTAGCAACCGAATTGCAAAACAAGAAAGTACCTCTCACAACGGATGGAGCCGGCACAAGATCCTGCATGTAATAAAGATACACGCACCTGCATTACCTCTCGATCAACTCGCCACCCCTAGGAGCATAAGATCGCCAGACAGATCGGGACGATGAAGCCTGATTGGCCCTCGAGGCTCGAATCGACCGAGTTAGCCGACGAGTCCGCCTCAAACTAGATGCACTAGGTGTGCCACCCAATCGCGGGCAATACCTCTTCATGTGCCCCGTTGACTACATCGATAACACGATAGCGGCCGCCTCTACCTCGACTCGCTCGAGATCGAGCCAAGATGACATCGCCTCTATCCTCCTCCCTTCGGGGCAGCCGAGACTTAGGCCCAACCGACCACACTTGAAACAGTAATGTCCTCGCCGCTTTTCCTGTAACTAGCACTCGCACAGAAAAGTCGATCTAGAAAAGCTACCTCAGGATCGCCGAGGTTAAAACCCTTCGTCTCCTACCATCACTCTAACCATCCCGACTCCTCTTGGAGCCTTCGCCTTCTTCCTCCTTCCTCGTGATCATAATCTCAAGATGAGCCGCAAAGATCCACCAGACGTCCATAATCTCGGATCATAGATGCCACAACTCTCAACTTGAGGCCACGCCTCAACCTCTTCTCGAACTCAATACAACGGCGTTCCTCAGACGCACCAACTCAGGTGCAAATCTGGACAAGCTAGTAAACGAGGCCTCAAACTCGGCCATCAAGAACTGTTTCGCTAAGCCGCAAACCGCTCCCTCAACCTCTCCTTAACTGCTGAAGACAGGAACTTTTCCTAGAAAGCATCTACGAAAGCCTCCCAAGTCCCTCCTATACGGCCCTTAGTAAACTTCCACCACTGACCCGCATCCCCCTTAAGCTGGAAAGATGCCAAGGTCATCTTCAGTGCCCCGTCTTCGATGCCTAGCATCTCAAACGTCTTCGTTGTCTGTTCGAGCCATTCATCTGCCTTAAGCGGCTCTTTAGGATCACCTAAAAATTCGTCCGGGTTGGACCGGAAGAACTCCCTCTTCAGAAAAGAAGGACCTGTATCTGCAACATGACCATGAGCCTGATTCTCACCGAGAATGCCTATCGACTCAATGCCCTCGCTATCTCTGGGCCAAAGCGCCCATAGCTCGCCGGGTTCACTGCTCGACCACATTGGCTCAGCTAACTCCCTCGAATCGCCGAATCTCCTAGCACTGCACCTCCCGCCACCCGCCTACCACGCCTACCGCGTCTTCGTCCTCGTCCTGACATCCTAAGAAAGGAAACAAAGACGTTAGCACATTAATAAATGTGCCTAAGCTAAATACTTGCGTCCTAATGTATTGGACAACAATAAATCATTCCACATAAGCACATAATCACATAAGCACATACGAATTTCATTCCTGGATAATGATAGTCCCGAGGCGTCACTAAAGTTCCGGTTGGAAACAACATTGATCAAGTGCCTTTCCAACAAGACTTCCAGAAACTCAAGGGTCCAATCAATATCCTAGAAACTACGTTCCATACCCACATAATCACATAAACATGTTATCAAATAAACATATAACATTACATTAAGTCTCTATCAAACGAGACGAACCCATTGTGATACTAATCACTTCCCACGTACCCAAAGTATTCAAACCCGGTACGCTCTGATACCAAGTTGTAACGCCCTCAAAATTAAACCCATTGTATATAATATTAACATGCATCATTATAAGGAAAGGAAGAATAGTATTCCATTCATCAGAATAAACGTATTGAAAGACATTACATGTAATAAAGAAAGTAAATGCCCTAAGGGCTTACATCTTTCCAAGCCAACACTTGGATACAAAAATATGAGTACTAACTCATTTACAAGTTAAGCCCTTGGCTTGAGTCCTTACATGTAAAACCAAATAAAGCAAATAACAACTAATCTAAATGAGTCTTCAACTCTAAATCCATCCAAGCTAATTCCTTGGAGGTTGCCCATCACCTAAACCTGAAAATGATGTTCCCATATAGGGTGAGCCACAGCCCAGTAGAAAATACTAAACCAAATGTAAGCATTGAATAAAGCTATAGCATTCAATAGATGGTTATCCAAGATAATCAATTATAATTTTTATACAGTCTCATGATACTAATGTATATGACCTATTTCAATACCCATTATTATCAATATGGCTCAGAACCTGGCCAAACTTACAACAGTGAACTATATATCATATTCACATTACTTCCAATATCAACAACACAAATGAGACTCAGGCCCATATCAAAACACTTCATACTTCCAGTTTGATACACATTTTAGTGCTGTATCAATAACATGTAAAAAAAACACTTCAATATAATAAGCACACATAATAGTGATGCTAATGGAGTCCATCCCCTATCTCCTCCCAAACAAAATCCGATTTAGAGGTCCATCCCCTATCTTCCCCTAAACCGTGGAGTATATCCCCTATCTCCTCCCAAACAATATGCATATGCAATGCTCAATTAATACATGTATTTTCTGTATTAATTCAATAGTCAAAAATTATGACTTAACCAATGTGATTAGTTTCAATTATCCCTATTCCACATGCAATGTCTACAACAATCACGACTATCCTCCACCGATAGCCCAAAACAGTTATTTCTAGACTGGAAATAAATAAATCAACAATTAAATAGACGAGTGATTTAAATCAATCAACTACCCCATTTAATCAATAAATTCCTCAATCTCATGAATTTAACTAATTTCCCCAATGTTCCTTAAATTAAATATACAATTCAATTTATTTAAACAACTAGGGTTTTTCCCAAAAATTACCAAAATACCCCCAACATATTAAAATGCCAGAACTTAGAACAAAACGTATACATTGGAGTAGGAAGTCCCTACCTCGAAGAATAACTCAAAAGGAGAAGACGGAGATGAAGGCCCAAAATCCAAAGTGCTCCAAACCCAAGATAGTTCAGATTAAAAGGAAGATCTTGACCCACTCTATCTTTTTAATAAAGGAACTAGGGTAGAAACGCCCTAAAACTAGATGAAACCTAGGGTAGAAGGTGAGTAGGGAGAGAGAGAACTCGGAAACTAGGGTTTGGAATCAAAAGACGATGAAAATCGATTAAATTCCCGCCGCCTATTTAAATTGAACAGGCTCGCTCGAGCGAAGACTTGGTCGCTCGAGCGACCAGACACAGGAAATGTTCGCTCGAGCGAAGAAAAGCTCGCTCGAGCCAAGAATGCAATGCTTCAGGTCTACAACCCAGAAGCATGCTCGAGCGACAGAATGCTCGCTCGAGCAAAGAACTCGAAAACATACACCTCGCTCGCTCGAGCGAAGAAACCCTGGCTCGAGCCACCAGAGACAAAACTCAACCCTCGCTCGAGCGACCAAACCCTCGCTCGAGTGACCAACTCAAAAACTGGACAGCAACACTTGGTTTCCGGACCCAACCAACCTAAAACAAACCTGCCCAACACATCCTATAACTCACATGAGAAAATAAAGGACGACAGTAACAATTATACAATGACAAGATCCATGGAACCTAAGTCCGAATACAGTAATCAAATAGAAAAAGACCGGGGTCGCTATAGAATTAATGACATTTTTCATCAAACACTATTAAAAAAACGTCACTATTTGTTAATTTTTAGTGACAATTTAAAAATTGTTACAAAAATGTCACTAATTATAAGTTTTAGCAATGGCTTAAAAAAATCATAAAAAATGTCACTAATTTTTAACTTTCAACGACAATTTGAAAAATTCGTCACCAAAAAACGTCATTATTTGTAAGTTATAGCGATAATTTATAAAAATTGTGATAAAAAAAAGTCATTAATAATTAATTTTTATTGATATATATAAAAAAATCGTCACAAAAAAAATATTTTTAACGACAATTTTATTAAAATTTATTTTTAATAAAATTTGATATGAATTAAATCCACCTATTAAAACTCATCCTTTTCTTTTTTTGAAGTGCCTTATGTCGTATACGTGCACAAGCTCTACCACAGTGCTGCTTTTCAACCACAAAAGATGGGTACTTAAAAATTTAATATAAATTACAAATACACTTTTTGAAATTTATTTAAAATACGAATTATTTCTTGTGATTTGAAAAATTATAAATATCTCCCTGTCAAAATTTTTTATTTAACAGAATTAATTGAAAAAGTAAAATTTTTAACTGTTCACCTATATAATAATAAAATTATTTGAATTATTAGTTGAAACAAAATTTTAACATTATTAAAAACTATTAATTATCTTGATAATTTATTAATAAAATGATCTATTTGTTATGAAATTAGAAATCCTAGGAGGCATAATATAATTTATAGAACCACATGGAGTAATTTATAATTTAAGTAAATCTCAGGGGATGTGTTCATAATTTACCCCTAAATCTATGGACATAGAGAAAATTCTTGTTTATATATTCCTTTTTTTTAGGTGTTTATAATAAAAAGGATAAATTACACTTTGTCATCTTTATATTTGGCCACTTTCTCATTTTAACTTTTAAATTATATTTTTTTTCACTTTGCCCCTTTGTGTTTCAAGTTTTTTTCAGTTTACTTCTAAAATTAACTTGTGTTAAAATTAAATAGAAAATGACATGATAATTTTTAAATAATATAAAAAATTTATTATTATATTGAAATTTAAGTTTTTATTAGATGTATGAGTTATATATAATAAAATATTTTTATGTGAGGTGACTATTAATGTGTTATTTTCTATCTAATTTTTAACAGAATTTAGTTTCAGGAAAAAACATTTAAAAAAAAAAACTTAAAACATGAAGGGTCAAAGTGAAAAAAAATAAAAATAAAATAAAAAATAACGGGTCAAAGTGAAAAAATAGTCAAACATAAAAACAATAAAATGTAATTTACCCGAATAAAAATGTCACAAAAGCTTCGTAACAAATCATATTACAAAATATTTATAAAAAATTAAAATTTTGTAACCAATCATAAACGCTCCTAACTCCACCTTTGTTTATGGTACATACTTTCTTAACTATCATCAAAAAAGTTCATAATTAACCTCAAAATGAATTTAAATCACATTTTTAAGGAAAAAATTATAAATCTAAATCATACAAAGTGTTAAATTTGAATTATATGTTATTTTATTTTTTGAAATTTTCAAAAATAATTTTCTGAGTTTTCAATCCGTATTTTTTATTTTTTATTTTTAGTAAATTTTTTTAAAAAAATTTAATCAATTTTTTTTTTAGGTTTAAATTCAGTTAATTTAAATATGCATATAAAGTATAAAATTTGTACAAATTTTTTTAAAAAATTCACTAAGTACAACAAAATACGAAAATGTATTGAATTTTTTTTTTTTTTTTTTTTTGTATTCAATGAATTTTTATTTTAAAAAAAATTGCACAAATTTCTTACTTTTTAAGTATATCTAGATTAAGTGAATCAAAAAAGAAAATAAAAAAATCGATTAAAATATGAAAAAAAAAAATCACTAATAACAAAAAATACTGATTAAAAATTCATAAAATTGTTTTTTAAAATTCCAAACTTTAAGTGTAAACTTTTCACATATTCTGTGGCCATTACCGACACATGATTAATTATTTGCACACATTATGTGTGCCAAGAGACTAGTGATTTTACTATCTAAAAACAAAAAGAAAATGGGTCTAGTGAATTTGCACTCATTACGTGTGTCAAATGATCAAAACATACCACTAAACTATATTATTAAAATTCTCACTTCCCATGTAATTTCTTACTTGGCGTAATAAATTTTATTAACTTTTAAATATAGTAAATCCTACATATACACCAACTTTTGTTACATAAATACACATACAAACATAAACAAAGAGGTAAAATAAATCAGGTGATAAATATCATTTCTCTCATCCTATAAAGTAGGAGTATGGTGGAATTTGGGTGCTGTGGTAGTCTTCTTCTCTATCAACCAAAGACAAAGAGAGTGTGAATTGACATGAACATGAAGATGAAGAGTAGTAATTCAATATTGGGGTGGTCTTATTTGATGATGTTGATGAAGAACAATTTGCCTTATATATGCATGGTGATGTGCAATATTGTATATGCAGGGATGGTCTTGTTCTCAAAAGCTGTAATTTCTAAAGGAATGAACCCTTATATCTTTGGTGCTTATCGTCAAGCTTTTGGCACTCTTGCCTTGGCCCCTTTTGCTTTCTACCTTGAAAGGTTAGCTTTTATTTATTTATTTATATTTTAGTTTGTGGTGTGTGTTTTGCTCACGATGGTCTTCAGAGTTTGAACAGAGTATATATAATTTTTCATCCCACATATAACAAGCGAATACTGAGCCTTTGTCCTGAAACACCTTCAAAAGGAACGCATTACCAAGTTTTTAACTATTGCTCCACTCTGAAAATTTAAGTTTGAAATTTTGAGAGAGATTTTTTTTTTTCTCTGCTTTGTTTACGAGGGTGTCCAAAAGTTTCGAATCAAGATTCTCTCAACTTGACTTTTTACTTACTGGGCCATTGAGCCTACTTTTAGGCCCAATTTCGATAATCCGAACCGTTCAAATTTTAAGATTTATGAAATATATCATACCTGTAAAAAATCAAGTTGATCGGATATCAGAAAGGATGTGTTCGAAAAACTGTTTATTAAATTTTAAAAAAAAAATAGTTTTAGTTAGCTTTCCGAACACATGCTTTCTGATATCCGATCAACTTGATTTTTTACAGGTATGATATACTCAACAAATCTTAAAATCTGAACAGTTCGAATTATCAAAATTAAGCTTAAAAGTAGGCCCAATGACTCATCAAATAAGAAGTCAAGTAAGAACCTCAAGGAGAGGATCGGATTCCAAAAGTTTCAGCCGTATGTGTAATTTTTCATTCCGTATATAGCAAGTGATTACTAGGCCTATGTCCTCATAGCATCAAAAGGAACGAGGAAAGAAGTTTTTTTTACTATTGGTCCACTCTTAAAATTCAAATCCGTGACTTTGATAAGTTTTTTTTAAAAAAAAATTGCCCGCTTACTAACAATGTTGTCTAGAGTTTCACCTGAGTACATGTAATTTTCCATCCCTCATATATAGCTGGTGATCATCGGGCCTTTGTACTTTTGATTAGAGGATTTGGAAATGGATTTGGAAAAAAAAAAAAAAAGAGAAAAATGTGGGTGTAATGTAAATAAAATATACTAATATTTCACCAAGTTTCACCCACTTTTTATTTTTGCCCTTTCTAAATCCCTTCCCAAATCCCTCAACTAAACACAGCATAAAAGAAAAAAAAATACTTACTTTTAAGTCGTAATAGATAGACTTATTGTTCAATAGATGTTATGATAATTAGTGACGTTTTTTATTAAACACTATTAAATAACATCACTAATTGTCAATTTTGTAATGACAATTTAAAAATTATTACAAAAAATGTCACTAATTATAAATTTTAGAGACAATTTTAAAAAATCGTCATAAAAAATGTCATTAATTTTGAAATTCCAGTGACAAATTGAAAAAATTGTCACAAAAAAAGTCACTAATTATAATTTTTAGCATCACTAATTGAAAAAAGTCACAGAAAAAGTATTTTTAGCGACGATTGTACTAGGATTTATTTTCAATAAGACTTGATAAAAATTAAATCAAACTATTAAGATTTATTGATAGTTTACCCTAAAAAGGGAATAGAGAAAGATGGTTTTTACTGTTGGCCCACTCTTAGATTGAATTAAGATTTAAAGAGAGATTTACGGAAGTCAAGAAAAATATATGAGAAAAATAATGAAATATAAACTAAATTTGTGTCATTTTTTTTCTTTATAAATCACTCCTCAAATTTTAAATCTAACTACAACCTTAAATCACTCCTCAAATTTGTCTTGTGAATTTATTTATTTATTAATTCTGCTGGTGCAGAAAGAACTCTGCTCCGCTATCATGCAGCATACTCTGCAAGATCTTCTTGGTTTCATTGATTGGGTACGTGCAAGGTTAATACAGAAATATTTTGAATAAATTATATTTTATCCGTTTTATTTTTAGTTATTTTTTTATTTTGATCCTTAAATTATTTACTATTTTCATTTTTGCCCTTTATATTTAAAGTTTTTTTTTCTTTTTTCAATTTATTCCTAAATCAAATTTCTATTCAAAATTAGACATAAAATCTCACATTATACATAAACCCAAATTTTAATATAATTTATGTCACATGTCAGGTAACATGGTAATTTATGTCTAATTTTGAATAGAAGATAGTTTTAACAATAAATTGGAAAAAACTTGAAACATGAAGGGTTAAAATAGGAAAAAAAAAACTTCAAAAGATAAAGTGAGGAAATAACCAAACATAAAAGAGGCAAAATGTAATTTATCTAAATATTTTTAATATTTTAAAAATAAAATAAAACTGTTGTTTACCAAATAAACTTGTTTTCTATTGGTTAGAAAAAAAAATATTTTTCATTCATTTTCATTTTCTATCTTAAAAAAAAAATTTAAAAAAACATTGTATATTAAAAGAAAGCGTAACATGTCAAAGAATGTTGGATCCAAACGTGAAATTAATTTACTCTTTACTCTTATTATCCATGTTAATTATATGAAAATTTCTAAACATATATAAAATTATATATGATTTTTTATTTGTATAGTAATACTCTAATTATATTTAATGTTTTCAGGATTACGCTGAGCCTAAATCTCTGGAATATTTCACTTAGTTACATCCCAGCAACATTTGCTTCTGCCACTTCTAATGCAATTCCTGCTATTACCTTTATCGTGGCCATTCTTTTAAGGTACATCAAGAAATATAATCCTAAATAAATTACATTTTAATTTTTATAATTTGATCCGAATTTTACTTTTTAGTCTTATTGTTTTAATTTGAACCACATTAATTACTTGTACTCCCATGCGACTTGCTTATGGTAAAAATAAATAAATAAATAAATAATGTGATTTTTATTTTCATTTTGAGCATAAAGGACAAATTAAAACTCCAAGGACCAAATCGAATTTTGAAACAAAATATAGTATGAAAAGTATAATTTACCCTAAACCAATAAAGTTTCATTTTGGCACTTACTAAAGTCGATGTGATTCTCTCCATTACATGAATAGAATGGAAATATACCTATTTCGTGATCAATAGTTGTGAAAGAGCCACATCAACATATTTTCATTTTAAATTCAAAAGCAATTAAGGGAGATTTTGAAATTCAAATTGATGTAAGAGTATCTCTAACGGTAATAGACATTTTATCTATTTAAACATTACTATAAAGTGTAAATTTTATTTTACCTATCAACTATTTCATATTTTTACTCCAACCATGCTGTGTATTTTAGCTATTTATCCAAATATTTTTAACTTTATAGAATGTCACATCAGCAACAAAGATAAAAGGAAATAATCCTAATGATTAAATACATTTTGCCTAGCCTTAAAGACTAACTGCATGTAGCTAGTGAATGTGAGTTGAGCTAAAATACCTAATCATATGCCTGTGCATTGGAGTTCAAAAAAGTGAGTCATGTTAGGCATTTTGACTAACAAGCATTATATACCTAGTGGGTTGGAGATGCTCTAACAATTATAGACCACTTGATTTTGGATTTTAATGATATATTGCAACTTTATGCATGAAATGAAAGTCTCCATACCAATCATGTAAATGATAGAATATAAATCATGCTAAACCAAGATCTGAAAAGATAAGATGTACACAATCTTATCACTATTTCTAAAGAGATTGATTTCACGATTCAATCTTGTATTATCAGGACGCTAACAGTAAATCTTATTGTTATTTCTAAAGGAATTACCGTCATAAGTACTACCAAGAAGCTAACGACAAACCTAGTGGTTGGTATTTTTTTAGGATGGAAAGCGTTGCCATAACTGAATGGAGTGGAGTGGCAAAGGTATTGGGTGCAATGCTATGTGTTGGTGGGGCTGTGGTGTATTCTTTTGTGAAGGGGCCTCCTGTGTATCCACAGGCTACCCAAGATAAAAATTCACAATCATATACAGGGTGTGGCACCAAAGCACAATGCCTAAAAGGCTCTCTTTTTGCCCTCTCTGCCCAGGCTAATTGGTCTTTGTGGCTTATTATGCAGGTTCTCTCTCTCTCTCTCTCTCTCTCTCTCTCTCATGAATCGGTTTCGCTACGAATACAAAAATTATCAAACACAGAAAATATATGAACAAAAAATATTTTATTAACTTTCTTCATCCGTACACATTTTGTGTCTAATTCTGTAATCAATTTTTATATTCTTCTTAATTAGTTTTAATTTGTAACGAGCACAAAAATTACATACAAAATACACATGTATGGATAAGATTTTAAAGAATTTATTGGTGAGATCTGCTTTTGAAAAATCTTGGCCATTCTTATACATTCTATTAGGAGACATACGTGTAAGTTCTAATAAGTGGACTTATTATCCAATCAGTCCTATGATAATTAATGGCATCTTTCATAAAATACTATTTGTCACTAATTGTTAATTTTCAGCGACAATTTAAAAAATTTGGCCAAAAAATGTCACTAATTATAAGTTTTAGCGACAGTTTAAAAAATCGTCACAAACAAAATGTTACTAATTTTCAACTTATAGCGACAGTTTGAAAATTGTCACATAAACATCACTAATTGTAATTTTTAGCGACAATTTATAAAAACTGTGAATGAAAAAAGTCCCTAATTATCAATTTTTAGCGACATGCAAAAAATTGTCACAAAAAATTATTTTTAATGACGATTTTATTAGGACTTATTTTTAATAGGAATTTATGGGAATTAAATCCAATTATTATGACCTATTGATAGTTTACCCCACTCTTTCTATGTCTGGTTTTATTACCCTTTTCTATGTTCCTAAACTCATTCCACACGAACAATTTGTTTTGAACACAAAATCAAACATAAAATACCTATGAATTGACAAGATTTTACAGAATTTGTTTGTGAGATCCACTTATAAAAAAATGTTGTTTATCTATAT
Source organism: Camellia lanceoleosa (assembly GCA_025200525.1). NCBI lineage: Eukaryota > Viridiplantae > Streptophyta > Magnoliopsida > Ericales > Theaceae > Camellia > Camellia lanceoleosa. Next base: position 109,878,594 of record CM045766.1, on the reverse strand, counting down.
ATATAATTCTGTAATCGATTTATTTGTTCCTAGACTTATTTTGAATGAATTGATTGGCTTCCAGGGTCATCTTACAGAGATATATCCAGATAAACTTAGACTTACAACGATACAATGCTTCTTTAGCTGCATACAATCAGCAATATGGGCTGTGGCAGTTGAGAGGAACATATCAGCATGGAAACTTGGTTGGGATCTTAACCTTCTTGTTGTGGCCTATTGTGTAAGATATCTTCTTCAACCTTTTTTTTCTTCTCTTTTTTAAATTCTTTTTTTGGGTTGAATTTAGTGTTAATGAAAATGGCAAGGTGTAATTTTCGTAGCGCTGACATACTGGTTGAGAATTTGGGTGATAGAGAAGAGAGGCCCGGTTTTTTCAGCTGCATTTAATCCATTAGCATTCATTGTTACAGCCATCTTCTCAGCATTCTTGTGGAAGGAGACCCCTCACTGGGGAAGGTCCATTCTCTCTCCTCTCAACTCTTGTTTTATGCGTTTGTGTCCATGTAATGTCAATTGTTACTTATTTTATTTTATTTGTTTGTTCGATTGTTATTTTATTTTATGTGTTTGTATGTTCGTATTCGTGTTGTGTCAATGTGAGAAATAAATTTTTCGTGTTGTGGCAGTGTTTGTGGAGCTTTACTGCTAGTGGGAGGCCTCTATGGTGTTTTGTGAGGGAAGCACAAAGAAGCAAAAGCCAAACCATTATTTGAACAAAAATCAGAAACAAAAGAAGCCAAATCAATTGAACAGAAATCAGAAACAAAAGAGGAAAGCGTATAGCGGTGTACAATCAAAATGCTGTGTACTTGAAAAAAATAATAAGTCAAGAGCTTGAGTGTTGGTCACACTGTATTATTGACTTTTATAATTACCTTGTCCATGATTTCTTGTCGAGGAAAAAATATGAAAAATTTACCAATAAGTCTCATTTATGGGGGATTAATGTTGATCCATTTAATCTTAAGAGTTTTCTTATGAACTAATTAGTCTTTTTTTTTTTTTTTTTTTTTTAGAATGTTGTGTTTATTTGGTTTGGTGTCATTTAAGTTTAAGTGAACTAGCATAATTACCTGTGTTGTGCATGGGTATAAATAAACAATCAAAAACTAATTTTTAAAATTAAATAATAATCTAAAAAATTTATCTAGAATATTTAGTAAAAATAATTTAGAATCAATTAAATTTTATTCATTTTTTATCACAGTTACATATAAGAGAATTTTTTTTTTAATTATTCTTATGTCATTAATTGTGTATTCTAAGTTCTTAATAACAAATACATTTCATAATTTAATTGGTAAAAATTAAAAAATAAATCACAAAAATTATTTTTATGATAAAATATAAACGCATTTCGTCTTATAAGTTTTGTAAATTTAATTTATCATATGATAGTGGTAAATTACATTTGTCAATATATTAATTTTTTTTCATTTTTTGTAAAGTCTAAAAATTTATCTAGCATCAAAATTATAATTTATCTTATGTTATAAGATTTACATAAAAATGGATTAGAATTCATTTGTGATATTAAATTTAGGTTTAACATGAGATTTACGCCAATTTGTCTTTTACATAATCATTAAAAATTATCTTTATCTATTTCCAACTTATATGAATCATTTGACCTATCTATTTATTAAATTAGTAAATAGATATTTGTAAGTATTTTCCCAACTTATATGAATCATTTGACCTATATATTTATTAAATTAGTAAATAGATATTTGTAAGTATTTTTTATAATAATTAAAAACTTTGAACTTAGTTTTTTTATAAATAAAAAAAAAACTATATATTTATGTTTAAAACAATTAAATGAATAGTTTTATATATTTATGGATGAAAAAATTACCTAAGATAGAGTCACCCTAAATTGTAGGTCATATTCTAGTCCTAATAAATTTAAATTTTATCATAGCTTATCAATTCGTAACTGATATGAGCAGATTTGGGGGGTTTTAATATTGAAATAAACACTAAAAAGTAGTTAAGAAAATTTAGTTCAAGTCAATTTCTTTGTCAATAATTCTTGATTTAAGCCTAGCCCTTGGAGAATTGTCTAGTTCATGTCCAATCCATGAGTTAGTAGACTCACCTATTTATTTAATTTTTAATTAATAAATATATTTTTTAAAAAATTTATAATAAAAATAGGAATTATGTACATATTTGTTTGGTATATTTATTAACAATTTTTAAATTAATTAAGAAATTATGTAGTTATTCTTAAAAGAATAAATTACATTGGTAGTCCTTATATTTTAATTCTTGTGTTATTTTTGTCCTTGCAAGTTTAATTTGCTCGATTTTGATCCTGAATTTATAATTTTGTCTCAATTTGGTCCAATTATTATAATTGCTAGTGTTATTTTTTATTGAAAATACACACATGAGTAGCATCTATTACAATTAGATAAAATTATAATTTTGTTTAACTCAGTAAGCTAATGTCAACCAACTCAATAACTACTTTGTTTTAAAAACCTTAACCAACATTATCAATTTGACCAAATTGATACAAAATCTAAAATTAATAGTCAAAATCAAGCTAATTAAATTATAGAGATCAAATTGACACAAGAGACAAAATGCGGGGACTATCAATATAATTTACCCTTCATAAAATATGTCTAATATTGATTGTATCAATATTAAGATATATTTATATCTGAAAAACTATTTAAGACTAGAACTTGAATAAAAAATGGATGGCTTATTAAAAATATTTAATAATTATAAATTTAAATTTGTTCAATTTTCATTAATTTTTTCGTAATAGAATTAGGTTGTTTGATAATTATAATTTATAGTTCCAATTTTTCTTTGTATTTTTTAAAAATATTTTAAAATTATATATAATTATAATTTCTTTTGGAACTTTCCTTTTTAATCTCAAATTAGTTATAACTTGAATTATATATAATTTATTTTTGAGTTCTCATCTACAAACACTAACAATAAACATAAATTGTATTTTGAACATTGTAAAAAATAAATAAATAAATATATTATCAATAATAATAATAACAAAACATATTTTTATTTATCACGTGACATCTCATCACTACATTGATAATAGACTTTAATAATAAAACTCATTACAATAATACAGTAATAATATATCAGATAATAAATAACATGTGATCACAATAATTTTTTATAATTATACAAAAGTACCCAAAATGAAATATAAAAAAATAATATATGATCCATATTCAATTTTTATATAGTAAAATTCACACTTAATCTCAATCATACATTAATTTTCTAAATTAATTCATTACCCAAACTATCTACTATTCTTTTAAGTAATATTCACCTTTTCAAAACTCACCTAAACAATACACTGACCGAGCTCACCATCATCCTTATTGTTGCTATGCTCACCACCTCCACTAACCACTATGCAACTTTGGTATAGTTTTTTGTCCTTGCAAATTTAAAAAGACAATGTTAGGAAAATAAAAAAGTACCGTTAGAGTTTGAAAGAGGTAATAAAAAAAATATAAAAAATGTGTGGTTTTAGGTTTTCTTATTCCATATATGGGTGATAATTTTTTTTTTTTTAAATCCATAAATTATGGAACAGTATTCATTATTTAAAATTTTATTTATTGATGGGCAAATCAATTAAATGTTTTTAATTTTTTACAAATAAAAAAATTTGAAAAATTTGTTTAAGAAATTAAAAAAAATGGCCAAATCATAAAAAACAATATAAGACGTCATATTCTATTAAAAAAACTCATAACTTTATTATCAATTTACATATATCAAAAATAATAATAATAACAATATAAAAAATACACAAACATCCACCAAAAAAATAAAAATAAAATTTCAAATTAACTTCCAAAACAAAGATAGTTAAACAGATATATATATATATATATTATCAATTTGGTTGGAAAAAAAAGTCATATAGAGACAAAAAAAAATACTCACACGAAAATAGAAATTTACAAAAACAAACAAACAAACAAAAAAACAAACAAATTTGAAATAAGTTTGGACTATTGATAAAAAGAGAGAGATTAATCTTTGCATCATTACATTTGGAGAGGAGTTGGCTGGGCTGAAAAAAAAAAGTCAAATATTGACTATTCTAAATGGAGAATTGTATTGAATTTTTAATTTGATTGGGTTTTTTAAATTTTAGGATTTGTATTATTTTCAGAAAGGATGAGGTGGCTTACCATATTATTTTGAATTTTAAATCATAGATAATTAGTGCCTTTATTGTTTTTTATCTGAATTGTTTTGATCAATATTATTTTTGAAAAGAATGAGGGTGACTTATCATATTGTTTTGAATTTTAAAATTCAAAATTATAGATAATTAGAGTTTTTTTTTTTTTTTTTGACTAAAGGAACTAACCAATAGAGTTTTTTTTTTTCCCCTTTAAAAATTATCAAATCAACAAAATTAGTTTGGGAGTTTGGAGCTCCCACAATCAATGTTCTTAAAAAGTCCATTTTCCTTGTATATATAGATGTCATTTTGTGATTCATTTTTCTAATTTTTTGATTTGTTTTTGAGATCTGAATGGAAAAGTGAGGTATGGAAGATTCTTTTGGGGATTGATTTTTTTGTGTGGTTTTCTAGTGTTACATTGGAGTGTTGTTATATTAGAGTGCTACATTTGAAAAAAGTATACTAGAGAATTTTTGTGTGTTACATTGATTGGAATGTTACGTTTGACAAAAATACATTAAGAATTTTTTTTTAAATGTTACATTGTTACGTCTGAGAAAAATAGGAGTTCTTTTAGTGTGTTACATTAGAGTGTTACAATTGGAAAAATATACTAAAGAGTTTTTGTGTGTTACATTGATTAGAGTATTACATTGAAAAAATTACACTAAATAGTTTTTTTGAAATGTTATATTATTATGTTTGAAAAAAGTACATTAATGAGTTTTTTAGTGTGTTACATTAGAGTGTTACATTTTGAAAAAGCATACTAAGAAGTTTTTGTGTGTTACATTGATTGTAGTGTTACATTAGAAAAAAAATACACTGAGGAGTTTTTTTTTTTCAAATGTTATGTTATTACGTTTGAAAAAAGTATACTAAAAAGTTTTTTAGTATGTTACATTGGAATGTTACATTTTTTGAGCGTTATGTTTGAAAAAATATATTATTGATTTTTTTTTTTTTTTTTGAAGTGTTGTGCTTAGTAATTTGAACATTATGATAAAACTCACATTTGTTTCTCAACACATAATACACGTGCATTTATGCTTGGTGCTTTATGTAATTCATACTAGAATGAGACCTTTGGGTTTTTACAAAAAAAAAAAAATCAAACAGTTCATAAAATCACTATTTAAAATTTATTAATGCTCCATCTGGAAAAAAAAATTGTAAATGCATTTAACATTACTACTACCTCCTACTAGGATATAGGACTCCGGTATTAGAGTCCCGCATCAACCAATGAAACCCTTGATTTTGACTTAACAAAACGAAGCCTACGAGATTTCAAATTTTGAATTTTTGAAATCCTCACTCACAATGCTATAGAGACTAATCCAAAAATTCAAATTCTTTAGAAAATCCTCGCTATTTCAATTTCTACATGGAGAAGTCATGAGATATCTACTATATAGTATAGCAATTCCAGTTTTGACCCGTCTTTTGTTGTATTCCAGACTCGGGTTATTTCGTTTTGAATGATGTTTTACACCTTGTTTCATTTGTCTTTACTCTATTTTGATTTTCGAATTGAAATTTTGTATGTTTGGAACAAGTTGGTTACTTGTTTTTCCAAACCTTTGTTGTCCAGATTTTGGTTCTTCCACTTGAGCGGGCTTCACAAATTTTGTTCCTCCGCTCGAGCGGCCTTTCTTGCACTCGAGCGGGATTTGACGACTTTTAGTATTTTTGGCAAACCTACAAATACTGGGAGGATGCATTTGACGCTCAAGCGGCGTTTCCTACACTCGAGCGGCCCTTCTTGCGTTCGAGCGAAACAAATCTTTGTGTCTAACGCTCGAGCGTACTGCACGTTTATCAGATCACGAAAAGCACTTTTTACATCACTTTTTCAAATCTATCCATCTAAAAACACTAAAGTGAGACCCTCTCTCTCTAAAATACTCACTCTCTCTAGATTTCCACCTAGATCTAGTGGTCTCTCAACCCTTGCGCCTTCATTAAAAAGGTCGAGCTCCTCACGCTCTTCACTTTGATCTGAGTAGAAGTTGGTTTCGTCATTTTTGAAGTTTCATCCTTGCTTGGCTTGTCTTCTCTCTTTGAGGTAGAGATTTTCTACACTTTATTATGGTTTTTAGCTTAGTTATTTGTGGTTGTGTAACAATGGTGGGTTTTGGGAGTATTTGAAACAAACCTAGGGTTTGGGTGAGATGTAAAAGAGGGGTTTTAGGTGGAAATGAAATAAATGAACTTGGGGTTTGAGAATGAAGTCTCATTGTGTCAAAATGGGTGATTTTGATACTTGGATTGATAATTTTGAAAAAGGGGATTTTTGTCCTAAAATGACCATCATATTTATTTTGTATAAATAGTTAAGATTGATGTTATAAACTTGGAATTGCACAAGTATTGAAATGGATGGTGAAATTGAATAGATGATGTGCCTCATCTTTGGAAATTTTGAATAAATTATCTGTCTTGAGATTGTATATCTATGTAGAGATATCTGTATTGGGCTATCGGTAGAAGATAGCTTTGATTGTTGTAGAAATTGCACGTGGATTAGGTGAATTGAAACTATCCCATGGTTGATTATCATTGAATATGATCATATTATAAATACATTGTATATGTATGTTTATTTGAGAGGAGAAATGGGATGTACTTCATATGTGTGATTATGTGTTTAAATACATTGTATATGTATGATTGTGTGGGAGGAGAAAGGGGATGGACTCGATTATAATTAAGTTGGCCGGAGTGTCCTAGCTGAAAGTCTCGAAATCTATACATGGGTGCCGATCCCGCGGACGAAATATCCATAAAATGACAAATTGAAATCTATACATGGGTGCCAATCCCGTAGACAAAATATCCATAAAATGACAATTGGAAGTGTTTATGTGTTGATTGTGAAATTATTGAACCATTGAGTTGTAATCTCATTTGGGTTACTGGAAATTAATGAAGTTGACTCATGTTTGAAATGAATTGAAGAAAGATGAAAAGGAACATGGATTTGATTTTTAATGATTATATAAAATGTGAATGTTTTATCCCTGGCATTGTATATGCACATTACACATATATCTTTGTTAAATCTTATTTACTATGTTAGATTGTTTCTACTGGACTGTGGCTCACCGTATTTGGGAAAAACATTTCAGGAAATGATGACATGCCTCCACCAAGGCAATAACGTTAGAGGAATCTCTGGAAAGCAAGAGCTTCTTGTTTTGTTTTATTTATTTATTTTTATTTTTATTTTTTATTTTTTTTGTATAGGCTAGGGCTAAATTTGTATGAGCTAGTTACTTTTTGTTGTAACCAAGCCAAGACTTGGAAATGTGTAAGCCCAAAGGGCATTTATTTATGTTAAAGCATTTTGTACCATGAACTCTATGTAATGAAAGGTCTATTTACTCTGATTCATACAGTTATTAATTTATGTTTGGAGTTGTATTTATTGTATTATTTTGGGGGCGTTACATATAGCATCACAGCAACGCCAAATTTCTTAAAAGAAACAGTCTGAGGTCTCATTTGAAAAGTAACCTTTTTATCTTAAAAGTCAAAAAGTCACTAAAAAAATCAGAAAGTCAATAACTTATACCAAAAAGTCAAAGATTCCCTTTTCTCTCTACTTTTTGCACATCTTTTCATAAAAAAATTAAAAAGTCATCTCAAATATACTAATTTTTTTTTTACATTATATTTTAGTTGAAAAGCCAAAAAGTTACTAAAAAAATCTGTTCTCAAACGAGGCCTTCGTTTGAAACAAAGAAAGTTGCATTCAAATGGTTAAGTCACTAGATTCAAGTTCGTGCTCATGAACCAAAAACCAGTATGTTGAGCATTCGAACAAATAGATGACGCATACCAATGTTTTTAAAATCGGACCAGCCAATTCAACCAATCTGAGTACACCCTTAAATCCATTTCCTTTCAAAAACCAATTTTTTTTTAACGAAACTGGTGAAACCCATGGATAAACCAGGTTAACTACCAAACCAAAGCTGGGCGGAGCAAACCGGCCAAACTTCCATGCATCAAAAATAAGTTGCTGAGAGGGATCAAACTCAGCACCTTCGGTATCTTTATTAGTCTATTTATTTATATTATTTTATAATTGTGTATGATTTTGTGTTTATACATGTTTTGAGTGTTCGTACATATTATAAATAATATATTTTAATATTATATTATTAATATAAAATAAGATAATAAAAAACGTAATAAAAATTTTGGTGGAGATACCATCATTCTCCCAGCTGGGGGTGTATATCTGCCCTGGCCCGGCCCATGTTGGGCCTTGTGGGCTCTCGTAAAACTTCGGGCCGGGCTGGCCCACGAGCCAAAAAATTAGGCCCAGGCCCTTGGGTATTCGGTCCTTAGGCGAACCAGTAAGCCGGGCCTCGGGCCGCATCAGTGGGCCTGGCCTTGGGCGGGCCTAACCATTTTTTTTGTTTTTTTAAATTTTTTCTACCAAAATTTTATTATTTTCTACTAAAAAAGACATTGGGCCTCAAGCAGGCCAGGCCTTAAGCGGGCTGATGAGTTGGGCTACATGTCGGGCCCACAGGCCTGGCCAGGTTTCAAAATGATGACCCAAGCCTAGGGTCTCAGGCCAAGCTCGTGCCTAGGCCCAAAAGGGCCTAAACGAGCTAGGCCCACCTTGGGCCGCGATTGCGCATCAAGGCCGCCCACGGGCCGTAGGCCATTTTTACACTCCTACTTCCACCCCATTCACCGTCTTTTCTTCTTTTTATTTTAATTGTTATTACTCTACTATTCTTTTCTTTTGTTATTGTAATTATTGTTGCTAGGTGTTGTCGGCATCATCAACTTCACCTGCTCACTTGTATATATACTAATATTATTTTATTTATTTATTTTCTTTCTCCAAGTCTCTCATTCCATCTATAAAAGGCAGTGAAAATGGAGAGCACAATTCAGGGAGCTCCAGCAAGAGCAAGTAGATACTTCAACCAAGGAAGAAAGAGCGAAAGTAGGGGTGTAAATCTGACTCGATCCATGAAAGGCCTTGCGGGCTCCTGCCAAAATTCAGGCCTAGCCGGATTGGCCCATAGGCCAAAAAATTAGGCCCAGGCCCAGGCCCAAATCTAGGGGTATTCGAGCCTTGGGCGGGTCGGTAGGTCGGGCCTCGGGATGGGCCGATGGACTTGGGCATGGCCTCGGGCTTGGGTGGGCCTGACCATTTTTCTTTTATAAATTTTTTCTACCAAAATTTTGTTATTTTTCACTAAAAAAGACACTGGGCCGTGGGCGGGCCAGGCCTTGAGTGGGTCTTAAGCAGACCGATGGGCTGGGCCACGGGTCAGGTTTCAAAATGATGGCCCAAGCCTAGGCCTAGGGGCTCGGTCTAGGCTCGAGCCTAGGCCCACCCTGGGCCGTGGGCCATTTTTACACTCTTAAGCGGAAGTGTTTGTAAATAATAGAATGTGTGTTAGGAAATAATCTTCTCTTAAGGTAGAGATGAAATCCTAATCAAGTAATTGGGATTTTATTATATTTGATATTTTTTATATTGATTTGATTTGAATATAATTGTATAACTAAGATTATTTGTGCATTAAAGTTTTTATTCAAATTGTGTATTCAAGGCATTGAGTGCATGTTATACAATGGTTTTCACTACTGTCTATTAGAATTATTAGACAAGTTATACCTAGTAAGACAAGTCGTGCATCAATCATATTTTAGTGGTGACGGTCGGTACTAAGCGAAGATGATTCGTGGCTTTCTAGTTTTAATATACAAATCATCTTGACAATGTATTTTTGATCAACTTACGTCACAGTATCCAAATCAATAATTTTCTAAAAACTAGATTCCTTGATTATAAAGTTAGTGGTGGATTCAAAACCCTAAGACATTACTTATTTTATTTTATTTATTTTATGTTTTATTAATTTTAGTTTTATTATTTTCAAAACCAATCTTCTTTAAATTACTTTAATTATTATTTTTGAGTCAACACAACTCGATTAGTCCTTGAGAATTGACACTTGGTCTTAACCGCTATATTTCATAATAGTAGTTATTACTTGGTTCTACATAGAATATTTTGGTGTGCAAACGACAGCGCATCAAATTTTGGCACCGTTGCCGGGGACAAAAGGTAAGTTGTCTGATTCAGAGGTAATTTTTATTGTAATTCATTTTTTTTATTTTAATATATATATATATATGTGTGTGTGTGTGTGTGTGTGTGTTGGAAAATGGCTTTGTAAAACCTTATTTTTTGCTAACTTTGAGCATTAATTAAGGTAGGACCTAAGCGTTATTTTTAACATTTCTAATTGGTTCATGTTTAATGCGTTTGGTTGCTCAAAACCATTTACGGATGAATAAGAATTCAACGCGTATTTTCGGGTTCGTAGAAATGGCTTTAGGTGGGTTTCCCATACATTTGTAAAATGTGTTTGTCCCACATTAGAAAGGCTTAAGGATTTATATGGGTATATAAACTCTAACTTTGGATACTTTGGATGGGCCCCAAGGGGTACCCAAGTTTGTGGAATGGTGAGGTTATGGGTAAAGTGAGTTAGACCCATTGGACCCAAAACATGCGGACGCCGCCATCCGTCTGTCCATCCGAGTGGGCTGGGCTGGGCTAGGCTTGGGCCAAGTGTGAGGTTAGGTTGGACTTGTCCGGCCCAATACTTATCTTTTTTAGCCAAAAAAAATTGTATTTTATTTATTTATTTTTGAATTTCGATTTCAAAATTCAAAATAAATTTGTCCAGAATTTTTCCTCCACCCAAACAGGTTCATTACCTGTTGAAATTCAAACCGAACAAATTTGTTTCTATTTAGATCTGTCCAAACAGGTTTCCTATCTGTTGGCACCTGTTCGGAAAAGCCACATGCTCTTCTATATAAAGCCTTCCATTCTAGCAATTCAAAAGAGAATTTTTCCTTGAGCATTTCGTCTTTCTTCTTTCCTTTCCATCTTTCTGTTTTCTGTATCTGTTCTGCATTTATTTTTAGGAATAAAAAGAGAGTCACAACATAGTTTTGGTTCACCAAACTTGAGTTTTTAGTGCTGCAAACCAAGTAATAGTCGTTGCATCTTGGAAAGTAGACGCCGGTAAATCTCGAAGCACTAGAGTGAGGGCGAAATCTACTTTAAGGAGAGTGTGTCCAACACAAGCCTTGACATTTAAAGTTTCTGTAAGCATTTAATTCAGAATTTAATTTATTAAATTATTTTCTGGATTATTTATTTTTATTTTTATTTTGTTGTTTATTTTATTTAGTTGTTTAATTTACACACACACATCCACTATGGGAATAACAATATATATATATATATGTTTTTCTTGTGAAGGTGTTACTATTTTATTTTATTTTTCTTGTGTGCAAATTTTCTTGTGCAGGTGAACTAAAAAATACAAAAATACAAAAAAAAATAAAAATAAAAAATAATAGTAAAAAAACCCATATTGTAACCCAAAGGAAATACACGTGCTAGACACTGTGGATGACTTTTGTTGGACATATAACTTAGAGGAGTAAAAAAAAAAGAAAGAAGACTTCTGACTACTAACTGCTAACTACTGACTACTAACATTTATTTTATTGCAATTTACTTTATTGCATTTTTTTTTTTCTTTGGGAGGTTTTATACCCCTTTTATTTTTATCACACTTTTATTTATCGCAATTTACTTACCACTTTTTTTGTTCTATTTTGCTTTGTACTAATTTGCAAGTTTCTTTAGTGTGTTTTTGAAAAGAAAAAAAAAAATTTGAGTTGAGTTGAGTATTCTTGTAAAATCCTTTTGACAGAAATAAAAGTTGGAATTATCTAGTGTTTTGGAGCCTTGTGTATAGTGAAGTTATGGTGTATTTTAGAAATAATTTTTAGGGATATGAGAGTCAGTATGTCGATTATTTTGAAGCCCCTTTTGATTGTTTTCAATATCAACATATTGAAAACATGTTGCAAAAGTTGAAATTATCTAGTGTTTTAGAGCCTTGTGTATAGTGGAGTTATGGCATATTTTGAAAATAATTTTTGGGGATATGAAAGTCAGCATGTCGATTATTTTGAAACCCCTTTTGATTATTTTTAGTATCAACATTATACTCCATCACCTCAATACTCTCCCTATTTTCAAGAGAGAGTGTTACAAATTCTTCATAGTACACAAATGTTACACTCCCAAATCCCACCTCAACAAAATTTAGATCACGAGAGTAAAGTGTTGACATTTCTTCAAAGCACTTTAGATTCCACCTATGAATTGTTGCATTTCCAAAGTCAATCATTTGCCTAAATGAAATCCTATTTAGAGCAATAGCTAAAATTCTTGATAAGGAAAATGAGTTTGTCTCCTATTTTCCAATAGAAAATTTTTTTGGAGAGTCTCGGGCTCATTTTGATTATGATGACGGTGATATGGATAAGTCGTTATCTACCCCTTTCAGAGAATCACATTTTTCTTCCATTGAGGATGATCCACCCTCAACCCCATTTTTTTTCATCTTGTGTGGAAGTATCCCATCTGGAGTCAAAACATTTACCCTCAGATTATACTGATGAGATTTTAGATAAGGTCGAGACTATCTCCAAGGGAATCCCTCCATCTGTTTATTCAGTGCCTAAGAAAATAATGAGTGAGTTGAATGGATTTGACAGTGATTTGGACTAGGATTTCATGATTGGCAATGAACTTTTAACTTCTATTCCTAGGGTCTATTTTCATGATTTCCTCCTAAAAGACACATACCCTAAATTTGCATATATTACCCCTACTCTGTTAAAAGATGATTTTGTAACTCACTTTTGTCCACTCTTGGACGAGTCAAATAATTTTACTAGGATTAGGGCTAAGCAAGGAATTTGTATAATCCTTAATCCAATCCGATGCAATCCGATCCAGTAGGTTTGCATTGATTTTTTGAATTCGTGGTTCAGTTCTGGATTGAAAATTTAAAAAATCATAGGCCATGGATTAGTTCTGGATTGAACCCCACGGTTCCGAATTGGAACCGATCCAAACCATATACAAATAGTATATATTTATAATATATACCCTCCCACATAATATCATTTCCTGTTTTATATAAAAGCTAAACCCTAACCCTAACTCAACATATCATACACCACTCACTATCTCTCACACTCTCATCTCTCTCTCGGTACTCTCTCTCTCTCTCTTTTCTCTTTCTCAGACTAAGTTCTCTCTCTATTCTTTTGATTTCATCTCAGATAATCCACCTCAGATCAAATCGGTGAGCTCAGATCGCGGCTTGTCTCTGTGTGAGCTTTATTTCTCTCTCTCTCTCTCTCTCTCAATTATTATTTTTGTTGGTTTGTTCTCACTCTCAGATGCAGTCAGCTCTCTCTATTCTGTTTCTCAGACTGAGTTCTCTCTCTCTATTCTTGTGATTTCATCTCAGATAATCCATCTCAGATCAGATCGGTGAGCTCAAATCACGGCTTGGTCTCTTTCTCTATCTCTTGATGAGCTTTCTCTCTCTCTCTCGCTCTCTCTCCAAAGCTTGTTGAAAGTTTAATTTGTACACAAGATTGGTTGCGTGCTTTGCCATTGCCACTTGAGATGGAAGAAAACTTTGCAAATTTGGAGGATATAGAAAGAGGTAATGGAATTCTAATATTTAATTTATCATTTAAATTACATTCATGTATTGTGTTTTTTTTACTTTAAACTGACATTATTTTTTTTTTGCAGCTCTAACCAATGTCAACATTGCTACTAGAAAGTGATTTGGCAGGCTTGCTATGATGTGGAATGTGCTAGTGCTTCTGCTTTGTTGTTGTTACTATTGCTATGCTGCTGCTGCTGCTGCTATGCTTTTGTTTGTTTGTTGCTTATGTTCATAGAGTTTTTTGTTGCTTTTGTTTGTCTAAAACCAATTTTGTTACTGCTTTTGTTTGATGCTATGTTTAGTTTTAATACAGAGGAGAACTCTGCTTGGTGTAATGTGTATCCAGTTTTATTGCTTTTGTTTGTTGTTTTTGTTTATTGTTTTTGTTTCATGCTATATTTATGTTTTTATAAAATTAAAATGTTCTATATCTTTTTTGTTATTAAATTATGTGAATCCATGGTCCTAAACCGATTGGATTGGTTTCAATTTTTCAGGAACCATATATAATGGATTGGTCCTAATTTTATCTCAATCAAGACCATGCTCACCTCTAACTAGGATGACTCATATCTCATAAATCATAAGAAGCGGAAAAAGTGGAATTGTTACACCTAGGTAAAATAGATTAGTTTATTTTGTTTTGTTTTGTTTTATTTTGTTTTGTGTGTTTTTAGTATTGTGAGTTAGGACAAAATAGACGAGTACACCTTTAAAGGGAACCGCTGAGCACATTTGAGACGGGTTACTTAAAGGAGAATAAAATTTTCAACCCTCAACCGTCTTGGAATCTAACGATAAAAGATTAATTTTTATTTGTTGTGTTTTCCTTCTCCTGTTCTTGTCAATCTTTTGTTGTATATACCATTGGGGACAATGTCATTTAAGTTGGGGGGGGAAAGGGTTTATTGTGTGTTTTAATTTTATTTTTATTTTCAAAATATTTTAATTTTATTTTTATTTTCAGTTGTTTTTGAAAAAAAAATAAAATTTTCAGTGTGCTGTGCAGTTGTGTTTAAAAAAAAAAATTCCTTTGTTTGTGCCGTTGTGTGTGGTTTTGTTTTTGTTTAAAAAAAAAAAAAAATTGTTTTGCAATTAATTGTTAATTTTGTTGTCTTAGCAATTTAATTATATCTTAGTTTATTATACTATCTTTTGGTTAAAATAACTCTCTATCTCATATTCGAATTCTGTACATGCACATAGCCGCTGAAATATTCTTTGATTTATTTTTGGACTTAACTTAAAATCTTAATGTCTAATGCGGAGACAATAACTTGTGTGAGATTTTGAGCCTATCATTATTTTTGGAGGGTTATTCGACATTCACTCTTAATTTTTCTTTGGCAAATCATTATCTTGTTCTAAGTCTCATTATTCTTAGAAATTGGTCAAAAAATATTGAAATCATCATTGTTATGCCGTTTTGTCCTTGTAACATATGGATCATGCTACATTTTGAGAAATGATTTTAGGCCATCTTTCTTTATTTGAGCCTTATTAAAAAAATATAAAAATATATATTAAAAAAAATGTTTCAATTATCCCTTGTTAGCCTGTTGAGCCAATACAGAAAAACTTGTCATTTCCTTCGGTGTCTCAAGAATGGATTTTATCTGTTATTTTGGGAGAAAGCTATCTTGTGAGCGGAATAAGGAGATTTTTTTAAATTAAAAAAAAGGAAAAAAAAAAGAAATTTATTTACTCTATTGTTTGAAAAAAACAAAAGCAAAAACAAAGGAAAAAAATTAATAACATGGACAGTATTTAAGATGGTTGTGAATCACATATAAAAAAGGGAATTGAAAGGGTGGGTTAGTAAAGCAGCGTTTCATATATGTTGATTTAGCTTAATTCATTTCTTGGACACTTGTTCTCTGCCTATACCCAATTTTGTAAATAATTCCCTTTAACCCAACATTACAACCAAAAATAAAGTCCTATTTGATCTCAGGATTAGCATGATTTTTCAAATGACAAATTGGCATAATTTCATTGCTTTCGGCTTTCCTATCATGAGACTATATATATATATTTTTTTTTTCTATACAACATTTTTCATTTCTAAATTTGAGAAATTTTTGCTTTGTTAGACATAAATCTTCTCTCACATACATATACTGGAGAGCTAAGCCATTTTAGAGTGTTTCATTTGTTGAGAGTAAATTGGAGAGATTTGAGTCAAATCATGTTTATGATAGAACTAGAATCTTATTCTATTTCGAGATTAAATAATATTTTTGTTGGCTAAAATTTACACACACACTAAATATACAGATAGAGAAATTATTGTTAGGTTTTTGTAATTGGCAATCCCATTTGACAAAACTCCTTTCAGTTGTAAGTTTATTCGCTCTTTTGTTTCAGTGAGACTATGAGTGTTTAGATGCGAATCTAACCCGAATTGTGCCTATATAGAGGAATTT
The DNA here is from genome assembly GCA_025200525.1 of Camellia lanceoleosa. Lineage (NCBI taxonomy): Eukaryota > Viridiplantae > Streptophyta > Magnoliopsida > Ericales > Theaceae > Camellia > Camellia lanceoleosa. The sequence goes on along the minus strand of CM045766.1, from coordinate 109,862,359 downwards.
GTGATCCTAATCCTTTCATGTTTGCCACTTCGCTGACTACGTACGGGGTCAAGCTGTTATTTGACCGAATTTACACATACAACGAATGCAGTTGAAGTTATTTGACAACTCGAGCGATCATTTGCGCGCTTGAGCGAAGAAACAGATCATCCAGTATTTTTTATAAAGCGCCTAAACTTCTAAGAAGAAAGTTTTACCGTTCGAGTGGTCAGCCTATATGTTTTGCACCGCTTTTAGTCACATCGTTCAAGCAATGAAACGTGCACTCGAACGATCTACGTGATCCTGTTTTCTATAAGGTGCATTGTTCGCTGTTTTTAGGGTTTGAGCTGCCCAAATTTTCAGAGAAGAAGAAAAACAAAGTGTTTTATATTGGAGGGTATTTTATATGAGTTTCCTTGGTGTATAGAAAGTGATCGATTGATCAACGGACTTCAGATTGTCAAACATCAAGAGTTGTTATTATTGTTTTATTCACAAAAAAGAGAGAGTTGTTTTTCGGTGGATTCTAGGAAACTTGAGCCTGAAGCTTTGATAGATTCCAGAATAGCTCATCGTCGTGGATTCAACATCAACGTTGTGAATTCAACGTTGGACAAGACAATTCTGAAGTAAAGACGGTATTGGAAGAGGCACATTGGAGTCAATTCAATTCAGGTATGGATTCGCTAGGTAATTGAGAGTACACTTGTGTAATTCTTTTTTGTCTTCTTAGTGGATTGTTTTGTAACTTTGGCCCATGGTTTTTTATCATAAGTAAAGGCACTTCAATTGTGATTTTTCCACATTAAATCGTTGTGTCGATATGTCTATGATTGTTTGACTAGGATTGTTATTCTTTATCTAAAATTGAAACGTAATCACAAATCAATATCTTGCGTTTTTTAGATTTTTCAATTATTTTTATTAATTGCTAGTATTTTGAACTCTGATAATTCTTTTGCTAATATATTAAAATTAACAATTATCTCTGTAAATATTTGCTTTAAAAAAAAAATCTGAATTTTGTGGATATATTCATTTTAAACCCTCACGAGATTACAACTCCTCCACCAGGGGTAACCTAGAGATTCAAAGGTTAGTTGCATAAGCTAAATGCAATTGTGTTCCCTACGAAAATGGCATAGATAGATTTGTTTTCTTTTCTTTTTAATTTTGCTTTGCTCGAGGACTAGCAAAGTATAAGTTGAAGGGTGTGATTGATATCTAAATGTTACACATTTGGCCCGTTAATATACACTTTCTTAGTTTATTTATTTATGTTATTTTATAATTTTATATAATTTTGTATGTTTGTATATATTTTGAGTGTTTGTACATATTATAAAGGGCAAACTTTACTTTACCTCCCTGTGTTTTGGGTCAGGTGTGGATTACCCCCTAACATTTGAAATCACCACATAACCCCCACGTGGTTTGTGGACCAAAACGCACACTAACTTCTATTAATAGAACATGTAAATTGACTATTATACCCTCATTTTCTTACACTTCTCTATAACAATAGAGAGAGAAAGCTAGAGAGAGTGTGGAAACACTATTTGCAATGACTTTTTCCATTTCAGCTCAAATATGAAGATCACAAATCTTAATTCAGACCCTCATCTGCTTCACTCCCAATCTCCACCTGTGACAACCCCGACCTTCGAACTAGTATATTATGTTATTTTAATGAGCCTAATTGCATGATTGTGTGTTTACTTATGTGATTACATGCTTAATTTTGTAATTGTCTGTTATTACATGGAATATCTGTTCAAATTGACAACTTAAAGACATAGATTGAGAGCCTAAACGGCTTCAGAAACTGAAATTGACTAGCTCAATAGACTAATTAGAATATTTATAATTTTATGGCAACTTTAATTGAAAATTGATTTGGATCAAAATAATTAGGATAAACTAATTGAATTAATTAGAATTGAGCCTAAATTACTTAACCTTAATCATACTTGATTAGGATAAGCTAATCACACCATATAAATAGCTCTAATTAAGCTTATAGGCTCATATTACATCTTTTGTGCTGAGAATTTGAGGAAAGAAGCTAGGCTCAACACATTTAGAGAGAGAACAAGGTATATTGTAGAGAATTTGTGGAAGATTTAAAGATTGGAGCTGTAATACACTTGAATTCACGCATTAGGTATAAAATTCATCTTAAATTCTTGGAATTGGGTCATGTAGAAACTAAGTGCATGGAGTTATAAGATCATTTGTTTGAATTTGAGTAGGTTGAGCATGAATTACCATGAATATGATGAATTTGAGTTGAATCATGCACATGCATGCTTAATCTTTTAATTTTGAGTTAAGATTTCTTGAAATTCATACATGCATGAAGCTTAGGAGGCATGAACTTGAAGATCATCCATGGATTCATGCATTTTATATCACTTAGTGGTGTTTTAACATGAAGAGGACTCAATCCATAACGTGCATGGTTTTAACTTGCTAGTATAAGCTCAAATTTGGACAATTGGAGCATGATTTTGAATAAATGGTTTCAAATTGGAAGTATTTTCATGTTACATAATGATTCTCTATGTTTTTGTACCAAAAATACAAGTTTTGAGGCTTTGAATATCATGTTTGAACTTCAAACACAATTCTGGAAATTTCATAATTCGGCTTGTCCGCTCGAGAGTGAAAATCGAGCTCCCATAAGTTTTGCAAAATTTTACAGATCGCTTGAGCGACCAAAGTGGCGCTCGAGCAAGGACCCTTTTTACTCAGTCTTCCGCTCGAGCGACCGTCGAGCAGGAATTTCATGCAACTAGTACTTTGGCCAAGTTTGCAGACCACTCGAGCGATAGAAGTTGCGCTCGAGCGACCACCTTTGTTTTTGAGCCCCCGCTCGAGTGAAGGAAGTTGCGCTCAAACGGCTATCCTGTTTTCAGCAAATTTTGAAAAACTCTTTTAAGCGCATATTTGCATCCTCATGCCACTCCAAGTATTCTTAGACACCATTTGGACTTATATAATCATAGAATGAGTTAGAAACACATGAGAAGAATTGAATTAAAATGAATTGGTGCTTCAACTGTGCTTTTGTTATATGTTTTGTTTAGGTTGACATCCGAGGCTTAGTGACAACTCAAACCACTGTGAGTAGTAACTTTATAAAGATATGTTCAAGTAACATTATTTTTGAAATTGTTATTATTCTTGAAATCAATATGTGACCGAATGAATGGTTTATTGAAAAGTTATTTTGTAATGATGAATAAAGTTCATTTTTGAAATGTATTTGTGGCATCCATTGAACATAGACCATTGCATGGGGGTAACAATACCACGGCTATTGGTTGTAGGCCCTTGCCTGGGGGTAGCAATACCATGGCTATTGGATTATTTGAAACACGGAGATCTCTAGTGTTAGACCCTTTGTGGTCCATTGGCTTGACCCTCCGTGGTCCATTGGCTTTCGCTTCACTATGATTGGAATATTATTGTTCATGGGTGTGCCACTTATTTTGATATTGAATGACATCGATCATGAAATTTATTGAGTATAGACATTTGAAATGAGAATTTGATTATCATGTTATCGAACTTCATTCATATAACTTCTTTATTCTGTTATTACTCACTGGGCTCTAGCTTACTATTTATATATATATATATATGCAGGTGGGCAAGCTGAACATCAAAGTTAGAAAGTCTCGAGTCTACTCGGGTCAGCCTTTTGAGGAGCTTCCAAGAGAAGTGATCAGGCTCAGGAGGAGCAATGCTAGTTGAGCCCCTTTTTGTGTGTCTCGGAGGCTTTGTATTTGTATATAGTTGGGATTGTATATATATAAGACTTGTTTTTGACCAGTTGTGATGGGTGTACTTTCTGAATGAATTTTTGTCTATTATACTAGTTCTCTTCATATACGCACAGCTCAATGGATAATTTCTATGTCATATTTAACTTCCACTAAAAAGCCCCGTACTTTATATTAAGAGGTTAATTTGTATGGAGGCCGTAGGTAATCTATGATTATTGGCCGGTCATGACGCTACACCTATAGGGGTGGGTTTGGGTCTTGACACCACCACTCTCTCCTTGTTTGCCCACTTTTCGACCCCACACGAATCCAAAGCTATCAGCCTCTCCAAAGATCAAATTGTCTCTTCTCTCAGCCAAGTAAGTCCCATAAACTTACACAACTCTGTCTCTTAAAGCTGATTTTATTTTTATTTTTTTCAGTAATTGATACTCATTTGTTTGAATTGCTTGTTTGTGCTTGAAATTTAGGTGGAGAAGACAATTGATCAAGTTCAGGAAGTGGGTTCAAGTTTTTTCGTTGTCGCACAGTGTGTTTTTCGGGGTGCACACCATGTGTTTGAACAAATACATTAAATCATTCACCGACATGCACACCATGTGTTTGAATTTGGGCTCGTTCGGTTGTGGTAAAAGGCTACTTACAGGAGAGATTGAAGAAACGGAGAGAGATATGTTTTATGTATGTATATATATATGTATACATATAATCAAGAAAAATGGGTTTGAATTTATATATGTGATTGTATATAATTTAATCTTATTAACAATTAAAAAATATATACATCTATATATATAAATGTGCAAAGAGATACAAATATATATATACACCTAAATAAATATATATATATATATAGACATACACATACAATAACAAAATGGTCAATGATATTAATGGAGAAGGAATCTGAATAATAAAATGAATTGTTGCATTTGCTTTGGACCAATGGCATGTGTTTTGCGAACTTGTGGCGTTTATGCAAATCTAGGGGCTATGCTCTGTGTAGCAAAATTGTGTGTTGCAAATCTGCGAATCAGTGAGAGGAGATGGGACGTAGTGGTGAGGGAGGAGAGAGGCGGTAGGATGGGAGGTGTGGGGGGAGAGTGGTAGTGGCAGGCAAGGTTAGGGAAGTGCGGTACAGTGGGTTGGAGTGACGAAATAGAAAGAGAAATAATAGAGAGAGAATGAGGAAGAAAAATGGTATACTTTTATAAATTTAAAGATGTGTAAGGAATATTTTGGTCTTAAAATAAAACCTATTCTCTTTATGGGCGTGTAAATCTCACGGCCTGTTAATTTGAAAGGAAAAGTGGACGGCGTGTTTTGGTCTACAAATCACGTGAAAATTATTTGGTGATTTTTAAATGTTATGAGGTAATTCGCACTTGACCCAAACTAAAAAGGTAAAATGAAGTTGATTCTCTTAATATAAAATAAGATAATAAAAAAATAATAATAAAACATTTCGATGGAGACACCATCATTCTCCCATCCCGTCCACGATCTTTTCTTTTTTTTTATTTAATTATTGTTGCTAGGTGCCGTCGGCAGCATCATCAACTTCACCCGCTCACTGTATATATGATAATATTATTTTATTTATTTATTTTTCTTTCTGCAGGTCTCTCATTCCATCTATAAAAGAAGTGAAGAGAGTGAAAAAGGAGAGTAGAGTTCGGGGAGCTCCAGCAAGAAGCAAGCAGAGATTTCGGCCAAGGAAATCAAGAAAGAAAGGGTGGGAGTAACTGTAAATATTAGAATGTGTTAGGAAATAATCTTCTCTTAAAACAGAGATGAAACTCTTACTAAGTAATTGAAGTTTTATTATATTTGATATTTTTAATTTTGATTTGATTTAGATATAGTTGTATAGCTAAGATTATTTGTGCATTAAAGTTTTTATTCAAATTATGTATTCAAGGCGTTGAGTGCATATTATACTATGATTTTCACTACTGTATATTAGAATTATTAGACTAGTCATACCTAATAAGACAGGTTGTGCATCATCATAATTTAGTGGTGACAGTTCATACTAAGCGAAAATGATTTGTGATTTTTTTATTTTAATATACAAATTCTCTTGATGATGTATTTCTAAATCAACTTATGTCATAGTATTCAAATCAATAATTTTTAAAAAATTAGATATCAATAACTCCTTGATTATAACGTTAGTGGTGAATTCAAAACCTTAACATATTTTTTATTTTATTTTATTTATTTTATATTTTATTAATTTTAGTTTTATTATTTTTAAAACCAATCTATTTTAAATTATTTTAATTATTATTTTTAAGTCAACACAACTCTATTAGTTTTTGAAAATCAACATCTAATCTTAACTGTTATACTTCGAAATAATAATTATTACTTGATTTTAAATAGAATATTGAGCAATGATTCATCCTCTCTTTTTCCCCCATCCCCTTTGACCTCCCCTCTCTCTCTCATTGGTTACATTTTCTTTTTCTTTTTCTTTTTTTTCCTGCTCCTCCAATCACCACCCGCCACGTGGCAAGGGGGGGGGGGTGAGGGGGTGACCCCCCAAAGGGGGTCTCAAGCATTATTCTTGTTATTAATAGTGGATGTATGTCCTTTATTGTATTCAACATATTGTCTCTCAAATACTATTACAATTAGGGCAAATTACCAATACCTCTTTAAGGTTTGATTAAAATACATTCCCTCTAAAGTTGGAGAAAGTACAAATTGTCTCCTAAGGTTTATAATTGCATAATAAATTGCTTTGTTATGTAATTAGAAACTTCATAAGATAATTTGTTATGCAAATATAAATATCAGGGGGTGAGATATAATTTCTTAAACCTCAAGAGAATCCATATTTTAATCAAATCTCGAGACGTGTTGGTAATTTGCCCTTACAATTAATATTTTTACAAATAACATCAACATAAAAATAGTTGTATAAATATATATATATATATATATTCGGTAAAAATATTTATATGAATTGCATATATCTTAAAATATGAATAAATATAATTTTTATTTAAAAATAATTATTAATATATTTATTAGATAATTATGACGTTACAATTTAATTCTAATTTATCTGACGATTGAACCACTGAACGATAATCCGGTCACTTTTTCAGTTTAATCAATAGTCCGACTTTCAGAAACATTAACGTGTTAATTGACTCACAACAAAAATAGTATTCTCATTTGAATGTGTACGGGAAAGAAATACACCTTCTCGTATAATCCTGTTGATCAAGTCTGCGTTCCTCAGTACGTCGTCGTTCCACCACCTGAAAGCACAAACGTGAGCTGGCCGGCGGGGGTGTGCCGGAAACCTCTCCGATGCCTAAGTCAGTAAGCAAGACAAGAAGGCAAAAGCTCTGTGTATTCAGGAAGCAAAATTGTGTTACCTCTCCAAAGGTGATATTGGTGAGCTTATATAGGTTACGCGTGGCACAGTCCTGGTAGGACTCTAACTTCTCCATGCGAAGAGTCCTCCCAGGACTCTTACTCCTCCTGCGTGAGAGTCCTTCTAGGATTACTCATACGGAATCTTCCAACACCCCCTCTTTGCATAAGCCAAGTGAGATGGCTTTACTACGGCGAACTCCATTACAACCGAAGTAACCTATAGTCAGGACTTCGCTTTTACTCCTCTTACCTCGGTTTCTCATGCACAACCGAGCTAACCATAAGAGAGCTTAACGGACTAGGGTGCGACCCAACCGGACTCTAGAGTCGAACCGGTGTCGAGAATCGACCGGCCTAGCATGCAAGAACCGACATGTCTCTCGACCGGTCTACCAACTTCAACCGGACTATCTCGGCACTTGCATGCAGAAGTACTCGTTTGGCGACGAACTACACATACTTCCCTTTCTTAGTGGGTATCTCCCAATCTTGAACCTAGATCGGCCCAACACCTAGCTCGGCCCAATTTATGAATATAAATTACCCTCTCAATTGCCCCTTAATTCCATCTGCGAAGCATGATAGGGATTACCCATGTAACAACCGAGATCTGAGTTCTAACATCTCGGTAGAGCTAATAAAACCGTTAGCTACTCCAACCGAGCTAAAACCTTTCGAGCCTTTTCCCCAACTAAAAAACTACTTAGCATCCCCCCAATCAGGAGACCTTTTTTTTTTCCCACAAGAGAACTAACAAGCGCTTAGCCTCTCGGTATGAGCTAAAAAAACCCCCAAGCCTTTCCAGCCGAGCTAAGACATACTTAGCCTATCCAGCCGAGGTAAAACACCTTTAGCTTATCCAGCCGAGCTAAGCTGGGGCCGTACTGCGCACGTCCGGTCAATACGTCTCTTCACTCTTCAGAAACTGAATCGATTGTCCTTCCCAGACACGTGGCAACCCCTGATTGGCTCTCTACAGCTGTCGCGCCGTCCTCGTGTTTCGCAAAAATTTGAACAGTTCCCTCCTAAAACAGCTTTTACACCAAACCAACCCTTCCATGCTATTCTACTCTGCACTGTTCATCTCCTCTCTCACTCTCCTCTGAGCTCTGTTCATTCTTCCTGCCCCTGAGCTCGTGCCTTTGTTTGCTATCTGCATCACTCCTTCAGCTCGTCTCCTCTTCCTTTTGGTAAGTTCATGAATCTGCTTTCATTTATGCATTTCTTACTTTCATGTAAGTTCATAGCTGTTTACGTTGTGTGTTTTTACAAAACATTTTGTTTTTCTTCAACTGCACATGCATTTCCTGAAGAACTCCATAAGAACACTCTGAACACACGAATTCACCTTGTAGGACACCTTTCCGATCTCTTCACACACTACAACCGAACTAGAATACTGTTCTGCTGTCCAGGTAAACTGAAACCGAACTAGCACTTGCAACCCACAACAGTAGTTTCAATAAGTTGCCACTTGATTCACCTTAGCCGAAATAAAAACTGATTTGAGATAGGTATTTCGACCCAGACCGAACTAGGCCTCTGACCGAGCTAAGTCCTGGGGCTAAGCCATCCTTTTGAGTTTCTAAACCGAACTCAGAAAGATGCCCCTCGAGGCCTAACCGTGGTAAGAAAACCATAGGTGAAACCGAGATAACCACAAACCTTTCACAAGCCGATGTAGATAGCTTAGCACCCTGTAGAGCCGAAGTAAAACCAACCTTTTCTTGCTTTATTTTTGTAGCACGGTCTTTGATCTGTGCTTGACACTTGCTTTTTCCACTTTGCAGACTTAGGCTGTCCAGGCACTCCCTCTGTGCGTCCAACCGGACTACTGAGCACGCTTTTTCAACCGAGATAAATTATTTCATAACTTATAGAATAAATGGGGAAGTACAGACATTTGGTAGAAACCCCAGGCGGCCTAGCCGACTTCCGAGAACAGTACAACATTCCAGCTGATGTAAATCTAGAACTAGCCGAACCAGGAGTCGACCCATGGGGCGAAGAAGGATTTGTCCCATTCACACTCCAATCTATAGTAGAAACGGACTCAGATTCGATCCGACCACTAATTTGTGAATTCTCGAGACAAACCGGACTAGCCCCTCGGTTATCAACCAATACATATCGAATAATAATGGGCATAGATGCTCTGAACCAACAAACCGGTCGAACCTAGGTGCGGCGAGATACTATCGAGATTCAATAGGATCCAAAACCAAAATTTGGTGTTACTATTTGAGAGTGCCGAGGTAGAGAAAAGATAATAAAGCATACAGGATAAAGATGTCAATGATGACGACTTCTTACGGGTATCTGGAAACTTTGAGGACTTCAAGCCCGAATCGGTAGAAGAATAAGCGGGGAGAAAGGGGAGCCCGATATCGTGCCGGTTTTCATTTCGCCTTTCCCTTGAACTTTACTTTCTCTGTAAACCGGACTAACACTTGTCTTCTTTTGCTTTGCAGATAAAGCTCATCTCCTATCCAACTACAACTATCCCAACACCACCGTACTCCGCGCCGCACTCCGGGTGAAAGAAAGGAGTTGGGCAAAACTTCTTGACTTCGAGCCGACCTACAGATACTCCGGTCGACGAAAAGCAAGAGTAACAGATTTTCTCCTTGAAGACCCACCAGAACCGGATCCAACCTTGCCCGAAATCGTCCTTGTGCGACTAACCCCAGAACAAGAGATGGCGAAGAAAAACAGAATGAGGGCCATGCTCACCGAAACAAGCCCAACCGAGGTACCACAGGCCGGCCATTCAACCCAGGCCGTGGTGGCTCTTCCATCGCAATACGCCTCGCCCGAAACAAAGCGTCAAGCGTGTGAACAAACCGGACCACAACTTGTTGACGAGGAGATCATACTTCCACCAAACCCACCAGCAGTCACACAACCGAACCCCCAGCCGGAGTCATCAAGCCGGTCTGAAACTCCCCAGTGGACTCCTCCCCTAGTCTTCAACAACCGGGCTATCAACGAGGACGACTCCGTTGTCTCGGACAAGGATCACCTTCTGGCCTTCAATTTGGCCAGAGGTGTGTGCCTTCCAAAAGACATGGAGCACCATGCCAAGAAGCTCAACACCGAAGTAAAGTCACTCCGGTCTGCTTCGAAGTCCATGATCGTGGTAAGCAATACTGTCCTTTCTGTCTCTAAAATTTGTCTAACTTCCATTTCGGTCGACAACTAAAAAATTTACCATACTTTGTGCAGGCTCTTCAAAAAACCACTCTTGCACACCGGCAGGTGATGGAGCTTCGCAAGACCGCCAGGCAGGCTATGAAAGATGCCGTGGCCAAAGCGACCGAACTAACACAAGCCCAGAAGAAGGCGGCCGAACTGGAGGCCGAGGTATCACGTCTAACCGGACTGGTTACCTCGGCTGAAAGTGATAAACAAAAGGCTGTAACCGAGGTGAAGGATTACTACCTATGGGAGATGGCCCAGCTCGGACCAAAAAGATGCAAGTAAGCAAACAAGGTCAAGTAAAAAGGCAAAAAGCAAGGCTTCAAGGTCAAGACGATATCTGATCTTCAATGCGGCGACAAGGACCTTTTCTTCAAGTGTGGTTGGCGGAGGCGGTGGAGAAGCTTCGGTTGTACTCGACACCGACGCCATAACGCCCACCGTACTCTATTCGACCTCGCTTAAACAATATGCAGAGCGATCTTCAAAAACCTTCCTAGAAGGTGCGGTGATGAAGAAGAGGATGAAGATGATGAAGATGATGAGGGGAGCCATCTCGACTCGGTCAACCTTGCTCAAAGCAATGAAGAAGCTCGGTTGGAGCCAAGGTGGATTTATCTGACGAGATACCGGTGACACCACGGTCCAAACCGGCTCCTCCTCAAACCGGTCTCGAGCAATTCTTGAAGCGGAGCTTGGCCGAACTAGATGCACTCCTAGGATGACTGTTTCTTGTATTTTTCCTTCTTTCTTGTATTTGGTTACAGATGCACAGAGGGCTATGGCCCCCCACTTGTACTTCCTTTTGTCTACAATGAAAATTTTTGAACTTTCACTCGGGTTGTGTACTTGCCTGCTTGTATGTTTACTTTTCCATAAACTCGATTACAACCTGTGATCTCGGTTAACTACATAACTTACTAGCCAACCACTCTTCAAAGGTGTAACTTACTTGGTGAAGAGTACAAAGAGTTGGTTTAATCGACCAACCATTCTTGGTAGGTGTAACTTACTTGGTGAAGAGTACAAAGTGTCGGTTTAATCGACCAACCACTCTTGACCGATATAACTTACTTGGTGAAGAGTACAAAGTGTTGGTGTAATCCGATAACCACTCTTCACCGATATAACTTACTTGGTGAAGAGTACAAAGAGTTGGTTTAATCCGACCAACCACTCTTCACCGATATAACTTACTTGGTGAAGGGTACAAAGAGTTGGTTTAATCGACCAACCACTCTTGACCGATATAACTTACTTGGTGAAGAGTACAAAGTGTTGGTTTAATCGATAACCACTCTTCGGTACGATATAACTTACTTCGGTGAAGGGTACAAAGAGTTGGTTTAATCGACCAACCACTCTTGACCGATATAACTTACTTGGTGAAGAGTACAAAGAGTTGGTTGAATCGACCAACCGCTCTTGACCATAAACTTACTTGGTGAAGAGTACAAAGAGTTGGTTTAATCGACCAATTATTCTTCAGCCATGCCCATACTTTGGCTTGAAGAGTACAGAGTGTTGGTTTAATCCGGCCAACCTCTATGTAGCCATTCCCATGCTTTGGCTAAGTGTTGATTTAGCCATTCCCATACTTTGGCTAAGTATTGATTTAGCCATTCCCATACTTTGGCTAAGTGTTGGTTTAATCCAGCCAACCTCTAAGTTGGTTTTTCCGGCCAACTTAGAATAAAAGTTCTGGTTATTCCGACCGAACGGCCTGCAGCCTGGATCCTTATCCTGGGCTTAGGAAAGGTTGATAGTTGGGTGTTCCGGCCAACTATGTTTACAATGCTATTAACTTACTAAGGCTACTTTCCACGAAAAAACAAATATACTGAAAAGAAGCGACTTGTTTTTATTGAGAAGGTAAAAAATTACACATACTTGAAAAGAAAAAAGCTAAAAATAAAATAACTTGAGATTGGCAGTGTTCCATGGCCTAGGAATTGCTTTGCCGTCCCCATCTTCCAAGTGGTATGCCCCTTTGCCTGCTAATCCGACCACTTTGTAAGGACCTTCCCAGTTTGGCCCTAACTTGCCATCTCCTGGGACCAATGTGTTTCCCATCACTTTGCGAAGTACCCAATCGCCGAGTTTGAACTGTCTTGGGTGTACTGTTTTGTTGTATTTTCTTGACAACTCTTGCTGATAGGAGGCGATGTGTACTAGCGCCTTTTCTCTTCTTTCTTACCTTAAGTCGAGTCCCAATGCAATTGCTTCCCCATTTAGGTCTGGATCAAAGTTTTCGCTCCGAATTGTAGGAAGACCGACTTCTAAGGGGATGACTGCTTCCATGCCATATGCTAAGGAGAATGGTGTTTCTCCTGTTGATCGTCGAGGTGTGGTGCGGTAAGCCCATAAAACATGTGGGAGCTCTTCGGCCCACTTGCCTTTGGCTTTCTCCAACCTTTTCTTGATCCATCCAAGACTACCTTGTTGAAGCTTACCTTGTCCATTTGCTTGGGGATATGCCGGTGTGGAGTTGTAGAACTCTATCTTATATTCTTCACAAAAGCTTCTGAAAATTCTGCCATCAAACTGGGTGCCGTTGTCTGAAATCAGTGCTTTTGGTATGCCAAAGCGAGTAATGATGTTCTGCCAAACAAACTTCTTCACATCTTTTTCCTTGATTGATGCTAAGGCTTCTGCTTCCACCCACTTTGTGAAGTAGTCTGTTGCCGCAAGAAAGAACTTCCTGTTGCCTGGCGCTGTTGGGAGCGGTCCTACTATGTCCAAGCCCCACATTGCGAAAGGCCATGGACTAGTGAGAGGTAGGAGTTCTCTTGCGGGTTGGTGAATTTGATCATAAACTGACACTTTTCGCACTTTTTGACATACTTCTCTGAATCCGCTTGCATGTAGGGCCACCAATATCCTTGTGAAATAGCTCGGTATGCCAATGACCTTCCTCCTTGATGGCTGCCACAAACCCCTTCGTGTATTTCAAACAAGAATGCTTCTACCTTGCTGGGGTGGACACATTTTAAATAAGGTCCTGAGAACGACTTCTTGTATAATGCCAAGGATGGAGAGCCAAAATCGTTGCGACTTGGCTCGATTACATGGCTTCTTTCTTATCTTCTGGTAGAGTGCCGTCTTTCAGGAACAGTATGATGGGATCCATCCAAGAATGACCTAACTCCGCACAACATACCTCTTCAGCTTCTGGGTCTTCAATACTTGGTCTGGGCAGATAGTCGATCAATAGTGGATGAGGGATGGAGGTATCTGCCATTGAGGCGAAGCCTGCAAGTTAAATGCTTCTCTTTGTTCTCCTCCCTGCCAATCTGTTCAATTCTGACGACTTCAAACTTCTTGATCTCTGTCCTGACTAAGTCTTGGTACTTAGCCATTCTATCATCCTTTGCTTCATAATCGCCAGAAATTTGATTCACCACCAACTGCGAGTCGCTGTAAACCATTAATTCAGTGGCCTTCATGTATGCTGCTGACTTGAGCCTGCAGAAGCGCTTCAGACCGTTGTTCGTATTGGGAAGCCAAGGTTGATCGCTGCTCCACTACCAAGCATGCGGAGAGATGAGGACTATGCCAAGTCTGCTCCATGTCGATTAGGCGCCATCCACAAAGTTTCCACATCTCCCCAACGAACAACTTCCAACAGTGGAGGGTCGGTCGATGCCTTGGGGTCTTCGGGTTGCTAATGTCTTCTTGAGTCCATAATCATGATCGCCTTGTCTTCTGCTGGGCCCAAGTCATTAGTTGCTAGTGAATTTTGACTTGGTGTGGTAAGGTTGGCCTCTTCTTCGCCTTCTTTATCTGATGCCTTTGGTATTTGGTGAGTAGCCTGTATTAGGGGTTGCGCTATTCCGGCGTCAAACTCCATCCCTAGGTTGGTTGTATCAGTCAGGTCAATTGGGCAAACTTGGTGGCTTCCAGGAGTGAACTCTGCGACGAAGTCTGCCAAAGATTGGGCTTTTACTGCGGTTCTGGGTTGGAACTTCACGTCATATTGTCCCAACTCCACTGCCCACTTCAAAACTCGCCCAGAAAAGTTGGCCCTCTCAAACAGAGCTTTCAGTGGAAAAGCTGTGAGGACGACAATGGTGTGGGCGTGAAAGTAGTGCGCCAATTTCCTGGATGCCATCATTAAGGCCAGTGCTAACTTCTCCAGAGGCAAGTATCTTGCTTCGGCTCCTAGCAATGTCTTGCTGACATAGAAGATAGGTAGGTGTTGGATTCCTTCTGCTCGAACCAACACTGCACTTACTGCGTGCTGGGAGACTGCCAAATAGAGGAGGAGTTCTTCCCCAGGTATGGGGGTAACAAGTAATGGTGGAGAAGACATGTACTCCTTCAGACTTTCCAGAGCTTTGTCGCATTCTTCGTCCCACTCAAACTTAGCTTTTAATGACTGGAAGAATGGACGCAATCTGTCTGAAGACCGACTGATGAATCGGTTAAGTGCTGCCGCCATGCCGGTGAGATGCTGTACTTCTTTCACCGAGTTAGGTCTCTCTAACTCCTGAATTGCTTTGATCTGAGAAGGATCTGCCTCTATACCTCGATTGGTTACCAAGAAGCCTAAGAATTTGCCTGATCCTACTCCGAAAGCACACTTCGACGCGTTGAGGCGTAACTTATGCTTTTTCAGGATCTCAAACATCTCACTTAGGTCCTTGAGATGGTCACTCTCACTCTTGCTCTTGACCACCATATCATCGATGTAAGCCTCCATTGTTTTGCCTAACAATGGTTCAAACATCTTGGTGACCATTCTCTGGAATGTCGCCCCTGCGTTCTTCAGGCCAAAGGGCATGACCCTATAACAGTATAGTCCTCTTGGAGTGGTGAAGGATGTGACCTCCTGGTCTGGCTCATGCATTGCGATCTGGTGGTAGCCTCTGTACGCGTCGAGGAAGCTTTCTTTGTGACCGGTGTTAGGTCGACCAATTGATCTATCCTTGGCAAGGAAGCTATCCTTGGGGCATGCTTTGTTGACAGTTTATAGTCGGCCAGACGCGCCACTTCCCATTCTTTTTTGGCACTACTACTGTTAGAGATCCACCTGGGGTAGTGCACCTCTCTAATCGCCCCTGCTTCTAACAAGTTACCCACTTCTTCTGCCACTATCTCGGCGTGGTGGAGTGCCGATCTGCGTGTGCGTTGGATGACCGGTCTAGCAGAAGGGTGGACATTGAGTTGATGGCAAATAAAGTTGGGGTCAATGCCTGGCATGTCGTATGGAGTCCAGGCGAACACTTCTATGTTGGAAGTTAGAAATTCCAAGACCTCCACTCTCTCTGTGCTGGACAACGACGAGCCAAGCAAGAAGAACTTATCCGGGTTCTTCTCGTCTATTCTGACCTCCACCAAGTCCTCCACTGCTTTTTGATCAGCCTCTTTGCCAACATCCGCGAATAGTTCATTACTCTCTGGTTCTTCAACCGAATGAACATATCCTTTGGCGGCGCGGCTACCATTCGTTGCAACGAAGCACTGCTTGGACATAATCTGGTCCCCATATACTTCTTCTATCACTCCGGTGTCGCTGGGGAACCTCATCACTTGGTGGTAAGAGGATGCCACCGAGCGCATGGCGTCTGACCACGTTACGCCAAAATGATGTTGTAAGTGGACCGGAACCTTTAACACCGAACTCCACTTGCTTTGTCACACTCCTGCTTTCCTGGGAGGATGATTTTCTTGGCCAGCCACTCGGCATGGAGTTGAACCCAATGAGGAGATCTGCGGGGCCAAGTCTTTATCTTGCAACTTGAGTTGCTTGAAGGTTTCAGAGTACATGATTTCGCACGAGCTCCTTGGTCAATCAAAATCCGCAGCGTCAAAATCCTTGACCCGGAGAGTGGCGACCAAGGCATCATTGTGTGGGCAATAAATTCTGTCCAAGTCTTTGTCGAAAAAGACATAACATTCGTAACTTCTGTCCTCCCCTTTTGGCCGGTTGGGCACTTAGCACCTCTCTCATGTGCTCTGCCTTTTTATTGAACCTCTGAGCTCACATACTCGCTCTGGTTCAAAGACTCCATGGATTACGTTGATGGTGCCTTGTGGCGGGCGTCGTTTGGCATTCCGTTGGGGAGGTTGTGGTTACGGGAGCTGGCTGCGCCTCCTTCTATGTATTTATCTAGGTGGCTCTTTGCCACCAATTCTTCGAATGTTGCCTCGGTGCGTGCGATTTCGATTCGGTGCCCTTTTCCTTGTGGAAGGTGCATCTGGATCTGTCATCGTAATCCTACAGGCCTCGCCAACCTTGGCGAGCCACTTGACGAAAGGCTCGTCTCGAATCTCACTTGAGTATCTGGTAGATCGGCTTCTTGAACACCGTGGTTATGGCGATTCGGACTCTCAACCATCTCTTGTCTGGTCTTCATCATTGTCGCGTCGCCTGTCTGTTTTGGTTTGGCGACCTCTAGTATTGACCTTCTTTGAGGTCTTCTTCTCAGTGTAGTGATCGCTTTGATTTTGCCTTAACGCAGCGCCATCCTCTTCTACCTGATGTCTTGATGCACTCTCTCCATCGAGGCCTCCATTGTAAGTGGCGGAGTCATGGTGATAGAGTCCTCGATGCATTCCGTGGGAGGCCTCTCTTGTCTTCTTGCGATGGCCAGATTGGTTGGGCAATCCCCAATCTGGTTGAAGGTCTCCAATATCGACTGTTATAGGACCTTAATGTCTCCTTCTCACCCATGTCGATGGAGAGTAACTGATCGATCTCCACCGGGGTCTTTGTGTTTGTTCTGAACCGTGTTACAAACGCTTCTGCCAATTGCGCCCAGGAGGCTATGCTGCCCTCTGGAAGCTTCTCAAACCAAGTTAGGCCTAGGTCGCCGAGGCTTGAAGGGAATAGGATGCACATCAGTGCCTCATTCCGTCGGTATACAGCCATAACCTGGCGAAAGTGGCTTAAGTGGGTGTAAGGTCCGTCTTTCCTTCATCGTCGTGAATTTGGGTTGTAGGAAGCTTGGCGGAAGGCGCGTTCTCAATCTCTGGGGCGAATGGTGAGGTCTGCGGCCTCGCCAATGCCTTATCCATTGGTTCGTATGCCAAGTCGGCCTTGGCATTCCAACCTCGGCGCTTCCATGCGTCAGGAGCCAATCGGCAAAGGCGGGAACCTGTGGGGATCGCGTCTGGCGTCCTCCTTCCATCGCGCCTTTTCTCCAACATGGACCTTAGGTCGGACGACCTAGGTAATTCCGTCTGTCTGGAGCTCGTATGTTGCGTATGTGAGGGTCAATAAGTACTTTCCTTCGTGAATGACTTTCGAGGCCGTCCTCTCGGACACAGGAGCGAGTCTGGAAGATACGGATCGCGTGTCGCTGTCCCGAGGCTTCATCCTCTGGTTGAGAGGTGTAGAATTCCTACCACGACCCTCGGAGTGGCGAGGCGTCTTGTTGTTGCGCCCCTCCTGTCGCCACTTCTTTTCCTTTCATCTGGCGCTTGAGACTCCATGTCCGCCGCCATCTTGCGGATCGATTCGTCTTGTTCTCGACGCGATCTTCGAATTTGAGGATCAACTCTGCGCCTTTGTCTTTACGGGCTTTGCGGCGAGAAGGATGAAACGCTATTCCTCCTTCGTCCCCTCGCATCCCTCCCGGAATTACGCCTTTGTGGTTCGGGCTCGCCATGGGAGGACCAAAGGAAGGCCTTCGCGCGCCTTGCACCCCGAGGTCGGTCCGTCAATGGATTGAGGTAGTTCTTCATTGTTCGCCATTAATGTTTAAGAAAGCTTGATCAAGAGGTCGTTCTTATGCATTCTTCCCACAGACGGCGCCAATTGTACGGAAAGAAATACACCTTCTCGTATAATCCTGTTGATCAAGTCTGCGTTCCTCGATCGTCGTCATTCCACCACTGAAAGCACAAGCGTGGTGGCGGCGGGGTGTCTTGGAAACCTCTCCGATGCCTAAGTCAGTAAGCAAGACAAGAAGGCAAAAGCTCTGTGTATTCAGGAAGCAAAATTGTGTTACCTCTCCAAAGGTGATATTGGTGAGCTTATATAGGTTACGCGTGGCACAGTCCTGGTAGGACTCTAACTTCTCCATGCGAAGAGTCCTCCCAGGACTCTTACTCCTCCTTGCGTAGAGTCCTTCTAGGATTACTCCTTCTGGAATCTTCCAACACCCCCCTCACTGCATAAGCCAAGTGAGATGGCTTTACTACGGCCGAACTCCATTACAACCGAAGTAACCTATAGTCCGGACTTCGCTTTTACTCCTCTTACCTCGGTTTCTCATGCACAACCGAGCTAACCATAAGAGAGCTTAACCGGACTAGGGTGCGACCCAACCGGACTACCGAGTCCGAACCGGTGTCAGAATACGACCGGCCTAGCATGCAAGAACCGACATGTCTCTACGACCGGTCTACCAACTTCAACCGGACTATCTCGGCACTTGCCGCAACCGAAGTACTCGTTTGGCGACCGAACTACACATACTTCCCCTTTCTTAGTGGGTATCTCCCAATCTTGAACCTAGATCGGCCCAACACCTAGCTCGGCCCAATTTATGAATATAAATTACCCTCTCAGAATGGTAAGGCATGAATTCAAAGACAAATGTTGTTTGACCTTCGTCAAATTTATGCGTGAAAAAAGTAAGCTAAATTAATTATTGTCAAAATACTGAAACCCAAATATAAAAACATACAATTGTCTAAATACACATATACGAGTGTATAAATACCTGTAGAACTCAGAGGAGAAAACAATGGATCTTTAAGCTCATCCTTCAGATTGTATTGTTTGTCCCAAGCTTCACTCGATTATTTATGAGATCAAAACTATGAATGCTCAAGGACTCAATCTAAGCTAAAATTAAAAGATAAACACCACATTTATAATGAAATCGAAAACGCCAAAGTGATGGATAGGATATCTCCAATTTAAATCACTTTGTGTTTTCAATTTCATTATAAATTATTTTGGATACTTAACTAGAAATTGGAATTTAAAAAGGAAGATGATACTCACTCCTGTTTTTGTCTTTTAAGCCTTGTTTGGAATAAATTAAAAAAGCTAAAAAGTCAAAAAATTATTAAAAAAATTAAAAAGTCTATACTATTCAATGATAGCTTGTGGAAAAACCACTAGAGCAAAAATATTATTTTGCCCTTTGAATTTAACTACTCAAAAAATCAAAAAGTCAAAAGAATAAAATTATTATTTTAATTTTATTATAATATTTTATTATACATCTTTTTATAAAAATTTAAAAATTATTCCAAACATACATTTCCTCTTGGATGCCGTGGGGGAATGTAGCTGTTATGACCTCAATGTTACAGCCACAATCAATACCGTTTTTTTTAATAATTCAATAGGAAAATGTTTAGACTCCCACAAAGGAGGCCTCTTACGATTCTCACTAATATGTTGGCCATTGATGTGTTCAAATTTTTTTTGAGGAATTGAGTTTGACAGTAAAATGAATGATTCAGATCATTTTGAGAGTTGTAGGGATTGTATTTTATAAGAGTCTCTATCATTACTGTAATTCAATACAAACTAACACTATTACTAAAAATCTTCCTAAAAGTACAAGGCCCGAAATATGATTAGTTGTCATAAAAAACAACAATACTTTGTGGGTGTTAGGAAAATTATTATTTTAGTAGACTATTTTAATTTTTGACTATTTTAGTAAATTAAAATTTTTGTGTTTGGAAAAATGATTAAATTTTTTTATAATTGGATGTGATATTTGTAAGAGAAAAAAAAAAATGATTATGGATTCGATATATCATTTTGTCTTATTAACTATTTTAACCTATTTGTAAATTGTAGCTTAAAAAAAACTAAAATAGCCCTTGCCAAACACCACCTTGGACATCGGAGGGTTGGACACATTTTTAGTAAGAGTTTTAGTACATATAGCATTACTCAATCTTTTTTCCCAACAACATATATTTGGAAAAACCAAATTCTAATCTACACATAAACCCACAACACCCCATGATGTAGCACTAGCAAGAAAGAAGAGAAGAAGAAAGAATAAGAGAGAAGAGAAAGAAAAGATATGCCGAGAAAAGTTAGTCCCGAAAACTCAATCAATATTCAACATTCAATCTTCAATACACATGGCTTTAAAAGCATTATCCATTAAGGAAATTAAAAAATAAATAAATAAACAACCTTAAAAACCGAACTAAAATCCTAATGAAATCTAAATCATGTGGTCCCACATATCATGGGTTACTGATAGTTCCTAAATATGTTAAAGTCCTAACCTTTCATAGTTTTTTCATCCACTTACTTTCCGATTCCCATCACTCTCTCTCTCTCCCAATGCAGGGCAGGGATGATGGGGGAAATGGAGAAGAAAAAGTAAAAATATGATACAACAAAAACCAAAATGCAATTTTCTTGTGCCTTACGATCTTGGTGAACTCTATCAAAAACATGATTAGAAAGTGAAAACCTAGATCAGTTTTTTCTTTCGAAAGAAGCTCTTCAAGTGCCACAACTGCAGACCTGAAACAACAATGCAGACACCAAGGGACATTATACTGAACCACGCCACTCTGGAATTGGTTCTTTCGCTGACTTCCCTCATCTCTGCTTCCCTGTGTATGCATATATCCAAGGAAAAAAAAGTATATTAGATTTAGATTTTCAAATATTAGTTTGACAGAACTAGTTTTGTAAAATTAAAGATTCACTCGAAAATTTGTTCAATTTGATCCCTTATATTTTTAAGTACTTCTATCCATCTGCAGCTAATTAGAAATTTGTATTCTATGTTCACTTTGCAGGGTCAGCCAGGCTGTTGCAAATGGTTAGGAAGATAAAAAAAACTTATTATACAAAGCCTAATTATATAACTCTGTCAAACAGCACATTAAAAAGAAACCCCTCCTTATTCAAAGACCAAGGAGACCAAAAAAAACATTTCTTGTCCAAAAACCCCAATAGTAATGTATGATGAAGTCTTTTTTAGTTCAAAGGCCACCCTCAATAGTAAATGCTTAAAAAATATTCTCTTTCTCCAAAGGCTCCTTGTCCAAAGGCCGCAAATAGTAATTGCCATATAAATAACCTCTAAATAATAATTTGTTTCAGCACATTTACAAGAATAGAAGAGAAAATAAATTTTATATAATTTTTTTTTTATTAAAAAAACCATAATTTAGTTTTTTTGACAGCTTAGGCCCAGTTAAGAAAACTGTGGGTTATGTGTGTGTAGAGGTAGTCGGTCGTTGACCTCTAGGAAGATGGTGGGCACTTCAATGGCCTGAGATCACCGGAGGTGCAGAGGAGGAGGCCACGGCAAGCTCAGAGGGCAGTGATGGACCTTGAACGCTAGTGTTGAAGTGTGTATTCAAGTATGAGTATGAGTGTCTAAGTATAAGACTTATGTGTTGTGAATCTGTGTTATAATGTTGGAGTTGTGGCTATGTGTCTGCCTACTGCATATGTGATATGTTATATAGGCTCTTAGAGTATTGGAGCCCAAGCAACCTGTTGGACAGGTGGCTCCTTCTTCCCAATCCTGCTAGAAGCTGATATAAGCCCTACTGTCGTTTGTGGTTTGATGGAAGGCGAGAGAGCAACATATCATGCATGCATCAGGCGGTGTGAGTGTAAGGTCGCTATTGCCTTTTCTCTAAGCTTAATCAAGATGGAGTTGATTTAGCAAGAAGGCAACCATCTTGACGATCCCATGACCTCAGCCGCTAGTTCAAGATCCTCTGATGATCCCAAGCGGTAGTGCCTGGGTCCTGCTTCCAATCTAGGCAACTAAGTAGGTGAATGGGCCAGGGTCCATCTCAATGTTTAGGAGAACCACAGGCTCGCTTCCAATCGACCAAGTAGGAGAATGAGCCAGGGGCCTATCTCAATGTTTAGGAGAGCCAAGGGCTCGCACTTATTAATCCAAATCTAAGTAAGCCGAGGGTTGATTATATTGTTGTTTGGACTTCAAGCAAGGTACAAAGGACCATGGGTTTGAGAGGGCTATGGTGCTGGCTGTTGTAAGGCTCTTCATATTTAGAGCTTGCGTGTATGCTCCGGCCTAAGCTAAGCATATAGTCATGGTTTTGCATGGTACTTTAGCGGTCTGCCATGCAAGTAGGTGTTGGTGACATATGTCCACGTAGTGCCTTATCGGTCTAACGCGTGGGCAGGGTTTGATGATGTGGCACCCGTGGGGCTTGCCATGTATTGGGCTTGATACAAGTACCCACAAAAGCAAACATGATATAAAGATTCAACAGGGAAAAAAAAAAAAAAAAAAAAAAGTCAGACAAGGCGTGTCGTGCGTGTGTACATGGATATATAAGGCATCAAAACCAGTGGTATCCTGTATCCTAACAAAAGTGTTCTTAGTAATAGAACCAAAAAAAAAAAAACTTACCTGTCTTTTAAATAAATTAAATTCTGATGGACGGCTTGCACTGCACCTTCAAGTTTCATCAACTCAAGTTCAACACCCTGCACACATCCTCACACACGTGTAATAAGAGAGAAATTTGGGGAAAGGAAATAAAAAGAAAATTCAATTCAATTTTAAAAAAATTAATAGTTTACCTCAATCTTTTCTTTCCTAGCAACTGTTTCCCAATCCTTCGCATTAACTCCAACTCTCCACTCAAGACTTACCGGGACATCTTGGCCTCCTTGGTTATTACCATCAACCCAGAAACATGCCCCATAGTTGCCTGCCTCCTTAGTTGTAAATGCAAATTGACCATGGGTCACATTCTCTTGGCGGTGGAGGTTGTTCCCAAAAGGCGATGTTACCTACATAAAATGTTCACAAACATGATGCTTATTTTACAGTTTATGTGCAGAACAGCTCTCCGACTCCAAAATGTGCAGCACTACATATTTTTGGTGAAAAATATTACTTTATTTACTGCATTAAAGGTTGAAGTGTTTATGACATTGAATCCACCAACAACTTTAATTTTGGAGAAAATGTCCTTACTACTGCTTAATTAACTTTAATATTTCTCCAACCAGTGACAGTTTTCTGAACTTGTCAAGGCACATGCAATCATCATAAGGTCCGAGTTCGACGTAGACACTTAACACATTTGATGGATTTGATAGACAATCATGCATCTTCATGCAACATTAACCATTCTTACAAGACCCACTGGTACCAAGATGCCATGGCCACACGATGGCATTGCCACAAACTGATCAAAGTGTACTGTCCTGTATCCACACAGAGCATAAATGCTCTAACATGTCACATCCAGTGTCGGGGAATATGTTGAAGCATACAAAAGTATAACCAAAACACTATGTAACAGAATTATATGCGCTGATGCATCATCCCTTTAAGGAGTGGCGGACAGTGTAGTAGGCACCCCCAAAATTCAGAAAATGCCATTTAGTCCTATACTATTTTTTTAGGTAATTACAAGAAAAATTAGCATTTTAGCTCCTCCAAACTTAAGAAAAATGCCTACAAGCCTTGTACTATTTTAGGTTTATATACAAGATATTATCATTTTGACCCTCCAAAATCTAAAAATTTATCCAGCCCTCCCAAAATCTAAGTAATTTACCTTGGCCCCCTTAGCAAAATTCCCAAGTCCACCGTTACCTTTACGCCGTGTTTGGTTGGGGGATTTGAGGAGAGATTTGGAAAAGGAAAGGAAAAAGGTGTGTGAAACTAGGTAAAATATCGGCATAATTTATTCACATTTCACCTACCTTTTTTATTTCCCTTTTCAAATCCCTCTTCAAATCCCCCAACCAAACACAACATTAAGCTAACTCCATCTCAATTTCACCATCAAATGGCATTGCTTAAAAATAGATATCCAAAATGAAGGAGACAACGAAATCTTTGAACGCCACAAAATTTTCCAGTAAAATGACCATCCAATTCCATTCAGAAGTTCTCAAATTGATTTATTCATATTTTCTCAAAACTGCTCACACAAAGCTCTTTTTCTTTTCTGTCTTTTTTTTTTTTTTTTTTTTTTTTTTGTGTGTGTGTGTGTGTGTATTGATTGAGAAAGCCATAGATCATGTACAACTAAATGTAAATCAGTAGCAAATTAAACAATTTCATTCACACACAATAAGCTAATCACAACATGAATCAATCAATCACGATTTAAGACCAATAATGACAATTTAAAACAAGGAACAACAATGCTTCATCCCTCTAATTTGGGAGCTCTAATTGAACACTAGTAACGTGAAAATTCCAAAAAAAAAAAAAAAAAACACTAAGATCAAAACATCACATTAATAAGTGAGACCCAGAGCCACCCTAGAACTCCTTTAGAGTTCAGAGTTTACAGCTCCCAAACATTTTTCAACAAGGATTATGAAACGCCATACCAGTAACGACTGAGAAGACTTACGGAGACAGAGATGGTGGGAAGAGCACCACGGTGGGTATCATCTCCGACGACGCCGTAGTCGGCCAGAACGACGACGTGGTTCTGGATTTCCTCCGACACGCACTTTGTTCCCGAACTCGGAAGGTTCAACCATATAGCTTCCGCAGTAGGAAGAAGAAGATGAGTCGTCGTACAACAGCAAATCACCACCAACCACTGCAGCCCCACCGCCGGAGTTCGGGCCATAATAATCCCCCCGACTCTCTCTCTCTCTCTCTCTCTCTCGCTCGCTTGGTAGAGAGAGAAATATATACATGCACATACACCGTACGATCGATGAGCCGTGAGGAAGAGAAGAGTTCATTTCCTCTCTCTCTCTCTCTCTGTAATTAATTGTTTGCAGTTGTAGAAGTCCACGGGTTGTCAAACTACGCGCTCGGTGATTGGTGGGGATTAGGTGGAATAAAGTTGGAACCGTCGTTGTGGCGCGTGGATGGATGCGAGTAGGGAAGGAGTTGGAGTGGGTTCGCGCCACGCACTTCTCTTTCCTATTCTCCAATCATATTCGAGCCCGTGGTCCCAATTAGCACAATGTTACCCTATTGTTAGGGGATGTAACCACGCGCCTCTCTCCATCTATCTATCTATATTATGGGGTGTTTTAACACTCACTAAAAAAAAAAAATTCAAAAGTTAATTTTTAATTCATTTTAAATCATATCACTTCCTACATAAAATAATGAAAAAAAGTTAAAAATTCAACTTTTAACTATCTTTCCAAAACACTCTTAATATAAGAAAAATAGAATTTTTAATTTACAAACCTAGTGAGAGTTCCAAGTTCTCAATCTAAATTTCATAATTTTTTAATTTTAAAAAATTAAAAAAAAAATCTATTGGAATAAAAAATTTCCAAGTTCTTTTGATTTATAACTTTCAAACGAAAAGGATATCAAATTGTTTTAAAAAAACAAAAAATATACTAATCCATTTCAAAATTTATTTGAGGGTCACTAAGGCTCATTTTGGAAAATAGGTTAAAAGTCGCTTTTCAACTTTTAACCCACTTTCCTCTCTTACAAAAAAAATCAAAAAATAACTTTTAACCATCTTCCTAAAATATCCCTAAATATGTAAAACAATTTATTCTTAATTTAAATTTAATATTGACACAATATAAATTTAAAATTATAATAATCTATCCCGTGATTTGTAAGTTTTAAATATAAATTTAAAATTTATCATAATTAGCTCATAATTTTTGTATTTAGAAGTAATAAAATTGACATTGAAATTATTTATATATTTTACAAAAGAATACTTTTAAGAAGAGATATTATGAGAATTTCAAAACCCCATACAAAATCTAGGAAAAATTAGTCTAAGATCCCTCTTCCATTTTTAGTTATGAAAGAGATTCACAATATTATTTTATGATATCTAAGATCCCTCAACCTCACACTAATATATCACAGAGAAAATTCACTCTGTCAAATCAAAACTCATCTCTCTCTCTCTCTTTACTTTCCCTATTTTGAGAGGGTGAAGATCTCAAGGTGAAAAACATTTGTAAGCATTTAAGACAATTGATCCAAAAGCTGATCGAAACCAGACCCTAACAAAAACTCCGACATACTCGTCAGTAATGGCCTCAACCCAGACACAGCTCCGTCGTCATAATACAACTCGAACACTCCGCCGCCATCGCCGGTAGCAACTTCAGAAACGCTGCCATCAGAAGGGCCACAAAGCATGATCACATAATTGAAAGGCGAGCGATCTCCATTGTTCCTTCAACTCCGACACATCATCGTTTCCCATCTCGATCTAATCATTTTATCTGCTATTTGACTTAACAGAGACAGAAGAGAAAGCCAATGAAGAATTCAATCTGAATGGTATGTATGCTTACAAGGCATTTCACAAGCTTTGATTCCAAATTCAAAAGGTTTTTCGCAAATAGCATAGTATGATTCGATGGATATATAGCTTTCAACGATATCAATTGTAGGCATTGATTCAATCGCAGCCTTGGAAGCTGGTGGATGATCAATTCAATCCCTCTCTCCTCATCCTCATCGAATTTCTCTGGTTTGGACCAGAGAAATTCTCAAGTTTGGAATGAATTTTCTCTGATTTGGACCAGAGAAATTCTCTGATTTAAACTAAATTTTCTCTGGTTTGGATCAAAAAAATTCTCTAGTTTGGATTGAATTTTCTCTAAATCGATTTGAGGGACCTTAGACATTATGAAAATATTAAATGTCATTTATACTATAAAATCTTAATACCAGGGACCCTAAAAAAAATCCTCCCAAAATCTATATACTACTATAATTGAAAAACTTTGTCATCCTATTAAAACTTAAAGTTATAATTCTTTTATTTTTTCTTTTTTTTGATTTTATTTAATTTTTGTTAATATGTGTCACAG
This sequence comes from Camellia lanceoleosa, assembly GCA_025200525.1. Classification (NCBI taxonomy): domain Eukaryota; kingdom Viridiplantae; phylum Streptophyta; class Magnoliopsida; order Ericales; family Theaceae; genus Camellia; species Camellia lanceoleosa. Next base: position 109,835,266 of record CM045766.1, on the reverse strand, counting down.
TAGATTGGTTTATAAATTAATTTTATATTCTTAAAATAAAATTTTAAATTTATCTTAAATTATGTTATCAGAATAAGATCAATATCCATTCTTTAATTTATGAATCTTTTATTAAATTATAAAATAAAATTTAAAATTTAAATTCTTTTTTAAATTAGGTTACTACAATTAAAATAAGATCAATATTCACATATGTTATAATGATGTATCATAAATTATTGGTCTAAACATAATATGTTATTAAATACACATATTTAAATTACTAATCACTATTAAAATTGTATATTTATATTTTTTGTTTTAAATTTTTTTTAAAAAAATTTATGTCCTTCTAAATTGCAAGGACTTAAACAATGAGTTTTTTTTATACAAATATTTTTTTTAAACAAAATACAAAAATATTAAGAAAATGAATTACTTTTTAACAATTGCTAAACATAATGAATTCTATATCAGCTTGCTTGTTTTTAGTCTTCCAAAAACACTTTTCAAAAAATTCTACTTTCTTATTTTTTTTATTTTTTTTTTTTTGTTTTGGTTTTTGGTTTTTGGTTTTTTGTTTTTACTAAATTTTTTAATATTTTAAGTATTTTTTTTTTAAATTTTTAGACACACCTAACATAAATAGACATAAAAAGTATAATTTTTGTGAAAAAAATCTTTTAAAAATTTACTAAATACCAAAAATACATAAAAATATGAGAATAAGCAACAGGGAATTTATAAAAGATAATATTAAAATAAATACAATTGAAATTAAGCAATAATAATTTAAAACAATAACTTACAATTGTTTACTGGGAGTAACTTGAAAGAGTAGCTTCAAAATACATAACTTGAAAAATAAATTTACAGATTTAATATCAGAGATAGGTGTAGGAGAGAAAGACTGGTTTGCTCTCGATTCTAACTCTGATTTGCAAATGACTGGAGTGGCTTATTTATAGGCAATGAAGATGACTGTAAGCCTTGTGAAAGAATCTCGACTAGAAAGAAGCAGAATGAGGCATATGGGTGTTGTCTGCTACTTTCAGTGATTGACTAAAGTTGTTTACTGCTTTTGATTGTGTTGAATTGTCTGATTGATGAATTGTGAACAGTAAATTTGACTTTTTACTATTCATTGCCTTCGGTGGAGGCATGTGACTGATGGGGAATCAATATACATACAAAACAGTAGCTTTTCTCAAAAGCAGAGTAGTGATTGAAGCTGATTTGCATATATATAAAATCCAATGACTTTTTAAGCATATGGGTCCTGAGCATCCTAGAACTGGGGCTCATATGGATCATTATTGGTTGAAGCCTCGGAGGAATTTGATTCTTCAGAGGTTTCATATAGCGATCCCGGGTTTACCCCTTGTTGTACAGTGATCCGGACGTGTGTCCGTGGATGTTAGTAGTTGGTTATTATCTTGTTTACATCCTTTCCTACCTTGTAGTTGAGTTATAGGATGTGTTGGGCAGGTTTGTTACAGGTTGGTTGTGTTTGGGAGCCAAGTATTGCTGCCCAGATTTTTGGACCTTCGCTCGAGCGAGGAGTCGGTCACTCGAGCGAGAGTTGAGTTTTGTGTCTGGTGGCTCGAGCCAGGTCTTCTTCGCTCGAGCATGCGTCTGCGTCTCAGTTGGACCTGAGAGCTGTAGTTTTTGGCTCGAGCGAGCTTTCCTTCGCTCGAGCGATCTGGTTCGGTCTTCGCTCGAGCGAGAAGTTTGTCGCTCGAGCGTGCGTCTAGTTGCAGACCTGAAGGTTTAAGTTCTTGGCTCGAGCGAGCTTTTCTTTGCTCGAGCGAACTTCTGGGTTGTTGGCTCGATCAAGACTTTCTTGGCTCGGCGAGGTTTCAGAACTGGTCACTCGAGCGACCAAGTCTTTGCTCGAGCGAGCCTGTTTATATCAGCGGGCAGCAGCGATTTCAAAATCACTTTTTCATTCACTTTTCATTTTCAAACCCTAAAATCCGAGACTCATTCTCTCTAAACTTACTCTCTCTCTAAGATTTGATCTACCTAGGGTGATTTCCTACCCTAAGTCCTTTGTTAAAAAGATAGAGGGTGTTGAGGGCTTCGATTTAATCTGAAAATCTTTGGATTTGGAGCACGTTGGTCGTTGGGTCTTTATCTCCTTTTGAGCTCAAACTTTGAGGTAGGGATACCCTACTCCTCTCTATGGATTTTGTCTTTAAATTTTAGCAGTTTGATATGTTGGGAGTTGTTATGAAATTTTGAGAAAACTTTGGGCCATTTGTGTAATTTTACAAAAGTTGGGGTTTTATTTATAATGAACCTATATGCATGTTTAGCATGAAGAAATGGAATTAATGTTGAGTCAGTGATGAAATTGGAACCCTAAGGGTTGAGATGTTAATTATGGAAAATGTCCTAATTACCTTGGCTAATTAATTGGTATGATTAATTGTGAGAAGTGAGGAATTTAATTGGAAATAGTGAGATTGGGAGTGTATGGGAGTAAAGGGTGTATTCGAATTATTTATCGCTCACCAAACTGAAATGTTGATATATTATCCATTTTGTGCATTTATTTTCTGTTTAGAAATAACTGCTTTGGGCTATCGGTAGAGAATAGTCTTGATTGTTGTAGACAATGCATAATGATTAGGCAAACTAAAACTAATCATTAGAATGTGTCATTGAGTATGACAGTTGAAAGAATACATTAACTTTATGTATTGATTTGTGATGTGTATAATTATTGTTTATATGCATTGTGTTGTGTTGGAGAAGATAGGGGATGTACTCCACGGTTTAGGGGATGATAGGGGATGGACTTCTAAACCGGATATTGTTTGGGAGGAGATAGGGGATGGACTCCATAGATATAGCTCATATGCTTATCTAGTGATGTGTTGACACAGCTCATATGCTTGTCTTTGGAAGTGTGATAGTGCTCTTATGCATATCTTTGGAAGTGTGATACAGCTAATATGCTTATCTATTATGAGATGGGAAAACGTTTAATATAGGCTACAGTCTTATATAAGTTGTTTGGCCAGGTTCTGAGCCAGGGTTATAAATTGAGAATTGAAAAGAAATGGAAACTGAATTATTACATGGACTTATAGGTCATGAAACGGTAAAGCGAGATATGTGGATATAGTTGTGTTGGCCATCTATCAACTGCTAATCTTTTAGTCATTGTTCATAGTTGGTTTAGTATATTTCTACTGGGCTGTGGCTCACTCTATATGGAAATATCATTTTCAGGTACAGGTAGCATGCCACCTCCAAGGACATAGCTTGGGAGGCTAGAGGCGGGTAGACTTTTTTTGTTGTCTTTCTGTTGATGTATTACATGTAAATTCAAGCCAAGGGCTTAAGGTGTAATTGAGCTAGTGCTCTCTTTTTGTAACCAAGTGTTAACTTGGAAAGCTGTAAGCCCTTAGGGCATTTGCTTTTGTTGTTAACATGTAATACTTTTTGTAATGAAACTCTGATGAATAGAAGAATATGGATCTTTTATATATCAATGCATGTCTATATTGTGGGTTTAATGTTATTATTTTGAGGGCGTAACAACTTGGTATCAGAGCGTACCGAGTTCGAATACATTGGGTACGTGGGAAGTGATTAGGATCACAATGGGTTTGTCTCGCTTAATAGAGACTTAGGTGTAGTGTCATATGCCATGTGTTTAATTGATAACATGCTTATGTGATTATTTGGGTATGTGATTTAATTTCTAGGATGTTGATTGGATCCTTGGGTTTCTGGGAGTCTTGTTGGAAAAGCACTTGATCAATGCTGTTTCTAACCGGAACTCTAGTAACGCCTCGGGACTATCATTATCCGGAGATGAAATTTGTAAGTGCTTATGTGTTTATGTGCTTACGTGGAGTGAATTACAGTTGTCCATGCATTAGGACGTGGGTGTTTAGTTTCGGCACATTTATGAATGTGCTAACGTTCTGTGTTACCTTTATTAGGATGTCGGGGCGGCGAGAGGTGCTAGGCGTGGTAGGCTGCGAGGAGAAAGTACCTTTGGGATGAGATTCGGCGGTGTAGGAGGAGTTGGTCGAGCCAATGTGGCGAGCAATGGTCGGCGAGCTATGAGTGCCTTGGCCCGAGAGATAGCAGGAGCTTTGGGTATTCTCAGAGTTAGAAATCAGGCAGTTGAGGCAGGGCTTTCTTTCTTGAAGAGGGAGTTTTTCCGGTCTAACCCGGACGAGTTTATCGGGGATCCAAAAGAGCCACTTAAGGCAGATGAGTGGTTGGAACAAATGAGTAAGACGTTCGAAATGCTTGGCATTGAGGACGGGGCACTGAAAGTGACCTTGGCATCCTTCCAGCTGAAGGGAGATGCGGGTCAATGGTGGAAATACGAGAAGGTCCGTGTGGGTGGTATATAGGAGGCGTTTGTAAATGCTTTCTAGGAGAGATTCTTATCTGCAGTTGCTAGGGAGAAGCTGAGAGATCAGTTTAGCCAGCTTAAACAAGAGGGTTTGTCTGTGGCCGAGTTTGAGGCTACATTTACTAGCTTGTCCAGGTTTGCACCTGAACTTGTGGCGACAGAGGAGCGCCGTTACTATGAGTTTGAGCGGAAGTTGAGGCGTGGCCTCAAGTTGAAGGTTAGTGGGTCTTACATCCGAGAGTATAGACATTTGGTGGATGCTGCAGCTCATATGGATCTTATGATTCAGGAGGAAGAAGAGGAGAAGCATAAGGGCTCCAAGATGGGCCAAGAGGGCCAGGGTGATAGCAGGAGACAGAGGGGTTATAACCCTCAGCAGTCCCAGGGTGGAGTTTCTAGATCGACCTTTCCAGTACCGAGTGCAGGCTCGAGGAGAGGCAATCAGGGAGAGTTCACTTGTTACAAGTGTGGCCAGCTGGGTCACAAGGCTTCGGTTTGCCCACTAAAGGGCGAAGGTCAGAGAGCTACTTCTTCTTCAGCTAGACCGCAGAGCCAGAGTTTCGGCAGGGGGCAGTCCTTGTCTTGTTATCAGTGTGGACAACCTAGGCACCTGAAGAGGTTTTGCCCACAGTTGAGTGCCACTTCAGGAGCGTCTGGTTCTAGACAGAGCTTGAGGATTTCAACCAGGCTCGATCTGCAAGCCTCGAGGGCCAATCCGGAGCCGTCGTCAGTCGATCTGGCGATCGTATGCTCCTAGGGGTGAGTAGGTAGATCAGGGCCCTCTGGTAGCGTGTATCTTTATTACATGAGATCTAATCTTGGCTCCATCAATAGTGAGAGGTACCTTTCTGTTTTGCAACTCGGTTGCTAGAGTGTTGATTGATATGGGTGCATCTCATTCTTTTGTATCTGCTGCATTTGTATCTGTGTTGGAGTTGGAGTTAGCACTATTAGCATCTCCTATTTGTGTTGTGTCGCCTATTGGGGGTGAGTTGATTTTGAAATACGGATGTAGGGGTTGTGATACAGAAGTCGACGATCATAGGCTTTCGTTTCCTTTTGTAGTTATGCCCATGAAGGGCTTTGATGTTATTTTAGGTATGGACTGGTTATCGTCATACTGGGCAGTTATTGACTGCTACCGCCAGAGGGTCACTTGTTGTACCGTGAGCGGGGAGTGTTTCTATTTCTTGGGAGACCGAGTTGGTAGTATGATGCCACCGGGGTATGATCCGCGAGGGCGGAGTGAATTTAGTGGTCTACTTGCTAGCTTTGAGAGTGGTGAGTGTGACGAGACCCAAATTGTGTTGCCGAAGGTGGTTTGTGAGTATTCAGATGTCTTTCCCGAAGATCTTGTTAGTTTGCCACCTCACCGAGAGATTGAGTTCTCTATTGATCTAGTGTCCGGCACGGCGCCGATTTCTATGGCACCTTACCTTTTTGCTCCAGCAGAGTTGGTTGAGTTGAAGGTTCAACTCCAAGAATTGCTAGATAAGGGCTTTGTTCGCCCTAGTGTTTCGCCGTGGGGAACACCGGCCCTCTTTGCTAAAAAGAAAGATGGTGCCTTGAGATTGTGTATCGACTACCAAAAGTTGAATCGGGCTACGGTTAAGAATAAGTACCCTATGCCCCGTATAGATGATTTGTTTGATCAGTTGAAGGGTTCCCGTTATTTCTCTAAGATAGACTTGAGATCGGGTTACCACCATTTGAGAGTCAAGGAGGAGGATATTCTGAAGACGGCATTCCGTACGCGGTATGGCCATTATGAGTTTCTGGTGATGCCATTTGGGCTTACCAACGCACCGGCAGTCTTTATGGACTTGATGAACCGGATCTTCCGGGAATTCTTGGATCATTTTGTAGTCGTTTTTGTGGACGACATTCTTATCTATTCACCATCTGAGGAGGAGCACGAGGAACACTTGAGAGTGGTGCTTGAGTTACTTAGAGCCCATAGGCTATATGCCAAGTTTGGGAAGTGTGAGTTCTGGCTAAAGGAAGTCAAATTCTTAGGCCATGTGGTTTTCGGGGAAGGGGTGTCTGTTGATACATCCAAGACTGAGGCAGTGCAAGATTGGGCACAGCCTAAGAGTGTGTTCGAGATCCGTAGTTTTCTGGGATTAGCTGGGTATTACCGTCGGTTTGTAAAGGACTTCTCTAGATTAGCATCACCGTTGACTAGACTAACTCGGAAGGGAGTCAAATTTGTATGGAGTGAGACTTGTGAAAAGTCGTTCCAAGAGCTGAAAGTTAGATTGACCACCGCTCCGGTCTTGATTATTCCCGGAGAGAGGGTTGGGTTATGCAGTCTATTGTGATGCCTCACGAGAGAGTTTAGGTTGTGTGTTGATGCAAGAGGGGAAAACGGTAGCTTATGGCTCACGTCAACTGAAAATACACGAGAAGAATTATCCTACACATGACCTAGAGTTAGCAGCTGTCATCTTTGCCTTGAAAATCTGGAGGCATTACCTTTATGGTGAGAGATTCGAGGTGTTCTCGGATCATAAAAGTCTGAAATATCTGTTTTCACAGAAAGACTTGAACTTGAGGCAGAGGAGGTGGATGGAGTTCATTGAGGATTACGATTTTGAGTTGCATTATCATTTAGGGAAGGCCAATGTTGTGGCCGACGCTCTTAGCAGGAAATCCATAGGTGATGTAGCTTGTATAGCCATCCGGGAGTGGGAGATGCTGGGAGCACTTGACGAGTTTGATTTGCTTTTGGGCGAATCTGTTGAAATTTCTTGACCTTGTTTTCGATTGTTCTTGTGACCTACACTTGTGACTCGAGTGTTAGAGGCACAGAGAGGTGACCTTGAGGTAGAGTCCCTCCAAGAGAAGATCTCCAGTGGGAAAGTTAAGAAGGGCTTGACGGTGTATCCCGACCTGAGTGTGAGATACCGAGACCGTTTGTTTGTGCCGGAGTCTTGCCGAGAGGAAGTACTCCGAGAGTTCCATCATTCGCGCCTTAGGGTGTATTCGGGGGTACTAAGATGTATCGGGATTTGGGTCGCCAGTTTTGGTAGCGAGGCATGAAGAGAGATGTGGCAGTCTTTGTGTCTAAGTGCCTTACTTGTCAGCAAGTGAAAGCCGAACATCAGAGGCCCACGGGTTTGTTGCAACCCTTGCCTATTGCCGAGTGGGAGTGGGAGCACGTCACTATGGACTTCGTTGTAGGTCTTCCGAGGACTCAGCGGGGTAGTGATGCTATTTGGGTGGTTGTAGACCGGTTGACTAAGTCGGCGCACTTCATTCCTATGCGCGTGAGAGATTCAGTAGATCATCTTGCCAACTTGTATATTCGGGACATAGTGAGATTGCACGGGGTCCCAGTGACGATCGTCTCAGATAGAGATTCTCGTTTTACTGCTAGGTTGTGGCAGAGTTTGCAGAGTGCTTTGGGCACTAAGTTGACCTTTAGTACAACTTATCATCCTCAAACTGACGGGCAGTCCGAGCGTACTATTCAGATCCTTGAGGATATGCTTCGGGGTTGTGTCCTTGACTTTAGTGGGACGTGGGAGAGGCACTTACCATTGGTGGAGTTTGCCTACAACAACAACTTTCAGTCTAGTATCGGTATGGCACCGTTTGAGGACTTGTATGGCCGACCTTGTAGGTCTCCGGTTTGTAGGGCCGAGGTGGGTGATACACCTTTGTTGGGTCCGGAGCTGGTTAGAGAGACGACGGAGAAAGTTGAGCTTATCCGTAGGAGGCTTGTTACAGCCCAGAGTCGTCAGAAATCTTATGTTAACCGTAGGAGGAGACCGTTGATGTTTGAGATGGGTGATCATGTCTTTCTAAAGATATCACCTAGGCGGGGATTGATGAGGTTTGGGAAGAGTGGGAAGTTATCCCCTCGGTTTATTGGTCCTTTTGAGATCCTTGAGAGGATTGGCGAGGTTGCTTACCGTTTAGCTTTGCCGCCACAGTTGTCCGGAGTTCATGACATGTTTCATGTGAGTATGCTTCGGAAGTATGAGCCGGATCCATCGCATGTGTTGGATTGGACCGACTTAGAGGTAGATGAGGATGCCTTGTATGGAGAGAGACCAGTTCGGGTCTTAGATAGGCGGGACCAAGTCCTGTGTGGCAAGACCATTCCTTTGGTGAAGATTTTGTGGAAACATCGCGGAGTGGAGGAGGCCACTTGGGAACGTGAATTGGAGGTCCGAGAGAAATATCCGGACCTATTTGTAGATGTTTGAACATATGTTGTATAATGTTGTATTGTTGAACTTTAAGATCATTAAATATGTCTTAAGTTGTAAAACATTGTGAATGTTTTGGTTTATGGAAGTATTATAGAACTTACCTTGATATGAGAGTTGGTTATAATATTGCATATGTTGGCTATATTGTAGAAATGGAGTTGTATCATGTAAATTGATTGTGGTATAATTTGTGAACCATATATGTTGAAATATATATATATATATGTTGAGAAATGCCTCTTGAATAAGAGATGGAATGACTGGTAATGGGTCGAGTTATTAAATGATAAAATGTAACATTGTTTAAAATGGAGAAAAAAAACCTGTTTTTGAAAACTTGTGCCTAATTTCGGGGACGAAATTCTTTAAAGGGGGGAGGTTATAGCGATCCCGGGTTTACCCCTTGTTGTACAGTGATCCGGACGTGTGTCCGTGGATGTTAGTAGTTGGTTATTATCTTGTTTACATCCTTTCCTACCTTGTAGTTGAGTTATAGGATGTGTTGGGCAGGTTTGTTACAGGTTGGTTGTGTTTGGGAGCCAAGTATTGCTACCCAAATTTTTAGACCTTCGCTCGAGCGAGGAGTCGGTCGCTCGAGCGAGAGTTGAGTTTTGTGTCTGGTGGCTCGAGCCAGGTCTTCTTCGTTCAAGCATGCGTCTGCATCTCAGTTGGACCTGAGAGCTGTAGTTTTTGGCTCGAGCGAGCTTTCCTTCGCTCGAGTGATCTGGTTCGGTCTTCGCTCGAGTGAGAAGTTTGTCGCTCGAGCGTGCGTTTAGTTGCAGACCTGAAGGTTTGAGTTCTTGGCTCGAGCGAGCTTTTCTTTGCTCGAGCGAACTTCTGGGTTGTTGGCTCAATCAAGACTTTCTTGGCTCAAGTGAGGGTTTTCTGTGTCTGGTCGCTCGAGCGACCAAGTCTTCGATCGAGCGAGCCTGTTTATATCAGCGGGCAGCAGCGATTTCAAAATCACTTTTTCATCCACTTTTCATTTTCAAACCCTAAAATCCGAGACTCTCTCTCTCTAAACTTACTCTCTCTCTAAGATTTGATCTACCTAGGGTGATTTCCTACCCTAAGTCCTTTGTTAAAAAGATAGAGGGTGTTGAGGGCTTCGATTTAATCTGAAAATCTTTGGATTTGGAGCACGTTGGTCGTTGGGTCTTCATCTCCTTTTGAGCTCAAACTTTGAGGTAGGGATACCCTACTTCTCTCTATGGATTTTGTCTTTAAATTTTAGCAATTTGATATGTTAGGAGTTGTTATGAAATTTTGAGAAAACTTTGGGCCATTTGTGTAATTTTACAAAAGTTGGGGTTTTATTTATAATGAACCTATATGCATATTTAGCATAAAGAAATGGAATTAATGTTGAGTCAGTGATGAAATTGGAACCTTAAGGGTTGAGATATTAATTATGGAAAATGTCCTAATTACCTTAGCTAATTAATTGGTATGATTAATTGTGAGAAGTGAGGAATTTAATTGGAAATAGTGAGATTGGGAGTGTATGGGAGTAAAGGGTGTAGTTGAATTATTTATCGCTCACCAAACTGAAATGTTGATATATTATCCATTTTGTGCATTTATTTTCTGTTTAGAAATAACTGCTTTGGGCTATCGGTGGAGGATAGTCTTGATTGTTGTAAACAATGCATGATGATTAGGCAAACTAAAACTAATCATTGGAATGTGTCATTGAGTATGACAGTTGAAAGAATACATTAACTTTATGTATTGATTTGTGATGTGTATAATTATTGTTTATATGCATTGTGTTGTGTTGGAGAAGATAGGGGATGTACTCCACGGTTTAGGGGATGATAGGGGATGGACCTCTAAACCGGATATTGTTTGGGAGGAGATAGGGGAAGGACTCCATAGATATAGCTCATATGCTTATCTAGTAATGTGTTGACACAACTCATATGCTTGTCTTTGGAAGTGTGATAGTGCTCTTATGCATATCTTTGGAAGTGTGATACAGCTAATATACTTATCTATTATGAGATGGGAAAACGTTTAATATAGGCTATAGTCTTATATAAGTTGTTTGGCCAGGTTCTGAGCCAGGGTTATAAATTGAGAATTGAAAAGAAATGGAAACTGAATTGTTACAAGGACTTATAGGTCATGAAACGGTAAAGCGAGATATGTGGATATAGTTGTGTTGGCCATCTATCAACTGCTAATCTTTTGGTTATTGTGCATAGTTGGTTTAGTATATTTCTACTAGGCTATGGCTCATCCTATATGGGAATATCATTTTCAGGTACAGGTAGTATGCCACCTCCAAGGACATAGCTTGGGAGGCTAGAGGCAGGCAGACTTTTTTTGTTGTCTTTCTGTTGATGTATTACATGTAAATTCAACCCAAGGGCTTAAGGTGTAATTGAGCTAGTGCTCTCTTTTTGTAACCAAATGTTAACTTAGAAAGCTGTAAGCCCCTAAGGCATTTGCTTTTGTTGTTAACATGTAATACTTTTTATAATGAAACTCTGATGAATAGAAGAATGTGGATCTTTTATATATCAATGCATGTCTATATTGTGGGTTTAATGGTATTATTTTGAGGGCGTTACATTTCATCTTCAATTTGTGACTTGGCTTGGGCCATTAGTAACTTGGTTATTTGGATTAATTCATCACTGGATGACTTGGGCTTGACCTTGGGCTTTGACTAAGCTATTTTGGATTTGGATGACTTGGGCTTGGAAGAGCTAGATATTGGGCTTCCAAGTCTGACTAGAGAAAGTGGGCTTCCTTGTGTGACTGAAGTAGTTGGGTTCTACTGAGCTTTAACCATAGCAGGAGTTGGAGCATGAATATTGACTGGAAATTCAAGCTGGACTTGTTCAATGATGTGTGGGGTTTTAAAGTTATACCATCATTTAACAAAGTGTTGACGGATGACTATGTTATCAGAAATTCCATATTGCCATTTAAATATCCAAAGAACTTTGTACTTGGACATAAAAATAAGTAACTAGGGAAACTATTTCTATTGTTGATTGGGTTTAAACACAGAAGAGAAATAATTGACTTGTTCCATTAACATTGGTGGAATGATCTCAGGAATAGCACCATGCTAAGACCACCATCAGAGGAACCAGGTAGTGATTGTTGACTTGAATTGGTGATCAAACTGGAAGAACCAGGAGTGACTGTATGACTCATTTTGATACAAAAAGAACTTTAAACCAAGCATCCATATAGTCATAGTAACTATATTGGATTGAATGACCAAGTAAGTCTCAAAGTTGGAAGGGAAGGCCCCATTCATCAAGAGAAACAATATTGTGAATATAAAGAGAATGATAAATAATTTTACTAAGGTAGACTCGATCATGAATTGGTTTAATAATGATTGATTGGTGATGGAAAAGAATATCTTTGTAAAAAGAAATTGACTTGTCAGGATGAAGAGGGACATAATGCCATCCTAAAGGGAAATATTGTTTAACTAGGTCAAGAACATTATGAATGTTCTTATGAACAGGTTCTTTGAAGAATAAATTGGTTGACTGAAATTTAACATAATCAGTTCGGGAAGTTCTGACTAGATTAAGTGGATATAGGGTAAGTGACTGAGAAGAAAAAGCAAATGGGTCTGTAGCAAGAGCAAAGATGTAACTAGGTTCAGGAATATTACCAAGAACTTGGTAACGATTGACTAAATCGATAGGAGGAAGAGCAATAAGTTGACTAGTTGGCACAAGGGCCTTGCTGGTACGTTTCTGAGACTTCTGACTAGATATCTATAAGAAATGAACATAAGTTAGCATCCACTGAGGATATCTAATTTGTTCATATGGTAATTAAGGTAGTTAGTATAATGAACAAGTAAATTGTGCCAACTGGTGATTTGGTGAAATTGTATGTATTGAGCACGACGAGTTGTCTTTTTGGCTGACTTAAGGCAAGCAATACGGAAAGCAGTTTGGTAAATAAGGTTTTCGTAATGGGTGACTTTTAATTTATGGTAGGAAATAAAAGGAGTTGTCATCCCTATCCCCCCCTGTAAAAATTCTCGGGTAAGGAAATCAGGAATAGAATTTTGACTACTAGGTATATATTCAATATCAAAATAAAAAATACTTAAAATAGATTGCCATCTAACAAAAATATGTTTACTGGCAATATTTTGAACATCTTTTTCTAAAACATATTTAGCACTTTTGCAATCAACACGTAGTAAAAATTTTTGATTTAAAATATCATCTTGAAATTTACTAATACATAAAACAATAGATAAAATTTCTTTTTAATAGTACTATAATTTTTTTGGGTTTTATTCCAAACACTAGAATGAAAATGAACAACTTGTTCAGATGACTTAAGAGTGACTTTTTTAAGGAGGATGTCACCGTAACCAACATCAAAGGCATTAGTTTGAATAATTTGAAATGACTTTTCAGTAGGAATACCAAGACAAGGCAAAGTCTTGACATATTTTTTAGCTTGTTAAACAATAGCAGTATGAGTAGAAGACTAAGGACGAGGATTATCTTTCAACCGATCAAAAAATGGTTGACAAGTTTTCCTAAGGTCTTGGTAAAATTCAGCAATGTAATTGAAAGAATCTAAGAATCTTTGTAACTGGGTTTTATCTAAGATTTCATCAGGAAATTTAGAAGCAAATTCAATAAAGCGACTGATTGGAAGAATAGTACTCTAGTAAATGTCATAACCTAAAAATCTAACTTTAGTTTGAAATAACTTAATCTTAATAGAGCAACTGATTGGAAAAATAGTACTCTGGTAAATGTCATAACCTAAAAATCTAACTTTAGTTTGAAATAACTTAATCTTAGGAGCAAAGATGACTTGACCATTGTGTTTAATAATTTGAAAAAAAGAATGGAGGTGTTTCCAATGTTCATTTATTGACTTGGAGAAAATGAGAATGTCATCTATGTAGACAATGGAAAAATGACTAAAGGGGTTGAATATTTCATTCATAATATTCTAGAATTCACTAGGGGCATTTTTTAATCCAAAAGGCATGACATTCCATTCATAATGACCAAAGGGTGTAGTGAAAGCAGTTTTATACCTGTCTTTAGGATGCATTTGGATTTGCCAAAATTCACTTTTAAGATTGAATTTAATAAAGATGATAGCTTGACTAAGTTTTAATTAAATCTTTTTTATTAGGGATTGGATATCTAATTCATTCTAAAACTTTGTTTAATGGTTTATAATTAATGACTAAGCGAGGAACACCACGTTCTATTTCAGCATTTTTGTTAACATAAAAGACAGGACAAGACCAACGTGACTTACTTTTACAAATAATGTTATTTTTTAGTAAATCATTGATTTCTTTTTTACACATTTCAACTAATTCATTATTCATTTGAATGGGTCTAAATTTATAGGGATTTGTCGTTCATTAAAATTTTTAATATAAGGTAAAGTAACCACATGGTTTTTTCTGTGCCAGAAAGCATTAGGTAAAGTAGAACAAACAGTAGTTTCTAATTGTGTTTTAAAATTTTCAATCTTGGATAGGAGAACAGGATTAGTTAATTGAGTTTCAATTCTTTTATATTTGACTTCTTCTTTGAGGAATTTAAGTTATTTGGTTAACTGATTAATAGATTAGGAAATAGAACATTCTTTTAATTGATTTAATTCTCTGATTTTAGGAGGAGATAAGAATTTAAATGTTACTGTTTGACCAAAAGCTTATGTTTTTATTTCATGATTACTGGTAGTGAATGGATATAATAAAAGGATAAATGGAGTTCCTAAGATGACTTTATCTGCTAAATTTCTGACTAAAACAAAGGATATTTTAAAACATACATTATTTTGACAACTATGAACTTTAGGTAACTTATACTTAATATGCATTTGACTGCCATTAGCAGAACTTAATTGTTCAGTAGATTTATGATAATATTTAGTAAGGATTAAGCCTTCTTGAATACAGTTTAAATCTGTACCAGTATCGATTAAGGCGATGACTTCAATTTCAAAATCATTAATAACTAATTTGACTTTTGAATACCATTTTTGAACATTAATTTGATTGATTAAATTGAGACGATTACTATTGTGATTAGTATGATTACTATGGTTAGAGCGATTATCAAAGATGACTTTGTTAGGATTACTAGAGCTAGATTCAGATTCATCCTTGAAAGAGGTAGTATTTGATTTTTGAAAATCATTAAGGTTTTTATTAATTTTTAATATTGCAATTTCTTCGTCTAAAGATTTATCTTTATCTTTAATTCTTTAATAGTTAATTTGATTTGATTAATCTCATTTTGTAAATCCTGTAAAATGACTTCTTTATGTTTTTCTTTTTTAAATCGTTCTAAAGTTTTAGTTAAACTGATTATTGGTTTATCATGCTTAGGTTTCTTATCTTTATTCATTAGTAAAGATTTTAACTTATTAGTATATTGTCTTTTTAATTCAGAATTTTCTAATTTACTAATTAATTTTATTAGGGCAGTTTCTTCTTGTTGAGATTTACTAAGAATATTAACTTGTTTACAGCGAGTATCATTACATCCTAATTCAATATCATTATTAGTATTTTCATTAGGAGAGTAATTACTAGAAGTATCACTAGAGGGAATAGTGTCACTAGGTGTTTGACTAGAATAATCAGGAGATTGATTGGCCAGTTTAAATATATCAAATATTTGTTGTTGATGTTCTTCAATAATTTGTAATTGATTAAGCTTTTCTATAAGTTTTGCTTTGACTTTACATTTATTAGAGTAATGACCTTTTTTACCACAATTGTAACAAGTAATATCTTTAGTAGATTGTGACTTTGATTTAAAGTTATTAGATTTCTTGTGGTATTTCTTTTTGGATTTAGTATGAAATTTATCAATTGATTTAGAAGGTGAATATTTCTTTTTATATTTAGTAGAATATTTGTAAGAAGATTTATTTTTACTATGTTTTTGTCGTGAAGGTGCGACATGAGGTAAACCATATTGTTCACAGAAATTTCCTAATTCATATTTAGCTTTTTGCTTATCTTTAGCAGTTTTTTGACTAAGTTTTAAATCTATACATATTCTTAATCCTTTTTTTGAATTGTACTAATGATATCACCATAAGTTAAATTATCATATTCTATTATGCCTGTAGGTTGACTAAGGGCATCTCTAATCTTATGAGCAAAAAGACTAGGTAATCCATTAATAATTTTTTCTTGGACTTTTCTTAAATGTGCCTTGCATATGGTATGCAAGGCACTTACACCCTTCTATTTTGCATTTACACATTTGTATGTATTGGGTTATATCAAAATATTTGAAAACTTACACATTGGTGACCTGCCAAGCAGGTCACTTTCCAGGTAAATTAATAAAATAATATATTATATGACTAAAGGTGTAAATGGTCAAAAAAAAAAATATAAGTTTTCACAAAAGGCGTATATTTTCACGAAAGGCATAAAGAATTTCAGAAAAAGGCGTAACTGATTTCTGAAAACTTACGCGTTTTGTGAAAACTTACGCCTTTGGTAAAAACTTACACCTTTTCTGAAAACTTACACCTTTTTCTGAAAACTTACGCCTTCTGTGAAATCATTTACACCTTTTATGAACACTTACTCCTTTTGTGAGTTGACTTACCAAAGGTGTAAACAAACGAAAACTTACACATTTTGCTTATGCTTACATCTTTTCGTGAAAATACTTACACCATTTTTGAAAAGTTACTCCTTTTGTGTAAGAATTTTTGGCATAACATTTATACTTTTTCTTCGAACTTACACCTTTTGTGGAAGCCCAACTTAAAGCTTTTTCGAAAGTCACTTATACCTTTTGTGAAAAAATAAATTCATCAAATTTACACCTTTTGCTTAAGCTTATACCTTTTCGTGGAAGTGCTTATATTTTTTTTGAAAAGTTACTCCTTTTGTGTAAGAATTTTTGGCATAACATTTATACTTTTTCTTCGAACTTACACCTTTTGTGGAAGCCCAACTTAAAACTTTTTCGGAAGTCACTTATACCTTTTGTGAAAAAATAAATTCATCAAATTTACACCTTTTGCTTAAGTTTATATCTTTTCGTGGAAGTGCTTATATTTTTTTTGAAAAGTTACTCTTTTTGTGTAAGAATTTTTGGCATAACATTTATACTTTTTCTTCGAACTTACACCTTTTGTGGAAGCCCAACTTAAAACTTTTTCGGAAGTCACTTGTACCTTTTGTGAAAAAATAAATTCATCAAATTTACACCTTTTGCTTAAGCTTATACCTTTTCATAGAAGTGCTTATATTTTTTTTGAAAAGTTACTCATTTTGTGTAAGAATTTTTGGCATAACATTTATACTTTTTCTTCGAACTTACACCTTTTGTGGAAGCCAACTTAAAACTTTTTCGGAAGTCACTTATACCTTTTGTGAAAAAATAAATTCATCAAATTTACACCTTTTGCTTAAGCTTATACTTTTTCGTGAAAGTGCTTATATTTTTTTTGAAAAGTTACTCCTTTTGTGTAAGAATTTTTGGCATAACATTTATACTTTTTCTTCGAACTTACACCTTTTGTGGAAGCCCAACTTAAAACTTTTTCGGAAGTCACTTATACCTTTTGTGAAAAAATAAATTCATCAAATTTACACCTTTTGCTTAAGCTTATACCTTTTCGTGGAAGTGTTTATATTTTTTTTTGAAAAGTTACTCCTTTTGTGTAAGAATTTTTGGCATAACATTTATACTTTTTCTTCGAACTTACACCTTTTGTGGAAGCCCAACTTAAAACTTTTTCGGAAGTCACTTGTACCTTTTGTGAAAAAATAAATTCATCAAATTTACACCTTTTGCTTAAGCTTATACCTTTTCATAGAAGTGCTTATATTTTTTTTTGAAAAGTTACTCATTTTGTGTAAGAATTTTTGGCATAACATTTATACTTTTTCTTCGAACTTACACCTTTTGTGGAAGCCAACTTAAAACTTTTTCGGAAGTCACTTATACCTTTTGTGAAAAAATAAATTCATCAAATTTACACCTTTTGCTTAAGCTTATACCTTTTCGTGAAAGTGCTTATATTTTTTTTGAAAAGTTACTCCTTTTGTGTAAGAATTTTTGGCATAACATTTATACATTTTCTTCGAACTTACACCTTTTGTGAAAGAGTATATAAGCACAAAAGTATAAATGTTATACCAAAAATTCTTACACAAAAGGAGTAACTTTTCAAAAATGATGTAAGTATTTTCACGAAAAGGTGCAAACTTAGGCAAAAGGTGTAAATTTGATGAATTTTTTTTTCACAAAAGGTATAAGTGACTTCCGAAATAGCTTTAAGTTGGGCTTTCACAAAAGGTGTAAGTTCGAAGAAAAAGTATAAATCTTATGCCAAAAATTCTTACACAAAATGTGTAAGTTCGAAGAAAAAGTATAAATGTTATGCCAAAAATTCTTACACAAAAGGAGTAACTTTTCAAAAAAAATATAAGCACTTCCACGAAAAGGTATAAGCTTAAGCAAAAGGTATAAATTTGATGAATTTATTTTTTCATAAAAGGTATAAGTGACTTTCGAAAAAGCTTTAAGTTGGGCTTCCACAAAAGGTGTAAGTTCGAAGAAAAAGTATAAATGTTATGCCAAAAATTCTTACACAAAAGAAGTAACTTTTGCAGAAAAAATATAAGCACTTCCACGAAAAGGTGTAAATTCTAGCAAAAGATATAAATTTTATGATTTTTTTTCCACAAAAGATGTAAGTGACTTCATAAAAAGGTTTAAGTTGAGTTTTTACGAAAGGTGTAAGTTCCAAGAAAAAGTATAAATGTTATGACAAAAATTATTTCACAAAAGGTGTAACTTTTCAAAAATAGTGTAAGTTATTTCAAAAGAGATGTAAGTAGCTTCATAAAATGTATAAGTTTCGTTTTCACAAAAAGTATAAAATTCAATAAAATGTGTAAAATTTATAAAAAAAAATATTTTACAAAATCGGTAACTTTCTAGAAAATTATTCCTTTTATGAACATACACCTTTTCTGAAAATTATTCCTTTTATGAACATATACCTTTTCTGAAAAAAGGTGTAACTATTTCAACGAAAATGTGTACATTTTCAAAACAAATGTAAATTTTAACAAAATATATAAATTTTATAAAAGAAATTATTTTACAAAAAGAATAATTTTTTAAAAATTATGTAAGTTATTCCACAATAGATATAAGTAGCTTAATTGTAATGTCCACTAAAAGTGTGAATTTTATAAAAAAATTATTTCAATGAAGGTGTAATTTTCAAAAAATCTGTCGATCTTTGTCTCCGGCTCTGTCAATCTTGATCTTGCTCTGTCGATCTGTCGATCTGTCATCTCTTCTCTGTCGATCTCTCTCTCTCTCTCTCCCTCTCTCCCTCCATCTCTCTCTCGATCTCCGTCTTTCTCTCTCTGTCGATCACCGTCGATCTCTGTCTGTCTTTCTCTGTCAATCACCCTCCCAAACGATCTCTGTCGATCTCGGTCTGTCTTTCAAACACAACTTGAGTTTTCCCTTTTAATTCTTTTCAGGATGTATTTACTGGACACTGTGGGACAAACCTTGACCACGGTGTTGTTGCTGTTGGATATGGCACAGAAGATGGTGTAGATTACTGGGTTGTGAGGAACTCTTGGGGTTCAAACTGGGGAGAAAACGGGTACATAAGGTTGGAGCGCAACATCAATTCCATTGGTGGCAAGTGTGGGATTGCTCAAATGGCCTCATACCCCATCAAGACCGGTTCCAACCCTCCTAATCCTGGTCCATCTCCTCCTACCCCAGTAAAACCCCCCACAATCTGCGATGATTATTAAAATTGCCTCGAGAACCACATCTTTGTTGTGTCTATCAATACGGTAGCTATTGCTTTGGTTGGGGATGTTGCCCCCTCGAGTCTGCTACCTGCTGTGATGATCACTCTAGCTGCTGCCCACACGAGTACCCTGTTTGTGACATTGATGGCGGGACTTGCCTAATGGTAATTTAGCTTTATTTAATTTATTTACCTTCATTGTTTTAGATATAACGAAAAAAGAAAAGAAAATGCTAGCATAAGTATTTTAAGGTCAACATATCTGAACTTTTTCACCTGCTAATCTAATATTTTTATTTTATGTAACAGAGCAAGGACAACCCGTTGGGAGTAAAGTTGTTGAAGCAAAGTCCGGCTAGACCAAACTGGGAACGCCTGCATGTCCACAGAAACGTTGATAGTGCTTGAGAAGCTTTTGTTTATTTGGGGTATGGGGAGTGGGAAAAGGGAAGAGATTATTACTTTGAAGAATTGGGTCGGTCTTGGTTGATTGTTTTCTGCACTGCTTAGCGGCAAGAAAGGTTGTGGAGAACAAATGAATCCCATCGGATTGGATTCTAGTACACACCTGTATGGACCCTCTTAGATTGATTTTATTGTTTCTGACTTTGAGTTTTGTAAATAACTTCTTTTTCATTTATATTTGTTTAAGAATAAGAAGGAAAAGAAATTGGGGTTTAAATATTATTCTAATTGCACTTTGTGAACTAAAAAAGAATACCATTTGTCATGCACACGGTACTTACAGGTTGATTGTGTATGTGGTTTCTTTCACATGGTTTTAGAGGGACAGTTTATAACATATATGAAAGCAATGGCACAAGCAAGGCGTTGAGTGCATTCAAAATAAGTACCAAATTCAATGTTGCCATGGAGGGCCACCAAGCTAGGTAAGTTGACTTATACATTGATGTATATAAATGTTGCCCTTCAATCCATAAAAATATGTATATTAAGCAAGTCCTTGGTAAATTAGCCGAAAGTAATGAGGCTCCGTTTAGAAGCTTGGCTATTTTAGTTGACTATTTTGCTATTTTAGCCTTGTTAAAAAAGTTGTATTTAGAATGATAGTTTTTTTTTTGGTAGTTAATTTGATGATTGTGAGATAAAAAATGAAATGGTTATATTTTTAATATGACATTTTGTCTTATTAATTATTTTAATTTATTTTTTTTTGTCTTTATTGGCTATTTTAGCCAAACTTTGGCATCCCAAACAAGTTTAGACTCATTGTTAGTAGGTTAGGTGGATCGACGAATTTGACCTAAGGGGCTCTTTGGATTCCAAGAAAAACTTGGGTACGTGTTTTGTGTACCCGATACATATACAGAAGTACCATACGAGGTGCGGTACGCCAGTAAGTATCCGGTACGGGTACGGCATGTTTTTCGAAGTACCCATACTTCATAGCAAAATCGAGATTGAATTGTATATTGCGCAGTGTCAATGCTATGAAAATCTCTCATGCCTTGGGCTATAGTGCATTTGGAACATTTCTGAGAACCACATTCAGTTTCTCTCACTCTCCAGATATTGGTTTGATTTGATCATCTAACTGATCTTTTGCTTATGTACTAGCTTTGTACTACTATTACTGTTGATGAGCCTGCTCCTAGATTGAAGACGATCTTTAGCTTCAAGATTCCTGATCAAAGGTCTGGCAAGGTAAGCAATCATTGCTTGATTTCTGTAGTAAAAACTTTTTGTACCATGGTGGTCTGATCGGGATCGCTTTTCTTTTTTCATGTAATACATTTGAGGGAATTTGGTCTTTTCATATTGTACATCAGTTTACACTATTATGTCACATTTAATTTTATTATACCTAAGTTTGAGGTATTGCTGGATGATTACTGATCTGTCAGTGATTTGTGACAGTTGGAAGTTCAATACTTGCATGACTATTCGGGGATAAGCACAACCATTGGGTTGACAGCAAACCCTATTATCAACTTTTCAGGTGTGGTAGGGACTAATGTTGTTGCACTTGGGACTGATGTCTCCTTTGACTCCAAGACAGGACTTCACCAAATGCACATCGATTGAGCTTCACCAACTCGGACCTTATCGCGTCCTTGACCCTGTGAGTTGTTTCTTGTGCAAGATAATTATTTTCATTTTTCACCTTTTTTTTACTGGTACCTTCTTATCCTCATTTTTGTGACTAGGCATTTGATAGTACTTATCTTTATGGTTTATAAAACTAAGCTGTTCTTCCCCTTGCATGCACATGTATCCTGTTTATGGTTCATGTTGAACATTTGACGGGAAATTTTTGGTTCCTGCCCTTATCTTCAGCATGTATTCACAAATGATGAGTACACTAAATTTGGTTATCGGATGATTGCAAGATTTAGAGAATTTTAGTTCTGAAGCTTATTAATTCATAGTTGTATTGCTTGCGTGGCTGGTGTTTTATGTTTCTTCGGCGCATAATGTGGTGTGCTTGTGTTGATTCAGGAATGACAATGGTGACTCTCTCAATGACAAGGGTGACTCTCTCTATTTGACAGTTCTCAGTGGTCTTGGCACTTGTGATTTCTTTGATCTTTATAATTAATATGGTTGGTTGTTAGAGGTAATTAGTTGCAATTCCTGGTCAACTATACACATTAGGCTAAATGTCATAACGTAAGAAGCATGAACACGGAAGCAAACACAAATAGAGACATGGAACACGAAAATTTTGAGAAATTAGGATATGGACACGGTGAAAATATGAAATTTATTTTATTATATATGTTCTTATTTGATATGTATATGCATATAAATTTAGGGAACATATATAAGAAGCATCATTGTATATGTGGGTGTATCTTTTCTTTTCTTTTCTTTTTCCCTTCACTTTCCTCCTGTATTTTCATATATTTTGCTTTGATCCCAAATCATCTTTCTTAATTATAAAAAAAAAAAGACTAAGGTGTCTTGAGACATATCCAAACACAGTCGCATGTCTGTGAAGTGCCTTGCAAAAAAATAATAATTAAAAAAATTGACATGTCACATGGTGTGTCCAACATGTGAACACTCGTGTCCCCAGCATGTCAGTGTCCATTAACTTATCTGATACAGACATGGCACCTATTTTGAAGTGTCGGGTGCTTCATAGGTCATAATGATTTTTTATGCTAAACAATGATAGTGGTATGGCTTAAAAATTGTGAGGAGTTTCATTAGACTTTCTACTATGAATCTCAAGCATGACAGTGAAATTTAGGATAAGCAGAGACTAGAATTTTGAGGATAGGTAGCACACAGAAAATGATAAATGATCACCAGAAATCATTAGGAGACCTAGTAGAAAGTCATGATTATGATTCATATAAATTTAGGATAAGCAGTGACATTTAGGATAAGCTGAGAATATTGATTGTTTATCATTTTCTATTTATGTTCTATCCTCAAAATTCTTTCTTCTATTATTGTGAGTTGATTCAATTATTTATTTTATTTCATAATATGTTGCCATTTTATGATGCCTAAGAAAAAAAATTATGTTTCACTGCCATCTTGTGACGTCTCTAAATTTGGGCTTATCATTGCTTCTGTCATTGTTCAACAGTTTGATTCTGTTTTTTAAAAGTATTTCTATCATCATTATATGCTTACTTTAATGTCTTTTTCATTTCACAATTTAATGTTGTTATTATGCAGGACACGCAATTGCTTTTGTGGGACATAGAGATGGATGAAATTGTTGTGCCACTATGCCGAGCTCCTGGTGGGTCCCCCACTTACAGCACTAGAAATCAGTCCACTCACTGGGACAGCGCTTGCCCAGTGGGTACTCTGCAAACCGCGCCAAGCACACGAGATGTTCCAAAACTCTCCCCACTGGTTGCACACCGTGTTCACTCCGAACCCCTCTCTGGTTTGGTATTTACTCAGGAATCTGCACTTACTGTCTGCCGAGAGGGACACATCAAGATTTGGATGAGACCTGGATTTTCTGAAAACCAATCGAACAGCTCTGATTCTACGTTAAGCACAAGTTTAAAGGAGAAGTCATTGCTGTCGAGAAAAGTTGGTAGTTCTAGTTACAAACCGTGATGAAACAGTGATTAGAAGTGAGACATAAGCGGTCTTTCAAGAAGTCCCGTTTCTACATGATGTTTTGGTTGTTCCTTCCTTTTCATCTGGTTGTTTTGCTCGGAAATGGCAAAGCCTGCATAGCATGCGTGCATGGAGACTAAAAATGGTTCCATTGTATATCAAGGGATGAAAATGCAGTTGATATCATCGTATGAGATTGAGAAGACACTGCCTAACCTACCTTGCAAGCTTGGAATGGCTGAGCAGAATAATGGAAGTTGCTTCTTTCAAATATATAATCTGTAGGTTTTTTTTTGTTTTTTGGGAGGGGGGGCGCGCTTTGACCCTTATTTTTCTTTTGAAATTGTAGTTTCTTTCCTTTTCTTTTTTTCGAAATTTTCTTTTTCTCTACTTTCTTGAGGGATTGGAATTGGATAGTTGTACACTTTCAATTTATATCCAATTGCTCAAATTCTGGTGGTTTACAGTAAATATGTCATGCAATTGGTCACATGAAATAGGTAGATTGTATGAAGCAAGAAGTAGTTAAGGCTGTGTTTGGATTGTGGATTTAGATGGAACAAAAAAAAAATGGAAAATATAGTTACTTTGCATACTTATTTGGGTAAATTACACCAACCTTGCATAAGATTTGAAAAAAATACATTTAAGTCTGATAAGTTGCATTACACTGGTTTTCTTGAAGTTTTAATTTACGTAGTTTATTTTTATTTGATGGAAGCGGCAGTCATATACAAAACAATGGGAGGCGGACGCAAAAGGTTCAGGATCCTGCTCGAGATCTTTCAATGCAAGTATTGGAGAAATTCTCTCATGTGACTAGATTTGCTCGAGAAACTACTTCCCAGATTTTCCGGGAAAGTCATAGTGATAGTTTTGGCACTAATGAGAGGAGGACAGAATAAATTTTTGGTGTGGTATAGATTTCCTTTTGATATTAAATTTGGTTAATCCTCTATTATGTATGGAATTAAATTATTGGGGTTGAATTATACTTGGTTCGTATGGAATTTGTATTACATTTAGAATTGAACGTTGAATATAAATTTTTTGAATGGTTGGAAGTGAAATGTGTGCACGTTGTTGAATGGTTGATAATATATTCAGTATTGATGGATTATATTGTTTATACAGGGTATAGGTTGCACTAATAATGGATACAAGTGGTTCAGAAATTAAAAAAAATAATAAAAAATTAATTTAGTATTTGGTGACTAAATATGTTGGTAGCAAAAAATGTAAGCAAATGTTTTGGCGACCAATAATTTAGTAACAAAAAATAACCAAATGGCTTTTTATGAGCAAACCACATAGTAGCTAAAACAAATCAGAATGAGGGAAGTTTAATTGCCGACTAAATATTTTAGTCACTAAAAACATGACATCCTTTGGCGACTAAAGTGTTTGGTCGCTAAATGTACGTATTCTATTAGCGACTAAAATTTTTGTCTCTAATAGTTTAATTTAGTTTTCTGTGAGAACTTTTGGCGACTAATATTTTAGTTGCCAAAAGATACCTTTGCCGACTAACCAAAGTTTAGTAGCCAAAAGTTCAATTTCGGCGAACAATAATTTAGTCACCAAAAGATCACCTTTCCCGACTAAGCAAAGTTTAATAGCCAAATGTTTAACTTTCGACGACCAAAAATAGTTTAGTCGCCAATACTATCGGCGAAAGAGTATAGGCGACGGACTTGGTGACAAAAAAAATTTAGTCGCTAATTACATTCGGTATCTCCGTTTGCAGATTTCGTGTCCCTCTCTGTCTTCCCTCTCTTGGTGAAGCATTTGCAGATCTCTCCCTCTCCCTCGTTCAGGTCAATTTCTGTCCGATTGTCGTCCCTCTCCACCATTTAAATTGTAGTTGTATTCTGTAATGAAATATATATATATATATATATAAACATATATATATAACAGATTAGAACATACATACATATATATATATATATATCAGATTATACCAAACATATAAATAACATATTATAACATACATATAATTTGTTATTGAAAGGATAACTGGTAACTGGTAACTGGTAACTAGTAAACATACATATATAATCTGTTATAACATACATATATATATATATATAACAGACTAGAACATACATAAATTGTTATAGTCTGTTAATTTTTGAAAGGGTAATATGTTATAATCTATTGTTAATTTTGAATAATCTATTGTAATGAAACATACAAGAGCTTGCATCATTGAAAGGGTAACTGGTATAATTTGTTATTGATGTGTAAAACCTATGTGAAAAAATCTGTCTTCAAATCTGTCTGCAAAAATCTGTGATAAAATCAGTCTTCAAAACTGTGTTCAAAACCTGTGCAAAAAAATCAGTCTTCAAAAACTTATGTCAAAACACCTGTTGCAAAAAACTGTGTTCAAAAACCTCTGTGAAAAAATCTATCTTCAAAACTGTGTTGAAAAAATCATCTTCATATCTCTGCTCGCAAAAACTCAGGTCATAAAATCATCTTCAAAACTGTGGTCAAAAACCTGTGAAAAAAAATCTGTCTTCAAAAACTTGTGTGAAAAAAATCTGTCTTCAAAATTGTGTTTAAAAAATCAGTCTTCAAATCTGTCTCTAAAAACCTGTGTAAAAAAATCTGTTCTCAAAACTGTGCTAAAAAACCTGAGTGAAAAAATCTATCTTCAAAAACCTGTGTGAAAAAATCTGTCTTGGACAAGCTATGTTCAAAATATCTCTTCAAAATCTGTGTTGAAAAACTAGTGTTCAAATTCTGTGTTTAAAATATCTATGCAGAAAATTGTGTTAGAAAACCAGTGCAATCATTCTTCAAACAAACACATAACAACCTGTGTCAAAATATTCTTCAAACAAACAAGCATTCGTTAAACATGTAACAACCTGTGTTGAAGTATGCCTCAAACAAACAAACATATAACAACCCGCGTTCAAGCATTCCTCAAACAAACAAACATAATTTTAACAACCTGTGTTCAAACATTCTTCAAACAAACAAACAAACAGATAACAGATTATATGTTTATACTCCTCCAAAATAACTGTCATATATCATAAATTTTCATACATATCATCTATTTCAACTTCTAACTGTTATTTAAATTATTACATATTCGTAACTAATACAACAATAATTACAAGGAAGAAAAAGATCTCATAAATGCAACACCAACTTCGATTTAAGTCTGTCTACAATTTTTGCATCTGCGTGCTTTGAATTTGAAGTTGTTCGCTTTGAAATTGCAAGTGTTCACCCATACTTCGAAGTTGTTCGGTGACGGTTGGTATGTTGTCCATTTACACTTTGTTCTTCAAATGATCTGAGGTACTGCCGCTAGCATTTGAAGTTGACATCTACAAAAATATGAAGCCAAATCTCAATCAGTTAGTGTATTAGTCTGAGAACTGTTTAAAAAGTAGGAAAGGTTTGAATTAAATGGAAGCAAACGAGCTACACTTTGGTATTATACCATCCCAACATGAACAACAAATGGTTTATGATATTATACCAACATCAACAAAAGCAAAAT
Organism: Camellia lanceoleosa; assembly: GCA_025200525.1. Classification (NCBI taxonomy): domain Eukaryota; kingdom Viridiplantae; phylum Streptophyta; class Magnoliopsida; order Ericales; family Theaceae; genus Camellia; species Camellia lanceoleosa. The sequence goes on along the minus strand of CM045766.1, from coordinate 109,808,304 downwards.
AACTCAGTTCAAATAGCAGAATATTGAACATTTGATATTATACCATCATGATAACTAGCAGCCTGACTAATGAAGTTTGAACAAGCATACCCAGTCTGAAAAGCAGGGCCATATAATTCTTATAAAAAAATAATAAAAAATAATAAAAAAAAAACCGGGATACAACTCTAGTCCAGGAAAAGGCACCTAAAGCATGGGGACACTCAATTGTCTAAGGTTTCACCATGGTGAAGTTCTTTCTGTATCTAATATACATACAGACACTTAGACTTTTGTTTACAAATATTTTACAAATATCTAAGCAATTACTGAGCTCTAATAAATAAATTAGTAGAACTACCAGCTTGGAATTGGAACAATACTAAGAGAAGGAAATATATGAAATGGACTCTAAGTTCAATTCTCATGGGAGGCCAAAGATTGTCTACGGAAAGAGTTAATGCAGCTAATATTGTGATATTAATCAGTAATTTTAGTGTTCCAACAGGGTTAAGAGTGGCAGAAGCTGCCATTTCAAATCAACAAGCATGATATTTTTCTAACTCTGTGCCTATATAAGTTGAACCTCCATTATTTGTTGTTCTTGATCACTCTTCATTAATTTAAATTTAGGGACAATGTTGATTTGAATTGTAGGCAGAATTTATTCCCGAGTGCAGAGCCGTGGTTTTTCCTATGGTGAAACATCCATTTGTGGTGGTTTTTTGGTTGCTGAACTTCCTAAGATGGAATTTGAAAGGGAAAAGCATGATATAAAACACTGCCCTTTGCCTGAGGAATCTTATGCTTTGTCTCCATATATGGATATGAAATCATGGGAAGTTCAAGCATTCAAGGATAACCAATTGGAAATGTACAGGTTCATCACGAAAGCAGAGATTAAATGCTATAAACATTTCGGTCTCTTGCAATGGCATATGTTATGGATCGTGGATTACGCTTTTTTCAAAGACTTCTATGTTATGGATCGTGGGCTCAGAGTTCAAAAAGTAACATTTTGTTTCCATCTTTAATGAAGTAGCTTATATAACCTAACTACAGTTTGATCCGAAACTGATTTTCATTTGTACTATTAATAATGCTTAGACTGGACCTCAACCTCAACAACAAAAAGGTTTTCAGAATGCTCATACCCTTTTCAGTATATATCAACAACAACAACAACAACAACAACATAATAATAATAATAATATTATTATTATTATTATTATTATTATTATTATTATTATTATTTTGCTTCAAAAGAAAATTAAATAGAATCCCTAAATCAATCTCTAAGTCATATATACACACAAACCATAAATCAATTTCTAAATTACATTTAAGTTATACTGTTATATATACAAACCCTAATTAATTTCTATATTACAAATCCTAAATCAGACCACTAAGTTATACTATTAGTAGCGTATGCCCGTGCCTGAAGGCACGGTGTAAATAATATAAGGATTATAATATAACTGTAATCGCAACACTATTTAAATTTAAGATTAAAATGCAATTATAAATATATATTTGATATTCGAATAATTAAAAGTTGCTCCTCATAACTTGATTGGACTCTATTGCCTAAAGGGAATCATAGTTTCACCAATTTCATAGGCCAATGTAATTAATTGCATGCTTCCGACATATTAAGGAAATAAAAATGCATACTTCTCTGCTGAAGAGCATTCAGTGAGCTCACAGTCATATTATTTTGACCCTCCATCTCCAATTAGGATATTTTCACAACTCCTGCAGACAGGCAATGCTTGCTTTTTCTGAAGCAAATCAAGGTACAACAGCCTAATGCACCTGGCAAAATCCACCATTTGATTTGGCACCATTCCCCACCCCCCCCCCCCCCAAAAAAAAAAAAATTAACATTGATTAAAAACAAGTATAGAATTTTAGACTAAAAGTCAAGAGTAAAGCAGATAAACATGAGCAATAATTATCTTCGCTTAGCCAAATTAATCATCTACCCAGAAACCTAATCAAACCAAACTAAGCCTTATGTTACAATCAATTGGGATTGGCTACGTGAATCGATTTCATTTTTTCCATCCTGCTCTATCAAGTTATAATTTAATTTACAACCCCAAGTGACCAGTTCATCTTCTTCAAATGATACATTGACCTTTGCATCATCAATCGACGCGATACTACAAAGAAAGACTCTAAAACCCATAAAATTAATCTCAACCCATTAGCAACTAAACAAAGAAGAATCCATATCATGTCATGCACCCAAGAAATCTCTATAAATAAATGAGTAATATTGTCAACACAACGCAGGTATTCAACCCAAAGGCACAACAAATCACTAAAAATAAAGGGGGATGTGTAGAAAGGCTAAATAAAATTACCCCTCTCTAAAACAATTAAGCCTTGAGATGAATTGGTCCCAAATAACTTCAAATGGTATCATAGCAGACAACATTTAGTTTTAATTGATTAAATGTTATGATATACTACATTGATTAAATGTTTAATAATATCTCAATACCTAACATTTAATTTATAACACATGGGTCAAACTATAACGGATAATATTGCCACTTTTGCTGCAGCAACTACACTTCAGAAATTTTTGGAACTCCAAAAGATCAACTTGGATTGTTCTTCTCGGGTCTCCTATCAAAGCCTAATATAGTGACATGTTATATAAAGATCATAATAAAATGGCGCTTAAGAATTTATAACATGTGATTGGAGTTTGGACTACAGCATTGTTTAAATGAACTTTTGTTTTGAGAAAGAGGATATATGAACTTTATTAACATTGTTTAAATGAGAACTTCATTTAGATTCTGGAAGTAAAAGAAGGAATAAATGACCAAACCTTTGAGCCTTGAACCCTTTCATAACTTCAAGAAACTCATCATATTTATCCCTTTTATCTTGAAATATGTCCTTAACTGCCTTGACATATAATGCTCCACTGATCATCTGGGATTGCCCAGAGCTTCATTACCCACACCAAATAAAAAAAAAAAAAAATCAATATACTAATTTAATCAGGTGGGAGCTTTCATTAAACATTAAACTTAGGTCAAAATATATTCTTTCAACAAAGATGGATCTTAATTCCTATTTTTAGCTTCAACCCTAGATATATAATCAAACTTCAAACAAATTTTATAAAGAAAAATTCAACAAAAATCAGATCTTTGTTCTCCTTGAAGAAACAACATACTGAGTAAAAGAATGAAAAACAAAAATACTGAAGTTTAAAATCCGAAGCCAAACAAAATTCCTAATCAGTAAATAACTAACAGACTCGCACTCAACAATTTCAAACATGATTCACCAAAATTTCAGAAATTTTACTTGCTTATAATTTTTTATTAAATAAAGAAGCACTCATAATCACAGCTTACAATATCACAATATTAGAAAAATGAGAGTTAAAAAAAAAACAAACTAAGAGAGAGATAGAGAAAGGACTCACGGTTCGGCACGAGAGGAGACGATGGGGCGTTTGAGTTGAGAAGCCATGTACATATCATCTCTAGCCCTCTTCATCTTCGTAATCAAAAATCTCAATCTTCAAAAAAAACTCTGATGGAATGCCACATATTGAATAATCGAAGTGCTTAAGTATAACATTATTGTTGATTAAAATATTACAGGGTACCAAAAATCATATTATTGGCATCATAGCTATACTTTTTCATAGTCAAATTACAGCAATTGATAATGCCCTGGTATGACCATTGGTTGCAATGAGGATATTTTGCTGCTCGGAAAATAAATTATACCCTTCTTGGCATGTAGTAAGTTGGAAGGAAAAAGAGAAAAAGAAAACTAAGAAATAGTTTCAAAATCTAATAAAACTCATCCCAAACCCAGATGAAAACGATAGGGGAAAATGGAAATTTACAACCAGTAAAAAGGTCCAACTAAATGTATTTAGTGTAAGATGCAGGTAAAGACTGTTCGTATGGATTAATATATACTCATTTGCCAATAATAATTTAATACATATGGAAAACATAAAATAAAATAAAACAAAAAAATCGAAGAACACAAAAACCGATCATAAAATTAAACAAAATCCTATCACATAAGGTGGGTCCTATCTAGTTATGTTTGATTATGTAATTAGTTTTTGTGTAAACAAAAGGACGATAGATAAAAACCTTTAGTTTGAAGGAGAGAAACCGATTCATTGGCTCCATGTTCTTCAGCAAAAAGTCCGCATACGGTAGGCTTAATCTGACTATCGATATTTTGAAATTTTCCTTCAAGGTCTGGATGGATCTTCCTCTTCAGCATCCTTCTCATCAACTATATATGGACAATATTTTTGGTTAATAAGTTTGATAATAGTTGATAATATAAATAATAATCAAGACCAGATCAACACATTCCTCTTAAAGTACTGCACTTTGAAATGAGAATGCAATACCTTCTCTGCACACATTCTTCTTAAATCTGAGATTTTCCTAACTTGGCTCTCAATAAAGCTTTACCCACCAAATCCGGGGTTCACCGACATAATCAAGACCAGATCAACCACTGTTAACAAGCAAAGAAGATCATTTCGACATTCCATTCCATGTGCAATACCGTCGTCGCTCGTTGCCCGCCGTCGTCCCCCCTTGTTGCTGCTTGCAGTCGAGAGAGAGAGAGAGAGAGAGAGAGAGAGAGAGAGAGAGAGAAAGAAAGAGTATTTTGGTAATTTTTGAAATTGGGGATATTTTTGTTTAAGGGCTTGGGGAACAAAAGGGGGGAAAGAAAGGGGGGAATTAAAAAAGCGGGAAAACGAAAAAGAAAAAGAAGAGAAGAGCTAGTCGTTTTATTTATTTTTTATTAAAATATTATTATTATTTTTTTTTGTAGTTAATGAAACTTTTTTTTGTTTTTATTTATTTATAGTTATTAAGGTTGAAAATTTATTTGTTTCATTTTTATTTTAATGAAAAAAATTATTATTATTTTTTTATTTGTTAGAAGTTGGGGTAATTTTTTGGGAATTTTTGAAATTGGGAATTTTTTGTTTAAGGGATTGGGGATTGATGATTTGAGATTATGAGAAACAAAAGGGGGAAAAGGAGCGGGAAAATGAAATTTTTTTGGTTAAAATAAATTTATTTTTTTGTAGTTAATGATTTTTTTTATTTTCTATTTTTTAATTACTAAGATTGAAAATTTATTTGTTTCATTTTTATTTTAATGAAAAAAATTATTATTATTTTTATTTTGAAGAAGTAGGGTAATATTTTAAAAAAATATTACCCTACTTCTTCAAAGTAAAAGTGGTCGTTAAAAGTGCATTTTCTTGTAGTGGAGAGCTCGGTAAATAGAGAAAAGATGATGGAAAGAGTGAGCAAGGTGAACACGATGGGGGAGAGAGACAAGCAGACAGACAGACACATAGAGAGAAAGAGAGAGAGTGAGAGACATACAAACAGACACATAGAGAGAAAGAGAGAGAGAGAGAAGAGTGATAAGTGAGAGAGAGACAAAGAGATAAAGAGATATAGAGAGAGAGACAGGGAGACAGAGAGAGAAATAGATAGAAAAATAGAGAGAAACAAGAGATGAGCGAGAGATAGATAGAGAGAGACAGAGAAAGAGAGCAAAAAGAGATGATCGAGAGAAAGACATAGAAAAAGAGAGAGACGAAGAGAGAAGAAACATGAGCAAGAGAGACGGAGAGAGAGATAGAGAGATAGAGAGAAGATAAATGAGCAAGAGTGAAGAGAGATAGAGAGATGAGAGAGAGAGAAGAGAGATGAATGAGAGACAAAGAGAGAAAGAGAAAGAGACAAAGACAAAGACAAAGACTGACAGACAGAGAAGAGTGATGAGTGAGAGAGAGAAGAGAGGTAATATTTTATGGTAGAGAAGAGGAACCGACAGTAGTAGTGAAGGTGGTGGATAAGAAATGATGGTGGTGGTGGTGGTGGTGGTGATGACGAAGGAGATTAGTGGTGAAGCTGTGGTAGTAGTATAGTAGATGGAGTATCAGGGGTGAAAGAGAGGTAATGGTAGTAGTAGTAGTGGCAATAGTGGTAGTGATGGTAGTGGAGTGGTGGCGATGGTAGTAGTAATAGTAGTCGTAGAGCTGAAATGGAGACCATGGTAGTAGTGGTGGAAGTGAAATAGCATTTGCAATAGAGGTGAAGGTGGTAGAGGAGATGAGTGGTGAAAGAGAGAGAGAGATGAGTGAGAGGCAGGGAGAGAGAGAAAAAAAAGAGAGGAGAGAAGAGATAGATGAATGAGAGACACATAGAGAGAGAGACAAATAGACAGACAGAGAGAGAAGAGTGATGAATGAGAGAGAAAAAGATGAAAAAATGGGTGAAAAGATATACACAAAGAGAGAGACATAGAGAGAGAAAAAAAGAGCGAAAAGAGATAAACGAGATAGAGACAAAAAGAGATGAGCGAGAAAGCAAGAGAGAAAAAAAAAGGGAGAGAAGAGAGACAGAGAGAGAAGATAGATGAAAGAGATAGAGAGAAAATAGATGAACGAGAGTCATAGAGAAAAAGAGAGACAGACAGACAGAAAAGAGTGATGAGTGAGAGAGAGAAAAGAAGAGAGACAGAGACACAGAGAGAAAGAGAGAGACGGATGCAGAGAAGAGTGATGAGTGAGAGAGGCAGAGAAACATAGAGAAAGGGAGAGACAGACAGACAGAGAAAAGTGAAGAGTAAGAGAGAGAAAGAGAAGAGAGACAGAGACAGACAGAGAGATAGGAAGATGAAAAAATAGGTGAAAAGAGAAATGTTCAAATGAGTAAGACGATGTCGTTTATAGTGGATCGATAAATCGAGAAGGAGCTCGATAAATAGAGAAGATTGGAGTAAGAGAGTGAGCAAGGCAAACATAGTGAGGGAGAAATAGACAAATAGACAAATAGAGAGAGAGGGATAGAGAGAGAGATAGACAAAAAAGAGATAGAGAAAGAAAGAGAGATAGAGATAGAGGGAAAGATAGAAAAAGAGAGAGAAATAGAGTGAAAAGAGATGAGCGAGAGAGAGAGACACAGAAAAAGAGAGAGGCAGAGAGAGAAGAGAAATGAGCGAGAAAGATAGAGAGAGATAGAAAGAAAAGAAAGAGAGAGAAAAGAAATGAGAGAGATAGAGAGAAGAGAGACGAGCAAGAGAGACAGAAAGAGAAAACAGATGAGAGAGATAGAGAGAAGAGAGATAGTTGAGAGACACAGAGAGAAAATGAGAGAGAAACAGATAGACAGACAAAGAAGAGTGATGAGTGAAAGAAATAAACAGAAGAGAGAGAGAGATAGAGACAGAGAGACATGAAGATGAAAAAATGAATGAAAAGAGAAATGTTATATCAAAAGAGTAAGAAGACATTTTTAAAATTTTTTTTTTTGCGACAGAAAAAAGTACTAGAATTTATTCAAACAATTTTCTGACTGTATATATATGAAGCTGTCTCAAAACCACAATCACTATGCTAGGTTAGAGTTTTCCAAAAACTCTTTTGAGAAAATTATACTTTCTTGTTTTCCGTGTTATATTATTTTTATTGAATTTTTTTAATATTTTAAGTATTTTTTTTTTAATTTTTAGACACACCTAACATAAATACACCTAAAAATTTTAAAATTTGTAAAAAAAATCTTTTAAAAATTCACTAAATACCAAAAATACAATAATTCAATACATTTTTTTTTGTATTTTTAGGTATTTATTAATTATTAAAAATATTTTTTCATGATTTTTTTTAGATACATTTAAGTAAGGTGCATCTAAAAAAAATATTTAAAATTTTAAAAATATTCACTAAAAACTAAAAAAAACACGAAAGTCACTTTTTGCGATGGCAGAAAATGCCGTCTAAAAAAAGCAGAGTATTTGCGACGGCACCATTTGCCGTCTAAAAAAAGCAGAGTATTTGCGACGGCACCATTTGCCGTCTAAAAAAAGCAGAACATTTGCAACGGCACAATTTTCCGTCTAAAAAAAGCAGAGTATTTGCGACGGCAGAAAATACCATCGCAAATGCTCTCATTTTTTGAGACGACAAATTGTGCCGTCACAAATACTCTGCTTTTTTTAGACGACATTTTCTGCCGTCGCAAAAAGTGACTTTTTGAGACGGCAAGTGTGTCGTCACAAATATACTCACTTTTCTTGTAGTGTGGATTGGACAAAGGGTACCGCCTCTTACACCAACACCGCAAAATTATGATAATAAATTTTAAATAATATATACTTTGCAAAAAATATATAAATTATTTTTTAGAATTATCTTCACACTATGAAGCATGGGTATAAAAACTATCATTTAGAATTATCTTCACACTATGAATTATCTTCAAACTAGTTACACACTATAAGAAATTGCATATTTGAAAAATAAATTTGTAATCGTTAAAAATCATTTTTAGTCGACTAAAATTATTTTAGTAGCTAAAAAATACCATTCGTCGACTAATAATTTAGTCACCATAATTTTTTTTATAAATTTATTTTGAACTTTTATCAACTAAATGTTTAGTCGTAGATAAATTTTATCACTACTATGTTTTATTTTGTGATTAAAATATATAGTCGCCAATTCTTTGTTCCATTATCGGCGACAAAAACCAAACATCTAATTGACTCCTTTAGCTAGCAACCAAACTTTTTTGTAGGCAAAAGATTGTAGCTTTTTTGGTGACTAAATGTTTAGTCGTAAAAAATATCGATAGTTTTTTTGATGATTAAATTTTTAGTAGACAAAAACTTCAAATTTTTTGGGCTACTAAATATTTAGTCACTAAATAAAATTTATTTTTCTTCTTATTTTTTTTTACTACAAATTATTTAGACACCAAAAATATTTTCTTTTTTTTGGCTACCAAATATTTAATCGTGAAGAAGCTTTTATTCCGTTTTGGCTACGAATTGGTTAGTCGCCAACTACTTCACTTCTTTTTAGCTACTACATGTTTAATTGTAAAAAACTTTCTTTAGTTTTTTTTTTATTTAATTGTAAAAAAAACAATGTCCTCCACACAAAAATAAAAAATATCCACTTTTTCACGCCAAAAACCATCTATAAAAAAAAAATTCACATCTACATCAAAATACAATACATCCACATCTATTAATTCATTCCCGGTACAAATTATTAATATTTTTTAAAATACAATACATCCACATCTACATCAAAATTCACATTCAAAAAATCATCTACCAAGGCACTGACCGGACAACTCGGATCATTGTCACCCACAATGAACAATACAGGCACCTTTATATTAGCAACGACAGATGGGTCAATTCTTGTGCCATAGAATGAAACCCCAATGCCAAAACAGGCACTCCCGTCCTGGGCGAGCACATCTATTAGTCGGCCACCTCCAAAGCAGAATCCAATGATACCAAGCTTCTTTGAGATTCCTGCAGCTACAAACTCATCCATTATCTATTTTTTTGAGGTTGTATCTTTTGCAATCCTTTCCGGGGTTTGTTGTGCCAGCCATTCTTCAAATAAAGTCTTTGGTCTGTCCTTTGCCCATGGATCCCCACGAAACAAGTCCGGTACTAGTACACTAACAATATTTATTTCAAGAAAAACACCAGTAAAAATTATATAAAAGATCATTTTAAGAATTGTTAACAATGCTGACAAAGATATGGAAAAACAAGACAACATGGATATCAATGCATAGACTAGCAGCATTAGATACAGAATGCTCAAGTTTGTTCAGGTGCCAAACGCATAAAACTGTAAATGAAGCCTTTTTAAAAATTTATGTTTATCCAACACCATTATATAATGCTATCTAGTGAGAGAGCAGTGATTATAACTATGTTAGATAAGAGGACTACATGATGATAAACAACCACTAAAATCCACCAAAGCAGTTACAATCTTCAAAATGAGCAAAACTACCTTGCATATTACTGCAATGTTAATGGCATTCGAAGGTTGAAGATTGAAGCTAACACTCTCCGTTTCATTACCCAACTGAGATTTAAAAAAAAAAAAAAAACTTTACCAGTTAAATATTACTATTAAAGCAAGTTCTATGGAAAATATTAGTCAAACAAAATACAGGCTTGTAACAGGAATATGCCTTTGTGAGGTATAACTGAGCAAAATATGCTTCATGTACCCTCTTGGTGACTCAAACAACCTTCACCTGCATAAGAAACAAAGAGTTATATCAAATGGAGGTCTTACAAAAGAGAAATCAAGGTATGAAAAGATAGAGGCATTGCTAATCATGACAAGTTGCCTTTTGATTGCATGTGGCAGGTAATTTGATGACAACATTGAAGATTCCTAGAGGATGAGCAGAAGAGTTTACTTGATAATAGTAGCCAGTGAGTATAAGAACTAAGGTGGAAATGAGGTTCAGAAGACATGTTTGTTGATTATCATGTTTTTTGCATCCGAGTGCTGAAATTTCAAGGTTGGATGCTTTAGAAAGTATGGCCAGAAAATGAGCTACCATGTTAAACAAGAATATTTAAAGATCCTTCCTATTTGTATTTCTTTTCCTTTCTCTATATCTTTCCCAAAACAATCATAATATGATGTGCATGGCAGCCTCCTATGCAGTCCAGATCAACAATCATGAGGAAAGCCAACAGATTTTCCTTGACCTCTGGCATTACGTTGCTAGCCTACTGAATATGATAGTGTACTCAGGTAGTATATTGCTAGACATAGTGCGAAAACTAGCTTTCTTAAATATTATCACATATGATATATATATACACAAATATATATATTCATTTTCAATTTCCACCCTCTTTTGTTTCATGGCATATTTATGACTCATAAGAGATAAAACATGTTATTCGGTTCAGAGTACCTCTGGCACCATTTGGTTCTTCCCACTTTGACATTCGAGTTCCGTCAAATGCAGATGTGACCTGAAATTGGTTGACAACAATGCCTTTAAAAGAATTTCATTATCAACAATGGGATCATAAAGAAATCCACAAGACATGTGTCATATATTAATTATCAATAAAATTGAACTAATAGCATGAACTGGTCAATGCAACTTACAATTCCAAAAGAAAGCTCCTCCCCACTAGCAAGGACCAAACCGGAGTATATTCTGTTTAATTTTTGAAGTGGCCAAGAGAGAGAATTTTTATTGAAGTAAAAGGGTCGGTCCAGTCTTTAAAAAAAAAAAATTGAAAAATGCAAAATGACGTAGTTTCGTTTGCTAATTTATTGGCGACAAAAATCCTTCTGTCGCCATAAGTAACGTTCATCTTTTCCGTGACTATTTCATTTCCGTTGCCAAAACTTTACAATCGGCGACCAAAATTTCGTCGCTATATGTTAATTTGGTCGTGAAAATATTTTTGGCCCTCCCGCCCAAAAAATTAAGTTGGCGCCAAACCTTTTGGCGACTAAAAATATTAACTCATCGCCAATAGTGTAATTTTGGTTGGCGACTAATTTCAGTTTGGTTGCTAAAAAACGTTGCCAAAAATGTTTTTTGAGAGAATTTGTTTCCCACAAATCCTTTTGCTTGGAATCCTTGATGTCCATTTTGCAAATGACGCTAATAACGGTGCCACATGTAATGTAAGCTTCAAATTTCCAAATGTGTTGACATTGAAACTTCTATGGATCTTTTAGAACACCAAAACGTCATTCTATTTTCCTTGTACATGAATGTGCTTAAATTATCAAAATTACCACTTAAAACTTTATTCACATACAGAAGCTACATTTCACACACACCAACCACGAACAAATTAGGTGGAGGGGGCGGGAGGAGGTGCTATGGCAGAAGGGTCAATAAACATGACAACAATACCAGATACATCTACCTTGCTTACTAATGATTCTAATCTGGTTCATTCCTCAAGCCACAACCACTTCCCATCCCCAACCCTTGCCCAAATCTTGACTCATACATAAATTTGAGTAAACAACCACTAAAACCCCCTCCACTCCTTTACTCAAACCTATACCAACTTGAGTTTCACTCAAATTTTGACTCAAATCAAGGGAGACTCATTTCCATTACTCAAATTTATATCCAATCAAAACTTGACACATAGGTGCATTTACCCAAATTTTCCAAATTCTCCTTTACTCTGACTCCTAGCATCCACTCAAAACTTAACACTAGGTAATTTTACTAAAATTTGATTTTATCAATTAGAGTGTTTCATATCAAATGAAGCCTTTTACTCAAACTTCTAGTCAATTTATTTATGTTTATTTTTATCTTATTGATTTTTTTTTGCTGATTACAGAGTGATTCTTAAAAAAAAAAACAAAAACAAAAACAAAAACAAAAGGTGTAATATCATTTAATTAATTCAAGATTCACAACTGAATCAACCCAAACTATAAGAACCAGATTAGTAATATAATAAGCACGAATCTCAACAACCCATTAATATTTCTTCAAAAATCTGAATAATCAATTAAAAAAACAATTTTAATAATAATAATAAAAAGCAATGGAAACAAACTTACAGAAAAGGGAAGCTGAGGAGAAGCAAAAGTTGAAAACAAGTGAGGGTGGTGATGGTTGAGCTGCCTTTTAAGTAAGATTGGAGCCGAAAACAAACGTGATGATGCCAACCCCATAGCCATATCCCTCTACTCTTTTACTTTAAAAATGTTTGCAAAATTGAACTGCAAAATGGAAAAAACAAACAAGTGGAATTGACCTAAACTAACTTAAGAATATACATCATTCTATCCATCAAAGAGCAATTATATTGACCCAACTGCATGTTATCAATTAGAGACAACTAATAATCTCTGCTTTCTAAAGAACTCAATTGAAGGAAAACAGTCAGTTAACAATGTATCTTCCCAATTGCTTAGGTTTTCTTCATCAATTACAAAAGTCAAGAAACGATAGATCTTGATACTTGCTTCTGTGGGAAAAGAAGTAGCATTTAAAACAAAAATTTCCCAAATACAAAGGTTCTTGGCCAATATTCACCAAGTGACAGTAGGTTTCCATCTCTTCTCAAGAAACAACAAGGCTACTTGCTCTCAATTTCAGATGTAGAAACAAGCTACTAAGGAAGAAAACTGAATATTGTGACTTGTAAGTAACATAGTAAGACGGAAATGGATTTCCTTGCAATTAAACAAGTATTTTCTCTTCTAAAGATGAACCATGAAAGGACTGTCAAGCATTAACAAAAGAGGCAAAGCAAATACCAAAGTTACTTCTTACTGAATTCCCAAAGTTAAAGCCAAAGCAAATACCAAAGTTAAAGCAGATATGTCATCTAAAGGCACCACGAAAGTTGTCCAAATAAGCCTAATGTTGCCTGTCCACAAGAGGATAATAAAATCATGAGTAGAAATACTGATATAGCGTATAATAGAGAATTGATATCTCACAATAACCAAAACAACTAGTTATGAACATAATATAACTCACCCAAAACTGGACCACCGATACCCCTCATACACATAGTTACATATAAGAACATATATGTTCAAAACCCAGAGAATAAATGGAAAATACTTTCTGTGTCCAAATATCTACAGAAACAAAAATCTGATAAAATATGACAACAATTAGAAGCATTACTTGATGGTGCTGATATTGATGCTACCAAATTCAATCCAAAGAATACATTATAATTTAAATTTTTAAAATGAAATAAAAGGAGTATTATATAATTTTAACATCTCCACAAATTCAATGATTGTGCAACCTGTCACTATACCTTAATGTCCAATAGAAAATTCTAAATTTAGCGAAACTTGAAAATAAAATTTAACATATCCAAAAAAGCAATTATACCAATTATTATTTGTTTATGAGTAATGCTACAATGGCAATTTATTTCTACCATCATATCTTACCATATGATGTGTCAGTCTGTCAGCATTGCCTTGGAGATATACGCAAGTCGTGGGTCCCATTAAACGAGTATTGTGTTGACAACATGGTAAGAATAATATGGTATAGAAATGTGGGAAGTGTAGCAATATTGTTTGTTATAATATTTACATTAACAGTTTATCATTCTATCTGTATCTCTTCTGAAAGACCATATAGGAATTTTCTATATTTCACTACCATTTCCATACATTCAAAACTTTTTCAACGTTAATAGTTCCATAAATCTTACCATGCCAGTTTGCGGCCTGTTTTTACAACTTACTCATTTTTGGTCTATGTAAATCAGAGATAGTCTCCGTAAATCATATGGTGTGCTAACGATTTGTAACAATAGGCCCATGTGGCATTCAACATGAAGTTCTGAACTACAATTTGAAGTCCTTCTAGGAAAACCAAGCTTTAAGTAGTATCTTAACATTACAATGAGTTCATATCATTTAGATTTAGAATTGTCTTCCTATTTGAATTTTTTTTGTATAAAATTCATGAAAATGGGAGCTGGGATGCAATTTTAGAAGTTAGGTGCCTTATACATTTGATAGCTCCTCCCTTCTGTAGCAATAAGGCATATAGGTTTAGGGTTAGGAAATAAGTCTATATAAAGGCTTCAACAAAAAAATGTTAAAAGGGATGATGACATTGGAGTTCATTAAACTATCAAAGATTCTTTTAGCTCCATCATCTCCCTTTTCTATCTTACATCAAGATGCATGGAAGTCACTTTTGCACCCTTCTTGGAACTCTTTTTTGCCTTACTCAATTTTCTCTTTCTCCCTCTTAATTCCTTCTCCTTCTCTTTCAGATCTCTTAAAGTTTACAACCCCATATGAGGTTTAATTCATGTAGCTAAATAAAAGTTTCAATTGACAAATCATTTCTTGTCAATTCCAACTTCCAAGTGGTCCAACTTTACGAAAGGTAATAAATTCTGTACACATTACAAGCAAATTCAAACATCAATTATTAGTAATGACATGTGAATATCTTGTACATAGTCTAAAAATGATCAATTAAAGAGATCCTTATTTTTACCCAAACAAACTTTCAGATTCAAACAAAATAATGGTGTGCGCACACATGCAAACTGTTCATCGCAAGTGCCTACAACAATCCAAGACCATCCATATTCCAACAGAAAATAACATTGGCTCTGCAAAGGCGAACTCGAATCGGTAGCACCAGTCATGGACATCAACCACGATAAACTGTTCACAACCCGAATGGCAAAAAAATCAACACTAGATTCTCGAGAAAAATTAAAGGAAAGTCCTCAAAACCTATAGTGCTTTCACAGAAATCACCAGTAAAATCAGTTCATCTCACCACCAAAAGAAAACATTGTTTATAATAATAAAGAACCTAAAAGGCATTGGCTTACCATCTATCTCCCATAATCATCTCACACAAAGAAACGACCTTCCCAGAGAGTCGACCTTGATATCGCTTTGGCAATGTAATAGACTGTTGATTTCCTTTCGAAATTGCTGCTCGCTGCTCGATATAGTTTCAGACGTTGAAATCGATAGTCCTGCCAGCCATTCTGTTTTTCTCCATGGACTTGCTGTGTCGACACTTGTTTTCCAGGAAAGAGAAAGCCTACCATCCCCATCGAGCTATTGATCTTACTCACAGGGTATGCCTCCAAGTGTGCATGTGTGTGTTTTCAATTATTAAAGCACACCACATATTCTATAATTAACTTGGAAAATGAAACTATGACTACAAGGAGCAGAAATAGAATTGATTTAGAAGTGTTAAAGAGAAGGAGAAATTGATCGATCATGAAATAATGGATACAGAAATATATTAAGTTAACTACAATGGACACAAAAATAATCCCAACCCCAAACCTAATTTTTTCAATCCCTAATTTTTCAATTGAAACCCATAAGGCCATGAAACAAATATTACATTCAGACTGTAAATAGGCAAGAGACGAGATAAAATATAGAAAACAAAATTAAGAAAAGAACAAGTAAGACAGTAAGTAACCAACTAGGCAAAGAATCCATTATTAGATATAATGTATCAAATTCTACCAACAAATTTCACCCAATATATCTTATAATCAAGTTGTGCGAGAAACAGTTTGATTCATGGAATTACCTATTTATCGAGAAATAGAGCTTTAGGGATTTCAAGCC
This sequence comes from Camellia lanceoleosa, assembly GCA_025200525.1. Lineage (NCBI taxonomy): Eukaryota > Viridiplantae > Streptophyta > Magnoliopsida > Ericales > Theaceae > Camellia > Camellia lanceoleosa. Next base: position 109,792,349 of record CM045766.1, on the reverse strand, counting down.
ATACTTCTTCAATGAGAACTCTTTTCAACCAATAAGCTACTGGAGAAGACAGAGATCTTCAAGAAGCCTTCGAAAGCAAGAGACGAGAGTGACAGATGATAACGAGCAAGAGAACGGACAGAGAAATCAGAGAGAGAAAGAGAGAGAAAGAGAGAGAGAGAGAGAGAGAGAGAGAAACCATAGATTCGGAGCAAGGGGAGAAAATTTTAGGGATTTTAGAGCCCTACCTCTTCAATCCTTGCACAGCCTGCGACTTCGATCCCCATTCATGGAAGACGACCAGAGAAGAGAGAAGGGAGTCCTGTTTAGCCAAACAACAGAGAGAGAGGTGACTGATGAAAGTGGAGAGAATGGCTGGGAAAGTTTCAACTGGTTTGGCAGGTAAATGGTATAAACTGTATAAAATATTGAAGGGTTTAGATTAATTTAATCAAATCTAATGGTTGAGAATTAACTTGCATATGGTGTGCAAGTTTCAAGCCTTGCACACTATAACAGCTCCCTTTTTTCTTTCCAAAATGACTTAGTGCAATCATCGCAAAGCATGACCCTAGATATAAAAACATCTTTATACCATCAAAAATCATTTAAAGTAGGGCAAGTGAGGTTACTAAGTTGATTATGGATTCAGGAATGGATATTAGTGGGTGTGCCAATAAAATGTTTGACTATAGTATAGATTAAAGTATTAACACCATCAGGTTTACTAGATCCTATATCTTCATCAAAGATTGGGAAATCATTTTCATCCATTTGAACAGCATGTCGAATAGATTCTCGTTGATCGAAAGTGAGATATTTATTCTACCATGATTTGAGCATACTTGTAAAACCAGAGATAATTAAAGTAACAAATTCAGGTTGAGTATAATCAGGATAATTACTGAGGTAACTATTTGCAACTATGGATAAATGATTTAATTTTTATAGAATTTGATGTTCACTAAGACCATCTATATTCCATTCATATAATTTTTTAGCAGAAACAGAAAATTGATTACTAACATTGGTTTCTTCAAATTGTAGATCTGGGGGTGTAGGTTTGTTATACCAATTTTTAGTAAGAGTAGTAGGATTAACTTTAGATTTGGAATGTGTGATTCAGTTAAGATTAGTAGTTTGAAATTGTTGAGCTAATTGACTAATTTCAGTATTTGATGTATCAGAGTCACTATTTATGTCAACAGGTGGTTGTTGTGTTAAGACTGTAATCCCTTTATCCATGGAAAAGGTAGACATTTTAGTAAATATTTTTTCAATGGCTTCAACAGTAGTATTATCTTGAGTAACTAAACTTAATCATTTCCTGGAGCTAGGAAGATTAATAAGAGGCTTATCTAAAGGTTTACTAGTAGAAGTATGACTAGTTGAATAATCTTCAAAAGTAGTTTCTATCTTATCTAATTGTTTACCAATAATTTTTAAACATTGATTTGTATAATTATTTTGTTCAATTACTTTTTTAATTTCAAATTCTTCACCAGGAAGTTTAAATTGAGAAGCATGTACTATGGTACTTTTATGTTCAATAAGAATGGTTTCTAAAGGAGGGTGACTAGAGGAAATAGAAGTGGTAGGGGAAGTTTTCCATTTAGTTTTTGTAATAGTATTAACTTTTTGATAATAATTTTCTAAATAATCGAAGAAGTTGATTTCAGTATTGATTTTAGTCATAAATTTATACCATTTTTTGGTAATTTTGGACTGTTGTTTTTCATCATATTGATTCCTATAAATATGTCGTTTTGAGTTATTTGCTTTAGATTTAAATTCAGTATGAAGTTTATTAAGATCAGGAGTAAATGGTTACTTAAAGTTAACAGTTGTAGATTAACAGGAGGAACTACTTCAAAGTCAGTTTGAGTAGGTGAATCCTGAGAAGTGTCATCATTTTTAGGAAGATGTGTGTGTGTGGAATAAACAGGTTTACTAATTTGGGAAGTAGAGGAATTATCAATTCCTTTTAATTTACTATTTGTAGGATTCAGATGCAATTTCCTATCCTTGCGAGTAAATAGTGGTGTACTAAAGATTTCATCATCTTGTAGGGATACTAGATGTACTATGGCGAGAAAATTGACTATGAGGTCTATTAAATCTAATATGAACAGAACTATCATTAAATTGTTGAATATGTTGAATAGTTTGGCTAGTAGAAGATTGTTGATTTTGGGAATAATTTTCATTAATCGTAACCCAATCATCAGGGAGATTAATATCTTTCCAAGTAATCATTTTTGGGACAGAAATATTAGTTTCACTAGTACTACCTTGAATAAGTAATGTTTTATCTTTTGGACTTTTAGTTAAAGCTTGAACATTCAGACTAGTTTTAATACATTTATAATAGATTCGATAAATTAAGGCAATGTTATGAACACTTTTTAACATATTAATATATTCACCAGATAATTGAATATTTAAGGTTAAAGCTTTTAGTATATGAGGATTACGTAAACTTAAAGTAAAATCAGGAAAATAATTAAAATGGACAAGACCTTTTATGGAGTCCTGATTCCATCATACCCATTAGACTAGCTTGATAATTAATAAATCGTGCATCGCATAGGCATAAAAGAACATAAGTATTTTTACCTTGTTAGGTTAAGGCATTGATTCCAACTTGAATTAATCCTAAACGAATAAAGTTATGACCGTCTTTGAGATATTTTCTGATTGACTCTTTAGATAATAGTTGACAAGTCTCGCGAATTTTAGTTAAATCATAAACTTGTTCAATAGTTTTAACTTGTAAATCGACATTAAAGGTTGATTGTAAAAATCTTGTTCTATAAATTTTTTTAGTTTTAACTTTAGGGATATTCCAACTTAAATCGATTTTAACATCTTGATATTCATGTTCTTCTTCATTAATTAATAATTCCGTACTATGGGAGCTAAAGTTGTAGATCTAGAGCTAACTAAAGAGTTACTTTTGAATGATCGACTCATTTTTATTTTGTAAAATTAATTCAATGTTCTTAAATCTTGTTATAATTTATCATGTTTTCACGTACCATGTGTTCACTCATATCCTTTTCGATGAACCCTTATGTCTATCACTGCTAACCAAAGGACTTTCCTAAGACTTGGGACGAAAGGTAGGTGGCTACTAGCAGAGTGGAGGATGGAGATAAGTTAATCAAAGAATAAGAAGACTGAGATTAAATTACAGGAATGAAATGAGAAGAATTAAGTAGAAGAAATCATATCAACATAAATGGCTCTGATACCAAAAAAATACAAGAATTTAGTATATTTTTCATATTTTTATGTATTTATTAATTTTTTAAAATATTTTTTCACAAATTTTTTATTTTTTAGATATATCTAAGTAAGGTGCATCTAAAAAAGTAAAAACAATGCTTAAAATTTTAAAAATATTCACTAAAAACAAAAAACGTGAAAAACAAAAAACTCAATTTTAAAAAAACTTAATCCAAAAAACTCAAATCAAACACACACAATTTTTTTTTATCTCAATTGTCAATTGAACAAATTAAAGTAAAAATATTTTTTTTGACTTAAATAGTTAAGAAGTGACTTTTGCTAAAATCAAATAGAAATAAATATTTTTTTTGCTATTAAAAGTGGTAGCTAGTTATTTTTTTATATAGTAAAAAAAGAAAATGGGAATTACATGTGATAATTTCTTATTTCAATAATGCTACAAACTCGCAATTTGATGTGACAAGGAATTAAGCCCTATGTCATTGAATGTATAGCAAATTAATAGTTGACACATGATACCACATCATTGTAGATACAATTATGGGTATTGTTTTGTTGGTCTCAAACATTGTTTTTATTGTTCATCAAAACTTGTTTAGCACTTGCAAAACATGGTGGATCCTGTTAATTTTTTTTTTAAAATCTCAGTTGTCAATTAAATAGACTAAAATAACAAATGAAATTTTTTTTGGCTCAAATTGCTAAAAAAGTGAGTTTTGCAAAAATAAATAGAAATAAATATTATTTTTTTTTAATAAAAGTGATGGCTTGTGAAATATCTTTTTTATTTAAAAAAAATGAGGGTTATAGGTGATAATTTATTGGTCATTTATAATTATTTTTAGATCAAATGAAAATACCAATCTAAATTTTCCTTTTACCATGTTTTTATACAGATACTTTTATTTTGAAGAAATTTAATTTTATTATATTTAAATATTTTATTTTAATTTTTAAATTAAAAATAAATTTTAAAAAATCATATTTAAATTATTTTTACGCCATTATAAAATATAATTTTTTAATATCAACTTATTCAATAATTTTTTTCTAAAAAGGTGTATTTGCTTTTGTTCATTAATATAAATTTTTTAATTAATCTTATTTATTATTAAAAAAATAAATTAGCAAATAATTTTATATATTTATATATACAATTTTGTTTCAATTGCTCAGGTTATTTGGTCTCTCTGTCCAAGTCCATTCAAAATTATTTGAATTTTAAATTTTATATAGGTTCTCACCAAATTAAAAATTATGTTGTACAATCTTTAAAAATTTATAGGCTTGACTCAAGTTGCTTGGGTTTAACTCAACCAAATTTACAACTTTAACAAGGGAATTGAAAGTTACATTATTGAAGTTGTGATAATTTAAAAAATGATACATAAATTGTGATAAAATTGTAAAACTTAAATTATAAGTTTCAATATATATATATTTTTTAATTTTCATAATTTACATACAAACATCTAACTATTTATATAATTTCATGTAAACATATCTTAAATTATAAGTTTCACAGGTTTTTCACTAATATGAAATTCAACTCATGAATAATAAGTTGATAGGTAACATTTTGATGTTTTCATTTATTTATTAAAGGGTAAATTATACTGACATTCTAAAATTTCTGTTTAATATAGTTCTCTCCTCATATTTAAAAAATCATATTTTCTTTTTTGAGGTATATAATTTCATTACAAATTATCCCATGGATTGTTGATTTCAAATTCTATATTTTTTTAAATGATCATCTTGCCCTTTTTCCTATCATTTCTTTTTCCTATCATTATAACTATATTTTATAACTTTCCATTGTTAAATTCTACTTGAACATATTTTTATTAAGTGATGATGTACAAACATAAATTTTATATAGAATTTTCAAACACAATGATATAGCTTAATGGTGATATTTCACTTTAAAATAAAACACTCATAAACATTATTTATATTTACAACAATATCACTATCACAATATTTTTATGATATTTTTTGAATAAATTTTTATATATGAATATAATTTTTCATTTTTATTTTCACTATTATATCTTGATTAGATCAATTTAATCTAGATATATTTAAAAAATATAAAATTTGTATAAAAAAACTTTAAAAAATCATTAAATACAAGATAATGTATTGAATTTTTATATTTTTTGTAATTGGTGTATCTAAAAAATAAAAAAATGGTTTAAAATATTTTAAAAATTTAGTAAAAAAAACACATACACACACACATAAAAAAAAATTAATTTTTTGAGTGAGTTAAACCAAAGAAAATGATTATTATTTTCTTTGAAATGATATGAACAAAATTTGTGTATTATTTTATTATTTTATATGTATAAAGGCTAAGGGGCAAACATGTCATTTTAATCTGACAAAGGGATAAGTGTAATTTTTTAAATATGAGGGGAGATCTATATTAAATAGAAATCTCTAAGAGTGTCAATGTAATTTACCTTTTTTAAATTAAGATCCACTTCCCTGTCTTCAGGAACGAAACTATAAGAAGACTATGGGAGGCCATGGCCCCTGTTTGTGTAAAATATGCTTTGTCATAACATTTTAAATATATTATCCCTGGCGCAATAATTGCTTTATTTTTGCCGCCGTTTCACCTTTTGGTCAAAAACGTTTGCCTCTCTCTCTATTCTTTACTTTTGCATTTGAATACTCTGCATTTTTTCTCTCTAAAGCTTTCTTTCCTTCGAATCTGCCATTGCTCGAAGCTCTCGACTCTGCTACTGTCTTGCATCTGCCATTTCTGCAAAGCTTTTGCCACTGTAGCGCCCGCCATCTGACCTCGGCGTAGCTCGTTCCGGCCTTCACCTTTTCTGGTAAGCAACTGGCTTTTCTCCTCCAGTTCTTGATTCATCCCTGAAATTTCTTGCCATTGTTGTTCTGTTCTAGTATTTAATTTGTGAATCATTCACATGAGTGTGTATTATTTCCTGGTTTTTTGCACATGTCATGAACACTCGCACTGTTGCACCTCTTGTTCTTGGTCTTCCACCCTTTTTGTTCTTGAATCTGAGACTTTGTTTTTGCTCTTCTGTTTTCCAGATTTCTGCCTTCCATACTCGTTTTTCGTAGATTTAGGTTTGGGATTTGTCTGTAGGACCTTCATTTTTTAGGAAAAACTGAAACAATTTATCAATTCACACTTAGGTTTAAGCCGAGGTCCTAACAACCCTTTAGGAATATTCTGTTTCTGTAGTCAAGTACTTGTATACCAAAACCATGGGTATGTGGAGAAATAGGGTTAACACCCCAACCAAACTAGAATATTTTAGGCAGGAGTTCTCCATCCCTGCCGATGTTCACTTAAGACTAGCTGGGGAGGGCGACTCCATTATGCCCGAGGATGATAACATGCCCTTTCCTGTTGTAGCCTTTGTGGAATGTGGGCTTCGGTTCCCTCTAGATCCCCTTTTCCGCGAGGTCCTTCATTACTATACCTTGAACCCTATGCAACTCACCATCAACGCCTATAGAACCCTTAATGGTATAATAGCCTTAGCTCGGCAGGAGAGTGTCAGGATCACTCTTGCCGACATCCAATACTGTTACACCATGTGTGCCCTCAACCTAAAGGAGAAAGGTTATGTGTACTACCTGCCGAGGTCCACCGAGTTTAAAATTGTAGCCGACCTTCGACTCCAACAAAGGTCTTGGAGATGACTACCTTATTGCATCTCGTAGCGGGAGTTTGGCCCAGATGAAGAAGTCCATCTTTTCCTCTCCCCGAACAAGAAAGAGGGCAAGGGTAAGAGCCCAACGTCAACTGTTTAGCTGTTGCTTTCTTCAAATTTTTCCAAAAAATTTTATCTGTTTCTGATGTTTTGTTCTGTTTTGCAGACGTTCGCAAGCCTCCCAAGGACTTTCGCCAGTCCTATTTTCTTGGGAAAGGCCTGAAGAAGCTCCTGGACCTTCCAATCCAGAAGCGCAAAGCTCCACTGGTACTGAACTTCATCCCAACATATAAGTCAACTCTGCCTGACGTCCCAAGAGCGAAGAAAAAGAGCTTATCCATAGCCACAACTCAAACCACATCTACTTCCCGGACAGATCAAGGTTCTACTTTTGACCCAGCCGATCTTCCATCCACTTCAGCCCAATACCTGATCCAGTAACAGAAAGAAAGCGTCGACGACGTCTCGTAAAAACTGCCAAAATGGTCCGCCCGAAGCCCGTTGTTCTAGATCTCCTCGCCGACCTTCCAGCCGATGTGGATGATGCACCATCCCAAACGGTGCCCCCACCAAAACCAAAAAGAGTCAAAAAGGCCCAGCCAAAGGCCAAAGCTACTGAGGCCGAGGTCGAAGATGCTCTGCCCATCTCCCAACTAACCTCAACCGTGAAGACCACTTCTGCTCCCGCCAAAAGATCTGCTGAGGCCCAGCCATCGGGGTCAACTCAGCCAAAAAGGCCGAGGTCGTTCAGGGGTCCCAAAGTTCCCTGGGAGCCCAAAATTACACTTAACGAAAGCGCCGCCGATGTAAACATCGGCGTGGCACTCAGCACTGCAGTGCTCCTTGAGGGTGATCTTGAGTGTAATGCCAAGATGAACGAATACGAGAACTACGCCCTCATGCTGCAGTGCTTTGTCCAAGTAAGTCTTTGAATTTAATAACTTTTCTTACAGCCACTTTTCTTCATACTTGTAAAGTTGTGCAATATTTTGTGATAACCTCTGCCTTGTGAACTTTCAGGCCATTCAACACGCCCACACCTTCTCCATGCAAGCATTTGAAGTGAAGGAGAAATTGTCCGAGATGGAGAAGGAGTTTGCTGCCCTTCAGAAACAAAACAAGAGTCTTAAAAATAAAATGAAGACTCTGGAAGACCAAGCCGAGGTCAGAACTCAGCTCAAAGAAGAGGTGATGAAAAGGCCGAGGTCAGCTGGCCATTAAAAACGTTGCCGAAGCGCAGAAGAAAGAGGCCGAGGAAAAAGCGGCCCAGGCCGAGAAAGAGCTCCAGGAAGCGCTGGCTACAAAGGATGCCGAAATCAAAGCGACCGATGACAAGGCATACGCCCAAGGCATGGCCGATGTGGTAGAAGATTACAAGTTACAGGTTAAGCAGGCATGCAACAGGGGTTTTAACCTTGGTTGGATGTCCTTAGCCAAAAAACTTGATCTTCCTGCTGATTCGCCATGGCGCAAGGCCGAAGCTATCCCTCTCCCCTTTCCTCCTCCTCCACCTTCAACTCAGGCTGATGAAGAAGTTGAATCTGAATCCGAGGCTGAGGATGAAGATGAAGAGAATAAAGATAACGAGGCCTTGGTGAGGAAGTCCAAATCTCCTCCTAAGGGTGATCAAGTTTTGGACTTGACCCAGAACGAAGATCTTGAAGAGGCGTCCAAGGAAGCTGACGTCGGCAAGTTATCCTCTGACCTTCTCTTGGCTGAGAGAAGTGTTGAGAAGACTTTGGCCGAGATTGATGCCGAAATTGCGGCTGATAAGGAGGCCGAGGTCATGGTGGGAAAGCATGCTGAGGTTGCGGCAGAAGAAGATGTCAAGGTTGTTCTTCAAGAGCCCTCTGAGGTCCCAGCCCAACCTGCTCCTGAAGCTTGAAGAAACTTAGCTTTTTTTCTTTTTTTGTACTTTGTTTCTTTTCTTTGCTCTTGTTAATGTTCCCTGAACAATGTAAGCTTCTTCTTTATGGCCGATGTGCCTCTCTTTCTTGCTTTAGAACAATTTACTTCTGCTAGGCCATTGTGCCTCCTTTATATACAACTGTTTCTCTTTGAATACTGTAATCTTTAATTTTTCTTCATTGCTTCTGTACACTTAGAATATTTCGCATGATTCATATAATTCTTCCCTTGCACAATCTTCTCGGGGTTACATACCTTGGGTATAACAACTCGGGTATGATAACTTCAAGTTTTACGTCGGCAAGATACTGACTTGTAAATCGCTGTAAATTGCAGCAAATTTCAACAAGTAAAGATAAGGAATTTATCTCAGCTTAACTTTAACTTGTAAATTGCTACAAATTTCAACAAGTAAAGATAAGGAATTTATCTGGGCTTAACTTTAACAACTCGGGTATGATAACTTCAAGTTTTACGTCGGCAAGATACTGACTTGTAAATCGCTGTAAATTGCTACAAATTTCAACAAGTAAAGATAAGGAATTTATCTCGGCTTAACTTTAACTTGTAAATTGCTACAAATTTCAACAAGTAAAGATAAGAAATTTATCTCGACTTAACTTTAACTTATAAATTGCTACAAATTTCAACAAGTAAAGATAAGGAATTTATCTCAACTTAACTTTAATTTGTAAATTGCTACAAATTTCAACAAGTAAAGATAAGGAATTTATCTCAGCATAGCTTTAACTTCGGCTAAGTATTACTACTGTCTTCTCTCTGCCCCCAATGTGAACCAAAGTTCCACTTAGGTTCTCATTATTCAAAAAACAACATTATGCAAAGTTTTATAAGTTCTGAAAAATTATGCTAAGATTTTATTGATCATATCGGCGAAAAATCAAAGAACATCTAATGATAGAAAAACTTTAAATTACAAGTGTTCCATGGTCTAGGCAATGCTTTGCGCTCATTATCTTCGAGCCGATATGCCCCATTTCCTAACACCGAAGTAATTCTGTAGGGACCTTCCCAGTTTGGGCCAAGCTTGCCCTGTCTGGGATCCTTCTTATTGCCGACGACTTTTCTCAAGACTAAGTTGTTGACTTGAAAATCCCTTGGATTGACCTTCTTGTTGTAAGCTTTGACAAGCTGTTGCTGGTATCTCGCAAGTCGGATTGCGCTTTCTTCTTTCTTCCAAGAGATCCAGATCTCGGCTAAGAGCACATCATTAGACCCGCTCAACTCCTCGTTCTCGATCCTCAGGATGTCGATCTCCAATGGAATGACTGCTTCTGTGCCATAAGCCATGGCAAACGGGGATTCCCCTGTTGATCTTTTCGGCGTAATGCGATATGCCCAAAGTACGTTGGGCAATTCGTCTACCCACTTTCCTTTCGCTGCCTGCAGCCTCTTCTTTATTCCATCCAGAATTACTTTGTTGGATGCTTCGGCTTGCCCATTACTTTGGGGAAAGCTTGGTGTTGAAAAGTAATTCTTTATCTTGAACTTTACACAAAAATTCTTGATGAGTTTGCTGTCAAACTGTGTTCCGTTGTCGGCGACTATTGCTCTTGGAATCCCAAATCTGGTGATGATGTTTTTCCAGATGAAGTTCTTCACATCCACATCTCAGATTTTGGCAAGAGGCTCTGCTTCTATCCACTTTGTGAAGTAGTCTGTTGCAACCAGTAGGTACTTCCGCTGCCCAGTTGCTTGGGGCAATTGTCCAACGAGATCCATGCCCCATTGGGCAAATGGCCAAGGCCTGGAAACCGGGTTCAGGTCAGCAGCTGGCTGATGTATCAGCGGTGCAAATCTCTGGCATTGTTCACACTTCTTCACATAGGCTTCTGCATCTTTTTGCATATAGGGCCACCAATACCCCTGGGTAATGGCCCTGTGAGCTAACGATCTGCCCCCTGTGTGGCTTCCACAAACTCCTTCATGAATTTCATATAAAAAGTCTTCGACCTGAAGAGGGTGTACACACCTTAAAAGAGGTCCAGTGAAGGATCTTCTGTAGAGATGTCCTTCTGCTGTCAGACTGAATCTTGCCGACCTCAATCTGATTTTGTGTGCTTCCTTGCGGTCTTCTGGCAGCTTTCCCTCTTTTAGGAATGCAATAATTGCATCCATCCAGCTTGGTCCCATGTCCACACATAATGCCTCTTGCATTATGTTCGGTGGCTCTATGCTCGGGCTTGATAGGTAATCGATCATTATTGTCCTCGTCTTTCCGGTTTGCATTGAACTTGCTAAATTGGCCAACGCGTCGGCGTGGTTGTTATCGTCTCTACGACCAAGAAGTCGGCGGTTTGAAACATGTCCGCCAAATGATGACTTCTTTTGCGTATGCCGACATCCTTTTATCTCGGGCAGCAAACTCTCCTGTAGTTTGATTTACTATAAGTTGTGAGTCACAAAAAACTATTACCTCATCTGCCTCTGCTGCTATTGCCAGTTTCAGTCCAACGATCAATGCTTCGTATTCCGCCTCATTGTTCGAGGCTTTGAACCCCAGTCGAATGGACTGCTCCAATATCTCTCCATCGGGGGATATTAACACTACTTTTGCTCCTGCCCCCTGCCGGTTTGAGCTTCCATCAACAAAAAGTTGAAAGGAGTCGCCGATGTAAACGCTACAAGGTCTGAGTTTTTCCTTCCTTGGTTCTTTAGCTTTTGACTGGTCTTCTCCTTCCTTGTTGGGACATTGTTCATCTCGGCTCAACGGAGCCTGATGTTCGGTGTATTCTGGCGAGAATTCGGCCACGAAGTCGGCCAAGACTTGGCCCTTAATTGCTGTTCTCGGCCTGAACTCCAAGTCATATTGGCCCAAAACTACGGCCCATCTTGCTATTCTTCCAGTTAAGTCTCCTTGTTGCAGCAAGGATTTGAGTGGGTGCTCTGTTAGAACCACTATCTTGTGAGCCTGAAAATAATGGTTTAACTTCTTCGAGGCCATTACCAAGGCCAGCATCAATTTCTCCAGTGGTAGATACCTTGTTTCTGCGTCGGCCAAGGTTTTACTTACATAGTAAACAGCCTTCTGCTTTCCCTTCTCTTCTCGGATTATCACAAATACCATCGCGTGCTCAAACTGCTAAGTATAAAAACAGTTCCTCCCCAGGTTGAGGTGTTGAGAGGACTGGAGCCGAGGTAAGGTATTTCTTCAGGTCGGCCAAAGCGGCCTCACATTCCTCTGTCCATAGAAAATCCGTGGCCTTTTTTACTAGATTGAAAAAAAGTTTACATTTGTCCGAACTTCGGCTTATGAATCTGTTTAGGGCTGCGGCCCTTCCAGTAAGCATTTGAACCTATTTTGCCGATGTCGGACTCTGTAATTCCAGAATGGCCTTGATCTGATCTGGGCTGGCTTCAATGCCCTTTCTGGTCACCAGGTATCCCAAGAACTTACCGGATCCGACTCCAAATGCGCATTTCGATGCGTTTAGTCGGAGCCGATATGTTCTGAGCATGTCAAAGACCTCTTCTAGGTCAGCAAGATGATCCTTTGGTTCCTTGGTCTTCACGACCATGTCATCAATGTAGACTTCTACAGTTCAGCCAATCAAGTGTTTGAACATCTTGGTTACCAGCCTTTGGTAAGTTGCACCTGCGTTCTTCAACCCAAAAGGCATGACTCTGTAACAATACAGGCCTTTGGGCTGTCTTCTCCTCATCCGGGGGGTACATGGCTATCTGGTGATACCCCCTATATGCGTCCAAGAAGCTCATCCTTCCATGTCCAGATGTGGCGTCTACCAACTGGTCGATCTTTGGCAGAGGGAAGCTGTCTTTGGGACAAGCTTTGTTCAAATTTGTAAAATCTACGCAGACCCTCCACTTGCTATTCTTCTTCTTTACTACCACGGTGTTTATAGCCATGTCGGATAATTGGCTTCTCTGATGGCCCTGGCCTCTAGAAGTCTGTCTATTTCCTCCTCCACTGCTTCGACGTGCATCAACGTCGGTCTTCTGGCTCGTTGTATCACAGGTTTGGCCGACCTATCAACGTTAAGTCTGTGACATGTGACCTCAGGGTCAATGCCAGGCATTTCATATGGTATCCAGGCGAACACCTCAATATTATTCCTCAGAAAGGCTTCCAGCTCCCTTTCCTCTTCTTCGGCTAACCCTGTGCCAAGAAGAAAGAAGCGTTCTTCATCGTCCTCCTGGACGAGGATTTTCTTTAGTGCTTCTTCACTTTTCTCGGTCGGCTCCTTGCCGACATCATCCAGGACCTTCATGTCCTCTTTTTCAACTTCTGCTTCCTCTGGTTCCCGAATGCTGCAGGTTAACTTCATTGCTGCCATGGAGCAATTTTTCACCTGCAACTGATCTCCTCTGATTTCCTCAATCCCGTGTTCTGTTAGGAACCGTAGCAGTTGATGCAATGTTGAGGGAACTGCCCCCATTGCATGCAACCATGGCCTCCCCAGAATGATGTTGTAAGGCGAGGGCGTATCAATCACGATGAATTCTGTCTTGATCTTCTTCGTGCCAGCTTGTACCTCCAAGCTTGTTGCGCCTAAAGGCCATGTCGGCGTTCCATTGAAGCCGACCATCGGGCCGTTTGACTGCTCCATGTCATCAGGGTGAAGGCCTAACTCCTTGTAATATCTGACATACATGATGTCGTAGGAGCTGCCTTGATCAATCAGGATGCGTTTCACCTGGCACTCCCCAACCTGGAGGGATACTACCAAGGCATCATTGTGTGGGTGCTGAACCATATCAAGGTCGGCTTCTGTGAAGGTTATCATCAGTCTGTGGCAATCTTCAGGCCGAGGTCTTTTCAGTCCGACCTGGTTGACGTGCTGCAGGTGTTTTACCCTCTGTGTCTTCCCCCGTATGTCGTTTTTATTCACCTTTGAGTGGATCACATTAACCACCCGAGGTCCACCTGCCTGTGGCTGCTGCGCTGGGGGGAGCGGGGCTGCTGGTGCTTGAGGCAATCGTGCCTGTTCTTCTCTGGTTCTGGCCTCATCCATAAGGTCTCTCAGATGGCCTTGCCTCACCAAATCTTCTAGGTGTGCTTTAAGGGCTCTGCAATCCTGAGTTGGGTGCCCCTCCTCATTATGGTAAGCACAACGCCTACCAAGGTTTCTCCCCATAAATTCCCCTGGTGCTCTTGCTGGCGCCCTGAAGTAGGGTTGATTTCGAATTTGATCGAGGACTTTGTGGACCGGAATTCGGAACACCGTCGTCACCGCCTGCTTTGCTCTCAACTCTGTCTCTTGTTTGTTGGGTCCATTGTTACCTCGGCCTCGCTGTTTTTTTCTCGCTTTGTCTCCTTATTCCCCGACGATCTTCCTCGGCTCGCATACTTCTCGATTCTTGCCATGAGCTCTTCCATGCTCTTTAAGTGGTTTTTGCCAAAGACTTCCAAAGGGATGATCATCCTTCAGGCCGTTCTTGAAAGACACGACCGCCACCTCCTGGTTGCATTCAGGTATTCGATTGAACACCTCATAGTACCTCTTTGCATAGGCCCTAAGGCTTTCATCTTTGCTAATTTTTAGGGCCATCAACGCATCCACCCTCAATGGCTGTAGTTTGTTTGTTATGAATCTGGCCACAAACATCTCGGCCAGGCATTCCCAGCTCTTCACGCTCCCCTTTGGTAGTTTATGGAACCAATCTGATGCAATCTCCCTAAAGGATGAAGGGAACACTTTGCAGAGCAACGGCTCGTTCCCACTGTATAATGCCATTGAATTCAAAAATAATCCAACATGGAAGTTAGGGTCCGACTTACCATCATATATCCGAGCCTAAGATATCGAATCTTTTTCGCGATGACGAATCTATCCAATTCGCCGAGAATGGAGTCCTCGCTTAACCGGGAAGTTACTTGCCCAGCATTCTCCGCTTCCTCTTGAGGTAATCTCAAGTCCTCTTTACTTCTCCCTCGCGGCGATTGTCATTGGACTTCAAATTTTTCACAAGACTACTCTCGGCCTCATGGTGGCCCATTTTCGATCCTTCTCCGCAAGATGCATCGAAACACAATATCTGCCCCGGAACATTCCGATGTTCTTTGGGGTCTGCTTCTTCGCGATATGTCCTTCGACTCTTCTCTTCGGCTCTTCTCGGCCGACTTCACTGAGTTTTGGTGAGAGTGCCTTCCACCTCGTGTCTTTGAGGGCTTTGAGGATTTCTTTCCGCCTTCTTCCGGGCGCTTTGTCTTGGCATTGGTGTGTCTGCAATGGTATGGCTACCGCATGACATTATTCTACATCATGAAGTTGACGACCGATTGAAGGTCTGCCAACTTGTTTGCCATCTCTTTTACTTCTTCATCCCTCCTCAGACATCTGTCTTTCCAGGTCTGGAGGTCATCCTCATTATAGTATTTGCCCCTGTCCGCTTTCTTTGATGTATCACCATCTTGGCCGACGGCTTTCTCTGCATGATTCTGATCACGAGTTTCTTCGTTGTAGTCTCCTCCTTCAGCGTTAGGGTCGACGGGTCTCCCACTCCCAGCTGGAGTGTCGTCCCCAATCTTTTCCTTCTGCGTGTTACTGGCCATCTATTCCTCTTTCGTTCCCACAGACGGCGCCAAATTGTGTGAGTAAATTTTCGATCACACTGCCCTCCTTAGTAATCCAGCTGTAGAACACAGGTAGAATAGATGGCACCCTGTAATCTGCACAGAAAGAAAAGGCTCCGGCGGTGGTTCTTCCACCCGGGGGCACTCCGACGATCAAGTTAGTATATCTCTCAAAGATAATCAAATATTCAACTCACAAGCTTGAGTATCAAAAAGCATACCTTAGACCCATGGAGGTGCCTCTCTTTTATAGCTTAACTCTCTCCCAATCCCACTAGAAGTCTCACTTCTATGGACTCCAATTCTAGATCGACCTTGGACTCTTCAAGAGATAAGGATAGACTCCCTGAGAGTACTACCTATATCCATCTTGCAGTCTTTCTTCTTTCTAGGACTCCTGTCCCTTATCCACTTATTTCAGACTCCGGTTTCTTCGGAGATAACCTCGGCAACCCCGAGATAACCTCGGCATATCTGTCATGACACGTGGAACCTCGGCTGACACTTCGGCGTCACCTCGGCCACGTGTTGGTACTCAGAAAATATATCCCCACAATATATATATATATATATATATCTCATTTTATACATAAAATAATCTCCCAGTATAAAAAATAAATATCTCATTCTTATCCCAACTTGTATTCTCTTTTTATTTTGCAACAAAAAAACTTTTTCATCCTATTAGAAATTATTTCTATAGTATTTGGATTTTTTTTTTTTTTGTGTATAGATATAATTTATATATTATATTGGACATACATGTGTGCTTATGTATGATGAAAAAATTTATTTTTCTTTTGGTCCATTTGGTTATGAAATCTTAATTTCGTCCCTACTTGTCTTTTATCTCATCACCTATCTTGGTTTGTTGACTGATACATGAAGGGTTGTAAACGAACAGAGTCGAATAAAGTTTTGTTAGGTTTGAGCTGGGGTTGTTTGTTTATCAAGCTCGATTATCTAGCTTGAGTTCGATTCGATAACTAACTAGCCTAAAAATCATATTTGAACTCGTTTTTATTTTCTTAACAAACTGAACCGAATTAAGTCAAGCCCTTAATGAGCCGAGTTCCCGAACAACTCCATTTGTTTGCAGCCTTAGATACACGACAACACTACCTTTTGATGACATTCATGTCACTACCTCTCACTACTTATCCAATGTGTTTTTTTATTTTTTTATTTAGAAAAAAATTGTGTAGACTAATTAAGTTTTTGTTTTTGTTTTGTTTTTTTTTTTTTATAAAAAAAAGAACAACTAATTTTTTTTTAAAAAAAAAATACAAACATATATATATTTTTTATTTTTAAAACAAAGAATACAAATAAAAGATTAACTTTTTTATATATATATATAAGATAAAATATTCAAACCACCCAATTAAATTATGATAAACTCATAGTAATCCAACAATTTAAAATATTAGAAAAAATTCCATGACAGTGAAATTTTTCCAAAACAATTACAAAATTATGAACAAATTCATGATTTTACTTTTTATCAGTAATTTGAAAATACTTTTCTAAAGTCATGTTTGTTCAGCTTCTTAAAGGATGGGATTAGATTAACAATCCGTGAACCCATCAAAATCATGTTTGGTTGTATTAAAATGTTATAGGACTATAAGTTCTGTTGAACTATCAATCCCGCCCTAATGGTAGGGTTAACATACCCATTTGGGATTTAGGATTGTTAATCCAATCCCCTTGAATTAAAAGTAACGGACCATTTTTTTTTAATATTTAGTGAATTTTTAAACAAAATTTATATTTTTTAAAATAAAAAATAATTATAATATTAAAAAATTAAAAAATATTAATTTTATATATTAATACCAATAACATATAAATAAATACTTTTTATTTTATATCTCTAACTTAATACTTTCATATTACTAATCTTTTTGTTCAATCTCTTCACGCTTTTAACTCTCTTCATCCCATAGGTGAAACAAATGTGTGTGTAGACTGAAATGAATTTATCCCAAAAAAAATATGTTTTAGAACACTAATTATAGAGAGGTTTAATAACCTGATAATGGACCCATGATATGATACATATATCTTTGTTTTTTTTATTTTTTCTTTTCACCGCGTCAGTAGTAGGGATGGCAATGGAGTGGTTATTAATTCTCCATCCCCATTCCTCTATAATTATGTTTCCCCATTCCCCATTTTCCATCCCCCATGGGTACTACCCTCCCCATCCCCTAATGAGTTTAGATTTTTCCCAACCCAACTTGACCTAATTTCCCCCCAACCTAATGTTCACAACCAAAGCTAAATGTACATTTAATTTAATTTTTTTGACTTAACAATAAAATCAAATACACATTAATTAATCAATTAAGAGGTTCATTTTAAAGTAATCGAATATATAATTTTAAGACAATCAAATAAGTTTTTAGGGATTGAAATTTTTTTTTTTATATAATTATGAGTGTTTTCACCTGATGACGTCACATCAGAACGTTTTAAAGACAATAAAAGAAAAAATAAAATCTTACAAGAATCATGTAAAATGGATATTTAATATTAAATGAAATCAATAACTCAAATGTAATCAGACCCAAATTTCTTACAAATTTTTCAATCGAATTTCATTGACATCTATATTTACAACACACTAATTCAACTAAAAGCAAAAGAAATGAAAAAAAATGAAGTCCAACAACAGTAGCAACACTCCAGCAATAGCAGCATTTCATCAAGACTAATCTGTGCATCAACCCTGTCAAGATCTGTCTGCACCAATGCTTCACTACTCCAATATGTTCACTCTCTTGTACATGAAGAAATGAAGTCCCTAATTAGTATAAATCCATATATTCAATCCAAACCACAAGTTAAAAGGAAAACCAATCCACCAAAACATCACTAATGACAACCTCACTTACAAAAAAATTTACAAATCTATACTATTAACATGATAAGGCAGGCCAACACAAATCCACCAGCAACAACACCATCTCACCCCCTTTCATATCAAAAAACCACCATAACATGGAAAAACATCCTGAAGAATCAACAACCCAACACAAAGAGGTATCCCTTTCTTGTAATACGATTAAATTTTTGGTGGTGGCCATTTCTTCAAGACAAAACAGTTGTTATCTCGGAAATCTAAAGACTGAAGAACACCTAGGAAGCATGATTTTAAATACTAGTCGTATAATATCCGTCGATACATTAGGGATTGGACACTTCTGATATCATTATTTACTTATATATCAGTCTGATACTATCTAATACAGCCTAATGTATGACTATATTGCCAATACCAATAGGTATATCATTATTGAAAACAACGAAGAAGAAGAAGATGAAATAATGCCAAACTATTATTAATTTACTTGAGATAACGTCAACAGTACCAATGCATGAACTATTAAGGAAAGCCAAACTAGACACAAACAAAACCTTAAAAATAAAAAATAAAAGAGAGAGAGAGAGAGAGAGAGAGAGAGAGAGATGGAACAGCAGCAGCTTCTTGACTTTATTATCAAGAAAAAAATACAAGATGTGGCAGAGGCAATGGTAGTGATGAAAAATAGGTTTTCTGTGGATGGGAGGGCTTAAAACTTAAATATGAAACCTTCTGAGAATAACATAAATATTGAATTAATATTACCTCAACACTACCAAAGGGAAACAAATTCACGAATAAGAATAAAATTAATAAACTAAAGGCATACCCAATGCAAAAGAAAGATCAACTTTGATTCACATCCATATCATCATATATAGTGGCGTAACCAACTAATTCTAATGTTGATTTCTTGAAAAATAAGGGAAAAAAAAAAGTACTGAGATTATTCAATGAAAATATATTTATTTTAAAAATAAATATATGTTGATTTATTTAAGTACCTTGCATCTCTATAGCCCACAACCAACTGTGTACACATCAATGCTTCCAAAGTATCCGGATGAAGTCTACTCCGATATGGGCTCACCAACCTACCACTAGTGCTAAATGCAGACTTAGAAGCAATAGTGGATACCAGAATAGCTAAAAAATTCCTAGCTATTGCCTGTAAGGTTGGATACTTCGATGCATTTGATTTCCACCAAGTCAACACATCAAAATTGGGAGTTTTTGTCACAACATCCTCTTCTAAATAATGGTCTAACTCTAATGTTACATTGTTGACTTTTTTCTTCACTTTCTACGAATAAACAAATCATAACCTGAAACTACCTCTGAATCCCCAAAATTTGAACTTGTAGAAGATTCAACATTAGCATCAGTCCTTAAACTAAGTTTTCTTTGATACTCTTGCAACAAATCATAACAAAAGTTAGCGAATCTTCGCAATTTCCTCTTCAGCTGTACCTCCATAAAGTTTATCAAAATAAAACTCCAATACACTAAGTTTGTACCTAGGATCAAGTACAACAACAACCCTTATAAGACCATGTATAACAACCCAATATTTGTCAAACTTACCCAACATTTTTTATGCCATTGATCTAACAACCTCAATTGAACAAGAGAGCCATTGGGAGATAGTTATCCTAATCTCACATAAATTTGGAAAAGCAACATTAGCTATGGGATATTTAGTTCTAGAAAACAATTCAGTTGCGTTATAAAATATTTTAAATCTCCCACAAATTTCTCTTGTGAACTCCCACTCCTCCTCACTTGGCAATGTTGTATATTGGGTCTCTTTATATTTCAAACGGTAAAATACATCCTTATATAATAAGGCAGTTTGAAGCATCAAATATGTTGAATTCCACCTAGTAACATAATCAAGTCCCATCTTTTTAGTATTCAAAATTTTCACTTGACGAGTTGTTTTTTCAAATTTTTTTACTCTTTTAGGAGTTGTTGTCCAATAAGCTACACTATCCCAAATTTTCTCTACATCTACTCTTATCACATCCAATCCATCTTTGACAATCAAATTGAGAATATGTGCGCAACAACGCATATGAAACAAAGTCTCACCCAAAAGAAGAGAATGACTATTCAATTTATCCAACAAAATGTTAATCATCGCATCATTGGTGGAACAATTATCAATAGTGATAGCAGATACTTTTCCATCAAGATCCTAATTCATCAAACAATTGAGCAAAGTATCACAAAGAACTTCTTTTGTGTGTGGACATGGAACGTAAATGAACCTAAAATCATAAATTAATTTATATGCATATAATATATGATGCAACAACAATCTGTAATAAAGCATTGATTAATTTATATGCAAAAATATACCTCAAAATATGGCTTTGCAATGACCAAGAATTATCAATAAAGTGTGCCATGACCACCATGAACCCTTTCTTTTGATTACTAGAAGTCCGTATATCAGTTGTGATTGCCACTTTACTTTGATTGCTCTGTACCAATCTCATTATCTTCTCATTCTCATTGTCATAGATCTTCAAAATATCACTTTTTATTGTGTTTCGAGAAAGTACTTTAAACAATGGTTGAAGTGCCATTGAATATCTTTTGAACCCAATATGATCCACAATAGACAAAGGGTATTCATGCAAGATTATGGCATTTGAAAGCTCTCTCCTAGCAATATCTTCATCAAAACTATAAGAGACTTTACGACTCTCCTTGTTAAAGTTGCTAGTTAAAACTCTTTGCCTCATGTCCATTCCCTCCATTTTCTTAAGACAACTCCTATAGTGATCATGCAAATGTGAAGTTCCATGCTTCGGATTACCCCCAAGATGCTTCTTACAATAATTACATATGGCTTTCCATACGCCATAAATTTCTTCTTTCTTATAGTGTTGCCACACAAAACTAGGGTTTTTTCTAGTAGCTAAACTATAATCAAAATCATCTACATCAAGGACATTTTGATTGGGGGAGGGGGGGTGGGGGAGGCTATGATGGTAGAGAGGTCTCACTCTCAACCGATAGTTGATGGTTGCAAAACAATCAATGGGTAGTTGGGAGTTTGCTCGAGAGTTTACTCCAACTTTTGACATTATCAATGCTTAAAAATCCTAGAGAACATAAATAAATAAATAAATAAATAAATAAGATAGGAATTGCAAACTCATATGACTAAACTCAACTCCAGAAAATAAATAAAACTTCTCAAAATAAGAAATAAAACTCAACCCCACTTGGTCTTGGTTTCATTGTAAAATCCAGAAAATGAAACATCAATAGTGGAGAAAGCAATTACAGTGGTCTCTCCCCAAACTACGAAAAAGATGAAAATATTTTTGTGATCTTTTTATTTTTTTTGCTTTTATGTTCATTATGTTCTACATCAAATGTGAGAGATATAAAAGGGAAAAAAAAAAACACATGTACAAGGTTTACATATAACACAACCATCTCTTAGTATTAGAATATTACATGTACATCTGGCCAAAATTTGCATTACTTTTATTCTATGCATGATCATTGATCACCTTACCTCCCAACAATAAATAAATAAAGCGAAAAGAGAAAGACATGATGACGAAGAGCTTTGATTTTAAATCAGTGAAATGTATAATAAAACAGTAACAAGTATTGGTATCCATTCAATTCCAACAGTGTTCTCAATTTAACATTGAAGATCTCAAATTCAGCAGCTAATATGAATTGGGAAAGAGGGGAATTTGGGGATGCCTTTGTATTGACTTTTGCTGTTGCAGATCGGCTAAGAACGATGAACTCAACTTCCACTTAAGTTCAAGGAAGGAAAATTGGAATTGAATCGAAGATAGATTATTAACTCTTTAACATCCTGCTAGTTACAAAAATGGCAGAACAGAGATTCACATAGATGAAACTACCTAGTTACTCTGTTTTCATGTTGAGAAAGAGTAAGAAAGATAAAACAAGGTTTATAATCTTTTATCTAATTCTACAATTCCATGAACTGTAATCTCCAATTTCAACTACCCAACCAATTATCAACTCTCTATCATCATGATGGTCAGAAAAATGATACAACAGAGATTCACAAAGATAAAAATCCTAGTTAATCTGTTTTCTTGTTGAGAAAAAAATTCATAATCTTTCATCTAATTATACAATATTAGTATATCTTCATCATTCTAATGCGTGTGAAAGACAATAAAATAAAGACCAAGTCACAAAGATGACAAACCCAGGTCCCTGTTTGGTTGCCGAGAAAAGGAAAGAAAAACCCACAATGTTCTTGATATCATGCAAGATAATTCATCAGTACATGTTCATAAGTGCATCTACAAACATGTAAAAATAAATTACCCCAAAAAATCAATCATCAACTAGGTATTTGCCCATATGGGTTTCTCAATCAGACCAAAAACAAAGGAAAAATAATCGAAGAATGAAAGAGAGAGAGAGATAGAGACAGCACTTACCACGCTGGAGAACTGTGCTAAGCGCCAGCGAGATCGTTGGAGAACTCTGATCTCCAGCTACTTTCGATGCTGAAACAGAGAATCTGGAACTCATCCACTGTTTACAACCCTCTACATCCACTGTGTTCTCTATACATCTTATATTGGAACTCTGATCTGGAGTGGGAGTGGGAGTGAGAGAGAGTGAGAAAACCCTAGCTGTGTCAAAAAATAGGAAGAAATGAGCCCGACCCATTCCCTGATGGGTAGAAAAATAAGAGAAACCCATGTATTTCGAATAGGGTCTCCATGAATAATCGTTGAGTATGATTTTTATTGAATCTGAATCTCGGCCGCCTTTGTCGGTGGCCCTTTCCAGAAGCTCCCAAAACGACGTCGTTTCGGAGGTAAATTTTCAAAAAAAAAAAAACGTAGAGGAAAAGGAAGGAAGGAGGAGGGAGGAGGAGGAGGAGGTGCCGTCATGACCTCTCGATCGTCGCCGTCCGCCGTCCTCATGATAGCTCATTTCGTCATCAGCTGGCTCAACCACCGGCCCGCCTCCGCCTTCTCCTCCCCTGTGATTATGGCCCCCTCCAGTCCGGCCCTTCCCTTCCTCCTCCTTCTCCTCCTCCCTCCTCTCTTCTCATTCCTTTCTCTTCCTCTGCTCCTTTCTCTCTCTTCCTCTACGTTTTTTTTTTTTTTTTAAATTTGTCTCCAAAATAACGTCGTTTTAGGAACTACAGAAAAGAACCGCCAAGAATCCGGACT
This sequence comes from Camellia lanceoleosa, assembly GCA_025200525.1. Classification (NCBI taxonomy): domain Eukaryota; kingdom Viridiplantae; phylum Streptophyta; class Magnoliopsida; order Ericales; family Theaceae; genus Camellia; species Camellia lanceoleosa. Next base: position 109,768,883 of record CM045766.1, on the reverse strand, counting down.
CATTTTTATTGCCATCCCTAGTCAGTAGACTTTGATTAGAGCTCCACCATCCCAATCATGATTGTATCCCAAATTTTTAACCAACACAAACCACCGCCTAAAAATAGAACAGTGGTGATTCAGACCGCTAAGTAGCTGGCATGCATCTCAGAAAAAAAAGAGAGGATAAATTAGCGCTCTTTAGTGCTTCTCTTGTAGTGGTCTAAACCATTTTTCAAAACAGAAACAGAGCCTTACTCCCCTTAAATTACAGTCCTCACTTTGTCAGTCAGTCACCGTCGCCGCCGCCACCATCATGCCAAACTACCACCACCACCTTCTCCTCTCAACTGTCACACTCTTCCTCTGTCTCCCTCTCCTCTCCTCCTCACCCCACCACCACCTCCAAGAAGAACAAGACACACCCATAACTCGCTTCCAACAATTCCTCAGAATCAACACAGCCCACCCAAACCCAGACTACTCCTCCTCAGTCTCTTTCCTCAAATCCCAAGCTCTCTCTCTCAATCTCCAAACCCAACTCCTCGAATTCTCCCCCAACAAGCCCCTCCTACTCCTCACCTGGCCTGGCTCAAACCCATCTCTCCCCTCCCTCCTCCTCAACTCCCACCTCGACTCCGTCCCGGCCGAGCCCTCCAAGTGGCTCCACCCCCCCTTCTCCGCCGTCTTCTCCGCCGGCAATATCTTCGCCCGCGGCGCCCAAGACGACAAATCCATCTCCCTCCAATACCTCGAAGCCATTCGAATCCTCCAAAACGATTTCAATTTCAAACCCGTTCGAACTGTCCATCTATCCTATGTTCCTGATGAGGAAATTGGTGGGCTTGATGGGATGGCCAAGTTTGTGGAATCCCAAGTGTTTGATGAATTGAATTTGGGTTTTGTGTTGGACGAGGGCCAAGCTTCCCCAAATGATGAATTTAGGGTTTTTTACGCTGATAGGTCGCCGTGGAATATGGTTATTAGGGCGTTGGGGGTGCCGGGGCACGGGTCCAGGATGTATGATAACAGTGCAATGGAGAACTTGATGAAGAGTATTGAGGTTGTGAGTAAGTTTAGGGAGAACCAGTTTGATTTGGTTAAGGCAGGATTGGCCTCCAATTCGGAGGTTATTTCAGTGAATCCTGTGTATGTGAAAGCCGGGATTGTGTCCCCTACTGTGAGTTGTTGTGTTCATGTTATTGTGAATGTGTTTGATCGGTTAATTGTAGTATTTTTATTTTTTTTTATTGGTACGACGTTGGTGGTGGTGTTCATGGGCTTGAATTATGCACGGTTTTGCAATGAATTAACATGCTTTGTGTTTGTGTTATTGCAATGCGTTCGATCATTACTGTTTTGATTGATATGATGATGGTCCCGGCATTAACGGGCTTGAATTATCCAGGCCTTTTTTTTTTTTTTTTTATGATGAATATGATTGATTCATGTTTGTGATTTTGCAATGCCTTTGATCACTTAACTGTAGTGTTTTTTATTGTTATGATGTTGATGGCGGTATTACGAAACCAAACCATACCAAACCAAATCAAGCCTTAAGTCCTATCAAATGGAGTCGACTACTCGAATCATTCTTCTCCACGCGGCTCTATCAAAAGGCTATTTTGTTAGTCAAATTAAGTAGATCCATATCTCTATTTACAACGCTAGCCAACGTTAATCTAGACCTATCTGGTCCCTTAACATTTCTATCTACCGTCACTGTATCGCATCTCTTTACTATTGTCTCTGTTGGTCTCTGTTGAATATGACAAAACCATCTCAATCAATTCTCTCTCAACTTATCTTCTATCGGTGTTACTGCTATCCATTCTTGAATACACTCATTCCTAATTTTGTCTTGTCTAACCTTGTCACACATCCACTTTAGCATCTTTATCTCAGCCACACTTATCTTATCTATATGTTATTTCTTGATTGCCCAACACTCCATCTCATACAACATCGTTGGTCTAATAGCTGTTCTATAGAACTTTCCTTTTAGTCTAGTGGGTATTCGTTTATCGCACAGTATTCCATATGCACTTCTCCACTTACACCATCCCGCTTTAATACTATGGGCCCCATCTATATCAATCTCTTCCGCTATTGTGATAATCAACCCTAAATAATGAAAATGTTCATTTTTAGGCAGTATTAATGGGTTTGAATTATGTAGGGTTTTGTGATGAATATGCAACCTTCGGAGGCAGAAGCAGGATTTGATCTTAGATTAACACCAACAGCAGACCCGGATATTCTGAGGAAAAGGATCGCAGATGAATGGGCACCAGCTACCAGAAATATGACTTTTGAGGTGAATAATTGTCCTCGTGTTCATTGATTCAATTTTTCTCTTAGTATCTAATCATGCGGTGTTTGAATATCTCTAAGAAGTTGGACAACTGCATTGTGTGAGATCAGAAATACAACGGCTTATTTGTGCTTTGAATGGCTATTAAATGTGGTGTTTTTTGGATACTTTTGACATGTTTGTAAGGGTGCTTCATGATTTCTACTATAACTAACTCAGGTTGTCATAATTTGTTGAGTTGACGTGTATTTGATAGGACGGCTATGGACATAGCAATGAGCAAAAACGAAATTTATATGTAAAGTCCATAAACTTAGCATGATAATTTTTCTAGTGAATTAAAAATGAAATGCCTAATGAAATGGTCATGCAACTCTTGGGAAGATTTTATAGTTGAAGATTAATCAATATGGTTGGATGATCTACTTTCACAATTTTAATTCAAATGGTAAAATTACATAAATAAGTGAATCTTAGTGGATACCATTCAGTTCATTCAAAACTAGTCTCCTCTTTAATGGTTAGCAACTGCTTATTCTCTCTCTCTCTCTCTCTCTACACACACTCTCACGTCTTTCTAAATGTCTCATATCTTATTGTGAATGTTTGTATGAGCTACACATAGACTACTGTTTTGCATTATAATGCAGGGCCTAAAAAGTGATAGTAAAAATGGTCTTCATTATTGAATGCTTTTGACTTGTGTGGTGTGTTAGAGTTTCTCGAAATTGAGCCTTCTTTTTTCTTTTCTTGTTATACTTTTGTGGCTTTGGAAATGATTCTTTAAGGGAAACATCTAGTGTTTGACATGAAGTTGTCTTACAAGAATCATCCAAGGTTTTATCATATATAAAGCATGATGAGTGACCAAATCTTAGATAATGGAGATCTGTTACCTTAATTCTTGCAGGCTGAATATATTTCTTAGACCCTTTGTCCGTTGTAAGAATATAGTTCGGACATCAATTGTAAATGATATACATAAATAGGTGTAGTTGCTTTGTCAGCAGAGGTATTCTATGGTTTAGTCATGCATGAAAGGAGTGCTTTGTTACTAATGTCTTTCAATTACCATTTCTATACGTAAATCATTTCAATGTTAAAATGGAAGACTGCTATTGTTAATCTTCTACCCATTTATTTATTTATATAGTTGTGTTGCTGATGCTATTCTTGGGGGTGTCAATGTTTCAGCTTGATTTTTCCTTGAGACTACACTTGAATCTTGATTTAAAATGTTGGGCAAATTACCAAAAAAAACTCCAGAGTTTGATCCTTTTAACAAATCAATCGCACTAGTTTCAATTTCATCAATTTAAACCCTCAATTTTTTATTTTATTTTTTTTTATTTTGGAGCAATTTCAACCATCTGTCCACTTCTGTTATTTTGGCTGACGGAGGAGTACACGTGTCACTCTTTGATTGTCCATCTTAACTTGATATTACTCTTATACTTTAGACTCAATTACACCAAATTGCTATCATTATTTAGCATACATGGTATCAAACCCCATTACTAAACATCACCATCTTCTCTCATTCATTCTGCAATACCCACTGTAGCTCCTGTTTTCCTTTTTACCAGCGATCATCATCTTCCCAATCCCTCTTCCACCGCAACCATCATCCTCTCCCTTCCCCTTTCACCGGCGACTGCCACCTCTTCATTTATTCTTCTTCTTCCAACCTAGCCCAACCCATCCTTGTGCTGTCACTGGAGATGGATTCAGCATAGTTCGCCATTGCCGGAAAATGTGAATCGGCAATGGATACGCAATTGCGTTTTCGACTTCAATCCAAACCCAACCCAACCTCTGCCTTAGTGCTGTCAATTTTGGGGTTTCTATTTTGGCAAGGTGGAGAGACGGGTCTGAGGGATGGGGCTTGTGGGGTAGGTTTGGCAAAAGAGGGAGGAGATGGGGTGGTGATGGAAAGTGGATCCGGGAAGGCAGTGGCGGGTTGTCGAATAGAGCTGTGGCGAAAAAGGATGCCTTGTTTGGAACTATAGACACTTGGTTGATCTGGAATTTGATTGGAGGTGTTAATAATGGTTTGCCTGTTCGAATGCATCACAAACTTTGCTAATGGATCTGAAAATGCTTGATTGGGATAAACCAACATTGGAGAAACCCAAATTTCAAATGCATCACTTCTCAGGCTGCTTCTCTCCCTTGCTCTCTCACTCCGGCGTGACTCGCACCCCTTCTAGTCAGCCCAACCACTCCAGTGTTGTTCTCTCTCAATATATTGTATATATAATGTGTACATACATCTCTATGTATATAAGATATATACAGTCTATAGCTTAGATTGACAAAAATACCCTAACTTCGTTATATTTAACTGAAACAGATGGATGGCTTAAATTGTTCGGGAAAAAAAAAATTTGAGGCTAAAGGGTCAAACCTTGGGTTTTTTTTGGTAATTTGCCCTAAAATGTTTTGTTAATTTAGTTTTCAATGTGCTTGAAATCTTGACTCTCTTGCTGGTTGTGTATTTTCCATTTCTGAAGTATGCGATGTTTTGAATTTTTCTAGATGTGAAAACCAAGATTTCTTCACTCCATATGTGGATCTGTTTGAATATACACAGGAAAGCCACAATTTAGCATCACTTGAATTTTTTTTCTTTTTTTGCTGTTCCTAATCTTGTTAGTTAAATAGGAAAGATGATTCATATAAGCAACCTATTAATCTGCTAAACGACCAACTTTGTATTAACAGTCCATTTACGATATCATTAGGAATTTTTTTTAAAAAACAAATTGTCAACATGTGACCTGACATTAGCAAATTCTAATATTGGTAGAGAATGAGTTTATCAAGGGCATAGATCAAGAAAACTAAGCAACTCAAATGATGATTTTAGCTCCTTCAAATCCTTTCTTTTGGTCTATACTTCCTGGGTATATAAGATTAGGATGAGAAAATTTAAGAGATACTGGAGTGCATGTTATGGAGTTCACTCTTCCCCTCACTGTGTTCAAAAGAAAACACCTGAAGATTTGGACCTCCCAAGTTTAGATATATCGAGAGAAGAAAACCTTCTTTCAATTAATTGTCTTCTCCATTCATATTTGTTGCTAGGAAATCAGGCAATATCTTTTTACTATATGTTTGAGAATTGGTAATTTTTGAAGTTGGACGGAGTGGAATGTTGACGAGCATCATAGCTCTACCGGGCTTTGTTTGCTTCAAGTGACTGTCTTTGACCTGAAGTTTATTTTGATGTAGATGCTATTGAAAAAGTTTATTGAAAGCTTCTGTGGTTATTATTAAGTAGTTTCGTAGTCTAAGTACCTATATATTATGTGATTTTGATTTTATTTTTCATATGATTTCTTGTAGATATGTTTATAAGCTTAGGTTTCAACTTGCAAGTAATGGCAATTTTTGGCAAGGTTAATTATTTGAATTGAATTGACGAAATTAAGAATTTTGTAGTGTTCATGTATTTTGTGGGTCTTTTTAAGAATGATTTCCTGTAGTTGTATAGGCGTTGGGTTTTCAAATCTCAAGCCATCTAAGGTATGGTTGGTACCTGTTGTTGCTTTCCTGCACCCGAACAACAAAATACAATAAATACTTTTAAACATACGATCGTCAGATTCAAGCAAATTAAAGCAATTGCCTTAAAAGTTTGATACCCATTAAATAAGTGTTTGACAACCCCATACATATAAATGAACTGTGGTTATTGAAGTGTCATCTGGCAGTGCTGACTTGTGTCTGACAACCTCATATATAGAACTGCAAATTGTGGTTATTGAAGTCTCAGCCAGCAGTACTTGCCACTTTCTGTTGACTCAATGTGATATACCATTTTGATCTAAGCTCCTGGAGTTGGAATAAGTTCGGCAGCAGATCACAAAAACGTAGTGATCTTCTCTATCTAATGAATGGGGAGTCCTTTCTTCTCCTCAATAACCATAAGAAATGGTTATATGACTCCAATTTTTTTCATTACAATTACTCTGGCTGATTATTTTTTGTAATTTTAATTTTCATTTTCATTTTCATTTTCATTTTTCGCTTTCTATCTTCTTGCCAACTAAGTTCCGTAAGACTTCTGTTAATGTCATGTCAGATAATTGAGAAAGGACCGCTAAGAGACTATATGGGACGCCCCTTAATGACACCGACTAATGATTCCAACCCTTGGTGGTCGGTTTTCAAGCAAGCCATCACAGCTGCTGGCGGAAGACTTTCAAAGCCCGAAATCCTGCCATCAACTACTGATGCTCGATTCATCAGACAGAAGGGAATTCCTGCCCTTGGTTTCTCCCCAATGAAGAATACTCCTATCTTACTTCACGATCATAATGAGGTCTGACAAGTTTGCTTATCCTTCTTCTGTTTTCTTATTCCAAACACTACAGTTGATTATTGGTTTCTGTGTTTACGACTTTCTTGCAGTTTTTGAAGGATACGGTGTATTTGGAGGGTATTAAGGTATATGTCTCATTAATCAAATCTTTGAGTTCCTTTGAGGGAGCGACTTCTTTGTAATTTGTTAATTAATTGGAAAAAAATAAAATTTATCATGGCAATTTCTACTCAACTTCTCTCTTCTTTCTCTCTTCTTTCTTTTTCCTACCAAATTTGTGTTGTATTATGCGTTGCTACTCTTCATTGATCACTTTGTTGTTACTGATCTTTATTAAACTTCAAGAAAGTGCCTTTGGCTTTGTGATTTTGCTCCTATTAATGCTGGGGAGTTTTATTGGTGTTTCTTGCCTAAATGTCTATAGTTTACTAGCCTTAATTTCTGTATATTGTTTTTTTAATTTATGAAAAGTGCTTATAAGTTGTTAAGCTTAACATTATGGTAATTCAAACTTAATACGCTGGTGTTGCTTATTATTTGGACAGTTGCTTGGGCTGTGTTTGGATTAAGATTTGCTAGAAAGGAAGGAAAAAATGAAAAAAATTTAGCTTTTATTTCATTTACTTTTCCTTTTCTTCTTATCGCCTTTTTTTTTTTTGGTTTCCCATTAATCACTTCTCAAATTCTTAATCCAACACAATCTTAATAAAATGTCATTACTGTATGCTGTCTGCTTTTATCTACAAATCTATAAAACTATACATATTGATTATAGATAATGGGCATAACTGTTGATTTCAGGATGCCTCTGTCATAGGTTTTACAGAGGCCGTGGATGGGATGTGGTAAAACTCTTTTACATGTGTTTCGTGTAGTATGGTTGGATGTGTCTCAAGCTTAACTTAGGATCACTTGTTCCCTTCCATCTTGTTTTGTGTCACAAATCCACGATCAGGCTGGAAAGAATTCTCGCGTGATTCAGAGAATTTTGGGTACTGCAGAAAGGAAAAGAGGATCCCAACTTGTTGAGCTTATACACGACATGCAAAATTTCACTAGGTGAAGTCTCGAGTTGAACTCTCATCCTCCTCAATGTTAAAAAAACAAAAACAAAAATGCAAGTAGCAATTGTGCATTTGGTGACATGTAAAATTAGAACCTTTCGGGAGGTGAGAAAGGAGAGTTGCTAAGTAGCTGGAGCAGGTGAACTCGCAACAGGTGACAGATGGTATAGATGGGAGCAACTTGAACACTTTCACCCATTCTCACCTATATTGAAACTGAATCTCTCACAAGAAATTATTGAAGAAAAGCCATTGGGTACAAAAACACAACAGTACAAGACCACCGACAAATTTGAAGTTTAAAGAAAGGGTCCAAACTATGGCACAAAATTAGCTAGTGTAGGTACCATATTAAAAAAATATATATTAATGAGTACGGTCATATAGGGTGGTAAGTAATCAGTAACTGGTATTGTGTGGTAAGAAAATTCATATCATATGATAAGTAGAATCAGTTTAAGTGGTAAGTAAAGTTAAAAATTCATTTCGTTTTCTGAAAAATTATTTCATTTTTGTATTTGGTTTTACTCATTTTGATTAATAGCTTGATTTTTGCCTTATCCTGATCTAAGCAAGATGGCACTTACACCCATCTTGTTTTTTTTTTTTTGTATCCGATTGTACCAAATTTCAATCAATAGGTGAAAATGTTTGGCATTCTTTTTCTAAAAGAACAATAGTAGTCATGTTGCTGAAATCCATGAATGATGCAACAAAGGCATTCTAGAATGTTAGCTTGTGAAGGGTATGTCCAGGTTGCATTTAAGTTGATGATTTAGAACCATATTATTACTGGGGTGTTTTGGGAAGATAATTAAAAGCTGCTTTTGGCTTTTTTGTGAGAGAGGAAAGTGGATTAAAAGTTAGGAAGTGGCTTTTTAACCCACTTCCCAAAACACCCCACTATATCTATTATCTGCACTATATTTTTATTGATATTGTTGTACATCTTTCTAAAGATACCATACCTGCTTGAATTATTGAGTTTTTTTTGTTTTTGTTTTTGTTTTTTTTAAAATTATTTGTAGCACAAATTTTGTGTACCTCATAGGAGGTTAGTTCCTCCTGGGCATTTTGAGTCAACAAAATTCGTCTCTTTAAAGATTATCTTTGTCTCTCTAACATAATAACCAGCTGGCACTACTACGTATGCCCATTACTTCTATGTATATGGATATGGTTGGTTGTTCATTCCATGAACCTTTCCTGCCCCTCTCCCTCTCTCTCTCTCTCTCTCTCTCTCTCTCTCTAAAGTGAAAATTGGATCTTGCTTTTTCATCAATCCCCCCTCCCCCCCCCCCAACACGACAAACTTCATGATTCAAACCCCCATTTTCACTCTCACCCATGCCCCCAACCCGAGGTTCAATTCTGTCTGAATCTTGATTTGTTCCTTGTTTCAAGCAATCTCTCTATTTGTACTCACTTCAAAATAATGGTATGGGCATATAGTATGGGCAATATAGTTTATATATCGATTGATATTGATTGATATTGTACAGTATTGGCCTATATATTCCGTGATGATTGCAATATAGACAACTTAGTGAGAGAATAGTCATAATGTCCAGCCTTACTTTTGATTTACTAAAAAATATTAAAAATAAAATTATCACTCACCATTGTGAGAGAATAGTCATTTTATAAAGAAATTAGGAAATGATCATTTCATTCCATTCAATTTTATTTCAATGAGCCAAACACTATATTATAGTATTATTAGTTTAAAAATGAAATTTTACATATTTAAAAATAATAATCATTGAATTGGTGAATTATTTAAAAGTAATTGATTGTTGTTCGACAAATATATGAATTATTTATAGAATATTGTTGACTATACCAATTACAATTATTTTTTCAGAAATAATTTTTAAAAAAGTTAAAATAGATTAAAATTTACAATTCAATCTATTACGTAAGGAAAAAGCATGAATAAATTTATAATGTTAGTAATTGAAAATGTTCAAAATATAACTGAATAGTTATGTTTTACGTCTATCTCAATCTCAATGACTATGATTTATGATTTACGTCAACTATAAAAATCACATGAAATCTTAGAAAATATAATATTATAACTATTGTGAAAAATAAATTATAATTGATTTACCTACTAACACAATAATTTAAAATTCAATTTCCACTTAACATTTTAAGTGATTTCCATGGATAAAGAATGGTAATTTTATCTTTTATATATACAACAAATTTTGTGTAGGTACTAACAAAAATAAATAAAAATAAATTAGATATTGTTTCTATTTTACTAATGTATATTTTAAAATATATATGAAAGTGGAGTCCCATTTTTTGAATTTGACTTGTGCCCCAAAAATGTCAATATTGAAAGTCCAAAATCCTTTGCATGATCGCATAATATAGATATATTTTTTATTTTATTTAAATAAATAAAAAAAAAAAGAATAGAATGAGGGAAATCCGGACGGGAGATCTCCTACCTCGCAAACAAATCTCATCCATTTTCTCAGGACAATTTGAGAAATTGTTAAAAAAGTCAGTTTTTTTAGTTTTTTAGGTTTTGTACATAAAAAAAAAAAAACCCACAAAAACCAACTATTTTATATAAAAAAATAAAAAAACAAACTTTTTATCAACTTTCCAAAACAGCCTCTGTGTTTCTCTGGGTGCCATTTTGGAAACATAGCAAAAAGTCACGTTTTTAGACAAAATGTTCAAAAATGCAAGTGCCAAAAATGCCAGAAAATTAGTTTGGCAAGCAAGTGCTAAAAACGCAAGTGTAAAATTACAAATTAAGGCCTATAAAAAAAATAAAAAAATGAATTTCTTATGTTGGGTAAGGGTATTTTGGTCATTTTAATTTGATTTGACACCATAAATAAATATTAAACTAAAAAGAAAAAAGCCAACTTTTTACCAACTTCCCAAATCATTTTTCAAAAAGCTAAAAAACTTGATAAAAAGTCAAAAGTTAACTTTTTACCAACTTCCCAAAACACCCTTGGAGTAAGAATAGCCTACCCATTTTGATATCTAACTGATTGGGTCCTACTACCTCAGCTGGCTCGACGGCCCGCCAAAGTTTATTAATGAGGACTCTGCATTATTGTTACAAAATCTGTCTGCCTTTCATTGAAATGCCCAGGTACTACGGACTAGGGCTGTCATGGGCCATTCCATTTTTAGGAGTGATTCTATTTGTACTTAAATAATAATTCAGCACGTATAATGAAATTTTGAAATTTTAATTTTTATTATATTTTAATATAAATTTATTAATAAGAATAATATCAATTAAATCCTAAATTAAAAAATATATATTTTTTTTCTTAATGGTATCACTTATATGTATTTTTCATATTCAATGTTCATCTTCTTCTTCAAATTTTAATTATTTTCTTTTTATCTTCTTCTTCACTCTAAAACTCCAATCTATTCCATCAAAACTCACAATTATTATTAATATCATTATTTCTTATTGTGTTGTTACTTACAAATAGAATAAAATAATAACATAATAATATGTGCCACTATAAAAAAAAGAAAAAAAGAAAAAGAAAAAGGGAATTGTCAAGAATATAATAAATTTTTTATTCAATTAATCAAATCAAAAAAAGAAAAAGAAAGTATATTGTTCAATTAATCAAATAAAAAAATAAGTAATGTCTCATTCAATTAATCAAACATCAATTAGTATTATCCTGGAAAGTTTTAGTTCTTGGGAATTGTTAGATGGTTATTCAGAGATGCAATGGAGGTTAACAACAACGGAGTTTTTCAATCTTCATGGAATTATCATGGGACTTTTCAACAAAGTGTTTCATAGGTTCATCACTAATATAATAAGAATGCTTATAAGTAAATATGATGTTATATAGAATAACTCACACCAATTGTTCTTTGTATGTGAATAAAATGGCTAGTTGTAATGAGAAATTTATTTAAGGGTTTTTGAATGAGTTTTTCAAAGTGGTATAATTTAGAATTTTTGATTAATTTATTATTTGAGTGTACTTTGAAGCGGAATTTGTGAAAAAATATAGAGTGTATTGAGAGTAAATCATAACCCTAAATAATTTACTAGAGTATATTGAAAAATAATGCATACTTAATAATTTTTTAAGTGTAAATAGAATCTCCCCATTTTTACCCAATTCATTTATATTATTGTTCTTGTTTCAAATTACAGTTCCTAATATAGATTTTTATGGCCTATGTGATGCAAATCTTATTTGGTTTTACTGGACATTATATTGGGCCGATACAAATTTTCATTACTCGATTTAATTAAACCAGTTTTGGGCATTCATGTTTTGGGCTATTACATTTTAATAATGTCATTCACAAAGATTGATTCTTGTTGTACATTTAAAAAATTATTGATTGATTTTAGTATAGGTGAAGGATATGTCACACTTTATTATCAATATAAACACCAAGGTCAAATAATAATAATAAAAATAAAATGTGAAATTAAGAAGACATTGCTTGACAAGGTTTAAATACAATAACTCCTGATCAAAAAAAGAAAAGAAAAGAAGACAACTGAATAATTTCACGATACATTATATGACTAATAATTAAAGAGAGAATGTTGAAATCTTTTTAGTAAGATCACAACTACTTTAAAAAAGGAATTGGATTATCTCAAAATAAATGATTTAAATTATTAAAATAAATCCGAAATATAGCTCACAATTAATCGGATTGAACCATCCTATTTCTAAACTCATAATTAGGTATCCTAAAAGTATCCCAACCCCACTGCTCTTGATGGGGTTCAAACCTCTAACCACTTCTACGCTCCGCCTTTCAAAACTTAGGGAAGTGCCACTAGGCCAATGCGCCATTGACTCTGCTCCGCCTTTCAAAAAAGGACACAGTAGTCACGTCATTAGCTATGTCATTTTATAAGAATCTTATCTATTTATTATTAATTTTTAGATACAAAACAGTTTTAGTGTTTGAAGCATGCGTCTCTTTTCATTTTATCTTTTGAGTTTTAATTTTGTTATTTTGGTTCATAAATTTGTTAATTTGAATCAATTTAGTCTCTGGTCTAACGCCCATCAACATTAATTGAAAGAAAAAAATAATTTTAGTTCCAAAAATATGGGTTTCTTATTATTTTAGTGCTTCAAGTTTTAGTTTTTGGCATTTTAGTCTTTAAAGTTGTCAATTTGGTCATAGTTCAAATTAGGGATGGGCGTGGGTTGGTTGCGACCACGGAACCTCCAATCTGTCATCCGTCAGTTAGATTGGCGGATTGGAGAAAATCAATCTGCATCCGTCTGTCAATCGGGCATATGTGGATTGAGCGGATTGACAGATTGATAGATGGATGTGAATAGGTTTGGCGGTTTAAAATTTTATAAATTTTCAACATAATTCAATTTATGCACTTCCTCAATATATATATATATATATATTACAGTCAATGACTTAAAAAAGTATGACAATCATTGCATGTCTCATTCAAAGAAAGAAAGTTTGAAATTATAGGACTGCATGCCTCATCCACATATTACAATCACAGCATGCCTCATCCACATAAAGTATTACAATATGTAGTTCTTAAAATATAAAAACAATTCAAACTACCAAAACCATGAATAGAGCAGTAGTAGAGATTGTATGTATCTATATTGTTACATTTATATCTGTTTTTGAAGGCAAAAATCAACCAGCATATATCATCTTTTTTATTTATTATTTTTAGAGTTAGATTTAAAAATAAAAAAATATAGATAAATAATACATTTATTTTTTTCAATTCAAAAACTATATTCAAGTTGAAAACTCTTTTTTAACATAATATTTAAACTCTTTTTCAATTAAAAACACAAACAGAATATCTAAACAAATTGAAAACACAAAGTCTTACAAATTATTAGGAGTGTTCGCGGTTTAGTGGTTCGGTTGCGGTCAAATGAATCTTAAATCCGCCATCCATCCAAAACTAGGCGGATTGTAAAAAATAAATCCGCAACTGTCCGCTCGTCATCATGCATCCATCTAAAATGCGACGGATTAGTTCGGTTTTGTCGGTTTGGGCGGATCGGTATATCTGCTGCTCACCCTAATTCAAATTGACAATTTTAAGAACCAAAATGATAAAATTTAAAATTTAAGAGATTAAAATGACGAGAAACACATATTTTAAAGACTAAAAATATTTTTTATGCAAGGATAAAATATTTTTTCCGTTGTCAATATAAACAAATGTTAGAGACAGGACTAAATTGATAACTTTAAAGAGTAAAATGACAAAATATAACTTAAAGAATTAAAATGACAAAAAAATACATATTTTGATAATTAAAATTATCTTTAATCCTTAATTTTTTTTAGTATGAAGAAAACTTACCCAAGGCTTGATTTGACATAGTCATGTCATTAATTATGCAAGTCTGTGAAACAACTTTTTATTTTTTATTTTATTTCTAGGAAAACTCACACAAGTCTTGAATTTTCCTACTACTAGGAAAACTTAAACAAGATGTAGAAAAATAAAACAATATCAAATTATGCATGTGAGATTTAAGCTCATGGAGGCATAGTGCATGTCAACATCTCTAGTACTAAACAAATAAATAAGTATTGATAGATGAAATTAATTTAAAGTATAGAGAGCTTCACATGTTGTAATCCACAATTCATGAAACTGCTTGGTGTGTTCAATTTCTTGGTCAACCGTATCTCAATTAGTCTGGATTTCAGGATTCTGGGCCCATATAAATTGATAGGGGTAAGTGATTTACAGCATACAATGACACTTGCTTTTAACATTTAATTTTCAGCTAACAAGTTTGTTAGTCAAGGTCTAAGCAGTTGATTGAAGGAAAGTTTAGCCATTGGCTGGATTAATTAATTATGTACTAAACAAATTCACTAATTAACTTTGGGTCATGCGGCAATGATGCAATTAGTGAGCTTCTAATCATGGATGGACCCAATGGGCGGCTGGATGCGACCGCCCCCTCAAAGTTTTGTTAGTTCCTATAATTATTTTTGTATTTATTTATTTATTTAGTTTTTTTATTTTAAATATTTGAAGTTTGCCTCCATCCCCTTCTCAATATTTTTTTTTTTGGGGTAAAAATATTAATATTATTGTAGAGCTTCGTGTACAAATTTTTTGGACACATATACATTCACTCTCTCGAGATTGAATTTTGGTCTATCTTTAGCTCTAACTGAGGTGCATCAAATTGTCTTGAGGGAATACCAATGGATCCCTTGTGTGCAATAACCTCACATTGTCAAGTCGCTTAAGTGTCTTTTATCTAGCTCTTTAGAGAAATTCTAACACTAATAGGCATTTTGCCTATATATATAAGTATATTATGTATTTTGTCTAACCATTTTTCTTAGTGTATTCTAATAATACTCTTTACTCTTCAAATTTATTTACCTAAGCTCTGAGGCTCTCCATTACAAATATGGAATATAAAACATCACAATCCCTCCAAATATAGCTAACCAAAAAAGGATAAGGCTAAATTGCCTAAAATGTTCCAAAAGTATGTCTTTTCCATTGGAGATGCCCTTAGCAGGCTGGCATGCTCATGTCCAATGAATAAATATTGAATATAATAGTGATATTATCTTATATCATTGACAATTAAACTATCACAAATAGATTAGCTATATATTCCTTGTCTCCACTAACCCTAAAATATTTGCCCTCACTATTGTAATATAAGATTCATCATTGGTTGGTGATACTACAATGTGATCACTGTTATTAGGATTGACAATTTTCCCCCATCTTGCTTTGCTCCTACATCCATCACTTGACATTAGAGTTGTATTTGGTTGGGAGATTTAGGGAAGAATTTGGAAAGAGAAAGAGAAAAGGTGTATGAAACTAAGTGAAATATAGGTATATTTTATTTATATTTCAATTACTTTTTTCATTTTCCTTTTCAAATCACTCTTCAAATCCTCCAACCAAACAAAGTATAAATGAATTTTCTTTACCTCAATGGAAAAGTGTAATGGGGACGGTTTCACACCCGGTCCCATTTTGAATGTATTAATTAAATCTATTTTATATTTATATAATAATATTAAAATATTACCTTTAAAATTCATTTTCATTTATTTATTTCTCATATCACATCTTTTAATTCTCATCAATTTTAAACTATTATCCGTAATATACTATTTTATCGTTCATTTTTATAGCATCTCTTTTTTTAAAAAAATTACAAAATTAATCTATTATATTCTCACCTAATTTACCATGCAAAAATGTTCTAGACCATTAATTAAAGACCACTAATTGACTACTAATGACATGGTGCTGATGTGGATTCACCACTGATGTGATAGTTTGGCTTTTGTTTGTTTGTTTATTTATTTATTTTTTTCGCACTATCAGCTCATTAGAGCTGATATTAGTGGTGAAAATTTAAAGTACTGAATCAATACTGTTTACCATGTATCCAATATGATACAAGGCGGGGGCGGGACACCACAAACCAGCCCCCGCCCTATACGGTTCCCATCCCTCTTACCATTTTCTTATCCAGCTACATGTGTGTGTGTGTGTGTGTGTGTGTGTGTGATGTTGAAATTTCCTTCAAACTTCCCAGAAAGAGAGGCCTCATTACATTCCAGGATTTATGAGGCTTGGCATGTGCGATACCTCTTAAGAAAATATATAAATGAATATTAACAAGATTAATAGTACTGTCAGCCACCTGAGAAACAAACAGCATGTTATTAATCTAATCCATGGAGTTTATGTGTTTGTTTAATGAAGCAAATGATTCCATGAACTTTGATATATTTTAAAGTTGTGTTCTCAACTGTGTCTGGGAAGAGGAAGGAGAGAGGAGGGATTTGTAGTTTGTACGGATTGACGACACGATTCTTGTCCCTCATGTTCTTCATCTTCTTCGTCGGACAATGCAAATCGTGTGTTTTTTTCTTATAATATAGATTTGTTGTTAAGGCCGCACCCAATTTTCTGAATTAAAATTTGGATCTGAATATGGAATAAATATTAAGTGCAACAATAATATCGACTTATAAATTATAATGGGTCATTGAAAGATTAGAAATGAAATTAGATAGACACCTTTTATCACTCACTAAACAAATCATGTAGTTTCAGTTGCTACAATGCATAATTTCTTATTAGGTAATATCATTAACTTCTTGTTACGGTTTATGCTAAATATATATTTTTTTTTTTCAAAATGAGTTTAGAATAATTACAAAATGATAGTAGGGGAATTAATGTTTTCACAAAAAAATTAAACCTTCTATTATCTCTTGCACATGTGTTATAAGCAGAAGTTTTATGTAATGGATGATAGTATGATGTCTCCAAGTTTCTAAATCAGTATGGCCACCGATTATAGTCACAAAAACTCATTTTCAATTATCGTAGACAAAGTGTTTGTTTGGTATAGTATAATTCTTACAAGTTAATTGTCGATAAATAATAATAATAATAATAAATAAATTAAAAACACATATATTTCTCTCCTTTCTAATAATTAATTTTTTTTAGTTTATATAATTTTTTTTTATCCCAAGTTATAAGTAGAAAATGTACCAAACATTCTGATATAAATTTAGAAAATAAAAAACACTATAAACAGTCTCATAAACTGCACCAAAGGGCTAGGTTTAGTTGGCTACTCTTTACACTTTTAACTAAAAGGTCATAGAGTCAATTTTTACCAAACATAAAGATTGATGATTTGATCACGGTTAGAGGATCTTTTTTTGGTTGTTTATTTCTTTTCTTTTTTTTTTTCCATTATAGGACTCTTGGCTATTGGTGTTGAGTTTGTGAGTTTGTATTGTTCTACTTTCTTAAATAATTGATTTTTCAATTTGGCATAAGATAAAAATAAAAAATAAAAATGTAAATATTCTCTTATTGATTGGTGACAAAACAAACCAAAAACAAAAAGATGTTTTGTCAAATTAAAAAATATTTAGATTTGAAACCCCAGAGAAAAACAAGGGCATGTTAAATATTTCTAACTAATTGAGCCTAAATTTGATATAAAAAATAAATAAATCCAAAATGAAGTTTGGCCAAACAAATTAATATAAGCGAATCTTTTGAGTTATCAGACAATCTCATGTATGGTGCCCTGCTATTCCTACACTGTCACCTTGCACACAATCGCTATACCAAAAGTGATTTAAAAACCTTTACAAATCGCAACTTATACCAAGTGAGGTAACTATTATCACTCAATTACTTAATAAATGTGAATTACTACATCCTATTTATAAGATTTCGCGTGATATATGCGAAGGCAAAATAAAAGATTATTTTTTAATCCAAACACTTCTCGCCAATGAAGTATCTCTTTTTTAATTTGAACTAGGAATACTTACGGACTAGGTTGAATTGGGTGGTCTTTCATCTGTTATCCGTCCAAATTTAGGTAAATTGAAAAAAATCAATCTATATCCATCCGCTTAGTTAATGGATGCGGGTTAAGTGAATCGTGTGGTCTGACAGATGGATGCAGATCGATTTAGCAGTTTGGATTTTACTATTTTATATTTTTTTGAGATACTATTTTAGAGGTATTTTTTACTATTTTGGGCCTTAATTGAATCAGATTTTTTTTTTTTATTCTTCATTTTTTATAATTAAAATTGTACGGGGGCGAAATATCCTCTGCTTTCCGTACTCCTTGCACTCCAAGCTTCTCTTGACGACGTCTAACTTGGCAACACAGAAACGGTGAACTGCCCGGCGGTGGTGTGCCGGATAGACCCTCCGACGATCAAGTCAGGCCACTTGAGGAAGAAGAAGGCTAGAGAGAGAGTGTGTTTTCTTAGAGAAAGAAGTTGCCTACCTCTAACGTTCACCTTCCTCCTTATTTCTAGGCTGGCCATGCAGCCTCAAGATCGTGCGCGCACTACCTCTGCTGTCCTTCTCTGGATAGGTGGCAGTGCTCGCCCCTCACCACTTTACGCGTGTAAAGGTTTTGTCCTCTAGCCAGTACATGCAGAACTGCCCAACGGTATTGGTGCGTGCGTGGAGCAGATTTCCTCCTCCTCACGCCATTGGCCCAGGTGGCACACATAACCAGAGTACCACGACCGGCCTATCCCTTATGGAGAATTGCCACCACAAGCATAAAACCGAGCTACGAATCGCTGACCTATCCCTCGGCCAAGGAGCACACATCAAACTCTCATGGCTGAGGTAATCTTGACCGGTCAATTCTAGCTAACCGGCCGCGAGGCGAGCCGGACTCACCCCGTGCTATCTTCGATCTCGGCTACATGAAGCCATCTATCTCGACTAGCCGGTTAAAGGAACGCTGGCCTCGCCTCAGCCTCAGTCTAGCCCAGATTATCCTTTAGCTCGGTTACCATTCGCCACTCCGAGCTCCTCCAAATATATGCAAGTCGCAGCTCGGCTAGGCCAGTTCGTGCGGGAGCGGCCAACGTCTCCGACCGTGCAAGTCAGGCTGTAGGCCGCAGCAATAGAGAAGTTAGCTCGGCACCGTGCAGTCCGTCACGTCTGACGTTATCTTAGCTCGGCTGTACTGTCTGGTGCAAATCTCCCCTTTCAATTGCCCCTTAATCCTATCCGAGCTATCGTGATTGGGGTTACCACCGTGACCGAGCCTCGGTTGAGTTGCGCCATTACCAAGCCAAGCATGATTGAGGAAACATCTGTCGCTGAGCTATCCGATTTGGCCGGCGATCACCTCGGTGGTCTTGTCAAGGGTCGTACTGCCATACTGACAGCCGCGTTCCCAGTGCCATGTGGCTTCACGCCATTGGGTCGTGCAGCCAGCTGTTCTGCACCCCCAGAATTCAAATGGCACAGTCGTTTGGGTTCCTTCCCCTCTCTTTTGTGTTCCAACGAAGGGCCTAAAATCCTTCACTTTTCATCTTCTCTTCCACACAACCCTAAACCCTAGCTCTCTAAACCTTCGAGCCTCTGACTTCTCTGCTGCTGCAACTCCCTTCGTTCCCCACTTGCTCATTCTCGCCATTTTTGACACTGCGTTCGAGCTTTCGAGGCCCATCTCACTTCACATCCGTTTTTGGTAAGTTTTTCATCCCTTCACTGTTTTTCATCTTGGTGTTCTTCATGTTCTTAGCTTTTGATTTTCTGGCTTTGAACCTAAACGCCAAAACCTCACTGATGCCCCTTCTTTGGGGCAATATTTGCACACCTTAAGGCAAACTTGGATCTAGGGGGGGTACATGGGGCCTCCGTGCCCCTGTTTCTCCTTAGTTTGAATGAACGAACCTCGAACTTAGGATGAACAGGAAGAACATGATGAACACTGTGCACTACCGAGCTAGATGCTCGTTTGGATCCATAGGTAGAGCCTTAGCCGAGCAAGAACTAGTTTGTGGCTTCACGCCGAGGCCGCAACCGAGCTGAACAACCAATTAGACCGGTAATAGAACTGAACCGGGCGAAAACTTGAGGTCATTACTTGAGCCTTGACCGAGCTAAAGGCTCCGTTAGCTCGTGAAATAAGACTGACCGAGCTATACCTTTGTTAGGATCTCCTTCTTGGACCTTGACCGAGCCAGAAGTGGAGAGTTAGAACCGAACTAGGAAATCGACCAAGTAGCCTAGCCGAGGTAGGGGTCGAACCGGCCAAACACTAATAATCCCTTCATTGAGCCAATTCCCATAGGGGCCGCGCAATTTGTGCCGTGCTAACCCTTGGAATTATTTTTTAACATGCAGAACAAATAGGACTGACCAAGCCAGTCCAGCACTATAATTGGTGGAGCTCAAAGTCCGAGCAAACACACCAACATTTTTGACCGAGATATACACTATATCAAATAAAACCGAGATAGATGGGGAAGTACTGCTTTATGGTTAGCTCGCCCGGTGCGATGGCGAAGTTTCGAAAGGAGTACAACATTCCTGACGACGTCATCTTAGAGCTCGCCAAAAAGGGAGACACCCCTTGGGGAGATCTAGACCGGTGCCCCTTTACGGTCGTGTCAATAGTAGAGGGAGGGCTCCGCTTCCCAGTCCAGCCCTTGATCTGCGAGTTTTTGAGGCAGACAAGGCTTTACCCGAGCCAGGTCTCCAATAACATGTACAAAATAATAAACGGGGTCGTCGAACTGAACCAGAGGCTCAGTCTCAATCTCAGTCTGGCCGAAATTTTCTATCAGTATAGTCTTAGTAGAAATAAGAGTGGGCTTTGCTGGTATCTCAAAGTCAAGAAGGGCCGAGCAAAACTTATAGAGGGCAACCCGGACAAGGAGACCAACGACGACGACTTCTTGTGGGTGTCCGGTCGCTATGAAAACACCGAGGCACCCATACCGGGATGGTATATTAGAAAGGATTTTGGGAGTGCTGGTGAGTTGCTCGGCAAACCACGCTATTTTCTTTGTGCATCAATTACTTTTATGTCGATCTAACACTTGTCTTCTTTTTGCAGATAAGCACCTAACAGCAGACTACCACCAGGCCAACCAAGAGGCCATCAGAGCCCTGCTGCGCCATCCTGCAGAGGAGAGGGAGGCTTCGAAACTGCTCGACTTCGAACAAACCTACCATTACCAAGCACCGCGCAAAAGCCGCGTCACCGACTTCCTACGCGCTCCTTCGCCAGAACCTGACCCCAACTTTCTGCCAATCAACTTAGTCCCGCTAACAGCCGAGCAAGAAATGGCCAAAATCCAAGCTATCAAAGCAATGATCACAGGCGAACCGAGCGACTCCCAGCCCCCTGAAGCTTCTAGGGGAACTTCCTCCACACCGGCCGGGCAACAAGAAGGAGCTGTGCTAGCTTTGGCCAGCGAGCAACCCGCTAGTCGGTCCAAGAAGCGGCCGATGAAAGAATGAGCCGGGCAGCGTCTGGCAGACAAAGACTCCACCGATCATGCCTCCACCGAGCTCGGGGACCAGACCGAGCAACCACAGACTGGCAAATCCAAGCGCCCAGCCACCCCCCCGGTCTGGGCGCCCGAGTTCAAATACCAGGGCTGAGCAGTGTAAAGACTCAGTTTATGCGGACAAGGACTACTTGCTTGGTTTTAACTTGACCAAGGGGTTGATCCTGCCCGCTGACATGAAAAAACATGACGAGCTTTCAGACCTAAAGGTCCTCCGCTCAGCGGCGAAATCCATAGTGCTAGTAAGTTCTTCATTCTTTGCAACTGTTTGCTCGGTTTTTGCTCGGTTTCTCAAATACTCACTATCCTTGAATTGTTTTCAGGCCGCACAAAAGAACTACCTGGCCCACGACTGGATGATCAGAGTGCGGCAGAGCCTTCGAGATGCTATCGCGGAGAATAAAGCCCAAGCGGCCGAGATATCAAAGCTGAAGGCCGTGCAAGAAAGCGAAATGGCCGAGCGAGATAAATCGGGGTTGATCGAAATGGCGGATAAACAACGGGCCGTGAAGTCAACTAAGGGTATCTCGCCAAATCATAAGCTAGCGATGCCCACAAAGAAGAAATAGACAAAGGCGTGGGACGCCGAGGACCGAGGATACGCCAGGGAGAAAACTTACGAAGCAAAGAGTCCAAGCGACCAAGGACATCTTTTTTCAGTGCGGTTGGAAAGCGGCCGTGGAAAAAGTTGGCCTTGGTTAGGATGCAGAAATGTTTGTGAACCCCCCTGTAGCCTATATCCCGGTCTATATGCAGGCCTATGCCAGTGCTACCCAAAACCGGCTCATTGCGGAGGCAAGGAAAGAGGCCGAGGAAGAAGCTGCCGCCGCACAGCAAACCGAGCAAACTTCTCCTGAAGCGTCTCAAGATGCCGAAGATGAAGAAGTTATTGATCGGGAGGTTGTCACGGTGGAGGGTGCTGACGATGAGGCTGAGGAAAACCTGCCCGAGCAAAATGTTCAAATAAGCGAAGCGGCCAGTAGAAATGGCAAAGCAGACCGTTGACCTTGAAATGGACTGAAGATTTTCCTTTTTCATTTTCTTGCTTGTCTTTGTTTTTTTTTTTTTTTGGTTCCAGAATGTAACCGGGCTATGTCCCCCCACTTGTACTTAATTTTCCCTTATCAATGAAACTTTTGAACTTTTTGCTCGTACATCTTCTATTTCTGTTCGGCTGGCATCTGCATGGATTCCTTGATTCAATCGTAGACAATTCACAACTGCCAGGTCGGCTAAGCCGCACAATTTGCCGAGCTAAAATCACCTCAAACGTTTTCTAATCAGAACTAGCAGTTCGGCTCCTTGAACTTTCAAATGAACTGACATTTTAACTTGGCTAAGCAAGATCTGCTCAGCCTTGACAAGTTTGCAGACTTTTATAAAATTCCAATACTTCAACGTGACCGAGCAAAATCAGCTCGCCTTTTAAGTTGGGCAAACTGCCAACATTTCCTTCCTGCCGAGGGAAGTTAGCTCGGCGTCTTACCGGTTGGACAAAACAGCAACATTGCAAATTTCGCCGAGCAGAATCAGCTCATTTTCCATATTGGACAAGGCACCAATATGCCAACTGGGTCGAGCAAAACCAGCTCGGCCCTTACATTGGGCAAAACACAAATGTTTCAGTTAAGTTGGTCATAACGCCAACATTTCAACCAGGCGAGCAAAACCAGCCCGCCCCTAATGCGAATTGGTCCATACGCCAATTATATCGTTGGACAATGCACCAACTATTTGTGCGGTCTGCTTCCATTCCGGCGAGAGGAAATCAGTTCGGTCCCATTTAGGTCGGTCTCCTTGCCCCTGGCATCCATAATTGCCTTGTGTCTTTGCGATGTCATTGTACAAAGATGTAAACCAAACAACAAGAGGGCTATTTTTTATTACAAAAGCATTGCTATCTTTTACATCAAGTGCCAAAAGGCTAAAGGTCTAGAAAAGCTAAACAACACAAGTAAATTACATCTTAAAAGTAAAAGACCTTAAGGTTGGCCGCATTCCATGGTCTGGGGATAGTCTTGCCATCTAAATCTTCCAGATGGTATGCCCCTTTACCAGCAAGACCAATCACCTTGTATGGTCCTTCCAAATTTGCACCGAGCTTTCCTTCGCCAGGGACCACCGTATTGCCAAGCACCTTCCTTAAGACCCAGTCCCCAATCTTGAATAGCCTGGGGTGCACTGCCTTGTTGTATTTTTTGGATAGTTCTTGTTGGTAAGCAGCAATGTGGATTAGCGCTCGCTCCCTCCTTTCCTCAGCAAGGTCAAGTTCCAATGCCACGGCTTCATCGTTTAAATCAGGCTGGAAACTTTCAGAGCAGATGGTTGGCATGCCAATCTCTAACGGGATGACGGCCTCCATGCCGTAGGCCAAAGCGAATGGTGTTTCCCCGGTCGACCGTCTTGGAGTAGTGCGGTATGCCCAGAGCACATTAGGGAGTTCTTCAGCCCACTTCCCCTTAGCCTTCTCAAGCCGCTTCTTCAGCCCATCCAGGATGGTCTTGTTTGAGGCCTCTGCTTGACCATTTGACTGAGGATAGGCCGGTGTTGAATTGTAGAACTCAATCTTTAACTCTTTGCAAAATCTGCGAAAGAGTTTACCATCAAATTAAGTGCCGTTATCCGAGATGAGGGCCTTGGGTATATCAAAGCAGTGATGACGTTTTGCCATACAAACTTCTTCACGTCCTTTTCCTTTATGGTCGCTAGTGGCTCGGCCTCAACCCACTTGGTGAAATAGTCGGTGGCGGCGATGAAGAACTTGCGATTGCCCGGTGCAGTTGGGAGTGGCCCAACAATATCCATCCCCCAAAGCGTGAACGGCCAAGGACTTGTGAGAGGGAGCAAATTTCTAGCCGACTGGTGGATCTGGTGGGCGAACTTCTGACACTTCTCGCACCTACGAACATATTTTTGCGCATCTGCCTACATGCACGACCACCAATAACCATGAGAAATTGCTCAGTAAGCCAAGGATCTGCCTCCAGTATGGCTGCCGCAGATGCCTTCATGGATTTTGTAGAGAAAAGCTTCCACCTTAGCGGGGTGGACACACTTCAAATACGGCCCGGTAAAGGACTTCTTATACAAGGCCCCGGACGGGGAGAGCCAAAACCGCTCTAACTTTGCCCGGATCTTGTGGGCCGCCCTCTTTTCTTCCGGTAGAATTCTATCTTTTAAGAAGGCGATGATAGGATCCATCCAAGAAGGACCTAAGTCGGTGCAAAGTACCTCGGTTACCTCCGATTCCTCTATACTTGGCCGCAGTAAAAATTCGATCATCAAGGAATTGGGAAAGGCTGTCTGAGTAGAAGCGAGCCCGGCTAATTCATTAGCCGTGCTGTTTCCTTCGCAATTGATCTGTTCTACTCTTATGGCATCGAACTTCCTGATTTATGCACGCACCAACGCCTGATACTTGGCTATTCTTTCATCCCTGGCCTCATACTCCCCTGAGACTTGATTGACCACCAGCTTGGAGTCGCTGAAGACCATAAGGGCTGTGGCTTTCATTCTCAACGCACTTCTTAGTCCGGCAAGTAGGGCCTCATACTCGACCTCGTTGTTGGAAGCCGGGAAGCTGAGCGTAATTGCTTGCTCGATAATCAGCCCGTCCGGCGAAGTCAGCATGATTCCCAGCCCGGCCCCATGTTTGTTGGACGCCCCATCAACGAAGAGCTTCCACATCTCGCCAATGAACAGCTTCCAACAATCAGAGGGATTTTGGAAATTCCTCAAATCCAAGTCTCTGGTCTGCTCATTCTGGTCTCTTTCCTTGTCATGGTTGACTCCGCCCTCCAACAAGTCACTCACCTTTACTGGTTCGGTCGCTGTTTGCCCTTCCTCTTGCGCTGACCCTTGCTACGTGGCGTGAGCCATAAACGTGCTAAGTCCGCACCAGCCAAATCAGCCGGGCAAACTGGATGCGTTCCGGGGGCAAACTCTGCCATAAAGTCTGCAAGAGCTTGAGCTTTGATTGCGGTGCGCGGGCAAAACTTGATGTCGTACTGTCCCAGTTCCACGGCCCATTTCAGAATCCTCCCAGTGAAGTCGGCCTTTTCAAAGAGCACCTTAAGTGGAAACTCGGTCAGCACAACTATTGTATGGGTATGAAAATAGTGTGCCAGCTTCCTTGACGCCATCATCAGGGCCAGCGCCAATTTTTCCAAAGGAAGGTATCTCGTCTCTGCTGGAAGCAGAGTCTTGGTTACATAGAAGATGGGCAAGTGTTGAATGCCTTCAGCGTTGACTAGAACAGCGCTCACCGCATGTTGAGAGACTGCCAAGTAAAGATACAACTCTTCGCCCGGCTGAGGCGTGACCAAGATAGGGGCTGAGGAGAGGTACATTTTTAAATATGTCAATGCACGGTCACACTCATCATCCCAGAAGAACTTGGTCTTCAAAGTCTTGAAGAAGGGCTCAGAACGATCCAAGACCGGTGATAAATCACATTGTGGTATCATCCCAAAGAAGATGTTGCACGTCCTTCGTGGAGTTTGGGCGCTCCAGCTCCTGTATCGCCTTGATTTGGGATGGGTCGGCTTCGATTCCTCGGTTTGTGACCAAAAACCGAAACTTTCGGTGCCAACTCGGCGCACTTGGGCGTTCAAAAAGCTTGTGGTGCTTAAGTATGGCGAACATTTCTGCTAGATCGGCGAGGTGTTGAGACTTCTCCTTGCTCTTCACCACCATATCGTCTATATAGGCCTCCATTGTTCGGCCAAGAGAAAGCGAACATTTTTGTTACCATCCATTGAAAAGGTCGCCCCGGCGTTCTTTAGTCTGAACGGCATGACTTTGTAGCAATATAAGCCTCTGGGGGTTGTGAACGACATGATCTCTTTGTCCGGTTTATACATGGTTATCTGGTGGTAGCCGCGATATGCGTCTAGGAAGCTAAATCTCTGGTGGCCAGTGGTTAAGTCCACCAGCTGGTCAATTCGAGGGAGGGGAAAGCTATCCTTGGGGCAAGCTCGGTTGACAGTCTTGTAGTCAACGCAGACTCGCCACTTGCCGTTCTTCTTCGGAACAACCACCGTGTTGGATATCCACCGAGGGTATTGCACCTCCTCTATGGCCCCAACCTCCAACAAATTCTTCACTTCTTCTGCCACTACTTCAGCATGGTGCAAGGCTGAGCAGCGCGTCCTTTAAATGATTGGCCGTGCATTGGGGAAGACATTCAACTGATGACAAATGAAGCTCGGGTCGACGCCAGGCATGTCGTAAGGCGTCCAGGCAAAGGCCTCCAAATTGGAAACCAGGAAGCTGACATAATCCATCCGCTCGGCGCTAGACAAGGATGATCCCAAGAGGAAGAATTTAGTTGGATCGTTCTCGTCAACGCGCACTTCCACCAAATCTTCGGCCGATTTTTCCTCGGCCTTTCTTCCTACGTCTTCAAGGACCTTTTTACCCTCGGGCCCCTCAATCATTTGGACGAACCCTTTGGCCGCTCGGCTACCATTTACCACAACGAAGCATTGTTTTGCCATCACCTGGTCCCTCCAAACCTCCTCTATTTGTCCGCTTGGTACCAGAAAGCGCATGACTTGGTGGAAGGTCTAAGCAACTGCTTACATGGCGTGCAGCCAGCCCCTGCCTAAGATCAAGTTGTAAGTTGATGGAACTTTGAGCACCTAGAATTATACTTGCTTTACGACCGATCCCGCTTTGATCGACAAAATAATCTTTCCGATTGGCCATTAAGGTGTGAGTTGAAGCGACCAAAGGGGCGTTGCGAGGGCCAAGGCCTTGTCTTCTAACTTCATTTGTTTAAACGCGTCATAATACATAATTTCTACTGAACTCCCCTGGTCGATCAAGATTCTCTTGATGTCAAAGTCTTTGACGCGAAAAGTGACCACTAAAGCATCATTGTGCGGCATCTGAACTCTTTCCAAGTCCTTGGTCGAGAATGAAAAGACGTCCCTCTCTTCAGTCTTTCCCCTCTTCACAGCGGGCTGAACAGAGAGCACTTCCCTCATGTGTTCGGCCTTCTTGATCATCCCCCTGAGCTCGCAGACCCTTGCTGGTTCAATGATGTTGTGGATGACGTTGATTACACCTTGTGGAGACACCTCTAGAGCGGCCAGGCCGTTCGGATCGGTTTGTTCCGCTGGCGTGGCCTTGACGCCCCCATCTATGTATTGGTCAAGATGCCCCGCCGCTAGCAACTCCTCTAAGTGCTGTTTGAGCGGCAAGCAGTCCTCTATTCGGTGTCCCCGTTCTTCATGAAAGGTGCAGCGATACTTTGAGTTGAAGCCCCTCTGTGCACTCCCTAACTTGGCTGGCCATCGGACAAAAGGCTCACATCGGATCTCACTTAAAATGCGGTAGATAGGGATTTTGAAAACCGTGGTAATTCCAGTCCGCGCCTTCAATTTTCTCTTGGCATCTTTTGCTGCATCACAGGGAGCATCAGTTCGGTCGTTCCTACGACTCTTGTTTCTGTCATCGCAGTTTAGGCCGCATCGCTGGTCTTTTGTCCGGTCGTTTGGGCGACTATCCTCCTGGCCGACCGAGTGAACTTTTCCTGCCACCATTCTGTCCGCCGTGACCAGATTAGTCTTCTCGGTCGCAGATGCGGCATCTTCCTCCACACGGATGTGCTAATTGATCTGTTGCATCAAGAACTCCATAGTCGTGGGCTGATGCATCGTGAGCGAATCTCGCAGCCTATGTCTGACTGGGAGACCTCGCTTGTACTGAGTGATTGCCAGATTAGTAGGGCAGTCGAGGATCTCATTGTATGTTTCCCAGTACTTTGCATTGTATGCCTTCAACGAACATCCAGACTCCATCTTGACGCCCAGGAGGTGGTCGACCTCCTTCGGCATTCGAGTGTTGGTTTTGAATCTGGTGAGGAAGGCTTCCGTCAGCTGCTGCCACCCCTCGATACTCTCCTTCGGGAGCCTTTCGAACCACTTCAAGCCCAGCTCTCCCAAGCTTACTGGGAATATGAGGCACATCAGGGCGTCGTTGCGCCGGTGGCCAGCCATTACTTGCCGGTAATGACTCACATGCATGTACGGATCTGTCTTGCCGTCGTACAAAGTGAACTTTGGCTGGTGGAATCTGGCAGGGAGTGGCGTACTTTCGATCTCTGGAGACAACGGCGTGGCCGTAAGTCTTGCCAACTCTTTGTCTACCAGCGCAGGGGCCATCACTCTGGGCGCCGGCATCGCCACTTCTTCACTACAGTGAACTGGAGCACTCAACCTCTGGAGCACCGGCACTCTCCGAGCCCCTCGACGGCGCACTCTTTCCTCCAACACATCCCTAAGATCCCTGGAATAGGTGGAGGCAGAGTATCGCGACATCGACGACGGGTGTGAAGGGCGATAGGTGCTGTCGCGAGTGAGGGATCTGCCTTCTCTTTGGTCGGAATCTCCAACCCCATAGCTCCTGGTGATGGAGATAGAGTGAGTCCTCTGACGGCGACTGCTAGAATGAGGGGAGGGGGTGTGCTCACTGAGGTTGCCCTCTCCAGCAACACCCTTTCATTTAATCTGGCGCTTTAGCTGCTCCATCTCCGCCGCCACCACCTTGCGAATGAGGGCGTCTTGGTCTTTGAGTTTGTGCTCCAGGCGCTGCGCGTGGGACTCCCCCCCTGCCGACGGCCCTCTAGACTCTTTGAACGATCAGAGCTCCTCCCACGTTTGTCTCGCGCACTTCGCAAAGAAGTTTCTAGGCCTGCCATAGCCGGAACATCTGGGGGGCCATCTGTAGACACCCCATTTTTGACCGACCTTAAGACTCAGACATCACTGATTGAGCGCTTGGTGATTTTGCATATTGTGCTCGTTCAGAAGCCTCAGAGTCGCGGCCGTGCGCCCTGCCTCCGGACTTCCGAACTCTCTTCTGTGCCTTGCCTCGGTTTGCGAACCAGACTCGATTTTCTCTATTTTCTTTCCTGAGGGAAGGGAGTGGTCCTGTAGGCTATCTCTCGGTGGCCGTGGGCTACATTTTGTGGACGTAGGCCATTTTGCTCATTTCGGAGCCCGGTTCTCGATTTTGGGCCGTCGGTATGCCTCGGCTCGGGACCGTAACCATCTCCGATTTCTCGGTTTTTGGCATGCATCTCATTTACTTCATACCGAGGCACTGGGGTCTCAGATACCCGCCGTGGCGAAACGCCACTTCGGTGCTTCTGACCCATTTTCGAGACCCCAAACTGCGTGATTTGGGCCCCGAGCATTCATTTTGCATCGATTTTTATTCAATTTTGGCAGATACCTCTGTTTTAGCACCAGGAAGATCACTGGAGGGTGGGAGGACAACAATTGTCTCAGAAAACCAGTTTCGCTCCTCCGGCGTCCGTTTTGCTCACTTCCGGGCTAATGTTGAACACCCTAGGGATATTTTCTTCGAGCCGAGACTACATATTTGTGATGAGGGGACATGGGAGGACCCTAAAAAGTGGTGGTCGGCCAGTAATTGTGATTTTCATTTTTGAGCCTCTCTTTCAAATGCAATGTTGTGTCTCTGTTTGAGTTGCCAAATTCCAACCATGGGGCCTTGTTCTACACACAGGAGGACCCTAAAAATGGTGGCGGCCAATAATTGTTCACTTCATTTTTGGCCATGGCCGGCCATGGGAGTGGCTGGCCGACGAGTGGGGTGGCCGTGGCCATCTTCAAAAAACACTGGCGGCTGCTTTCTACTTTTGAGCACTTCACAATTTGTCCATTGTTTTCAAAATATCTCGGCCCTCAGGGATATTTTGGGAGGAAAGCAGGTGCATTTTCCTCCCTTTACACCCCTTTTTGGTCCATTTAAGGGCTGATGAGCTCCTTTGTTAGGGTTACAAAAATTCTTCTCAAGAGCATATCTCCCATAGCCTCCATCTTCATCTCCAAAACCCTAAAAAAATCTTCATGTCCCTAGCTCATTCCTTCATCAACCCCAAGCCTCACCATCACCACCTCCATTCCAGCAGCAAAGGGAACTTTTTCAGAGGCTAAGAAGCAACAAATTGAAGCCAAGAAGCAACAAAAGCTTGATCTTCAAGGGTAAGCCTCAAATTCCCTTTTTCTAGCACTTTTTTGCTTCAATTTTCTACCCTATTTGCTCACTGTTTTGGGCTCTGACCCCTACTGATTTTAGGCTTATTTTGAGCCCCTATTCAACATTGAAGAAGGGCTCAACCTTGTTTGGCACCTCTATGATGCTCTTCCTTCAAAATCATCTTTTATGCCAATATTTTGCATGGTTTGTTTAGCTTATGAATGATCCATTTCCGAGCATGAAATAAACTGTGAGTGGGCCTATTTTGAGCCCCTCTTCAACATTGAAGAAGGGCTCAACCATGTTTGGTGGTTCTATCATGCACTTGTTTTGTAATTCTTCCAATTTACCGTAAAATTGCATGGTTTCTTTAGCCTATTTGAAGTCTGATTTTGAGTATGCCATTAACTGAGATTGAGCTTATTTTAGGTCCCTATACAACATTTTAGAAGGGATCAATCTTGTTTGGGGCCTCCATGCATGACCTCCCTTTGTACCTCTCTTTGGCCCCATTTTGCATGCCTTTTTAAGCTTATTTGGCTTCTGATTTCAGCCTTCATCAGGCCTGAAAAGAGTCTTATTTTTTCCTTCTTGTCATTTTTTGTTAAGGGTCTTATGCTATTTGGTGAATACTTTTGGTACTTCATGTTATATCCTCTTATGCCCCCCTATTTTTGCATGCCTTGCTAGCTCATCATGCTTCTGTTTTTGAGCCTTAATCAGGCTTGGAAAGAGTCTTAAAATAACTCATTCTTCATTTTTTGTTAAGGGTCTTAGGCTGTTTGGTGCCTCCTTTTGATACCTCATGTTATAGCCTTTGTTGGCTCATATTTTGCATGCTATTTTGAGCACATCTACATACTGAATTGGGGAATGTCATCTTTTGTAAATGTGCATATTTTTGGTCCCTCTTTAATGTTGTAGAACTGTATTTTTCAGTTTGAGCATTGTACATATCACTTGCTTCATTGTTCCCCTCTTTTCCCCCATTTTTGCATGCTATTTTTGCCATACTTGTGATTGTTGTTTGGCCATCCTTTATACTGAAAAAATGCTAGTTTAGGGGCTGCCTTGCTACTGTTTTACATGTCATATACCAATTATGCATGTTTAATAGGGCTGTAGGCCATTTCGGGTGCTTAACGTAGCATTTCGGGCATCGGGTGTAATTTTGTCATAATTCGGGGGCTGTTTTTGCATCATTTTGGCTGCTGAAATTTATATTTTCCGTATGCCATTTTCCACGTCTCATTTGCATGCCATTTTTGTGCCTTAGGGCCATGCCTCGGTTTGCGTGCCCGTGGACACGCATTTCGAGGCACTTCATTTTCATCTCTCGGCGTCTTATGTGAGTGCGGCTGAGGTCCTCTCATGTTAGTGTAAGCCCAATTTACATTTTCCATGTCATTTGCATTGCGTATGCCACCGCCTCGGTTTGTGTGCCCGTGGGCACGCATTTCGAGGCACTTCATTTTCATCTCTCGGCGTCTTATGTGAGTGCGGCTGAGGTCCTCTCATGCTAGTGTAAGCCCAATTTGCATTTTCCATGTCATTTGCATTGCGTATGCCACCGCCTCGATTTGCGTGCCCGTGTGCACGCATTTCGAGGCACTTCTTTTTTTATCCGACGGCGTCTTATGTGAGTGCGGCTGAGGTCCTCTCATGTTAGTGTAAGCCCGATTTTACATTTTTATGCCTTTATATCATTGCCTCGGTTCGCGTGCCCGTGTGCACGCATTTCGAGACGCATCTTTTTCATCTCATGGCCTCTTATGTGGGTGCGGCTGAGGCTCTCCCATGTTAGTATAAGCCCATCTTGCA
Source organism: Camellia lanceoleosa (assembly GCA_025200525.1). Taxonomy (NCBI): domain Eukaryota; kingdom Viridiplantae; phylum Streptophyta; class Magnoliopsida; order Ericales; family Theaceae; genus Camellia; species Camellia lanceoleosa. The sequence continues at coordinate 109,736,503 of CM045766.1, read as the reverse complement.
TTGCGTATGCCATTTTAGCTCTGTTTCCGTACGTCATTTCCTCGGTTTGCGTGTCCGTGGGCACGCATTTCGAGACATTTCATTTTAGTCTCATTGTATATCATATTTCATGTCATTTCATGCTTTTATGTCATCACCTCGATTTGCGTGCCTGCGTGCACGCATTTCGAGGCATCTCATTTTCATAGCATTGTGCATGCTAGGATTGTATTTTAGTTGCATTCATGCACATCATGCATATTGCATTGTGTTCGGGATAAGCGTGGCAAGCACGGAAACGAGGCGCGTTTCGTACTCCGAGTAACGGAACGGGTCTCAATTCCCAAGTCACCGACACTCCGGATTACCCATGATGGAGTTAGGTTTTGTTGTAGCATTCATATGCATTCATCTGCATTCATCTTATATTGAGTTGTGCAATTCGGCTCCTCGGCCATCATGCATCGAGATGCGCGATTGGTGGCACGAGGATCGAGACATGCATATATTTGTGAAATACATTGCTATGCCCTTTTCCTGCTCTCTGTTGCAGCAAAATCAACAATCAACAAGTCTTCGGAGTCTGGCACGCATTTCGAAAAATATTGCAAACAGAGGCTAATTGGGGCATCCTAGTGGATTTCCGCACCGAAGCAGCCCAGCATACATCACTCATCAGTAGCAAGGCAGTCCCTGGCTTGCATGCCAGTTTTACTTTTTTTGTAATTAATTTGTTAATTAATTAGAAATCTGTATTATTCTTTTATTCGGACTGTATTATTTATTCGGACCCTCTGCGAGGCATAATTGTAATAAGTGTGGGTGAGTGTGATGTATGACTTCCAACCCCACGTCTTTCTTCCCTTTTATTTACCCGCTTCGATGGTTAGATATAGGGCATATTTCAATTAGCATCTGATGATGACATGTTTGCATCATTCATCTGTTTTGCACGCACCGAACTCGGCGCATCATACAAAGCTGCATTTGTATTTCAATTCCAAATTGAATACGTGTTAGTAGCATTTCACATGCCATGTTTAGAATAGCGAGCTGCTATAGTTTGCATCTTTGTATGTGTTGCATTAGACATTTCACATGCTTAGGTCCATGCATAGATTTCTAACAAGCTTACATTTTGGCTTGGAGTACTCGGTAAGTTTTACGCTTTAGCATCCTTGCATGCGTGTGAGTGACTGCCATGAAAAGCATGCTGACGATGAGGCTAAATGCTTATGTGATATAACTGCCTTGAATGCCTGTGGGTGAAGGTTGAGTTACTTGGATTGGACAATTCATCAAATGTTTGCTTTAAGCCCACTAGATAGTGGCAAAATCATGTTTTCTAAAGCCCACCTGAGGTTGGCAAATCCACGTCTTAGCCTACTTGCGAGTAGCACCATCAAACCATTTTCAAACAAACAAGCATGAAATGTTTTGTTCCAATTCAGTCTATATTTGTATGCTGTGCGCATCACATAGTAACCTAGGCTAATAACCGGAATAAGAACGCACAATGTTTTCAAAAACAGATATCATGGTTAGTAGAGGCCGGTCTTTGACCGAGCGAGCGGGGGTGCTCACGAAGTGACCTTCCCCAATCGTACCCAAGTTCCCGAGCCGAGGCAACTTTGGTGATGACGGACACGTGGCCTCTGGCACCGAGTCAGGGTTTCCTAAATTTCCCATTTTAAAATATTTAGGTGGCGACTACGTATCTGTGAAGCGATCCATGTTTGGCACTTCTTTCAAAAATCTGTTTTCTCAAAATGATTTGCGGTTTGGACTCTTCGGTTCAAGATTGAACCGTGACATTTGAATCCTTGAGCTGTAGTGACCCAATATCGAACGAGCAGGGGGACTCGCTCCCTTTCCGGGATGCGTTCGGGGCGTCTGATTTCTGGCGACTCTTTGAGGAGTTAGAGAACTTAACTCGAACTCATGATATCTGGTTTTGACTACACTTGTGTGGTTCTTTGCATTGCATTTGCATTGGTGCGCCTAGAACACCGTGTTTGCCATCTGCTATTCCTGAGCGGTTTGCCGGAGGCTTGTCTTGTCAAGGCATGTCCATAAGGCTGACGATTCTGAGCTCTGCCGATGGGAACACAAACCGGTTTCTGGGGCACCCTTTTCGACCATTCGACCTAGTGCATATTCGGATCCATAGTGACCATTCCAAACTAGGACAGGTTGCTTACCCGTTTATAGGTTGTTTGAAGCCGCTGCGTGCATAGTGAAACCCTAGTTCCTGACAAAATAGGACAGGGAAACCCTACCCCAACATAGGGGTGTTTTCAGCTCTCACTTATCTGCTATGTGCTTGCTAGAGTGCGTCTCTACAGGGAATGCATGTATCAGGTTATGAGTTTCGGCATCAGGCCTGCGGGCATCAGTTCATGAGTTTGGATATCAGGCCTGCGGGCATCAGTCAGTTATCTGAGAATCAGTTGTCTGCGAACACCGATTGATTTTGGGGAAACGATAATCTGAGAACGATGATCGATTGTTGAGGGCAGTGTATTTCGGCTTATTAGCGCATGTTGTATGCATTTGTGTGTTGTGTGTATTTAATTTAAGTTATCTTTGCCCGTTTTTACGGTAATTTATTTCCTTTCGCTTTATTTATCTTTTGCTAGGGCGGTTTGTATACGATTATACGAACGGTCGATACTCCCCAAGCACTTTGGACACCAGGTCACCGACTTAACCGATTCGCGAATCTAGTTGACGGACATCCAGTGTTCCACTCGCTACCCCCAGTTAATAGAAGAAGGCAGGAGGTGCGATGTGTCAAACAGAGATTCCGGAATGACGGTCTACCTTAGAGTCAAGCAATTAGGTTGAGATTTCTGTGTCTGCCATAGAGGTGCTTCTACCGACCATTCAGATGGAACAACAAAATACGACAATGGAGGCGATGATGCGCCAGATGAATGAGAGCATGAAACAAATGCAAGATGATGCCATCCGCCAAGCAGAATTTTCTAAGCAATGAGGTCTGTCATGGCCCAGCAGTCCGAATTGATCACCAGATTACAGCAATGAGAATCGCTTCACACCAGGTCCCTCCTCCACTAGGGGCGCATCAGGTCCCTCCTCCACTAGGGGCTCCATTGCCCGAACAGGCATCTACTGGGCAGAATCCTCCCCCAAATCCCCAGAATACCCTCCCAAATCCACAGAACGCTCTGCCGAACTTCCAAAACACTCCAGAGGACACGAGTCTTCCAACGGGGCTGGCTCCGCCCCCGCTTCTGCCGCAACTGTCCAAGAATCTTACACCTAACCACCCGGACTCTCCATTTGAGTTCGAGGTAGACCAGATAGCTCTGAAACTGAACAAGTTAGAAAAGCTCTTCAAGAAGTCGCAGGGGGTGAAGGCCATCCCAGACATTGAAGACGGCTACACTGACGTAGCCGTGACATTGCCGGACAGATTTAAGATGCCGCAGATTGACCGTTTTGATGGGTCTGGAGATCCCATGGTCCATCTCTGGCTATTTTCAGATATCTTGAGGCCAATGGGCCTAACGGACTCTGAAGCTCATTTGTTTGGCCGAACCCTGTCAGGAGTGGCCGCCAACTGGTATGCAAAGTTGGATAATGATGTTAAGAGGAACTGGGATGAGATGGCTGAGGCCTTCGTTGCACAATACTCATATAATACACAGATCGAGATTACAACACGTGATCTCGAGACAACGAGGCAGGAACAAAAAGAGACCTTCTCTGATTTTGTAACCCGGTGGAGAGCAAAGGCATCAATGATGACCTTAAGGCCAACAGATAAAGATCAAATTCGGATGATTGTGCGCAATCTCCAACCAAGACTTATGTAGAAGATGATTGTAGTTCCCTTCCCCACTTTCGCAGATCTACACGATATGGGGGTGCAAATCGAAGATGCGATGAAGCAAGGTTTAATCGATCAGGATCGGGAGCAGCCCCGAAGAACATTCAACCATAATAACAACGCAGGCCCGAGTGGCTCTGCCAATACAAGGACTTCAGAGGTCGGTATGGTCACCACCACTCCCCCTCCCCAATCAAGGCCCGCAACGGCCACACCCTTTTCCAGTGCCTCCGGGAGCAGTAGCCAAGCCCCGAGATATCAATCCAGAGGCCAAAGAACCTTCACTCCACTATATATGCCCCTGTCCAAGGCTCTGGGGGTGTTAATCAGGAAGAAGCATCTGACACCCCTGGAACCGAGGCCACTATCGAATCCACTCCCCCCTTTCCACAACCCAGCCAAATACTGTGCATACCACCAGCAGCATGGCCATGACACAGATCAATGTTACCGGCTGCGTCACGAGATTCAAGACCTTGTTGACAAGAACATCATTGTACCTCCCGAAAGGCCCAACGTCACAACTAACCCACTCCCCGCACATAACCAAGATCCACCACCCAAAAGAGTCAACCTCATCCAAACTGGGGTCGTTTCCTACGATCCTAGTATCTATATTACTTCCTCTCACCTACCCAAGCCGGAGGTAGTCCTTCCTGATTGCACTGACTTGTGCATGTTGGACACCTTCACAACCCAATCTGAGCCAAAGGTGGTGACCACCGAAAATGGAATGGGCGAGCTTGAGGAGGAAACAAAAGCTGTTGAGTCAGGATGGAGCAGTCTGAGGAATCGGTGGAAGAGCTTATGATCAGTGAATATATCTTATCGAGAGGCAGTCAAAATTTGAGTGTGGGGTTGCAGAGAATATTGAACTGCATGATCAGGGAGACGGAACTGAACAAGGGTAGATGATCGACTACAATGGAACAGGACTTCGCCAACCTCCAATTTTTCAACGACCAAGAATCGTGGATGCAACTATCAAGCTGGTTTGAATATGAGTCGTGAGTTCTTGGGTGGCTAGATGATCAGCCAGATATTGTGGAAGTTCAGCCGAACAAGGCGCGAAAAAAGTACCATTTGTGGCGGAAGGGCGAGAGTCGAATGCATTGCGGAGGCGCCGGTACAAGAATTCCGCCGGGATCAAGACATTTTGAAAACCGAACAATTAACTTTGGAGGAACAAGAAAAGAAGTGGGATTACGAGAGGATCCGAAAAGCAAAGAACCATGAAGAGGTTGAAAGTCTTTGCAAGCACGAGGCGAGACATCTTTGTGAGCATGTGGAATGAAAGTACCGAGAGTACATATTTGCCGGAACCAGATAGGTGCCTATTGGACGCTAATGGGATGTGGTGGGAAGACGATGACCTATGTCTCGCCCACACAGATGAAGATTGGGCAGGCACTCAACCAGATAATACTTGGTACCTTGATGAGGTAGACTACATGACCAGGAGTGGGCGGTATTTCAAACCCCCACACCTAGACCAACCCGAAACATCTGGAAAAGATAAAGAGGCGGAGAAACAGAGAGAGAAGCAAGTTGAAGAAGAGGCTGTACTGAGACAGCTAAAGTAAATACAAGCAGACATCTCCATCTGGGGACTGCTTATGGCTTCAAGGGTACACAGCATCTATCTGCTATGGACAAAGCCAAACTTTCCATCGATACTACACGGAAGCGGACTAGTCGACCTGGTCTTTCCGGGAGGGGGTTCCCCGGCATTAACCTTCTCAGATAAGGAATTGCCGCCTGAGGGCGCGAATCATAACAAACCTCTCTACATCTCTGTTGAGTGTAGAGACAAATGGATTCCGGTGGTACTTGTTGATACCGGGTCCACTATCAATGTCTGCCCAGCCAGAACGGTGTATGCAATCGGGTTGAAGCCCGCAGACTTCACACCAACCACTCAGGTGATCAAAGCATACGATAATACCAGTCGAGAAGTGATGGGGACTGTCAAAATTCTGACCAAGGTTGGTCCAGGACAACACAACATTGAATTTCACGTATTGGACGTTCCCGCAACCTTTAACTTGCTCTTGGGGCGGCCGTGGCTGCACCAAGTGAAGGCAGTCTCTTCCACTCTACACCAGATGCTGAAATACCCTCACGGGAAGGGGGTAGCTATTGTGTTCGGAAATTCATCCATCCATCCGCCGCCAGAAGTGTCTACGCCAGTTTTGGAGATCGAGCACGGCACGGAGGATGTGTTCTTGTCGGGGTTCACTTTGGCTGAGGCCCGGATGGTGCAAAACATTATGGCTGTGAATGAAGGTGTGTACATCAGTGCTCAATCCGTCTACCTCATGAACAAGCTACAACATATCCCCGGGATGGGATTGGGAAGAAGAGGCAGGAAAGGAATCGCAGCATTGGCCGAAGTGCCACATAACCCGCATACCTTTGAATTTGGGTTACCTACCCACCAAAGAGGATTGGGTCGAGAAAGGAAAAGAAATGGCGTGAGCAGGCGAAGCGGTGGGAAGCCTTTTGACTTAATACAGGCCCATCTGGGGCACCTGAGCAGACGCTTCGTCCGGGAGGAGAGACTTTCCATTTGCGGCTTCCCGAGCCATGGTTAAGCGGAGAAGAAGCGCGTGCGGGTTTCGAAATCTTCTTCGACACGCAACCATCCGGGATAGCGTTGCCTGAAAGCGAGCAGACCCAACAAGCGAGGTTGAAGCGAGAATAAGGCAGTGGATCCTGAGGGCATAGAACTTGAAATGGGGGTAGCACTGGCATGTCTCCTCTCTGATCCTCCGTCGACCAAGAGTGCTTGGGGATAACCGCGGTTTCCATGATTGGGGATGAAAGCGGTGTGAGCCGACCAGTGACTATCTTGGATGCATCAATCGCACCCTCTCTCACTTGGCGATCTGAGGAGGATTTTTGTCTAGCGGTTAAAGTCGGTGGTAGTGAGCCGGAATCTGATTCCACCGAGTCCGTGAGTCGGAATCGATTCGGCTCGAGTCCGAGTCTGGTACTCTGAGGATGTTAACCCGAATGCGAGTTCTGTCTAGGTCGTCTTTTCCTTTTCTTTTGAGTCTGTATGTAGATGAATTGGACGATTTGGATGTGCCTAATGAGAATGAACTATCTGTGGTTTCCGAGTACTTTTCTGTGCCCCTAATTTATTGCATTAATTCAGACTTTCAAAATTTTGATCAAAACGACGAGGACGAAGTTCCTTCGGTTTTACAACGTTTAATTGAGCAAGAGCAAGAGAGATTTGTTAAGCCATTAATGGATGAAATCATTTCCGTGAACATTGGTACTGAGGAGGACCCGCGGCTGGTCCAGATTGGGTCCACGTTGTCTTCGGAGGAACGCGAGCGCTTAGTCGCTTTATTAAAAGGTTTCAAAGATGTTTTCGCATGGTCCTACGAAGACATGCCTGGAATCGATCCTGAGATTGTACAGTATCGGATCCCCCTTGACCCCGAGGCCCGACCTGTCAAGCAGAAGCTCAGAAGGATCTGCCCGGACTGGGCTCTTAAGATTAAGGAAGAGGTCACCAAGCAAATTGACACAGGCTTCCTGCTGGTATCTGAATATCCGACTTGGTTGGCCAATATCGTTCCAGTGCCGAAGAAAGATGGCAGGATCCGGGTGTGTGTAGACTTCAGGAATTTGAACAGAGCTAGTCCGAAGGACGACTTTCCCTTGCCGCACATCGATTAGTTGGTAGACTTCACAGCAGGGCATGCACTGCTCTCATTCATGGATGGCTTCTCAGGATACAACCAGATAGTGATGGCGCCAAAAGACAGAGAAAAGATTGCATTCACCACTCCGTGGGGAACATCTCGCTAGGGTAATCCGGTTTGGGTTGAAGAACTGGAGCTACTTATCAGCAGACGCGACCACAATACTACATGATATGATCCACAAAGAGGTTGAGGTGTATGTGGACGGCATGATTGTTAAGTCCAAAGAAAGAGAGGGCCACTACACCGCCTTGCACAAGTTTTTTCAAAGGATCAGGGAATTCCGGTTGCGGCTAAACCCTCAGAAATGTACGTTTGGTGTCACAATGGGAAAATCTTTGGGGTTTCGATTACACAAAGGGGCATCGAGGTCAACCCTTCAAAAATCAAGGCCATCCTAGAAATGCCACCACCACGGACTGAAAAGGAGGTGCGAGGCTTTCTGGGTAAAGTGCAATTCATAAGACCGTTTATTTCAAAACTAACCTTGACTTGTGGACCACTTTTGGCCTCTGAAGAAAGGAAAGAAGTTCCAATGGGACGGCCGATGCCAAGTCGCATTGAGCAGTTAAAGAATATCTACAGAACCCACCCGTTTTGTCGCCACCGGAACCAGGGAAACCGTTGATTTTGTATCTGTCAGTGACTGAAACTACAATGGGCTGCATGCTTGCACAAGAATCAGAAGATAAGGTGGAGAAAGCCATCTATTATTTGAGCAAGAAAATGCTGGAGTATGAGACCCGGTATACGCCGCTAGAAAAGGCTTACTTAGCTCTGGTATGGGCTACCAGGAAGCTGCGGCACTACCAGTTAGCTCACTCTGTAATGTTGGTTTCACGACTTGATCCCATCAAATATCTCTTCGAGAAACCAGCACTTACAGGTAGGCTAGCCCGTTGGTTGCTGTTGCTTTCCGAATTTGATCTCACATACGTCACACGCAAGTCAGTGAAAGGAAGAGCAGTGGCAGAGTTCCTTGCCGACCACCCGGTTGAGGGGGATGAAGCAGTTGAGTACCTATTCCCGGATGAATCAATTCTGCATATCGACGAAGAAGCCTGGATGATGTACTTTGACGGAGCATCAAATCAACATGGGTATGGGATAGGAGTGTTGCTGATAGCACCTGATGATTCCCGTATCCCTCTAGCCTTCAAACTCCGGTTCAAAGTCTCAAACAATGAAGCAGAATCTGGCGTGCATTCTTTGGTTTAGAAGCAGCCCTGAAACTAGGGGCAAGACGATTGGATGTCATTGGGGATTCGAACCTTGTTGTGTCTCAAGCTAAAGGAGACTGGAAAGTGAAAGAGGAAAAGATGATGATGTATCACCAAACCTTGGATCTGCTAATTCCTCGGTTTGAAAAGTTAAGTTTTGCTCATCTACTAAGAGAGAACAACAAGTTCGCAGACGCTTTAGCAACTCTATCATCTATGATAGACATCCCGTGTGGAGTCCGAATGCGTCCAGTCATTATTGACCAGAAATTTGCACCTGCCTATGAGTCGATTGCAGCCATAGATGAAGTTCAGGACGAGCACCCTTGGTATTACGACATCTGGAACTTCTTGGAGACAGAAACATATCCGCCAGGGGTAAATGCCAAAGACAAGAGGGCAATCAGAAGAATGGCAGTTCAGTTCATCATCTGCGGAGGTAAACTGTATAAACGGGGTCATCTGGGAATGCATAAACTGTGCGTTGATGCTGAAGAGTCAAAACGTCTGATGGGAGCCATCCACGGGGGTGAATGTGGTGCACACATGAATGGGGTAATGTTGGCACGGAAGATCCTTAGACAGGGTTATTATTGGTCCACCATGGAGGAGGATTGTATTAGTTTCGTCCGGCGATGCCATAAGTGTCAAATTCATGCAAATCGCATGAACATCCCGCCGTCAAAGCTGTACAACATGACTTCCCCATGGCCGTTTTCTGTCTGGGGAATTGATGTAATCGGAGCTGTTACGCCAAAGGAGTCGAACGGGCATGAGTTCATCCTGGTAGCGATAGATTATTTCACGAAATGGGTTGAGGCCCAATCTTACGCGGTGTTGAAGGCTTCGCATGTCGCACAATTTATCAGAAACAACATCATCTGTCGCTACGGAGTCCCGAATGAAATCGTTTCAGACAATGGTTCCCACTTCAAAAAAGAGGTGATTGATTTGTTGGAGAAATACAATGTGGCTTTTCATAAGTCGTCTACTTACCGGCCGCAAACCAACGGAGCAGTTGAGGCCGCCAACAAGAACATCAAGCCCATACTGCAGAAGATGGTGGAAACCTATCGGGGTGGCAGATAAGCGCTTTTCGCTGTGGGGACTCTGAGGACATCGATCGAACTTCTCACGGGCGACTCGTACTCATTGGTTTATGGGATGGAAGCCGCTCGCCTATTGAGATTGAAGTCCGTCATTACAGTATTGGTGAGTGCGGATAGCGAAGCAGATTAGCGACAAAAGCATTTGAAGAACTCATGCTTTTCGATGAAAGAAATTTGAAAGCACTATACCATATCCAAGGCTATCAACGCAGAATCGCCCGGGCTTTTAACAAGAAGGTTAAGTCTAGGAATTTGAAAGAAGGAGATTTAGTACTCAAAGACAACCGAGCTCCCATCCACGACCCAAGGGGCAAGTTTAGACCCAATTGGACTGGTCCCTATATTATCAAGTCAATCTGGTCAGGTGGAGCTGTGGTTCTGATGGACCTAGATGGCTTAGAGTTTTCTCAACCGATCAACATGGACAAGTTGAAGAAATATTACCCTTGAGGGGCTCGCTAGGCCGAAAACCCGAAAGGGAGACCTAGGCAAGATTCAGAGCATAGAAAATTTGAAATTATAAAAATTGAGCTCGCAAGGTTGAAAACCCGCAAAGGCAGCCTTGGCAAAAGTTAGAGCGCAAAGGAGAGTAAAAATACCGAGCGAACCCGAACTCTACGAAGGCTTGATTCCCATCTTTGGGATCGTGGCGACTTCATTAGAAGTTCACCACAATCTTTTCCCCGATCGACTTTGTCCATTTTGATCATCTTAGTCATCTCTATTCATCAGCATTTATCGTGGTCTCCGGTACAGTGCTATCCAGACTAGGGGTAACTTTCCGTTGCAATGAAGTGTCATGGTACTTTCGGACTAGGGGCAACTTTCCGTTGCCACACATTGCCGAGGCACTTTTTCAGACTAGGGGCAACTTTCCAGTTGCTAGAATCCGGGGTTGTGCATCTTAGTGATAGATCTCAGGCGTGTCCAGTTCTGATCCATATCGAAAATAGTTTTGCAAAGTTTTAATAAAAGTTGACTTTGTTCAAATTAATCTTTTCACAATTAAGACCATTTTTGGACCAAAGCGGAGAATTTTCAGTACCACAACCTTCAATTTCATTGATTTCAAAACAGAGTTCTTTTGCTCTTGCATACAATTGAAGTTGCTTTTTATTACATTCATAAAGAAAACTTGAAAGTACTATAAAGCAATAAATCTGGGGCATAGTCAAGTCAGGTGTCCCTGCGCCCCCTGCTAGAGCTAGTTGAAGCCTCTGATGCCAACCTAGGCCCAATCTGTGCTTCTTCGTTGAGCCAATCCCAGCACTCGTCAGATAAAGTGCAATTGAAAACAGGGGCGGGGGATAGGAGCTCTCTAGTCCTCCAGGTCGTAGTATGTCGAGCAAGGTGTGCACCTCGAACCAGGAAAGTGACCGGGTATTCCATCCCCTCCGGAGGGCAAATCTGATCATGACCAAATTGGCGCAGGATACGGAAGGGGAAATAGAATACACAATGGGTTAGGCCAATCAACCGGATCCCAGTATCCTGAAACATGCTATAGCTCATCGCCGGAAGGTTAAGCCAAGGACATCGCCAAGCAATACGTTCAGCTGACAAGTTGCACATCCATTCAAACCACCATCCCTCATCAAGGGCGTCAACCAGGCGTTGTCGAAAAAAGTAGCTGCGGGCTGAGTAAGCAGGGCAAGAGTCCACAACTTGCAATTTATCCATCAACCATATCTGGGGAGGGATGAAAAATGGGAGATTAAAGAATAGAGAGATGTACGATGAGAGAAAAGTAAGATAAGGGTTTTGTGAGAAAAAAATCGAGCCCGAGAGCCGAGTGATGTGAGCAAATACATATGCGAGCTTGGGTGGGAAACATTACCTACAGCAGTAGTGGACTCCCTGCAAACTTGGTTGTCTCTTGGCGGTAGAAGGCATCCAAACCTAGCAGTGTTTCGGCCAGAGTCATGGTAATGCAACTCTTTCCCTCTTTCAAGCCTTGTGTAACTTCGATCAAACGGATGCTAGCCCCTCCGGAGCCCGAGACGAACAGAAAAAAAGATAGCATGCACAAGTAGAAGGCATGTTGTCGGAAACCTTGCCAATGATGGTCGCTGCTGTCACGTCCCAAACCTGCCCCTAAAAGGTTTGGGCATGACCTAATCAGAAACAGACAGAATGACCTATGATGAACAGCGTTTGGGGCCTTGGCGGAAGCAGTAAATTTTAAATAACAATAAACAAACACATCCATTGAGCAACTACCAAAAACCAGGACCATTTCGAGATTTAACAAAAGGCAAACATGCACACAGAAATAGGTTACAAAACATCTACAAATCCAGCCCAGATATTAGGCACTCAAAACAGTAGATACAATAACCTTGACTAGCAACATGGATACCAAAAATTACATATACAAAGAAAGCGGTCTAATATGTAAGGGTTCCCTCTGATGCTGGTTATCCTTAAGTCGACAAAATGCACGAGGTAATGCTAGAACAGCTCCCAAGCCGCTCCTCTGATCGAGACAACATATAGAATGAGACAAGCTCGATGAATAATAGTGCGCATAATAAAATCACAATGCACCTTAGTATATGTACCAAAATCAATTACAGAAATATGATTGGCTCATTGGCCCAGATAGCCTTTTCTAAGACAGTAGCCTTAAGACAACAGATAGCCTTCGGCATGAGATAGCCTTTCGGCAGTGTAGCCTTTCGCACAACAGATAGCCTTTCTAAGACAGATAGCCTTAGTATCGAACGCATAAAGCGTGAATGTAAATAGCAGATGTATGGATTCAAGAGGTGGCTCACGACGATTCGGTGGTGGCTCCACCAAGGTGTAGAACCGTCGTCTGGCACTTTTTGTTCCATACCGAAATCAATAAGTCTCACCGTGTCATAATATATACAAAATGAGTATCATAACGAACATCTAGATGTCATTAAAGCAGACTAGTCTTACAAATACACAGAGACACAGGTTTCTTTTTATCATTCAGATGAGTTAGCATAAGTAGATTACACAATAACCATTCACTCCAAAGGCATGTATATTATAGTGCCGTAATGTGCCCACATTTCATTTGTTTATCATGAGTTAATACCTCCACTTTGCGGATAACAGAATATGCATTTTAACTATCAGAGTAGTTGTCTCGTAATTAACGGAACATGAACATTAACGAGGGTCAAGAGTGAACATATTAGTAACAGAGGTATACATGCCATTCCATTGTAAGTCCCATTTATTCATTAAGAAACGATATCATTTACGTATAGGTGACAGAAACTTCACAGACAGAATAGAATGATTCTATAGTCATACCGATGTATGCAGCTCTTTCATCATTCACACTGATTGCCAACTGGCATAAGGCTAATGTGTCCACTTACGAAGGATAGAGCGTTAGTACCATAGTCATTAACAGTAAGTAAAATTTACAAATGGTGTACTATTACTCACAGCGTTGAGACAACGTGTTGCTTTCTCCTGGAATACGTCCTGTACATAATCAATGCACATTAGTTCTCTTTTCCTTTCTTAAATCATTTCCTGAATCGTTACACTTTGCATGCATTTACAATCATTATAAAGTCATCAGAAAAATATTCTAAAAATACCAGAGGATCAAGCACGCAAAACTGAACAATCATATTTTTGTTTGAAATTAAGCCTTCCCGCTCGAGCGCCACTTTGGCCGAAAGGATCTGAGGCACAAAACCTTTGGAAGGTCAATTTTCTCGCCGAAGGGCCTTCTCCTTTCGAAGCCGGACCAAGCAAAATTCTGAAATTCAGAACTTCGAATTTGAGTTCCAATTTGACATTCAAAGCTGCAATCTATCGTTTACAACACAAAACAAAACCTTCCAATGGGTCTAACATCAAATGAAGGTGTTAAATCACACAACACATCAATTACAACCCTCTCTACTTCTTCCACTCATTCAATCCATACGCAATCAACCATAATCTTTCCAATTGGATTTACACACATATATGCATATAAAGTTATCTAAGCTTCTAATTCAAATTCATAGTTGAATATTCTCATGGAATAGCAAGAAAATAAGGGATAGATCCCCCTCCATAACTCAATTTGGTTCTCCAACATAGATGATCACATAAACTCTCAACATCACTCTTAACTTCCCAAATACAAGAAGAATTCCCAATCAAGATCAAGAAAGAGGGACTAGATAAAGAATTTTCCATACCTTGAGTTAAATCTAACCAATCTTCACCAAAATCTCCCAATTCCTTCATTTGGAGAGCCTCTCCCCCAACTCTCACGTTTTTCCCCTCTTCTAAGAAGATATTTTTTGTTGGTTCTAAATCAACAAGAGCATATATATATAGATATATCCTTATAAGAGAATAAGACAAAATTGAATCGTTTAATCATTCCGAAATTGAAATTTTGTAAACGTACTTAATATTACCAGAAAATTATGCTGATCACAGATATATAATCATTTTCAGATAATTAAGACGTTAAGATGCCCAATTTCTAAGTCAAACGTGTTAATGGTGACAGATAGTTTTCTTGTGAAACAGATAGACTTCTTTTAAACTTGGGATTTACTTACTTAACCATAATTCCATTTGGAAATTCACAATAAGCATATAAATATACTGAATAAGGAAGCTAAAAGTACACCAAGATCGTAGATGAGGGTCGGGTTATTACAGCTGCGGTCACCAGCATCAGAGAATCGGTAAATCAGGCTCGCGACATCCAACATGCCATTATCAATCAGAGATCGAGCATCATGCGCGTTGAGACCGCACATCCGCCCTAAAGCTTGGGCATGGCCAAAACGAGACTGGGGCAAGATCTCTTCTGAGCGTTCAGACTCCATCAAAGCTTGAAAATCTTCAAAAGTAGGACATACCTCTTGCCCTCAAGACGCAAGGCGTCGTCACGGGTTCCAAAACTTCGCAAAGACAGAGGAAAGGAAGATGCAAGGAGTCCTACCAGTGAATAATGCATTCAAGCGAAACCCCGAAATTCAACTTTTCGAGCCATCCAAAGAAGAAATCCAAGATGTGAGATTTTTGCGAAATGCCTCTATTTTTGTGAGAAACGATGATGAAATGAATGAGTTCCAAGGCTGGGGCTTTTATAGAGGGGTGAAACACTATTCAAAGGACACGTGTCAAATTTCTGGAGGTTACGGGGGAGGTGGCCGGCCGGCCATCTATTCTAGTAGACCGGCCACCCTCTAGTCTCCAAATGCAAAATGCTTTCGGCCATGCATTAGTCCTGTTTTGCCCTCCGGAAGGAAGTTTGAAGCATTTCTAGGCATCGGGAATGTCGAAGGCCTCCATTTCTCTCAGTTTCGGATACGTTCTTTCATCCAGATCGTCCGTCTGAAGGACACTTTGTTGTATTCTTGCCTATCGAGTTGTTGTTTTGTTTATCGAGTTGTAAGTTTTGTCGATTTTATGCATTTTATGCTTCGAGTGGTCCTTTTTGTTTACACAATTTTATTAAGTCTTGTTTATTGAGTTGTTAACATTGTTGTTTTCTTTGCTTATCGAGTTGTAAACTTGCTAAAATTCTGTTATTTCTTAGTGAGTCGAGTGTTTTGATTTGTTCGTCGTCATTACTTGACGGTAAATACACAAGGCACATTTCCATTCAATTCCATTTTTGTGCAAAATGATGCGATGCGATGCTAAGAATTTCAAATACGAACATCTTTTCAAAAGCTGTTTCATTCCATCATGTTTTACAACAAAATAAAAGGTACAAGTTTTACAGGAAATAAAACTGCCTAATAATATGCAAAGTGCTACAAACTACTAGCTAAAAAGTAAAATAAAGCAGGAAATAACATCAGTATCCTCGGGAACGGGAATGAGGAGGCCTTCTCATCCTCTTCTGTGGGATAACCTCTGCACCATCATCACCATCCGGATCAGAGCTGTCATCCTCCGGATCCCCCTCGGCCTCGCCTCCGCTCCCGGAACCAAGACCGAAGCCTCCCTCCCCAGGAGATGTCTCTGACTCACGGTCTGCGGCCTCCTCCTCCTCATCCTCGACAATGGGTGCCTGTCGGCCGAGATGGCCCCGCTCCTCGAACTCCTCCGTAAGGCTGGATGGCCCAGCCCTCGAGTCCCAAGACCTCGGCGGGTCTAGCACCTCGACCTCTCCGAGAAGGCCTCGGTGGCCCGCCACGGAGCATATCTGAGAGGCATCGAAAAAGGAAAAAGTGCAATACATCGGTTCAAACATAAGCGGTGCAAGTACGGTATGTGAGTGGGGTGTGTGCGGATGTGTTCTACATGACTTATCGATTGCAATACAATGTTTAAAACCAAAGATGTCATCACAAATATGATAAATGCAAGAGAGATGAACAAGACTGCAACACCCATGATGCCCATCTGCCTTCCTTCAGAGGATCATCATACCCTCGAATGTGGCTAAGATCCCGAGCTTCGTCCGTATAGATACTCAACTGGAGGCTGCAAATGCAAATGCAAAACTATCAGTAAAGGAATGAATGTTCAAATATCTGACTGATAAATCAAAGCTGAAAAACATACCGGGGGTGAATCAGGGTCTCTGACATATCTGTGGTCAGGCAGAGGAGGCTCTAGCGGAACCTGGTAAGGCGTCCCGAATCGCCAGCTCGTCAACTCGGTCGGCATGACTGGCCACCCAGGATGATCGAGAGTCGGAGGGATCGGAGGAATCGAACTACCTCTACCCCTAGACGCACCAGCCCTGCTAGAAGAAGGGATGTCTGTAGCACGAGCGCGACTCGAAGATGGTGCGCCAGTAGGCCTCAGTGGCGGAGCCCGCACTCCCGTCAAGGGGGGCATCAGATATATACGGCGATAGGTGGCGTAGTCCCCCTCAATGAGATATAGTAAAGCATCGGTGCCCTGCATATCCCTAATGACCTCCTCAGTAGATAGCCTATCGGCAGTCCGCATAGTGGCTGGAGGTACAGCGGGAGGGTCTTGAGAATCATACCCCCACACCTGGCGCAGGAAGCGTTCCCCAGAACCACGCCTACCAATGGTCCTCGGCGGTACCTATACTGAGAATTGCTCGACCCTCCGGGGTACTGATTTTGCAGATCATCGCCGAAGACTGCCCAGGGCTGCCAAGTAATCTGCAGATAACCAGTGTACAAATCAATCAGAAATCAAGAATATACAAAGCAGATCAAAGATGAGAATGAAAGGAACTGAGAGTTCTGAAATACCTCTGTCGTACGCACAGTATCAAAATACTGTCGCAGAGAAAAGAGAGTCTCTCGAGGCCTCGATAGGTGCTCGCCCTCGAATACTAATGAGTACGGAGTCATAAGAGGTCCTACCACCTCCATCTCCGGAGCTAATGTGGGAAAGTACACATACACCCATAGCTGAGAAAAGCAGTGCGGAATGTGAATACAAAGTGCTAAAGGCAGAATATAGAATGCAAAGTGCGCCGTGTGTGTGCAGTGAACAAGTAATGAGGAGCAAAAATGTAAATCAAGAGGGCAGAATGTACCTCCTGTGCTCTCCAAGAGTCAGCCGAGTAAGTCCCAGGCGTGCGAGATCAAGGCTCATGTAACAATAAAGGGTAGCCAGATGGCCACGCCCCAATCATCTTGACCGACGTGATAGGTCCACTAGGGCACTCAAGAGATACATCTGACAAGTGTTCCCCCTATCAGCAAACAAAGTAGTGCTGAAGAGGAACATGAGGAAACCGCGGGTGTACTGCTCAATCTCCTCGAGAGACTCAGGCTCCATCTCAGGCCTCCGGAAACGGGAAGAGAACCAAGTATACCGGACTCTCTCGGAAGCTCTGTCTACAGGCGGGCGAGCTCCCAATAGATGAATCCAAGCAGCCTCCCACTCACCCATATCCTCGTCGTAGGGAATGGGCCCACCGCCTACGTCTAGGCCGGTAAGTACAGAAAAGTCTAGTGGGGTCATGGTCATATCCCCGGTGGCAGAAAAATGGAAAGAATTGGTGGTGTCCCACCATCTCTCTGCCAAAGCGGCCAACAAGGTCCTGCTGATATGGCACTGCGATAACCCCTTACAGAATGCTCCAAACCCGTGAGTTAACGGATCCGGACAACCTCCGGAGCTCAAGATACCACTCTCTCATGACAAAGAGCCGTATCCTCGTACAGTGCGAGAGCCAACCTGCGTTCAGAATGAATACATCTATTCAGTACGCAAGAGAACACAAGCTGTGTGCAGACTGAAATGAACAAGCTGTGTGCAAATGAAATGAATGAGCTATATACAAATCAGTGGGCTGTGTGTTCACTTCAAATCTAGGCTGTGTGTTCAGTAAATCAAAGTTTTGGGCTGCGTGTTCAATTCTTAATCAGTGGGCTGTGTGTTCACTTCAAATCTGGGTGTGTTCAAGAATCGAGTTTTGGGTCTGCGTGTTCAATTCTTAATCAAATACGTGTGTTCGCTTCAAATCTGAAGCGTGTTCAAGAATCTGTTTTGAATGTGTTCAATTCCTAATCGATGGGCGTGTTCACTTCAAATCTGGCCGTGTGTTCAAGAACTGAGTTAGGGTTGTGTGTTCTATTCTCAATCGATTAATGTATGTTCACTTTCTATCCGGGTCATATGTTCAAGAACTGAAGTTAGGTGTGTGTTCTACTCTTAATCGATTAATGAAATTTGTGTGTTCACTATCTATCCGGCCGTGTGTTGAAAAGGAGTTGAAATGTGTGTTACTCTTAATCGCCAGGGTTGTGTGCTCACCATCAACTTGGTGTGTGTTCAAGAACTGAGTTAGGGCTGTGTGTTCTACTCTCAATCAGTGGGCTGTGTGTTCACCATCAAATCTGGGCTGTGCGTTCAGAAAATCAGAGTTTGGGCTGCGTGTTCTACTCTTAGTCAGTGTGTGCTGTGTATTCACTTTCAAAATTCGGGCTGTGTGTTCGACAAATCAGTGTTTGAGCCGTGTGTTCAATTTCTAACTAATGTGTGCCGTGTGTTCACGATCAATCAATGAGCTTAGTGTTCAAGAAATTCAAGTGTCTAAGTCACATGTTCAAGTTGCAAGCAAAGTTCTATGTCATAAGCTAAAACTGTGTGTCTAAGCATGGCAAAGGAATGAAATGCACGAAAAATACAGAAGATGAAGTAAAATACCTCTCGTGCCTCGTGAGAGAAGTGCTGCTCCGGCTCTTGCAAAAGAAGATCCCTGGGTACCCGATCATTGAACTCGGTGAAATGACGGAAAACTGCTCACGGAAGCCTATGTGTCGGCGGAGCGTATCGATCGGGGATAAAAGGGCGGACCCTCGGGGGCAATGCCATAATGTCAAAATCATCTCCGGCACCCGAAAAACCTCCACCGTGAGGAAAATGACCCGCCATTTCGAGAAATCTGCAAAAAGAGCAAAAAGGAGCAAAAATGAGCCAAAATTGGAAAAAGTCAACAAAAGTCAACTCCCGGGAAAATCTTCCAAATATTGAGACAAAATTACCTCAAGTGGTGAAAATAAGAAGAGAAGCCCCGAAATCAAAATTTAGTTGGCTCAAAGTGCTTAAATCTGAAGGATTTCGTAGAAACAACTTGTGTGGAAGGCCGGAGGGCGCGTATAAAATGCAGATCTGAAAGAGAAAATGGCTCAGGGAGCAAGGGGAAGAAGTTTTGCAGCCTTGGGTGTGATTTCGGAGGCATTGGAGGTGTGTATATATAGAAATAACCAAAAAGACCAAAATGCCCCTGCTTTTGGGCAGGTGGCCGGCCGGCCACCTTTTCTGGCTGGCCGGCCATTTACTTTTTTGCCCCTGGCTGGTGGCTTCTCCGAGGGAAATGGGCTGGCCGGTGGTGGTCCCCACCCCCTCCCCTACCTCTCTACAAATTTTGAGGAAAATCGGAGTTCCCGGGACCCGAAAAAGATCAAGAAAAGTGCACTTTCTGGCGCCGAATTGCTCCGCCGGAACTTCAGCTGCAATTTCTGACACATGTCTCATCATCATTCGTCAAAATCAGAGTGTATCCTTTTTAAACACATTATAACCTCTCCGGGAGGTGAGTCAGAAGCCGCGATCAAGTTGCCTTTGCCGAAATGCGCGTTTCCCAGCTCGTTGTTTCGCAACAAACGGGCGCCCCGATTTATGCTCGTTTTGCATTGTTTTGCATGTAACTTGCATTCTCATAAGTATTTTGCATTGTCATGCATGTCTTCTTGATGTACCATACCTCTATACTTGAGTGTGCGTTGTCACGCGCGTCCCTTTCTCGCATTGCGATGCGTTCACCCGCCGACACTGCGTGTGTCAGACTTTTCGAATTACAGGAATCACTTTGAATATATGTTGTTAGCATATTGTTCTTGTTGAATTTCTCTCTTTTGCAGGCACGATATTGTATGTACGGTTCATTTGAGGCTGGTGCGACCAGACGAATCGCGCAGGTATCGTATCTTCTCCGTGTGAGACGCGACGAGAATTGAATGATTCTCCGCATTCCTAACTGCATGAAATGTAGTTGTTGCTTTGCATTCTTGCTTAAAACTGTTGCATCTATTTGTCAATACTTGCTTCATTACAGCTTGCTGCACTTGCATGATCACCTGGCTCCGTGCCTATCACTTCGCATTTTGCCCCTTTGCCTGCGGGCACGCCTGCGGGTACACATATCTGTTCATCTTCTATGATTGTCTAAGTCTTCGGCCTTGTCAAAAATGGGTCGTCTCTGGGCTTTGACATTCACTCCCGTCACTTCTTGACTTCCGAGTTCTGTCAAAGAGGGGCAACTGTAGACACCCCATTTTTGACCGACCTTAAGACTAAGACGTCACCGATTGAGCGCTTGGTGATGTTGCATATTGTGCTCGTTCAGAAGCCTCAGAGTCGCCCTGCCTCCGGACTTCCGAACTCTCTTCTGTGCCTTGCTTCGGTTTGCGAACCAGACTCGGTTTTCTCTGTTTTCTTTCCTGAGGGAAGGGAGTGGTCCTGTAGGCTATCTCTCGGTGGCCGTGGGCTACATTTTGTGGCCGTAGGCCATTTTGCTCATTTCGGAGCCCGGTTCTCGATTTTCGGAGCTGTCAAGCCGTATGCCTCGGCTCGGGACTGCCCAACCATCTCCGATTTCTCCGGTTTTTGGCATGCATCTCATTTACTTCATATCGAGGGGCACTGGGGTCTCAGATACCCACTTCGTGGCCGAACGCCACTTTCGGTGCTTACAACCCATTTTCGAGACCCCGAACTGCATGATTTGGGCCCCGAGCATTCATTTTGCATCGGTTTTTATTCAATTTTGGCAGATACCTCTGTTTTAGCACCAGGAAGATCACTGGAGGGTGGGAGGACAGCAATTGTCTCAGAAAACCAGTTTCGCTCCTCCGTCCGCTTTTGCTCACTTCGTGCTAATGTTGAACACCCTAGGGATATTTTCTTCGAGCCGAGACTACATATTTGTGATGAGGGGACATGGGAGGACCCTAAAAAGTGGTGGTCGGCCAGTAATTGTGATTTTCATTTTTGAGCCTCTCTTTCAAATGCAATGTTGTGTCTCCTGTTTCAGAGTTGCCAAATTCCAACCATGGGGCCTTGTTCTACACACCTGGAAGGACCCTAAAAAATGGTAGCCGGCCAGTAATTGTTCACTTCATTTTTGGCCATGGCCGGCCGACCATGAGGAGTGGCTGGCCGACCAGTGGGGTGGCCGGCCGGCCATCTTCAAAACAAACACCTGGCCGGCCTGCTTTCTACTTTTGAGCACTTTACAGCTGTCCAGCTGTTTTTCAAAATATCTCAGCCCTCTGGGGGATATTTTGGGAGGGAAAGCTTGGGTGCATTTCCCTCCCTTTTTACACCTCTTTTGGTCCATTTAAGGGGCTGATGAGCTCCTTTGTTAGGGTTACAAAAATTCTTCTCAAGAGCATATCTCCCATAGCCTCCATCTTCATCTCCAAAACCCTAAAAAAATCTTCAAGTCCCTAGCTCATTCCTTCATCAACCCCAAGCCTCACCATCACCACCTCCATTCCAGCAGCAAAGGGAGCTTTTTCAGAGGCTAAGAAGCAACAAATTGAAGCCAAGAAGCAACAAAAGCTTGATCTTCAAGGGTAAGCCTCAAATTCCCTTTTTCTAGCACTTTTTTGCTTCAATTTTCTACCCTATTTGCTCACTGTTTTGGGCTCTGACCCCTACTGATTTTAGGCTTATTTTGAGCCCCTATTCAACATTGAAGAAGGGCTCAACCTTGTTTGGCACCTCTATGATGCTCTTCCTTCAAAATCATCTTTTATGCCAATATTTTGCATGGTTTGTTTAGCTTACGAATGATCCATTTCCGAGCATGCAATAAACTGTGAGTGGGCCTATTTTGAGCCCCTATTCAACATTGAAGAAGGGCTCAACCATGTTTGGTGGTTCTATCATGCACTTGTTTTGTAATTCTTCCAATTTACCGTAAAATTGCATGGTTTCTTTAGCCTATTTGAAGTCTGATTTTGAGTATGCCATTAACTGAGATTGAGCTTATTTTAGGTCCCTCTACAACATTTTAGAAGGGATCAATCTTGTTTGGGGCCTCCATGCATGACCTCCCTTTGTACCTCTCTTTGGCCCCATTTTGCATGCCTTTTTAAGCTTATTTGGCTTCTGATTTCAGCCTTCATCAGGCCTGAAAAGAGTCTTATTTTTGCCTTCTTGTCATTTTTTGTTAAGGGTCTTATACTATTTGGTGAATACTTTTGGTACTTCATGTTATATCCTCTTATGCCCCCCTATTTTTGCATGCCTTGCTAGCTCATCATGCTTCTGTTTTGAGCCTTAATCAGGCTTGGAAAGAGTCTTAAAATAACTCATTCTTCATTTTTGTTAAGGGTCTTAGGCTGTTTGGTGCCTCCTTTTGATACCTCATGTTATAGCCTTTGTTGGCTCATATTTTGCATGCTATTTTGAGCACATCTACATACTGAATTGGGGAATGTCATCTCTTGTAAATGTGCATATTTTTGGTCCCTCTTTAATGTTGTAGAACTGTATTTTTCAGTTTGAGCATTGTACATATCACTTGCTTCATTGTTCCCCTCTTTTCCCCCATTTTTGCATGCTATTTTTGCCATACTTGTGATTGTTGTTTGGCCATCCTTTATACTGAAAAAATGCTAGTTTAGGGGCTGCCTTGCTACTGTTTTACATTTCATATACCAATTATGCATGTTTAATAGGGCTGTAGGCCATTTCGGGTGCTTAACGTAGCATTTCGGGCATCGGGTGTAATTTTGTCATAATTCGGGGGCTGTTTTTGCATCATTTTGGCTGCTGAAATTTATATTTTCCGTATGCCATTTTCCACGTCTCATTTGCATGCCATTTTTGTGCCTTAGGGCCATGCCTCGGTTTGCGTGCCCATGGGCACGCATTTCGAGGCACTTCATTTTCATCTCTCGGCGTCTTATGTGAGTGCAGCTGAGGTCCTCTCATGTTAGTGTAAGCCCAATTTGCATTTTCCATGTCATTTGCATTCCGTATGCCACCGCCTCGGTTTGCGTGCCCGTGGGCACGCATTTCGAGGCACTTCATTTTCATCTCTCGGCGTCTTATGTGAGTGCGGCTGAGGTCCTCTCATGCTAGTGTAAGCCCAATTTGCATTTTCCATGTCATTTGCATTGCGTATGCCACCACCTCGATTTGCGTGCCCGTGTGCACGCATTTCGAGGCACTTCTTTTTTTATCCGACGGCGTCTTATGTGAGTGCGGCTGAGGTCCTCTCATGTTAGTGTAAGCCCGATTTTGCATTTTTATGCCTTTATATCATTGCTTCGGTTCACGTGCCCGTGTGCACGCATTTCGAGACGCATCTTTTTCATCTCATGGCCTCTTATGTGGATGCGGCTGAGGCTTTCCCATGTTAGTATAAGCCCATCTTGCATTGCGTATGCCATTTTAGCTCTGTTTCTGTATGCCATTTCCTCGGTTTGCGTGCCCGTGGGCACGCATTTCGAGGCATTTCATTTTAGTCTCATTGTATATCATATTTCATGTCATTTCATGATTTTATGTCATCACCTCGATTTGCGTGCCCGCGTGCACGCATTTCGAGGCATCTCATTTTCATAGCATTGTGCATGCTAGGATTGTATTTTAGTTGCATTCATGCACATCATGCATATTGCATTGTGTTCGAGATAGGCAGTAGCCCGGGCACGGAAAACGAGGCGTGTTTCGTACTCCGAGTGACGGAACGGGTCTCAATTCCCAAGTCACCCTAATTCGGATTACCCATGATGGAGTTAGGTTTTGTTGTAGCATTCATATGCATTCATCTTATATTGAGTTGTGCAATTCGGCTCCTCGGCCATCATGCATCGAGATGCGCGATTGGTGGCACGAGGATCGAGACATGCATATATTTGTGAAATACATTGCTATGCCCTTTTCCTGCTCTCTGTTGCAGCAAAATCAAGAATCAGCAAGTCTTCGGAGTCTGGCACGCATTTCGAGAAATATTGCAAACAGAGGCTAATTGGGGCATCCCAGTGGATTTCCGCACCAAAGCAGCCCAGCATACATCACTCATCAGTAGCAAGGCAGTCCCTGGCTTGCATGCCAGTTTTACTTTTTTTGTAATTAATTTGTTAATTAATTAGAAATCTGTATTATTCTTTTATTCGGACTGTATTATTTATTCGGACCCTCTGCGCGAGGGCATAATTGTAATAAGTGTGGGTGAGTGTGATGTATGACTTCCAACCCCACGTCTTTCTTCCCTTTTATTTACCCGCTTACGATGGTTAGATATAGGGCATATTTCAATTAGCATCTGAAGATGACAAAGATGTTTGCATCATTCATCTGCTTTTGCACGCACTAAAGTTTCTAGCATCATACAACCGCATTTGTATTTCAATTCCAAATTGAATACGTGTTAGCTGTAGCATTTCACATGCCATGTTTAGGACAGCCGAGCCTGCTATAGTTTGCATCTTTGTATGTGTTGCATTAGACATTTCAGCATGCTTAGGTCCATGCATAGATTTCTAACAAGCTTCTGTTTTGGCTTGGAGTACTCGGTAAGTTTTACGCTTTAGCATCCTTGCATGCGTGTGAGTGACTGCCATGAAAAGCATGCTTACCATGAGGCTAAATGCTTATGTGATATAACTGCCTTGAATGCCTGTGGGTGAAGGTTGAGTTACTTGGATTGGACAATTCATCAAATGTTTGCTTTAAGCCCACTAGATAGTGGCAAAATCATGTTTTCTAAAGCCCACCTGAGGGTGGCAAATCCACGTCTTAGCCTACTTGCGAGTAGCACCATCAAACCATTTTCAAACAAACAAGCATGAAATGTTTTGTTCCAATTCAGGCAATTCAGTCTATATTTGTATGTTGTGCGCATCACATAGTAACCTAGGCTAATAACCGGAATAAGAACGCACAATGTTTTCAAAAACAGATATCATGGTTAGTAGAGGCCGGTCTTGATGGCAAGCGGGGGTGCTCACGAAGTGACCTTCCCCAATCGTACCCAAGTTCCCGAGCCGATGCAACTTTGGTGATGACGGACACGTGGCCTTTGGCACCGAGTCAGGGTTTCCTAAATTTCCTATTTTAAAATATTTAGGTGGCGACTCTGTATCTGGCGAAGTAGTCCATGTTTGGCACTTCTTTCAAAAAATCTATTTTCTCAAAAAGATTTGTCGGATTTGGACTCTTTGGTTCAAGATTGAGAACCGTGACATTTGAGTCCTTCGAACTGTAGTGACCCAATATCGAACCAGAACGGGGGAGACTCGCGCTCCCTTTCCCCCGGGATGCGTTCGGGGACGTCTACACCATCTCTCCTTCGGACATACTCCGGAGTGACACCATCGACGACGGACAGTGGGATTTCGTCGTTGTTGGCCATGGAAATGGTTGAAGAGGCTTGAAGAACAAGGGTTGAATATCAAAGATTCTTCCCACAGACGGCGCCAATTGTACGGGGGTGAAATATCTTCTACTTTCCGTACTCCTTGCACTCCAAGCTTCTCTTAACGGCGTCTAACCTGGCAACACAGAAACGATGAGCTGCCCGGCGGTGGTGTGCCGGATAGACCCTCCGACGATCAAGTCAGACCACTTGAAAAAGAAGAAGGCTAGAGAGAGAGTGTGTTTTCTTAGAGAAAGAAGTTGCATACCTCTAACGTTCACCTTCCTCCTTATTTCTAGGCTGGCCATGCAGCCTCAAGATCGTGCGTGCACTACCTCTGCTGTCGTTCCCTGGACAGGTGGCAGTGCTCGCCCCTTACCACCTTACGCATGTAAAGGTTTTGTCCTCTAGCCAGTACATGCAGAACTGCCCAACGGTATTGGTGCGTGTGTGGAGCAGATTTCCTTCTCCTCACGCCATTGGCCCAGGTGGCACACATAACCGAAGTACCACGACCGGCCTATCCCTTATGGAGAATTGCCACCACAAGCATAAAACCGAGCTACGAATCGCCAACCTATCCCTCGGCCAAGGAGCACACATCAGACTCTCATGGCCGAGGTAATCTTGACCGGTCAATTCTAGCTAATCGGCCGCGAGGCGAGCCGAGCTCACCCCGTGCTATCTTCGATCTCGGCTACATGAAGCCATCTATCTCGACTGGCCGGTTAGAGGAACGCTGGCCTCGCCTCAGCCTCAGTCTAGCCCAAATTATCCTTTAGCTCGGTTACCATTCGCTACTCCAAGCTCCTCCCAACACGTGCAAGTCGCAGCTCGGCTAGGCCAGTTCGTGCGAGAGCGGCCAACGTCTCCGACCGTGCAAGTCAGGCTGCAGGCCGTAGCAATAGAGAAGTTAGCTCGGCGCCGTGCGGTCCGTCACGTCTGACGTTATCTTAGCTCGGCCGTACTGTCTGGTGCAAATCTCCCCTCTAAAAAATAAAGGACAAATTTTCATATTTCATAAGTAGTTAATATTATTACCAAATAAAATGTCTTTTTTTTAATATAGAAAGCATAAAAATATAACATCATTTTCTGAAGGGGGATTGGTGGATTGGATTGAGTTGTATGGCTTTTTATTTGCCATTCGTCTGTACATAGACCGATTTGAAAAAATTTCATCCGCATTCATCTATTTATACTATTGAAATTGCTTAAAAGTGAATGAATTAGGCCAAGTTTATTTATTTTGATGAATCAATTGAGTATATGAACACTCCTAGTTTGAACTATCATGTAAACAATAGCAGATGTGTACCGGCTAAAAAACAGACTCAGAACCTTAGCCCTACTACAGAGCTTGAGAGTAGGAATGAACCGTGGTCCACAAGAGAAAAAGGGTACCTTTTGTACCAAAAAAGGCAAGTCATGTGCGTGGTGCCAATTTGCATTTCCCAAAGTGTAGTAGTAGTTGAATTTTGGTTGAACCCTCTTTACCCATTTCAGAGAATCTCATCAAATTAGGATGAGAAAATTAGTAAGCAATTTAAGAATATAATATATTATTATTTATGTAATACACTCAATAAATAAATAAATAATTTAAAACACATTATATATATATATCATCCTCCTCTTTATTCCACTTAAAATGAAAATTCTTATATATCTGCAAAATTTTCTTTTACCGGAGCATCACCTTGCCACGTGATATTTTGAAAATACTAAACATAAAAAGAGATGCAAAAGTCAAGTGATGCAAGCGTAAGCTTTGGCCATGAAAAGGTTGTTGTGTTGAATTACTTATTATTATTATTTTGAATGTGTCCCTCTCTATACGTACCCTTGATGATCATAGAAAGAGATAGAAAAAGATAACCCTGAGAGAAAGAAGACAGTATGACGCGGTTTTGGAGCTGCGAGACAGTGAAGCACCAGCTGTTGTGTTTGTTGCTGTTATATTGCGCGTGTTGTTTTTTTGAGAGTGTTGTTGTTGTTGTTGTTGTGATGTTTTTGTTTTTTATTTTTATTTGATGTTTGTGTTATTATTACATAAACACACAATCCCCCAACTCAACCCACAGCTGTATGTACGGAACCATCTCTCTCTCTCTCTCTCTCTCTCTCTCTCTCTCTCTCTCCTGCAAAATCGTGGAAGCTGCCTGTGACACAATCGTATGTTTCTCTTTCGCTCGTTGCATTATTGAATTAATAGAATAAAGGGAAAAATAATATATCTAATCAATAAAAAACAAACAAATAATTATATATTAATAAAATATTAGATAAATTACACTTTTACTCAAATTTTATTTTGATATCTCATTCTCTAAATTCAACAATTAAAATCTTTAGATATTTACTCATATTTCAATGTGATTCTCCCATCTCCCACAATTTGAAAATTAAGTGAAAATTACAATATGAGAGGTCACGGTAAAATTTGAGTGAAAATTAGAGATAAAAAGTGTATTTATCAAATAAATTTTGTTCTCCAATCCAAATTTTTAATGATAGGTAACAACCGAAATACATTGAAACATGACAATTATGTTAGGTAACAACCGAAATACATTGAAACATGACAATTAAAAGACGCAGGATCAAAATGAAATTCGGATAATAATTTGACGATGAAAAGTATAATTTCCCCTAAAATATATATCTAATTTTTTTGTAATTATTTCTCATTATTTTTTTTCTTATATGATATTCTCCCTAAAATAATAAATAAAAACAAGAGATATGAGTAATAAAAATATTAATATATATGTATATAATAAGAATAATGTTATATGCACTAATTAATGTATAATTTAAGAGATTTTTTATATTTATAATTTGTTTAATAAATGGGGTTAATAATAATGTCATAATTAGTGTTGGTACACTAGTTAATACATTAATTGGTGCATGTAACACCACCGATATAATAAAATAGATTGGTTTTCGAAAATGTCGCTCTAATCCAATTAGTTAGAATAGTTCGGATCAATTCATCTATGAGATTAATAGTTAAATTTGCTTGACCAAAATTAAAGCGCCCAAAGAATTTTCAACACTTTCATGGCACCTTCTTCTATTTCGATTTTTTTTTCTTTCTGTTTTCTCTTCCTAACCATTTGCAATCTACTTCTCATCTCTCTTCCTCTTTTTCCTTATTTTCTGCACAAAAACGTAGGCTTATCTGTTTGTGTAAATTTGAATGAGTTGACTATAATAATTTATTGTCCTATATTGATGGGTTTTTTTTCGCATGTATTTTTAGACATAGCATAAAAATATACATTACATATGTATTTATTTTATTTTATTTACATGTGCCATGCGAAATTATCTTTTTAATTAATAAATGTGTCGTAAATATTTTAATAATTTTTTAGATGCCATATGTATTTTTTATTTTTTAAAAATAAAAAAAAATTTGAAGTAAATATTTTTAAATTTTAAAATTATATAAGACTAAAGTTACATTTGAAATTTTCTTTTAGAAATTTTTAAATTTAAAATTATATATGGGTTAACTATGATAAGTTAAATATGGCTATTTTTTTTTTATATTAATATTTTTAAATTTCAAAATTTTAAATATTTGGATGGACTAATATTTCTATATGTATATTTCTTAACATTTAATTTTTTTAAATAAAAAATTTAGATTAATGTTTAATGTTTATAGAGTCTTTCAGACGAAAAGTACATTTTGATTAATAAAAAGATGGCTAAAAGTTGACTTTTTAATTTTTTTTTAAGCATTTTTTGAAAAAATGTGTAAGTATGTGAGAAATAATGTGACCCAAAATGAATTAAAAACTGAAAGATAACTTTTAACTATCTTTCTAAAATAGCCCATAATATTAGCTAATTACCTGCACTTGAATGTACTCATAACACATTCTGACATCAATTAAAATTAATCACTCTCATCATGCAATTGACCTACCCCGCCATCACTGTTCTCTCTCAATTTATTTTAGATGAGTAAAAAAATATTGTACACAACCAAATAATGAAAACTGAGTTCAACATTGATTTGTTCATGAATTGAGCTCTTCAATAAAATAAAAAATAAAAAGTAAATTAGTCAAATAAAAAGATAATAGAAAAAAGAACTTCAAACTTATTTTAAAAAAATTATATTTAAATTAATGATTAGTCAAGAACACAGGTATTCCATTGATGTCGTTATTGTTAAATCCACTAGTTGAAGCCACAACCATCATCTCTATGTTAAAATTCAAAAGATTCATGAAAAAAACTAAATCAAAGGCTTAAAAAAAATAATAGAAAAAAATATATTTAAAAACAATTCTCTCAATTTTTGGCTTATTTTTTTTAAACAGTTTTTTTTTTTTTAAATTCTTTTTTTTGTTTGGAATATTTTTTTTAGTAATTATTTTTTTTTTTTTTACTTTTTTATTAGTTAGTTGTATAAAAAATAAAAAAAATAAAAAAAAAAATAAAAATTATTAAAATAAATAAAAAATTAAAAAAGTTTTAAAATTTCTTGAAATTTTTTTTTTTTTTTTATTTTTTGAATTTTTAAAAGATTTTTTAAAATTTTAAATTTTTTACTTTTAGTATCTAAAAAAAAAAAAATAAAAAAAAAAAAATTTAAAAAAAAAAATAAAAAAAAAAAAAAAATAAAAAAATAAACAAAAATTTTTATATTTTTTTTGTTTTTTTTTATTTTTATTTATTTTTTTTTTTTTTTTTTTATTTTTTTTTTGTTTTTTATTAAAATTTATTTTTTAAAAAAAAAAAAAAAAAAAAAAAAATAAAAAAAATAAAAAAAAAAAAAAAAAAAAAAAAAAAAAAAAATAGAATTTTCTGAAAAGTGTTTTCTGAAAACTCAAAACAAGCAAGATTGGCCAAGCCATGAACAAGGCTCTTGTGTGGGAATGACCAGTTTTAGTTAGTATAAAATTGTGTTATAAGTGTCTTTAGCTAGGGGTAATTTGCTAATACAATATATGTTATAGGAGGAATAATTTAAAAATTAAAAATGAGAAAATTAATTATAAATCAAGTGAGTGTAAGAGAGAATTATGCCTCGAGCATACTCTTAACTTGCACCAGATACATATTTCAATTTCATTTATATGATATTCCATCAATATTATAAAAACTTTTTAGTAATAGCCCATGTGGGCAAATGACTTAGTTGCCCTTGCATTCAAACCAAATCCATCTGTTTTACACATATTTTTCAGAGCAGTCACTTTCATATGGCGTGACATATGACTTTGTTGTACCAAGTCAAAAGACTCTAAAGCAAGCATTCATTAGTTTAATGTGGTTTCCTAGATGGTCAGTCAGTGGCATACATATGTGTTCCAGACTGCCCAAGACATTGCCTATTCTCTCAATTTTACTTCGGGGACTTATAAAATTTTTTACACCATATGAGTTGTTCAAGGTCATTTTGGTAATTGTCCCACCCAAGATGAGTTAATCTATGTTGCACATTATCGCAACAGACTTGGGAGCCGGCTAACTTCACAAAAAGTGGTCATTGGCGACCAATTTCGTTTTAGTAGTTCAAGATAAGATAATTAGCGATCAACTTAATTTTGATTGCTATTGACTATCACCGATAAAGCTTCAGCGGCTAAATGGACGATGAAAAACTTTAGTCATCATTGACTTTCAGTGACTAAAAAAGAATTTTCGATGACTAAAAATTTAATGGCTAAAAGTATAAATTTTTATAATGGCCACACGACTACGTTAATCTCTATTCATGTGTTTCTTGAATATACGTTAATACAATGCAAAAGACACACAATGCTTTTTTTTCTAAAGCAAAGGTCATTTACAAATATAATTAAAATATTTTGTTTTGAAAACTTCCTCCTTTTTTGTACTGCAATGAAATTTAACCCACACCCATGTGGGTTTGTCGTACGTTTGTTTTTATATATTTATTTATTTGGTTTTGTTGAAATTTTTATGCAAGGTTGAATCAATATATGATGGGGTAGTGCAATTCATACTTTCCTTTTCATTAAAACACATCATATTTTGTGATTTTGTTATAAAAGTTAAAGTTCTCTCTCATGAGGGAAATAAAGTGAAAATGTAAATGTGAGAGGACAATTAAGGCAGTTTGTAAAATTGTGAAAAATTGTGAAAGCGTAAGATGTTAGAATTGAAAAACTCAGGTTTAATATGAGACATGTTCCAACACACCTTCCTCCTTAAAACTTCAGGTATTAAGGAGAGAAAAGCTAGAGTCTTATAACCAGTATAGATGGAACAATTTTAGGTGATGTGGGTCACATTTCAACACACCATTTTCTTTAAAACCCAGGTATCATGTGAGACACATTCCAACACACCACTGGACCCTTATGACCAGCACACATTCTAACACCCCTTCCTCGATGGGACAACTTCAGGCGATGTGGAATATTTTCCAACACACTCTTTTCTTTAAAACCCAAGTATCATGTGAGACACATTTCAACACACCACTGGAACCTTATAACCAGCATACATTCTAACACACCCTTCTCCTTAAAACACAGGTGTCAAGGAAAGGGAAACTGGAACCTTATAAAATTTCAAGCACACCAATCATAGGTCCAACCAAACTCTGATACCAAATTGAAAAGCTCAATCCACACTTCTTCTTAAAACTCAAGTATCAAGGAGAGGGAAACTGGAACCTTATAACCAGCACAGATGTAACAATTTCAGACAATGTGAGACACATTCTAACAATTAGCAAAAATATAAGACAAATGAGACATTTTTGTTGTTCCAGTGGATGTGTTAGTGTTAGTGTTAGATGTTAGGGTTAGATTATTTTTTATTTTTATGTAACTTTTTTTTATTAGACATCACTTTTATTATTTTTTGTCAAATTATCATATATCTAATGCACAATTTTAACATTTTCATTGGGTGACGATGTTATAACTTTACTTAATAAAAACAAGAAAAATAATGTGACCATGACAGGACAATATAGTCATTTTTTGAAAATCATGGATATTAATATTCTATTCAATAAAATAACTAGAAAATACCTGTCACCCATTTCATATGACACTTGGAACCTTACTATTCCTTGACTAAGGGGATCTACTAGCCAAGTAAAAAAACCAAACCCCCATCTATAAATATGAACCCTCTCCTTCCTCACAATCACTTACCCATCTTATTCCAATCCTCACACTCCAAAAGAACAAGATCAAAAGAATAATCACGAACATGCCATTTTCTTAAAAGTATCGGTACGTCTTAGGCAGTAATCCTTCAAAAATCAAATTTGGTTGTAAAATTTCAACCAAAGAATCACAAATACACCATCTTCTTAAAAGCGTGTGCGCATCTTAGGCATTGATTCTTCAACTTCACATCTGCTTAACATTGAAGCTAGCTAGCCCTCCAAAAATGGTGAAGAGCGAGCCCAAGATCATCCAATCAGAGCCAAACAAAGCAATGCCATCATCATCACCACCACCACCATCATCATCCTTGAAGAAGAAGTATAAGGGAGTGAGAATGAGAAGTTGGGGATCATGGGTTTCTGAGATTAGGGCACCAAACCAGAAGACAAGAATATGGTTGGGCTCTCATTCCACACCAGAGGCAGCTGCTAGAGCCTATGATGCTGCTCTCCTATGCCTCAAGGGCTCCTCAGCCAATCTCAACTTCCCAATCTCACACTACCAACTTCCATCTGATATTACCATCTTGTCCCCTAAGTCCATCCAAAGAGTTGCAGCTGCTGCTGCTGCTGCCACCACTCCACCACCATTGCCGCCGCCACCTCCTCCCTCTTCCTCCTCCTCCTCTTCCTCCACCTCCTCTGCCTCATCGCCGTCCTTGTCATCTTCTCCCTCCAATCATATTGAGGATGACTTCTCATTAGTATCATATGGAGCTGATCATGAACCATTGTCATTGATCACATCATGGTACAACTTTGATTCACCAAAATACATTGACATGATCAATGGGACGTTTTTCGATCCAACAGTGATGGAAGATGTCTGCGAAGAAGGCGATATTCGGCTTTGGAGCTTCTGCTGATCATCAATTCAATCCAAATCTGCGAATCAAGACAACCCATCTCCTATTTTTGTTTTTGTTTTTTAAATTTTTTATTATTATTTAATATTCATTGGATGATCTTCTGTTTATTGCTTGAAGACATTACTAACAGTGATAAATACTCATATATATGAGTAAGGGAGAAGGAATTCACGAAGAGAGAGTGACTAATTTTTCAACTCTGTCATGTGAGTTTTCTAGTTATTGAATTTATATGTAATTTCTGCAAAGTGTGTCATATGCAAATGTGTCATATTCATGGTCTATTTTGTGTAATAAGGATATTTTAGTTTTATCATTGTACCTTTGTTATATAATAAAGTAACGTTATACAAATTTATAAACGTGCGATGGAATTATCTTTTAATGACACTCAAAACGTGTGATTAAAAATGACCATTTTTAACATGTGATTAAGGGTTGGTTTGAGATATTATAAAAAAGTGTACTTTTTGACTTATTGACTTATATGAGTTGGATTTGATGTGATGTGTTAGAGAGGTTATGTGATTTAAATAAAACGATGTGACTTAAATAGAATAATGACTTTTTGACTTTTTGTATTATTTAAGTTATGCCAAACTTGGCCTAAAAATCACTCTCAAATATCACACTCTGATAAAACTTGAAATATGTGATTAAATCATATATATCACATACAAAAATTGTGATTTATTTATAATTTTGTAGTAGTGTGATTTTTTAAAAGAATTCGTCCCCATAATTTGAAACGAATAATGTTAACATACTCACATTTTGTACCCATTAGACACAAGATATTATTATGATTCATATTAATAAACAGCAATTAAAATCCACATTTTGCATAGACTGTCTTTCCTAAAGACTTACACTTACAAAATGAATTATTGTGATTATTGATGGACCCACTATGACCCAAAAACGCAGTCAAGTTGAGAAATTCAGCTGAAGACAAGTCTCATTTTAAGTATCAAAAATGATTTAGACCACTAATTAGTGGTAGCTCTAATACCCACTGCCACATGTGTTTTGTGCCTTGTTTGTTTTTTTTTTTCTTTTTTTTTCAATTACCACCTCACTAGTGGTGGGATTAGTGATGACAATTTAGTGATATATAGGATTGCCCTTTAAGTATTCGTTATCTAGGCGCTTTTGGAAAGCATTGCACCCCTGAACATGAACAGAAGTTTGAAATGCCTTAATTGTAGGGGTACTTATCAATCAGTTCCATTAATTAAACTTATTTATTTACAGGTCTTAATTAATAAATTTAACACTATAAAAATAAGAAATTAATAAATTTATCATTATAAATTTATTCATAAAAATAAAAAAACTGATAAATTTATCACTATAAATTTATTCATAAAAATAAAAGACTGATAAATTTATCTTTATCAATAGGACTTAATGGATAATAAGTCTCAAAAGTAAGACCTATTGATAGTTTACCTTTAATTAAAACAATTTTTTTCAAACATGTAAAGCAGTTATATTAAAATGAAAATAAATAACATACAGATAAAAAAAGAAAAATAATAAATTTTCTACCCTATATTAGTTTTTCCTATCCTGTTAAGAAAGCAGAGCAACAAATTTTCTTTCCCCGCCCCCATTTTACCGTGCATTTACCCTAATTATATTGATTAAATGTAGAACTATTTTTTAAAAAAATATGTATATATATATATTTTTTTAGAGCGGCCCCTCTTTGTGTGTATATAATATGTATATAATTTATTTTTTAAATTAGTAATATTAAAACACTTAAATATTATAACGCACTAATTTTTACTTTTTTATCTCTCATCTTATATTTTTTTAATCTTTATTATTTATTAATCATTATATCCATAATATGTTATATCATCATTCATTTTTATTAAGATTATTATTCATGCCTGCCCCACCCATTCCATCTATCGACAACAAATTTTCGTGCACAAAAAGTTCAAAAAAGACAAAAAAAAATACCAACGACGACGTCTGTTCAACATATAAACAAACAAAATAAAACGCTTTTTGGTTTGGCTATTCCACTTTTTTTCACAAAATTTGAAATAACTAGACATTTTTTCTCCATCTATATAGTAACTTGAAATAGTACTATAGAACTATAATGACATCTTAGCTGATATAGGCCCCATTTTAACAAGGTATTGGGCTTCAGTCATGGCTTTTTTGAATTTATTTGTATTTGTAAGAGAAATTTTATTCTTTAAAAAAATAATTAAAAAAAACCTCTACAAAGCCTAAAAAATTAGCTAAAGATTATTGTGAAATGAGGCTTTAATTAGTTTTTTTTTTTTTTTTTTTTGGGAATTGCACCATAGTTCCTTTTTCTTTCTTTTTTTTATCAGCAAAAAAGAAATTTTATTGATAAATAATGAATTACAGCATACATCAATAAAAATGATGGATGCATAAGTAGCATATCAAAGAAATATGATCTTAACTAAGTTTGCACCATAGAGCAAGCCCAATCAACTGTAGCATCGCATCAAGTTGGTGAAAAACCAACAAAAAACAGAACAATATCAAAAGTAACAACACCAATTGTAACAACCATCATACTAATCACTGATTAATACCGATTACTGCTAAATTAAGACCGATTATGGAAAGTAAATGAACTGACTGATTCAAATATGAAACTGAATTGATTACTGTATCTGTTTAATTGCATGCTTATCTATTTGAGTGCTTAATTATCTATTCAGTTTTTATGTTTAAACTGTAAATTGAAGGCCTTATCGGCGGCCAAACCGGAAATTAATTGATATTTTATGATTATCATAATTTATGTGATTTTATAGTATATTTATTGAAAAAGTGATTTGGTATGTTTAAGTTAGAGTAAATATTGGTAAGTTACATGATTTGGGTTTATTTACAATTAGGCCACTTAGTGGCCACTATCTCCACTTTGTTTAGCCTTACATATCACTTGAGTCTTATTACAAAACATATTCATCAGTCATTCCTCATGTTCTTGCCGACTTGAGAGAGAGGGATAAGGGAGAGAGTTAGTCTTCATCTCATTTTGCTTGATTTGGTCTGGAAATTGAAGGAAAGTGAAGTGTAGCAGCCAATTGAGCTCCTAAACCTTGAATACAAGACCTAAGGTAGGAGAATCAACCCTCCATTGTTGTATTTCAGATAGTTCTTGCATGCTTCATGCTTAATTGTAGAGCTAAGGCATGTTCTAGTCTTATGATGTTGAATTAGAACTCATTTCATGCATGCATGTGTGTATTGTTGAATTTTGAGTTGATTTCATGGCAAATTGTCACATGCATGTTCATAATTAAGCTTAAGTCTATGTTTTCATCTTGTTTTGAAAAGAATGAGCTCATTAGAGCATGTTTTGAAGATGTAAAATGATTTAAATTCATGCATGTTTGCATGTTCTTCATGTTCATGAAAATTGACTGGAAATTGGGTTTGAATTAGACACCCTTGGGCTTTGATTTACCAAATTGATCTTTGAAATTCATAATGCTATGTGTTTACAAGTGTTTTTCCAGGTTTTTAGCCCAAGAGGATCAAAAATTTGGCTTTTAAACTTGATTTTGAGCTTGGGACTCAAATTTGAAATTTCCAGATTTCGAGCCTACGCTCGAGCGAGGAAGTCCACGCTCGAGCGTACACTCTGTGATTCTGCCTTCCGCTCGAGCGAGAAAAGTTACGCTCGAGCGTGAAATACGAGCATCCAGTACTTTGCATGAGTTCACAGTCCGCTCGAGCGAGGAAACCTACGCTCGAGCGAGGACCTGTGTCTTACGCTCGAGCGAGGGTCGAGCGTCCATCGGGCGTAAAATCTGAGCATCCATTTTTTTATCAGAAGACGCCGGCGAAGGAATCCACGCTCGAGCGGAGCTCCTTTGTCTGTATGTCCGCTCGAGCGTAGAAAGCCACGTTCGAGCGAGACCCCTGTTTTCAGAAAATTTTGTTAAGTGTTCAAAAGTGCATCTTTGCATCATCTTTCCATCCTAGGCATTCCTAGGGCATATTTAACGCATCTTTAAGAGGATATAGATGTAGAACATACCAAGGCAAATTTAGGGATTAAGTCATTTTCTTTCCTAACTGTGAAGCTTGTGTGTTCAATCTGTTTACTGTTTAAGGTTGGCATTTCGAGGAGACGCCCTAGCCTACTGTAGCCTAGAACTCTGTGAGTAACAATTGTGTAAAGATATGTTCAAATGATTATTTTTCTGGACACTGAACTGAACTGTTTACTGAACTGATATTGATTACTGAATGAATGTATGTCCTTTATTTCTGAACTGTACTGTGGCATCCTTAGCACCTATTGTTTACTGTTACTGATACAGAGATCTCTGTCGGTTCCCTCGTCGGAACCACTACTATTTACTGATTGATGGCCATCATTACTGTTCGGTCTTTTAAGACCTACTGTTATTGTTATGCTAATGGATCTACCACATATGACTGTTCACTGTACTGAACTACTGATATACTGATTGAATTGAACTGTTTTCATTACTGTAAGGACATTCATTCTAAACCCCTTTACGCTTTATGTTATTCACTGGGCTTTAGCTCACTACTCATATATATATGTAGGTGTTCAGGCACCAGACCGCAGCTAGGAGCGTCGGGGTAAACTCCAATTTTGTCAAGCCAACAACCGTGCCTCATCAGGAGGTTCCGAGCCCGCTGCTTAGGCTTAGGGTGTTTTTATTTCCGTCTGCCTTGGACTGCTTTTATAATATCAGATAGATCAGAATCGCACTGCTTAACAGGGGTTAAGTCCCTGCACTGTATGTTTGTAAATGATGTATGTACTGTTCTGTACTGTGTATGCATGTATGTATGTAGAATCTTTTGGCATACAGACTGTCACAGCTCATTGGACATAGTCTATTTACTGTATTGGCTTCCGCCATGCCCCAGACTTTGTTTTCATCAGATATCATAAGCAGGCCTTGTAATCTCGGATTATCGCCGATTCAGATACTAAACCCATAGGGCCAGGTTTGGGTCGTGACAGAGTGGTATCAGAGCGATACTTAACCACAAGTTATACCGCACACACGTGTCCAAATGAGCTATAGGGTGTCCTAGAAAAGCGATTAGGGCATTCATAGTCATGATAAGTGTGTGGTGATGAAATATATGTTGACATGCTAATCTGTTTAAACACATGACTGCTTATGTGATAAACGGTTTAAGTATGTGACTGTTTATGATTGAAACTGTTATAACTGCTTATAGTGAAATGGATAATGCAAACACTGCAAATGAATCTGAATCCTCGTCAACCGAGGCCAGAATGGCCAGAATGGAAAGGATTATGGAACTGTTAACTGCAAGGTTAGATCAACAACAGAACCAACAGCCCCCACCTCCTCCTCCGGTACAGCCGGACCAGAATGTGAATGAACAGAATGTTAACACTAATGATGGGGATATAATTGCTCTTACCCAGAAGTTCAGCAAACTGAAACCGCCATCCTTTCAGGGAGGCCTCGAACCATTAAAGGCTGAAGCATGGGTTCTGGAGACTGAGAAACTGTTTGAAGTGTTTCCGTGCTCGGAGGCACATACGCATCAAGTTACCTTCACTTTGCAAGAAGAGGCTAGAAGGTGGTGGATGCTTACTCGTGACTTACAATATCGCTATGACTTGGGCTCAATTCAAAGTAGCCTTCTTTGAAAAGTACTTCCTCGGTGTCGTGATGTAAGGTCATCGAATTTGAACAGTTAAAACAGACACAATGTTCAAGGTTTAATATGAAACGAAGTTCACCGGGCTTGCTAGATATGCACCACACATGGTGGATACCGAGTATAAGAAGGCCAGGAGGTTTGAAGGCGGCATGAATGTTGCGATACTGGATAGAATAAATGTTCTGAAACTACCGACTTATGTGAATGTCCTTGACCGAGCCTTGATGGCTGAAGCAAACATCGAGGCACTGAAAACTGAAACACCGGCGTCTGAATGGCGTGGTAAAAGGCAGAATTTTAAATTCAAGAAAGGCAAGCATAACCCATTAAGCAAGAAACAATATACAGGATCAACAAATAGCCCCAGCCAAAGGAGTGGTTCCATACCGCCCTGTTCCGAATGTGGTAAGAATCATAAAGGGGTTTGTTATAAAATCTCTGGTGCTTGTTACAGGTGTGGCAAGGTAGGCCACATGGTGAAAGATTGCCCTTCCACTGCTCCGAGCAATAGTAAAGCTGCAGGCAGCGCCGCAGCATCAACCGTGACACCAAAACTGAACCCCAAAGCTACCGGAAAAGAGCCTATGAGGCAGGGCCGAGTCTTCGCCCTAGTACCGGGAGACGTGCAAAATACCGAGACCGTAGTGTCAGGTATTCTTTCTATTTGTGCTCAAAATGCATATGTACTAATTGATTCGGGGTCTACACACTCATATGTATCGCATGCTTTTTCACAAAAATTGAATAGACCCTTAGAACCCATGAACTATCTGTTAGCTGTATCATCACCTATTGGGGGATCCATGACATGTGCATATATGTATCCTACTTGGGAGATTATTGTTGGGGATATGCATCTGTTTATTGATTTACTGCCATTGAACATTGATTATTTTGATGCAATACTAGAGATGGACTGGTTGCAAAAATATCATGTTACTATTGACTGTGTGACAAAACAAGTTGTTTTCCGTCCACCTGGTTTACCTGAATTCGTGTTTAATGGGGTTAGAGTAGTACCTCCTCCGTATTTGATTTCTTCTGTGAAAGCTGTTAAATTGATTAGAAAAGGGGTGTAAGGGATATCTGTGTTCTGCTTTTGATCAGATTCATCGATGATAGTGCTAATGTGAATAGCATTCCTATAGTCGAGAGTTCCCAGATGTTTTCCGCAGAATCGCCAGGATTTGATTGACAGGAAATTGAGTTCGTGGATGTGATTCCTGGTACACCTTATATCGAAGCTCCTTGTAATGGCTCCAATCGAATCGAAGAACTGAAAGTGCAACCGCAAGAACCGTTAGACAAGAAGTTTATTAGGCCCAAGATTTCACCGGGTGCATCGGTTTTGTTTGTGAAGAAGAAAGACGGCTCATTGAGACTGTGCATTGACTACCGTGAACTGAACAAGGTAACTGTGAAAAACAAGTATCCATTACCGCGTATTGATGATTTATTTGATTAGTTACAGGGTGCTCAAGTGTTTTCCAAGATTGATCTCAGGTCGAGGTACCATCAACTGAAAGTTAAACCAAAGGACATTGATAAAACTGCTTTTAGAACGAGATATGGACATTACGAATTTCTAGTTATGCCTTTTGGAGTTACCAATGCACCTGCAGCATTTATGGACCTCATGAATAGAATCTTTAAACCGTACCTTGATGACATCCTGATTTATTCTAAGACTAGAGAGGAACATGAACATCACCTGAGACTTGCCCTACAGACCTTAAGAGAACAGAAACTTTATGCTAAACTGTCTAAATGTGAGTTTTGGCTTGACCATGTTATGTTTTTGGGGCATGTTATTAGCAAAGATGGGATTTCTGTTGATCCGCAGAAAATTGAAGCTGTAGTGAACTGGCCTAGACCAACAAATGTGACAGA
The DNA here is from genome assembly GCA_025200525.1 of Camellia lanceoleosa. Lineage (NCBI taxonomy): Eukaryota > Viridiplantae > Streptophyta > Magnoliopsida > Ericales > Theaceae > Camellia > Camellia lanceoleosa. The sequence goes on along the minus strand of CM045766.1, from coordinate 109,695,161 downwards.
AGTACGAAGCTTTTTGGGTTTGGCTGGATATTACAAAAGATTCGTCAAAGATTTCTCCAAGATTGCCTTACCATTGACTCAACTGACACAGAAGGAGATATCATTTGACTGGACTGACCAAAGGGAATCAGCATTCCAAGAGTTGAAAACTCGACTCGTAACTGCACCGGTTCTTACCCTACCTTCAGGTACGGATGGTTATACTGTATTTAGTGACGCTTCTCATAAGGGTTTGGGATGTGTTTTAATGCAGAATGGGAGAGTAATTGCCTATGCTTCCCGACAATTGAGGCCTCATGAAAAGAACTACCCAACCCATGATCTGGAACTGGCGGCAGTAGTGTTTGCACTGAAAATCTGGCGTCACTATTTGTATGGGGCAACATGTGAAGTATATACCGATCACAAGAGTCTGAAGTACTTCTTCACCCGTAAAGAATCGAATATGAGACAACGGAGATGGCTAGAATCGATCAAAGACTATGACCTACATTTGATTATCCGGAAAAGCCAACACCGTTGCTACCGAGCCTAAGTCGATCAAATTTAGCTTGTTTGCTCACTGGACAGAAAGAGTTGCTTTGTGACCTTGAAAGATCTGAAATTGAAGTTGTTTTAAGAGAACAAGGTGGAACAATAGCTACTATTTCTGCACAACCGGCACTGATTGAAGAAATTAAAGAGAAACAACAACAGGATGACTTCTTGAAAAAGATCATCGAAGGAAGAGAGTCTAAACCGAGACCGGGGTTCAAATTTGAAAATAATGTCAAATTTCAGAAAGACTGTAAATTTAATGACTCTGAATTGAAAAGAAGGATTCTGCAAGAGGGCCACAACTCAAAATTTTCTATTTATCTGGGGAATACGAAAATGTATCAAGATTTGAAGTTGAATTTCTGGTGGCCGGGAATGAAGAAAGAAATTGCTGACTTTGTATCGAAATGTCTTCATTGCCAACAAGACAAGACTGAACATTAACGACCCGCAGGCTTATTGCAGCCCTTACCAATACCGGAGTGGAAATGGGAACATATTACCATGAATTTTATTGTTGGATTGCCTCGCTCCAGTAAAGGTATAGACTTGATTTGGGTTATTGTTGATAGACTGACTAAATCTGCTCACTTCTTACCTGTTAAGACAATTTATAATGCGGACAAATTGGCTATACTCTATATTGATGAAATTGTTAGACTGCATGGAGTGCCTGTGTCCATTGTTTCTGACAGGGATTCGATGTTTACATCGAGGTTTTGGCAAAGCCTACAGACTACATTGGGAACTGAATTGAAACTGAGTAGTGCCTACCATCCTCAGACAGATGGGCAGTCAGAAAGGACCATCCAGACTTTGGAGGATTTACTGAGAATATGTGTCCTTGATTTTCAGGGAGATTGGGAAAGTCATTTGCCCTTAGTTGAATTTGCCTACAATAATAGCTTTCATTCAAGTATTGGTATGGCGCCTTTCGAGGCATTGTATGGCAGGAAATGTAGATCTCCTATCTACTGGGCAGAAGTTAGAGATGGGCCTTTGCTTGGGCCCGAGATTGTGTATGAAATGACTGAAAAAGTGAAACTGATTCAACAGAGACTGAAAACTGCACAGAGCCGACAGAAAAGTTTTGCGGATGTTAGAAGACGAGACCGAGAATATGAAGTGGGTGATCACGTGTTTGTGAAAGTGACATCAATGAAAGGCCAAACTCACTTTGGAGTCAAAGGCAAGTTAGCGCCGAGATATGTCGGGCCGTATGAGATTATTGAGAAAGTCAATCCGGTGGTGTATCAAGTTGCGCTCCCTCCTAAAATGGAGCATATGCATAACGTCTTTCACATTTCTATGTTGAGAGATTATCTTCGGGATCTGTTCCATGTAATTCAGCCTACTCAAATAGTGTTGAGTGATGACTACACTTACGAGGAACGGCCTATACAGATCGTAAACAGACGGATCAAGAAACTGGGAAACAAAGAGATTCCGTTAGTGAAAGTCGATTGGCAAAACCATGGTGGCATGTATGCCACTTGGGAGAGGGAAGATGACATGGCCAAGAGATACCCTGAACTGTTTCCACTGAACCCTGTTTTCTTCCAGAAGGAAGGTAACTCGAGTTTAGAGGACTAAACTCTTTTTAAGGAGGGGAGACTGTAACAACCCTCAAACTGATCACTGATTAATACCGATTACTGCTAAATTAAGACCGATTATGGAAAGTAAATGAACTGACCAAGCATCGAATCGATGATTGAAATCAAACCTAATCGACATCAGATCTGTTTAATTGCATGCTTATCTATTTGAGTGCTTAATTATCTATTCAGTTTTTATGTTTAAACTGTAAATTGAAGGCCTTATCGGCGGCCGAACCGGAAATTAATTGATATTTTATGATCATCATAATTTATGTGATTTTATAGTATATTTATTGAAAAAGTGATTTGGTATATTTAAATTAGAGTAAATATTGGTAAGTTACATGATTTGGGTTTATTTACAATTAGGCCACTTAGTGGCCACTATCTCCACTTTGTTTAGCCTTACATATCACTTGAGTCTTATTACAAAACATATTCATCAGCCATTCCTCATGTTCTTGCCGACTTGAGAGAGAGGGATAAGGGAGAGAGTTAGTCTTCATCTCATTTTGCTTGATTTGGTCTGGAAATTGAAGAAAAGTGAAGTGTAGTTGCCAATTGAGCTCCTAAACCTTGAATACAAGACCTAAGGTAGGAGAATCAACCCTCCATTGTTGTATTTAAGATAGTTCTTGCATGCTTCATGCTTAATTATAGAGCTAAGGCATGTTCTAGTCTTATGATGTTGAATTATAACCCATTTCATGCATGCATGTGTGTATTGTTGAATTTTGAGTTGATTTCATGGCAAATTATCACATGCATGTTCATAATTAAGCTTAAGTCCATGTTTTCATCTTGTTTTGAAAAGAATGAGGTCATTAGAGCATGTTTTGAAGATGTAAAATGATTTAAATTCATGCATGTTTGCAAGTTCTTCATGTTCATGAAAATTGACTGGAAATTGGGTTTGAATTAGACACCCTTGGGCTTTGATTTACCAAATTGATCTTTGAAATTCATAATGCTATGTGTTTACAAGTGTTTTTCCAGGTTTTTAGCCCAAGAGGATCAAAAATTTGGCTTTTAAACTTGATTTTGAGCTTGGGACTCAAATTTGGAATTTCCAGATTTCGAGCCTACGCTCGAGCGAGGAAGTCCATGCTCGAGCGTATACTCTGTGATTCTGCCTTCCGCTCGAGCGAGAAAAGTTACACTCGAGCATGAAATACGAGCATCCAGTACTTTGCATGAGTTCATAGTCGCCGAGCGAGAAACCCACGCCGAGCGAGACTATGTCTTACGCCGAGCGAGGGTCGAAGGCCCATCGAGCGAAAATTTGAGCATCCAAAGATTTTATCAGAGCACGCAGTCCACTTGAGCGAAGGAATCTACGCTCGAGCGGAGCTCCTTTGTCTGCATGTCCGCTCGAGCGTAGAAAGCCACGCTCGAGCGAGACCCCTGTTTTCAGAAAATTTTGTTAAGTGTTCAAAAGTGCATCTTTGCATTCTTTTTCCATCCTAGGCATTCCTAGGGCATATTTAAGGCATCTTTAAGAGGATATAGATGTAGAACACACCAAGGCAAATTTAGGGATTAAGTCATTTTCTTTCCTAACTGTGAAGCTTGGTGTGTGTTCAATCTGTTTACTGTTTAAGGTTGGCATTTCGAGGATACGCCCTAGCCTACTGTAGCCTAGAACTCTGTGAGTAACAATTGTGTAAAGATATGTTCAAATGATTATTTTTATGGACACTGAACTGAACTGTTTACTGAACTGATATTGATTACTGAATGAATATATGTCTTTTATTTCTGAACTGTACTGTGGCATCCTTAGCACCTACTGTTTACTGTTACTGATACAGAGATCTCTATCGGTTCCCTCGTCGGAACCACTACTGTTTACTGATTGATGGCCATCATTACTATTCGGTCTTTTAAGACCTACTGTTACTGTTATGCTAATGGATGTACCACATATGACCGCTATCTTGATCTTCAACTACTATACCGATTGAGTTGAACTGCTTCATTATCAGAAGGACATTCATTCTAAACCCCTTTACGCTTTATGTTATTCACGGGCTTTAGCTCACTACTCATATATATATGTAGGTGTTCAGCACTGCATCGCAGCTTAGGAGCGCCGGTAAACTCAGCTTTGTCAAGCCAACCATCGTGCCTCATCAGGAGGTTCCGAGCCCGCTGCTTAGGCTTAGGTGTTTTTATTTCCCATCTGCCTTGGACTGCTTTTATAATATTGATAGATCAGAATCGCTGCTTAACAGGGTTAAGTCCTCGACCGTATGTTTGTAAATGATGTATGTATCGTTAGATCGTATGCATGTATGTATGAAGAATCTTTTGGCATACATCGTGACTCATTGACATAGTCTATTTATCAGATATTGGCTTCCGCCATGCCCCTCAGATTGCTTTTATTCAGATAGCGTGCCTTTGGTAATCTCGATTATCGCCGACACAGATTAAACCCATAGGGCCAGGTTTGGGTCGTGACACCAATACTCCTTAGCCATTAGTAGCAGCATTATCCATACTCAAATAAGCTAAATCCTTGCAGGAGCATCATTAACAATAGCAGCCAGTAACAACAGCCATTCAAATCCAAATCCATCAGCAGTCAAGCAAGACAAACCCAACCCAGCCACAGAGATGAAACATAACAACATAACTTCAACCTCGTCCAATGCAAACTTTGCTCTCATTGTAGAAACAAAACTTAAACCATCAAATACTTGCAGACTCCTTCCCGACCCAATAGACCACCAACCTGCAATCAACACAACAATATCCTACAGCACACCCTTCTTATATTCACAACAGGCCTCACCCCCTAAATCAAGACCAACTCAACCTCCAGAAATGCATACTTTGATCTAATTAAGATTGAACATAAAGTCACTCATAGAATATTAAAGATCTTTGTAAGAGGCTCTGAACCATAATGCAACTCTGGTTTTTATAAGCTCACATAATTCCAAAATTACAGGTTTGCTATCCCTAAATACACAATCATTTCTGAGTTTCCATATGGACCACAGGGTAGTAAGGAGAATAATTGTCCATATCTTCTTCTCTAGTTTCTTCAGAATATGACCCTCTTACCAGAATAATACTCTTTCAACAAAACCTGGGATGGCCCACTCAACACCCCACCATCTTAATAAGGTTGACCACACTTCCCAAACAAAAGGGCAATACAATAACACATGATTCATAGATTCCTTAACATCCTTACAAAAACTACAAGCTATGGAGGAGGTGCCATTGAAAACACCAATTCTTTGTAAAAATGCAGATGTCTTCACATTGTGTTTCCAGGCAAGCCAACAAAAGAAGTTCACTTTAAGAGGCAAAATTGAATTCCACACCAATTTACACAAGCTGGGATAAGTGGCCTCATCCAAATTGCAAAAAGAATATAAAGAAGAAACAGAGGAAATACCTAAATCATTAGCAACCCACCTTGAAAAGTCACTGACCTCCCATCTAGTTGCAAGCCTTGTTGATAGGATTTTTACAAGTTTCAACCACTCAAGCTTTTCCCATTCAAACATCTCCCTTCTAGACAACAAGTTCCACTCCCCTGAAGCATCTCTCAGATCAAGGAACCTCCTAATGTTGTGTTTGGTTGGGGGATTTGGGAAGGGATTTGAAAATGGAAAGGGAAAAGGTATGTGAAATTAGATGAAATGTAAGTATATTTTATTTTCATTTCACCTATCTTTTTTCTTTCCATTTCCAAATTCTTTCCTAAATACCCCAACCAAACACAATGTAAGAGAGCTTTTCTTCTCCGAAGAGAGACTAAATAGTCTTGGAAACTCCAATTTCAAACATTGAGAGCCACACCAGATATCCTTCCAGAATTTTACTCTTTCCCTATTTCTAACTTCTATATTAAAATTATTCAAGAAACTCAACATCATATAAGGATTATAATCAGCCAGAGTGACAATATCAAACCACACCATTGAGTATCTGTAACTTACCTCCCTTGATGGTAACCAACTACCGGCATCAAGATTATATTTGCTGCAAATTACTTTTCTCAATAATGACTTAGTCTCATTTGCAAATCTTCACCACCATTTGAACAATAATGAAAAATTTACATCTTTGATCCTTCTAATTCCCAACCCACCTTGATCAAATCTCTTTGTTACTTCCTCCCATTTGACTAAATGAACATTCTTTCTTAGATTAGAGCTATCCCATAAGAATGTGGCTTGAATTCTCTCCAGTTCCTTAGCAACCCCTTCAAGCATCTTGAACAATAAAAAGTAATACACTGGCAAGGTAGCTAACACATACTTGATTCGAGCTAACCTCTCTACAAAAGAGAGATTTTTTTCAACCTGCCAGCTTGGCTTTTGCTTTATCTATGACTGGTTTTCAAGTTTTCCTCATACTTGGGTTAGCCCCTAAAGGAAGCCCAAGATACATAAATGGCATAGCTTGAGTCTTACAGTTAAGAAGATTAGAAAAGTCGGCCAATATGTCATTCTCAATGCCCACCCTACAGACCACACTTTTATCGTAATTGATTTTTAGACAATATACAAGCTCAAAGCACCTTAAGATCCTTTTGATAATACTAATTTCTGTCCCCTCAGCTTCACAAAAAAGAAAGGAGTCATCAGCGAATTGTGGGTGAGACACCAACACCCCATTTGCTCTTATTTTCACACCTTTAACCAATTCCATCTCCACAACTCTTGATAGAAGCACATTAAGACCTTTAGCCACAATGTTGAATAGGAAAGAGGAAAATGGGTCACCCTGCCTAAGTCCTTTTTTGGGGTGGAGTCTATTGGTGAGCCATTCACTAAGACAGATAAATTTGCTATGGACATACACTCCTTGATCTATGAGATTCACTTCATTCCAAAACTAAAATTGGAAACATTAAAAAGAGAAACTCCTAATTCACTGAGTCATAAGCCTTCTCAAAATCAATCTTAAGAACCACACCCATTTTTTTAAAACTTTTTCCATCTCTCTACTACTTCATTTGCAATCAAAACACCATCAAGGATACTTCTACCACTCAAGAAAGCTGATTGAGTTTCACTGATAATTTCGGGCAAAACAAGTTTTAGCCTATTAGAGAGAACCTTAGCCAGAATCTTATACACTGAACCCACAAGACTAATAGGCCTATAATCTGCCAAGCCTACTGAGGTATCTTTTTCTGGGACCAGGGTTATGAAAGAACTGTTGATTCCTCTGACCAATCTGCCATGAGCATGAAATTCCTTCATAAACTGCATAACCTCTCCCTTCATTACCTTCTAATATTTCTGAAAACACACAGGATTGAAACCATTTGGGCCTGGGGCTTTATTACCTTCATAACTTTTAATGGCACTCCAAACTTCTGATTTTGAAAACTCTCCCTCAAGCCCTTTAATTACACTGTTGTTACTAATAAATTTAAATCTGCCACGTATAGTTGGTTTGCTTCTCCATTCCTTTGTGTAATGCTTGTTAAACTAAAGATAAACTTCTTGCTTTACTCTCCACGGATCCTCATAAACAAAATCCTCAACAGTGATAGAATTAATCCCATTCATGCTCTACCTATTAGTAGCCATGACATGAAAATATCTTGTATTTTCATCTCCTCTCAAAGACCAATCTAATCTAGCTTTTTGAAGCCACATCTATTCATCCATTCTGCTCAACCTCAATGCTTCACTAACCACCTCACTTTTTCTTATCTTCTCTGGCTTAACTAAATCTCTATCTTTTGCTAAGATATCAAGCTTATTCACTTCATGCTACCTTTAGCTTGCTAGATACATCTCCAAACACCTCACCATTCAATTTTTTCAAAGCCAACTTAAGTAATTTAAGTTTACTCTGTAGAATGTAACATGCCCACTCTTCTACTACAAATTCTTTCCAAGACTTCTCCAGAAAAGATGCAAAGCTTGGATGTAAGGTCCAGGCATTTATAAATCTGAAAAGCCTAGGACCTCAATCCCTATCATCCTCCATCAACAATAATGGACAATGATTAGATAAAAGTCTAGGCAGTCCCAATGACTTGAAATTAAACACCTTCAACTACTCAGGATTTACTAGGAACCTACCAATTCTGCTATATTTTCCCCCATTCCTAGCATTACACCAAGTAAATTTCCTACCTAGGAGAGGTATATCTGAGATCTCGTAATTGTCAATAAAGTTGTTAAAATCCCTCATTCCTCTATCTCTTCTTGAGCAGCCTCTCATTTCTCTCACACTTCTTATTTCATTAAAATCTTCTCTTAAGCACCAAGGTGTAGGAAATATGGATTTCAAATTACATAGGATATCCCACAACTTACTTTTACAACCTACCACATTCGAAGCATAAACACTCACTATGACACCTTCAAAAGAACTCAAAAAAATACCTGAGAGTAAAATGAAATTCCTATTACTGGAGTAATCAAGAAGTTAGAAAATCCTCGGATCCCAAACGCATAACAGTCCACCTACTGAACCATCTGAGTCCACACACATGAATTCCATTTTATCCCTAGGACAAAGTGATTTCACTTTAATTTGAGAGAGGCGCAGACTCTTAGTTTCTTGGAGTAGAACAAAATCACTCTTTCTCTCATGAACTAGCTTTCTAATCTTACCACTCTTCTCCCGTCTCCCCAAACCTTTACAATTCCAAGATAAAATCTTCATGGACAAACAATAGCTACTTTGTAAATCAACCAATAGAACTACTTATGCTGTAGTGTCTATCTCACCTCGAATCCTTCCTTTGTCCTTCAATTCCATCTCTATAACCATCATCAAAGCCTCATTTTCTTTTCCATTAGACTTGATCCCCAAAGCATAACCCACTTGAAGGGTAGCCATAGCTTCTTCACGAACTGAGTCTCCAACCTCTGAGCTGCTACTAGATGCCCCTGAAACAGAAATCGTAGCTGCTGCTAGTCTGAAGACCATACCTTTAGATCCTTTGTTACTAGTTGATGCACCCTTATGACCATAATTTTGAACAAAACCCAAAAAACCCCATCTCAAGAATCGCTTAATATACCCCGATTTCCTTATATATTTCTTCTTACCCTTACTTTTCAACTGATCCCTTATCAATTGAGATTGAGTGAGCTAATTTGCCACCAAACTTGGCCTAACATCTCCTCCTTTTTCAACTCCATTCGGCCCACCACTCAAATACTCTGCTTGGCCCAAAACAACCTCTAAATTAATTCCATGCCTCTTTTAACCCAACCCACTAATGCTTCTTATGAAACTAGATGTATAAATTTGTTGATCCACCCTTTGACATACCTCACCAGCCTCCATTTCAGCATTTCGTAACCCCAACATTGAATTTTTTTCACATGCACCACCTTCACTTGCACTTCCTAAGTCACTTTTTGTTTTAGATATTACTGACGTATGCAACCAGCCATTATCATCCTCCAACTTAGCATTTTTTTTCAACAGATTTGGCTCATTAACCAGCTTTACATCATTTCCCCTATCCACCTCATTATGTGTGTCAGTTGCCTTGTCATCATTCTCCTTTACCATCTCCTCCCTTCTTTGATCTTGTGTGTAATGCTCCCAAAATGATACAATAAATATGATCTAAAGCATAATTAACAATTTCATCAATCAGAGTATAAAGTCTTTTCATTACATGAAGATAATAATACAAAAGAGTTTAACATAAATAAACGCCCCATTGGCTTACACCTTTTTAAGTCTTGGCTTGTTTATAACAAAATGAGACTAACTCTTACAATTAAAGCCCTAGGTTATACAAATAATGAAACAAAACATAAAAGCCCTTGATTCCCAAAAGAAGTCCCTCCAATGCTATTGCTTTGGTGGAGTCATGCCATTATTACCTGAAAATGGTTTTTCCTAAATAGGGTGAGCCACAGTCCAATACGAACAATCTAACACAATATATGAGGTTTAACAAAGATAGGGACAAAGCGTTCACATTTTGTATAGTCATCAAATATCAAGTCCATGTTCCATTTCATCTCTCTTTTATACATTTCAATACATGAGCCAACTTCATTATTTTTCAATACCTAAATAAGACTACAACTCAAAGATTCTACAATCACATTATTAAAACACAAACACTTCAATCTTGCCATTTTACGGATATTTCGCTCGTGGGATTAACACCTATGTATAATTTTGGGACTTCACCCAGGACACTCCGACCAACTTAATTATAATGGAATCCATCTCCTTTCTCCCCCCGAATAATCATACATATGTAATGTATTTAAACACATAATCACGCATATGGAATACATCTCATTTCTCCTCCCAAATAATCATATATATATAATGTATTCACAACATGATCATATTCAATGATAATCAACCATGGACTAGTTTCAATTCACCTAATCCACATGCAATTTCTACAATAATCAAAGTTATCCTTCTTAGATAGCCCAATACAGATATTTCTAAACAGATATACAACCTCAAGACAGATAATTTAATCAAAATTTTCAAGGATGTGAAGCATTTCATTTTCAATTCTACCATCCATTCCAATACTCACCCAATTCCATGTTTACAACACTAATGCCAACTATTTATACAAAATAGATATGATAGCCATTTTAAGGCAAAAATCTCCATTTTCAAAATATCAACCCAAGTACCAAAATCACCCATTTTGACACCACAAGACTTCATTTTCAAACCCCATGTTCATTTATTTTGTTTTTACCAAAAACCCCTCTTTTACATTTCACTCAAACCCTAGGTTTGCTCAAATTACCCCCAAATACCACCATTGTTACACAATCACAAATAACTAAGTTAAAGCCCATAACAAAGTGTAGAAAATCCCTACCTCAAAGTGAGAAGATGAGCCAAGCAAGGATGGAACTTCAAAAATGTCGAAATCCAACTTCAATCGATTCAAAATGAAGATCTTGAGAAGTTCTACCTTTTTATCAAAGGAAATAGGGTGGATAGATCACTAGATCTAGGTAGAAATCTAGAGAGAATGTAAGTTTTAGAGAGAGAGGGTCTCACTTTAGGGTTTTGGAGCAAATGGATCTGAGAAAGTGATGTAAAAAGTATTTTTTGTGATCTGATATACACGCAATCAACTCGAGCGAATAAGTTAACGCTCGAGCGTCAAACACAAAGTTTGGTTCCGTTCGGGCGCAGAATACAAACATCCAGTACTTATGCAGACAACAAACAACCCGCTCGAACGCAAAGAAGGCCGCTCAAGCGTCTACTCACTCGAGCGTACGAAACGCCACTCGAGCGTGAAAAACATTTCTCTAGTACTTTTGCAGACATGCAAAGTACTGAGAGTTTGTACATCTTGCTCGAGTGCAAGATCAAAATTCTAGACAACACATGTTTGGAAAAACAAGCAACCAACTTGTTTTAAACACAACCATAACCTGATAACCAAAATAAAGTGGAGACAAGGGAAACAAGATATGAATAACTATTCAAAACCACACAAACACGAGTCCGAACTACTCAAGAGACGGGTCAAAACCAGAATCGCTATATTGTGACCAAAGATCAACCATGGTGTTGTAGTTTGAACATTCGTTGTCCTTTAGATGAACCTTACATTTACATGTTGCCTCCATTGCTTCCTTAGCCAATGTTTGCTCTTCATACACTCTTATTAGAAAGAGCTGCCTTTTACATTCAAGATTCACCATGTCATGACCCTAACCGGCTAGTAATAATGAGATTACGTACGGCCTCAAACCAATCCAAATGTATATTAACAGAGTTAATGAGGGGCCAAACGGAAGCAATTTTAAAACTTTGTCCATAGAGCTGTGCTTACATGGCACACCAAAGCAAACCACACATATATACATTAATAACTCACAACAGAAATACAGTAGCATAAGTTCTGTACAACAGGATCATCCAAAAACTAAGCTAACCTATGAAAACTATATACAGACATATGCAAAGTCCTTGCCATCATGGCAAAAATAACACAGTATAGCAGAAAGGCGAAGACGAGTCTCGTGCGTAAGACACTAGGGCTGACTCTCCAAAACTCGGTCGTTCCACACAAACTTCACTGGGGCTGGGTCTGGACCTCTCTTGGCTTACCTACAGACACATGAATGAACGTGAGCAAAAGCCCAGTGAATAATATCAAATACAGAAGTTATACAAATGATAGGTAGAACAACATGCTTCAAACGGCCTTGGGCCCAACTCATATTTCTATTTAACATATATGCACAATTTAGGTTAAGTGACTGCGGTTCCAAACAAACTGGCCTTTGGCCCATTCAAACTTTCTTTTGTGTCAAAATAGCCTTTGGCCCATTCAAGTGACAAACTAGCTTTTGGCCCATTTATTCGTTCATGTCAAAACGGCCTCTGGCCCATTTATTCTTATCAAAACGGCCTTCGGCCCATTCATTCATGTCAAAACGGCCTTCGGCCCATTCATTCTTGTCAAAACGGCCTTTGGCCCATTCATTCGTGTCAAAATGGCCTTCAGCCCCTTTATTCATTCATATCAAACATTTGTCCATAATTCAAACTGGCTAACTTATAAGGCTTATAAGGAAATAAGCAATTGGACAAACGACAAGTTTCAAATATCGATATTACTCATAGTGATCGGTTGGTTGGTTTGCCCTGGAGCTCGACCCTACACAGTCCATGAACACAAAAGGGTCACCAACAATTCAATCCGTTCTTAAATTCACATTTTCCTCTTTAGGCTTTATTCTTATCTCTTTAACTCAATTACAATGCCCAATGCATGCCTAAGAGTACTTAGAAGTGAAGGAGAATGGAAAACGAAACACAGAACGCATCAACAAAATTTCAGAAAACAGGGTCCCTGCTCGAGCGTGGACTTCCCCGCTCAAGCAGACCCAGTTGGTCTGCAAAAGTACTGATTGCATCAAATTCACGCTCGAGCATGAACTCGAGCGCTCGAGCGGAAGGTCTGTCTACATAGCTCCGCACTCGAGTGTGAATTTCCTTGCTCGAGCGGACCTATGCTTGTAAAAAAATACTGGAAGCATGAATTCCCCGCTCGAGCATCAGTTCCCCCGCTTGAGCGGACATCATAAATTATGGGTTTTCCAAAATGGTTTCTTGAGTTCAATTTCAACATTCAAAGGCTCCAAATACATAATTTCAGCTCAAACTTCACATATTCATGTACTAACATGGTACCAACACTAAAACACATCAACATGGAGCTCAATTTCATGACTCAAACTCATGCATGGCTCATTTTTGACCAACCTCATTACTAATATAACAATTTCATGCATTCAACACTTACACCCTCATAATTTGCACATGCATGTGGTATATTATTCTCATTCTCAACTTATATGATGAAGAGATGGTCAAGAACATGATCTTCAACTAAAAACTCACATAGATCATGCATTTGGTGCTCAAATATGCAAATTCAAAGCAACTACATACATGCATGTAAACATTGACCTTCAATTCAACACGATCAACTCAATTTCATTTCAATTCTTGTTCTTGACCATTTATCAACTTTGAACACACAAGATTACACATTACACTCATGAATTCAAGAATCAATTGCTTACCTAGAGGTTCAATCTTCCTAATCTATGGTTAATTCTTGAATTAGACTTCAAACTTCCAAGCCTTCAAGACCAAATTGTACAATCTCTCTCTCTCTCTCTCTCTCTCTAGTCGACTTTCTCCCTAATTTTTGAGTCCAAGATCAGCCAAAATGCAACTAAGGAGAAGAATTGAGGTGTAGTGCCTTTTTACTACAAACTCCACTAATTTCATTATAATAATAATAACAATTGGGCGCTAATTCAATAATTAAATCAAATTAATTTGATCCGAATCAATTTTTCAATTAAATTTCACCGGAGGCTCTAAAAATTACGCTAATCACAATGGCTTAATCAATTTTGATTTTGGTGGCCGATAGGGCCTTCAATTTAATTTCCAAAGCAAATAATCAAACAAATATTCTTACGGTGAACAGATAGAAATTCAAAACCACATATTTTCACATAATGGCACACAAAATCATATTAAACACATAATCATGCTCATATTAAGAACCAATTAACATATTACGGATCAGGGATATCACAATCTTCCCCCCTTTAGGAAGTTTGGTCCTTCAAACTTAATTTACCTTCGTCGGGAAACAAATGTGGATAACGTAGTCGCATTTCCTTCTCTTTTTCCCATGTAGCATCCATCCTATAATGTTCCTTCCATTCCACTTTCACCATTGGGATGGATTTGTTTCTCAATTGTTTCACTTGCCGAATAGCAATTCGTTCCGGCCATTCAGCGTATTCCATATTTTTATCGATAGCTACCCGGTGATAATCAATCACATGAAACGGGTCTCGGAGGTAACCTCTCAACATCAACACATGAAACACATTATGGATTTGCTCGAATCCTGGTGACAAAGCAACTCTACAGTGTAACAACCTCATCATCGCTTCGATAACCACGACATCGTTAATCGAGTCTCGATAATGACCGATAATCGGATCAATAAAATCTCGAATCGATCGATCAAATTGAACCTGAATTGATTGAGTATATCTATTGTATTGCATATTTTATCTGTTTGATTGATTATTTATTTGTTCATGTTTTATGTTTAAACTGCTAATTAAAGGCTTTATCGACGGCTGAACCGTAAACTGATTGATGTTTTAGGACCACCACAATTTATGTGACTTAATGGTATAATTATCTGAAAACTGATTAGGTATGATTAAATTGGATTAAATGTTGAAATGTTGCAAACTTGGACTTATTTACCAAACTAGCCTTGTAGTGGCCTATTACCTCAAACCTTTGAGCCTTATTACACTTAATGCATTTGATTAAAACAACATTTCATCAGCCTTTGTGTTGCCTCAACCGACCAAAGAAGAGAGTTAGAGAGAGAGAGAGAGAATTGTTTTTGTTGATTTAGCTTGAAATCTTGAAGAATTGAAGGAGTGTTGTACAATTGAGCTTCCCTATCCTAAATACAAGACTTAGGTAAGAGAATTCGACCTTTATTGATGTATTTGAGCTTCATTCTTGCATGGTTTATGTCAAAATTGAAAGTTGAGCCATGAATTAGTTCTAGCATGTTGAAATAGAGCATAATTCATGCATGCATGTTAGTATTGTTGGATTTTGAGTTGAGTTCATGGCAAATTGTCACATGCATGTCCATGTTTTGAGTGTAGGCCATGATTTCATCTTGTTTGTGAAACAATTGGCTCATTAGAGCATGTTTTGAAGCTTGGAAGTTGTTTAAAGATCATGCACGTTATGTTTGAATGTTGTTCTTGAAAAATGGTTGGAAATTGGGTTTGAATTAAACACCTTTGGGCTTTGATTTCTTAAATTGAGTTTTGAAATATGTTATTCTATATGTTTAAAAGAGTTTTCCAAGAAATGGGCCCAAGAGGATCGAATTGGGAGTATCAAATTTGAGTTTGGAACTTAGAACACAAATCTGGAATTTCCAGATTTTGGTTGTCCGCCGAAGTGCCGCTTAGCGGAAAATCAAGCTCGATACTTTTCATCAGAGTATCACCGCCGAGCAGAATGGCGCCGGCGGAAAATCGAGCATCCATACTTTGACTTTGTTCATCATCGCCGGCGGAGAAATGTACGCTCGAGCGGAGTATTGAGTGACACGCCGGCGGAAGTTGACGCCGGCGGGTACCCTTGTTAGCTTGTCCGCCGGTAGAAACTGCGCTCAAGCGGGACTTCTGTTCGAAAATGTTTTCTGAATACATCTTTGCATCCTCATTCCATCCTAGGCATTCCTAGGCCTAGTTTTAGACATCTTAATGAGGATATAGATGTAGAACACACCAAGGTATAATAGGGAGTTAATGATTATCTTTCCCAACTGTGAAACTTAGAGTGTGTTTAATCTGTTAACTGTATAGGGTTGGCATTCCGAGGAGACGCTCTAGCCTCAGAGCCCGAACTCAGGGTAACAATTGTGTAAAAATATGTTCAAAATGATTATCTTCTGAATACTGAACTGAACTGTTTACTGAACTGATATTGTTATTGAATGAATGTATTTCCTTTATTTTGGAACTGTACTGTGGCATCCTTAGCACCTACTGTTTACTGTTACTGTTACAGAGATCTCTATCGGTTCCCTTGTGGAACCACTCATTCTTCGATCGATGGCCATCATTCTCGTTAGGTCTTTTAAGACCTCATCATTCGATATGCTAATGGATGTACCACATATGACTGTTTGCTGTACTGAGCAACTGATATACTGATTGAATTGAACTGTTTTCATTACTGTAAGGACATTCATTCTAAACCTCTTTACGCTTTATGTTATTCACTAGGTTTTAGCTCACTGCTCATATATATATGTAGGTGTTCAGGCACCGGACCAAAGCTAGACGCGTCGGGGTTATTCCAGTTTTATCAAGCCAGCCTACGTGCCTCACTGCGAGATTCCAAGCCTATCATGCTAAGGCTTAGGGGCGTTTTAGCATCCCCCCCTTCTGTATTGTCTCACTGTTTTGTATAGACTGTTATCGGCTTTACTGTACTGTTATAAAGGGATTAGGTCCCTACACTGAGTGACTGTAAGTGTTGGTATAGACTGTACTGTTTGACTGCATAAATGTATGAAAAATCTTTTTGGCATACAGACTGTCACAGCTCATTGGACATTATTTATTTACTGTATTGGCTTCCGCCAGGCCCTGAACTCTATTTTATTGTATTACTGTTAAGCAGGCCTTCGGTAATCTTGGATTACTGGCCGGTTACGGTGCTAAACCCATAGGGCCGGGTTTGGGTCGTGACATATAGGCAACTAGACTAAGCCTTTCCAAAATCTGAAACGGTCCAATATAGCGGGGCGACAACTTGCCATTCTTTCGAAATCTGACTTGGCCTTTCATTGGGGACACACGAATGAACACATGGTCACCGACCTCATACTCAAGAGGTCTTCTTCGAACATCTGCATAGTTCTTTTGTCGGTCCTGAGCCGTTTTAAGCCTTTGTCGGATAGTTTTGATTTTCTTAGAAGTATCTTACACAATTTCAGGCCCAAGTAAAGCTCTATCCCCGACCTCTGTCCAACAAATAGGTGATCAACACCTTCTACCATACAAAGCCTCGTATGGTGCCATACCGATGCTGGAGTAGAAGCTGTTATTATAAGCGAATTCTGCAAGTGGCAAGTAGTCTTCCCAACTCCCCTGAAAATCCAAAGCACACATTCGAAGCATATCTTCCAAAGTCTGTATTGTTCGTTCTGATTGCCTATCTGTCTGTGGGTGGAATGTAGTACTGAGCCTTAGTTCTGTTTCCATGGCTTCTTGCAAACTTTTCCACAGTCTAGATACAAATTTCGGATCTCTATCCGACAGAATAAATACCAGAACTCCATGTAAACGAACAATCTCATCAACATAAATAGTGGCCAATATATAAGCATTAAATGTAGTTTTAACAGGCAGAAAATGTACAGATTTCGTCAGTCTATCAACTACAACCTAAATAGAATCCATACCTCGAGAAGTCCGAGGTAGGCCAACAACAAAATCTATAGTCACATGTTCCTACTTTCATTCAGGGATAGGGAGGGGTTGAAGTAGACCGCCCGGTTTCTGATGTTCAGCTTTAACTTGCTGACACTGAAGACATTTGGACACATATTCTGCAATCTCTTTCTTCATCTTAGGCCACCAATAGGTCTGTTTCAAATCCTGATACATTTTGTTATTGCCCGGATGCATAGCAAATATAGATCTATGGGCTTCATCTAAAACCCTCTTCTTTAGTTCCGGAATATCTAGGACACACATTCTATTCCGAAATCTCAACACTTCATTTTCAATGCTGAACTCTGCTTTCGGACTTGTCTCAAATTCATCAATCACTCTCTTAAGGAATTCATCCTCGTTCTGTTTCTGTTTAATTTCTTCAATGATTGCTGGTTCAGCTGAGATAGCGGTTATCAATCCGCCCTGTTCGCACAATACCACTTCGATTTCAGACTTCTCAAAATCTTGCAGAATCTCCTTCTGTTCAGTAAGCAAACAAGCCGTACTCCTCGTTAATTTTCTGCTCAAGGCATCGGCAACTGTATTGGCTTTCCCGATGTGGTACTGAATCTCAAGATCATAGTCTTTTATCAGTTCAAGCCATCTCCTTTGTCGCATATTCAGCTCTTTCTGTGTAAAGAAGTATTTCAGGCTCTTGTGATTTGTGTAGACTTCACACTTTGCCCCATACAAATAATGCCGCCAGATTTTCAAAGCAAAAACAACTGCGGCCAATTCTAGGTCATGTGTTGGATAATTTTTCTCGTGTGGCCTCAATTGTCGGGAGGCGTAAGCAATAACCTTTCCGTTCTGCATTAACACACAACCCAAACCTTTATAAGATGCATCATTGAAAATTACAAATTTTTCCGTACCTGATGGTAGTGTCAAAATCGGTGCAGTGGTCAATCTTGTTTTCAATTCATGAAAAGCTGATTCTCTTTTATTGTTCCACTCAAAAGGTTGCCCCTTGTGAGTCAGTTGGGTAAGAGGCACAACTATTTTCGAAAAATCTTTCACAAACCTCCTGTAGTATCCAGCTAAACCCATAAAACTGCGAACTTCTGTCACATTGGTTGGTGTGGGCCAATTCACAATTGCCTCTATTTTCTATGGGTCTATTGAAATTCCCTCCTTGTTGATCACATGCCCTAAGAAAACAACTTCATCCAACTAAAACTTACATTTCTTTAGTTTAGCAAATAATTTCATCTCCTTAAGTATTTACAGGACAGTTCTCAAATGCTGTTCATGTTCAAGTCTATCTTTAGAGTATATCAAAATGTCATCAATAAAAACCACAACAAATTCGTCAAGGTAGATTTTAAAAATTCGGTTCATTAGGTCCATAAATGCTGCTGGAGCATTAGTCACTCCAAATGGCATAACAAGAAACTCAAAATGTCCATACCTCGTTCTAAATGCGGTCTTCTCAACATCCTCTGCCTTAACTTTCAGCTGATGATACTCGGACCTCAAATCAATTTTAGAAAACAGATGTGATCCCTGCAATTGGTAAAATAAGTCATCAATACGGGGTAGGGGACATTTGTTCTTTATTGTTACCTTGTTCAATTCCCGTTAATCGATGCACAGGCGTAGGGTTCCATCTTTCTTTTTCACAAACAGTACCGGTGCACCCCAAGGTGAAGTGCTAGGTCGGATAAACCCCTTGTCAAGCAGCTCTTGCAACTGTTCTTTCAGTTCTTTCATTTCAGCAGTAGCCATTCTATAGGGAGTTTTAGAAATGGACTGGGTGCCTGGCATAGTCTCAATAGTGAACTCTATCTCTCTGTCTACCAATTCCCCTGGTAATTCATTTGGAAACACATCTGGAAATTCTCTAACAATAGGGATATTATTCAATTCAACATTCACAGATTGTTCAGACAATACATAACACAAATAACCCTGGCACCCCTTCCTGATCAGTTTACATGCTTTCATTGCAGATATCAAATAAGGTGGAGGCACTACCCCATTGCCCACAAACACAATCTCTTTATGTTCTAGTGGTTTAAATACAACTTGTTTTGTCACACAATCAATGGTGGCATAGTACTTGGTCAACCAATCCATGCCCAAAATTACATCGAAATGCCTAAAGTTCAAGGGCAACAAATCTACATATAGGATAGCATCCTTAACACGCATATCACAAAACCGGTATATAGATTCACATAATACAGATTCCCCAAATGGAGCAGACACACATAGCAGATATGGCAGTAATTCTAAGGGTCTACTCAATCTAGATGCAAATGCATATGTCACAAAAGAGTGTGTGGATCCGGAGTCAATTAACACGAAAGCATCCTGATTACATATAGAAATAGTACCTGAGACAATTGCATTGACATTCCGTGTATCGCCCGGAACAAGCGCAAAAACTCTCCCCTTGTCTCACAGTATCCCCAGTGGTAGCAGATCTTAGAGTATTTCCCGGCTTTGGGATCGATGCAATGGAACTAGCAGCTATCCTTCCACTATTCTGATTACAATCTCGGGCCATGTGCCCTTGTTTACCACACTTGAAACAGGCTTCTGATGCACGGTAACAAACTCCACGGTGCCTTTTGCTACAAATGTTGCACATGGAAGCTGTGTCTCGGGAAGAATTCGAAGTATTTGAAGAGCCTGTGTTTTGCTTTTTCAGAAATTTCTTCTTTGAAAAGAAGCCTTGCCTTTTGTTGCCTTTCCATTCTGTTGTTGGCTTAGCCTGTCTAGCTATGTTAGCTTCCGATATGATGGCCCTGTCTAGCACCCCAATATAAGTCTCCAGTTTCAGGACATTTACTCTTTCTAAAATGTCACTTCGGAGCCCACCTTTAAAGTGTCTCGCCTTCTTATAGTCAATATCAATTACTTGTGGTGCAAATCTGACCAATTCGGTGAATTTGGCCTTATACTCAACTACGGTCATACTGTCTTGCCTTAGTTCCATGAACTCTGCTACTTTCTTGTCCCGGACACATTGCGGGAAGTACTTGTCATAGAAAATTTCCAAAAATTTCACCCAGTCAACATCTTTATGATTTTCTCGCATTAACATCCACCATCTTCTTGCCTCGATTTCTAGCATAAAAGTGGCTAGAAGCACTTTCTGTGTCTCTGAACAGGGGAACACTTCAAACAGTTTTTCAATGCCGAGGACCCAAGCTTTAGTTTTCAAAGGATCTAATCCACCATGAAACTGTGGCGGTTTCATTTTCTTGAACTCGTTGGTGAGAGCTATGATTCGGTCATCATTCTGATTATCTGGCACGGGTGGTGTCGGAGGTGGAGGTGGCGGATGTGGTTGCTGCCACTGTTGTTGCCACTCCTGTTGTTATCTCAAAGTTTCTGCCATTTCTTGTATCAGTCTTTCCATTCTATCCATTCTGGCAGTAGAGGACTCCTCTATCTCATCACCTCTTATTCTCACCATCTGATTAAACTTACATAATACTTTGTACAAAAGATTTACAGGTTTGCATATATTAAAAGCATACATATTTAAATAATTTGCAAAGGAAGCAAATCACAAACTTATAACACATAGTTGTTCACATTGAAACATTTAGATGCATTCTCGATACTATCAAAGTCATATTTATCACATGAATGTATCCTATATCTTTTCTAGACGCTTATTGCTCTTTTGGACAAGTGTGTGAGTTATTAACTCGTGCTCTGATACCACTCTGTCATGACCCGAACCCGCCCTCGTGGGTTAAGGACATAATCGGCTAGTAATCATGAGATTACCTACGGCCTCAAACCAATCCAAATGTATATTAACAGAGTTAATGGGGGGCCAAACGGAAGCAATGTTAAAACTTTGTCCATAGAGCTGTACTTACATGGCACACTAAAGCAAACCACACATAAATACATTAATAACTCACAACAGAAATACGGTAGCATAAATTCTATACAACAGGATCATCCAAAAACTAAGTCAACCCATGAAAACTATATACAGACATATGCAAAGTCCTCGCCATCATGGCAAAAATAACACAGCATAGCAGAAAGGCGAAGACGAGTCTCGTGCGTGAGACACTAGGGCTGACTCTCCAAAACTCGATTGTTCCACACAGACTTCACTGGGGCTGGGTCTGGATCTCTCTTGGCTCACCTACAGACACATGAATGAGCGTGAGCGAAAGCCCAGTGAATAATATCAAATACAGAAGTTATACAAATGATAGGTAGAACAACATGCTTCAAATGGCCTTGGGCCCAACTCATATTTCTATTTAACATATATGCACAATTCAGGTTAAGTGACTGCGGTTCCAAACAAACTGGCCTTTGGCCCATTCAAACTTTCTTTTGTGTCAAAACAGCCTTTGGCCCATTCAAGTGACAAACTAGCCTTTGGCCCATTCATTCGCTCATGTCAAAACGGCCTCTGGCCCATTCATTCTTATCAAAACGGCCTTCGGCCCATTCATTCTTGTCAAAACGGCCTTCGGCCCATTCATTCGTGTCAAAATGGCCTTCGGGCCCCTTCATTCATTCATATCAAACATTTGTCCATAATTCAAACTGGCTAACTTATAAGGCTTATAAGGAAATAAGCAATTGGACAAACGACAAGTTTCAAATATCGATATTACTCACAGTGATCGGTTGGTTGGTTTGCCTTGGAGCTCAACCCTACACAGTCCATGAACACAAAAGGGTCACCAATAATTCAATCCGTTCTTAAATTCACATTTTCCTCTTTAGGCTTTATTCTTATCTCTTTAACTCAATTACAATGCCCAATGCATGCCTAAGAGTACTTAGAAGTGAAGGAGAACGGAAAACGAAACACATAACGCATCAACAAAATTTCAGAAAACAGGGTCCTCGCTCGAGCGGACCCAGTTAGTCTGCAAAAGCACTGGTTGCATGAAATTCACGCTCGAGCGGAAGGTCTGTCTACATAGCTCCCCGCTCGAGTGTGAACTTCCCCGCTCGAGTGGACCTATGCCTGTAAAAAAATATTGGGAGCATGAATTCCCCGCTCGAGCGTCGGTTCCCCCACTCGAGCGGACATCATAAATTTTGGGTTTTCTAGAATGGTTTCTTGAGTTCAATTTCGACATTCAAAGGCTCCAAATACATAATTTCAGCTCAAACTTCACATATTCATGTACTAACATGGTACCAACACTAAAACACGTCAACATGGAGCTCAATTTCATGACTCAAACTCATGCATGGCACATTTTCCACTAACCTCATTACTAATATAACAATTTCATGCATTCAACACTTACACCCTTATAATTTGCACATGCATGTGGTATATTATTCTCATTCTCAACTTATATGATGAATAGATGGTCAAGAACATGATCTTCAACTAAAAACTCACATAGATCATGCATTTGGTGCTCAAATATGCAAATTCAAAGCAACTACATACATGCATGCAAACATTGACCTTCAATTCAACATGATCAACTCAATTTCATTTCAATTCTTGTTCTTGACCATTTATCAACTTTGAACACACAAGATTACACATTACACTCATGAAGTCAAGAATCAATTGCTTACCTAGAGGCTCAATCTTCCTAATCTATGGTTAATTCTTGAATTAGACTTCAAACTTCCAAGCCTTCAAGACCAAATTGTACAATCTCCCTATCTATCTATCTATCTATCTCTCTCTCTCTCTCTCTCTCTCTATAGCTGGCCCTCTCCCTAATTTTTGAGTCCAAGATCAGCCAAAATGCAACTAAGGAGAAGAATTGAGGTGTAGTGCCTTTTTACTACAAACTCCACTAATTTCATTATAATAATAATAACAATTGGGCACTAATTCAATAATTAAATCAAATTAATTTGATCCGAATCAATTTTTCAATTAAATTTCACCGGAGGCTCTAAAAATTACACTAATCACAATGGCGTAATCAATTTTGGTTTTGGCGGCCGATAGGGCCTTCAATTTAATTTCCAAAGCAGATAATCAAACAGATATTCCTACGGTGAACAGATAGAAATTCAAAACCACATATTTTCACATAATGACACACAAAATCATATTAAACACATAATCATGCTCATATTAAGAACCAATTAACATATTACGGATCAGGGATATCACACACCACTTCATTAATTATCTCCATTTTCTTCGTGACAATACAAATCTTAGCACTGATAAATGTGAGTAGTTAACCTAAATCTCCATCCAATTGTACCACCTTCCCCCAACCACTCTTAATTCTCTTCAAGGTTTTTTTTTTTTTTTTTATCAGCAAAAGAAAATTTTATTGATAAATCAAATGAAGAATGAAAAGATACAATAAAGGAGGTGCAAAAGCATCACTGTGAAACATCGAGATCCCAACCAGGTTGGCACCAAGATGCCCACAAAATCATTTGCTAGCACAAACTCCAGAACTCGAAGTTGGTGAGCAACCAACCAAACAAAGCAACACAGAAGAAAACCAAAACAAAACAACCCCCGAAAACACACCAAGACAGAGAGTGTAAAACAAAACAAATTAAACCAACCCCCAATTACACAGCAGAAACAGCCCCATGCAACCAAAAACTCCACCCAGCAGCTTGCCAATGACAGACCAAAAACTCAACCCAGCAGCATCTGCACCAAGCCAAAACAGAACAAACTCGGACAAAACAGCAGCTAACCCAGCAGCTTCTTCAAGGTATTAACACTCCATAAGTTTGGTGGAATGCCATAGCATCTAATCCAAGTACACATTTCCTGTTCCAATTGTAGGTCCGACTTCCTTTCCGTCATGTACTCACTTCAGAAGTTGATCCATGGATAGAATAAGTGAAGTTTGGATTTCATGTCTTCAATGGACTTGAATGTAACGACCATATCTCTACGCCCCCATCTCTGACCAAGACTCCCTCTACACCTTTCTTTTTAAGCTCCTCCTTTAAATCATAGACTAAGAAATTTGGTTTGAGCCTTATAATAATGCTCTAATAGGGCCATCCATTTCTCTTTTCCATTACTCTGACTATGGTACATGACTTGGTCAGTTTTTCCTTTTCATTAACTACCTCAACAAAAGTTCTTTGATCTCTGATCTGAGTCTTGATCTCTCTATCTTCTGCCATTAGAGCTCTTCGACCAGTACAGCCCCTCGCTTGAGTCTGATGATGTGATTGAAAATCTTTACCTTCCTTACCAAACTATGCATTCTTCACCACCAACACTTTATCATCCACCCATAATCTATCAACTTTCTGGATAGCTATATTTGTGGCTACTGGACAATCAAACCTCACAAAACCAAATCTTGTGTTCGTTACCTTCTCTTCCGAGGGATAAAAACATCCCTAACTAGGCCAAACTTCATGAACAGAGAGAACAGTCCTTTTGGATCCATTGTGTTTGGAATATTATCAATAAACAACGTGAACACACCTCTCCTTGGCCCATCAATCCTTACTTCTTAACCTCTATTTTTTTTTCTGATTACATGTATCCACCCCCCTCTTTGCACTCCTCTCTGTTCTGCTCCTCTCATTGCCACACGTTCATCAAGATTTCTTTGTTAACACGTTCATTACCACACGTTCATCAAGATTTCTTTCAATGGTGATCCGTTGAATGAGCCTTCATTGTTTCATATCAGCAACATTTGATGTGCAGCCCATTATGAGTTCTTTCAACCCAGATGTAGACCTCCCTCAGTTGAGATATTCATTGCACCATAGTTATTTGTTATATATATATATAATTTTAGAATCATAGGTGTGATATCATTTCAGAATCATACGTTTGATATAATTTCATGAATTTAACGGAATGACTCACTCTATAATTCTTAAAAGTTACCATTTCACACAAGCCCACAACACTAAAATTAAGCGTTAACTTAGTCGATGAGTTGTTAGGTGTGATCTCTAGATTGAAGTTTTACCGCATGATGAAACTTTCCTTTTCCTTCCCCTATTCCTCGGAATGGCTCCCCTTCTACAAATTATGAAAAAATGATTTAATCAAAAAATACACAATACATTGCAAGCTCAAAAGATATCTCAGCAAATGTGTATATTGATTTTATCATTATAATGATTATTTTTCTGGATTTCATTTAAAAGGGAGGGCCAAAATTTGTTTTCAACTCAAATATACAATGAACTAGTGAGACTTGTGCAATTAATTAATTAGATCGAAAGAAAGTATTTTATGGAATTGGTATGTTAGGGTGACTAAAAATTACAATGGTGCATCATTTCATTTATTATTTATTATGTAGCAAATATAAAATCTTAAAAGTCATTTTATACTCGGTCAAAGTATTTAGTATTAGATCATATCAAATTCTAATCTCACTTTTTTATCATATAACAAATAATGAGTAAATAAATATACCATATGATTACATAATATATTTATGGGTATATAAATACTTACACTTTACTATTTGTGTTCTTTCACACCCTTACACTTACACCTTTTTTACCTTATACTTACACCTTTTACGTAACACTTACAACTTACACTTACATTTATACGCGACACAACTTTTTTGTACATATGGTGTGCAACCCACTTACACCTTTTGTGAGTTGCACACCTAAGAAAGCTCCTATATTTATTATATAAAATACTTTCTCTGTAGTCTAAATGATACATAGTCTAGTCATTTCAAAGCTATATCTATCCGTTTAGCCCTTTTTCAGGCCAAAACTTTGAGCATAGCAAAAGTTTGAGAACCATCTCTTCATACATGGTTATTCTTGTGCACATGGGATAGGGGCTGTTTTCTTCTGCAATTCTTGAGAGCTTATGGGTCTCCACTCCCCCATTTGTTTCTATTACATTTTATTTGGTCTCCCATCAAGGCCTTTTCTTGTGGGTCATGCTATCAACCTCGGAATTTAAACTGGACCCTATTGTGCCTATTCAAAAGGAGTAGATATAAAAATACACAAATCGATCTCAAAATTATATATAAATTCTAACCAATTTATATGATTGGATAAGATTTTTTAGAACTATGTCTCACTAACAATTCGGTAAAATTTTGTCTATTTATTTGTGAATATTTGAACTAATTGTTCCTTATTCAAGCACTCTAATTGTTTGAGATCCTATAAAAATGCTCTCACAATTTGACCAATAGTAATGTGACATGTTGTGTGTCAATTTTTCATTTATTACACACTAAATTATACAAGGCCCAACTTCTGCCCATGTAATTAAAATAAATATATTTATATCACTACTTAAATAGAAAACAATATTCATATGTCAGTGATTTGGTGCATTCTTATGCACTCAAAATTAGGAGGTTAAATTTTACTAATTCATTTATAATTTATTTTTCATCTCTAACGACAAATTATTTTTAAACTTATGCATATATTAATATGTAGACGTATATACAATGACTATTAGTGGCATAAATATATAAAATTCAATACCATGCAAACATAACAAAATTAAATAATATAATATAAATATATTATATGTGTAAGTTTTAAGTCTACCCATAATTCAATCTATATAAAAAAAAAAAAAAAAAATGTTAATTACCTAAAAGTTCTATTCACAAATACTGTAGTAGCTCAGGTCCTATCTAAGGCTGTGTTTGGTTTGTAATTCAAACCGTGATTCCACACCTGTTATCGACCCTTTGTTTGCTTATAGTTTTCAAATTACGATTCTAAATCATTTTCAAAACATGTTTGATAGACCAGAGAGTTCAGCCCATATATCCGCCTACATAGTTTTTGAATTTTTGGGTCTACCCGGTCGCCCCTCGGTTGTCTGACCAATTGACCGGAATAGTGATTTTTTTATTTTTTATTTTTTTTATACCAACTGGGATATGTTGTCTGGAAAAAAAATATACTTGTTTTTGATATTTTTTAAATATAGAAAATATTTTTTTAAGACCAAAATGACAAATTATTTGGACATTTATTTAAAATTAACAAAAAAAAAAGTTGAAATAAAAATTAATTTGTCACAGTAATTTTTTTAGAAATAATAATAATTTTTTAAAAATATTTTAAATAAAAAAATATTTTCAAAATTTTTAAAATTTTTTGAATAAAAAAATTGTTTTTGTAAATAATTATTTTTGAATTAAATTTTAAAAAGAGTTTGGTTACGAGTTTCGAATATAATTTTCAATAGAGTTTTAAGTTGCGTGTTTGGTAGATATGGCAATCTAAACCACAAATTGAAATCATATTGATTCTCGACAGAAAATAAAAGCCAGTAAATATAAAAAATCTCTCCCGACAATGTCGGGCCCCACCGAGGATCCGGTTTTAGTCCCAGCGGATGTTAGCGAGATTTAAGATTTATATATTATTATATTATTTTATTCCTTATTCTCATTATATATTATATTCTATTTCTCCACTCATCTCATTATCCTTCTTATATATAAATCCCCTCTCTTCTCTTCTTCCTCATCCTCCCTCCTCCATAAATGTCCTTCTCTCTCATCTCTCTTCCTTCCTGTATCCTCCGCTTTCTTTCTTTGATCCTCTCTCTCCTTAACGCTTTCTCCTCTCTTCCATCTCTATCTCGTGCATCTCTCTCCCTTTGAAGATGCCTCATCTCGATTCTCATCTGCGGGTCTCTGACTTCACTATGAAGATGCTTGACTCTGGCGGCGGCTTCTCGCCCCGCGCCGCCTGCCACTTCTCATCATCAATCTCTCTCTCCCCTCACGGCCATTCCTTCTCTCTCTACCTCCTCTCTCTCTCTCTCTCTCTCTCACACACACACACACACACACACACACACACACACACATGCACACTCGCTGGTTGTCATGGCTTGTTGGTGATGCATTACTTGACCATACTAAGATGTTGAGCTTTTCTTTGCAGATGTTGATGAGATAAGATCATTTGTTTTTTTTTTTTTGATGTTCTTGATGGAGATTTGATGGATTCTTGATCTTTCTTTTTTTTTTGTTGTTGTTGATTTTTTGTTTTTTTTTTGTTTTTTTTTTTTGATGTTTTTTTTGTATTTTGCATTTGATTTTTTTTGAGGTTTTGTCGGGTCAGATTAGAATGCGGGTTGGTTTAGTTGGCTAGGTGTGGGGATGGGGGGGGGGGAGGATACGCCATCATCGAGAGGAGGAGAGGGATTGGTGATCGTGCTGCGTACTGTGCTGTTATTCCTACGGAGACGACCCCCGATCCCAAAATCCCAATTATTTACCAAAAAAAAGCAAAATACCAGGCGGATGAAAATGATAAAAAAAAAATAATCCCTGATAAATGAGGGGTGTTGAGGATACATGTTTAGTCCCAAAACCGACCCCGCCGGAGAATTGTTTTTATATATTATATATTTATATTATTTATATATTATATTTATTCTTTATCTATTTATATATCTCATCTACCTCTCAATTCGCATCTCTCTATCTCTTTCTCTCTCCTCTCTCTCACCTCTTCACTCTCTCCTCTTCCCTCTATCATGCTCTCTCCTCACTTCCTCACCGCCACCTCCTCCTTCTTATCTCCTTTCTCTCTCCTTCTTTCTTCTCTCTCTCCTCTCTCTCTCTCATCTCATCTCCCTTCACCTTCTACCCCAGGACAAGTTTGAAGATGGACCGTGGATTAAAATCCGATCTCCTTCTGAAACTATCAACTCATCTCAGACATCTCATCCATGTCTCATGCTCTTCTTCTACCCTCCTTCTTCTCTCTCTCTCACTCTCTCTCCACATTCCACTCTAGATTCTCTCTCTCTCTCTCTCTCTCTCTCTCTCTCTCTCTCTCACACACACACACACACACACACACACGAGATCAGGTTTCACACACAAGTGATATGGTGATGATAAGATGTTGCGTTCTTGATGTCTTGATTAGATGAAAGATGTTGCTTGTTGAAGATCTGATGTTTGAATGTTTTTTTTTTTTGATCTTTTTGGAGATGAAGATGGAGATTTCTTGATCTTGCTTTTTTTATGTTTGAGAGATGGAATTTTTTTTTGTTTTTTTTTTTTTTTGTTTGATGTTGTATTTTGTATTTTTTTTTTTTTCGAGACCGATCGAGGAAACGAATCCTCAAGTGGTGGCGGGTGATTGGTGGTTTCGGGGGATGGGGGAGGGGGACGGGAGGGAAGTTACCATCAGGATCGGGGGAGAGTGTGATCCTCCTGTGCCCGCACCGTTGCCATTCCTAGTGTTTGGTTATGAGTTATAAGTTTTGAAAACTCTTTTTAAAACTCATAATCGAATAACTTTTTACAAAGTCAACACTCATTTCAAAAATTCAACACTCAATTCAAATCATAATTCAAAACTCTTTTCAAACTTATAATCAAATAAATTTTCTCTTTTCAAATCATAATTCCAAAACTTGCAAACTGAAAATATAACTTCACACTTAAATCATAATTCTAAACACAAACCAAACGCTACACCTAAGATTTTTTTTTAACCAATAAGTCATATTTTATGATATAATGACTTGTTTGTCCTTCTATCCTTTAGTTTGATTTGATTATTCAGTAAAACTGAAAAACATTATCAGTTTTTTCTAATTTTAAAACTCAGAAGATTATTAGTTTTGCACAGCAATATTCCAGATAATTGTTTTGCTAACTAAGAGGGGGAAAAAAATAGAGAAGGTAAAAAAAATATAGCATGAGATTAAACATTTTTTCTTTTTTGCTTTTTGATTTGATTCGACTATCTAGTAAAGCTGAGAACATTATTAATTTTTTTTTTTAGTTTTAAAACTAAGAACATTATCATTTTTGCATAGCAATGTTCTACATGGTTGTTTCGCTTCCAAAAAAAAAAAATGCATGAGATTAGATAGGTGATTTCATTCTTATGAATTGGAAATTTGAGAAGATTCGCAACAATGATACCAAAATCAACATTGAAATTGAAATTAAAATAAAAAATGAGAGTTTTGAAATTGAAAAGATTCCTTAAAAAATTAAGGTTTAAGATATTTGAATCTTACTTGTTTTCACCATTTCATTTCGTCGAATATGAAAGTCAAATTCACTTCCATCATAGCATCAAAACAGGTCTCTTGATTTATAATAACAGCTCTCATAAATATTTTTCGCATCTATAGAAGATATCGAATCATGGAGTCAATCTACATCATTGTCGATCATAGTTTTGCAAACCTCAGGGTATCGGGAAACAAAGTGATTTTCAAGAGCCTGTCAAAGACCACTTGCAATGAGAACTCTTACTTGTTTTCACCATTTTGCTTCTTTGAATTTGAGAATATTTCAACTGAATCAATGTTTGTTGATAGTAGAGGATCTTCTAACTTTGTTAGTTTAAAATTTGTAAAGAGAGAGAGGGGAACAAAAATAGTGGAGAAATTTGAAATTTGTGGAGAGAGAGGGGAACAAAAATAGTAAAGAAATCAGGGAGTATTTTGTGTTTTTGAATTTATAAAAATGGATTGGCCATATAAAATTAACTGAAGACTTATAAATTTAAAATTTTGTGAGTAGAATCTAAATTATTATTATTTATCAAAATAAGATTTTACTGTAAATTTTCCAAAAAAAATGTCTGCCCATAATTTTTAAACAGGCCTGAAATTAAGCCCATTAAATTATAAGTGAATTTGGGCGGGCCTTCGGCCGTGAGGGTTAACGGGTCAAGTCAAGTTCGCCAATGAACTCCCCTTTCAATCGTGCTGTCAAAAGCTTTCAGTTCAGGAGAGAGAGAGAGAGAGAGAGAGAGAGAGATGGGTTATTCCAAGGATCAGTTGCTCGTATGTTTACAGGTCTCTCTCTCTCTCTCTCTCTCTCTCTCTCTCTCTCTCTCTCATATTTTATACCTATTGATTTTCACTCTTATCTCTTATCTCTTTGCTTTTGCTTTTTTATTTATTTTTTTCTCTGCTGTTGATTTGATAATGCATTAGTTTGCTCTAATTATATTCTCACTATTTACAATTTTAATTGATTTTTTTCTCCTTTTTTTTGGGGGGTTATTGGGTCTTCATTCACTAGCATGGTGATGCTCTGTTGAAAAGGATTAGAAACTATCTTCTGAATTGAGATTATGATTACTGAACAAGAAGCACATGAGGGATTCTGACTCTAATCATAATCATAATAATATTTAGATTTAGGTATTATTGTAAAGCACAGCTTTATCCGTGGTAAAGCATTAAACTTTGTAGAGTTTCTTTTCAGATTTTTCCTCTATGTTCCTTATTGATGATACAGTTCGTGATGGTAGAACAGGTCGGACTAATCCACGCTTCTCAAGCCTACGTCCGAATGACCAAGTCCACGGGGGAATCTGCACAAAAGTTCAACAGGGAACGGGGAGTCCCCACAGCGAACCCTCCGACGAGCAAGTTAGGAAGAGAAGTGGAATATAGAGATGGATTAGAGATAGAAAAGCTTAATCTTCTTTCTGTCTTCGACATCTGCTTATATCCTTTGGTAATCATTTCGTTGTCCCTTCCGACCTATCGCCTTGGCCGAAACTCTATGCTCTAGCTTACCTTATTCATGGTGAGGGCGTTCTGTTCCGACGGAGAGGACTTGTCGCAATAAATGCTGTAAGGGGCTTCATTAATCGCGATGTGCAGTGGCAATAACTTTGCAGATCTTTGTCTGCTGAAATGGCTTGACCTTCTCTTGCCATGTGTCTTGGTGCCATTGGTTGTTATTACTATGTGGGGCTTTAGCAGTGTTGGGCTTCATTAATTGGATTATGTGTTAGGCCCTAAGTGATGGGTTTGGGTTGTTCATAGTGGGCTGTAACCTTTATGAGCCTACCCATGTCACTTATTTTGCTAGCAAATTTTGAAGATATCTCAAATCATGACTATTTTCTTGTTTCGCAACTTTACAGCTTGTTTAGTTTGGTGAGAAAAGGAAAGAAAAGATATGGAGAGAAGGAGGTGAGAAATGGTGAGAAAGGGAGAGAAATGGAGATAAAAGAGGTCTCTTAAAACTCATGTTTTGTTTCTCACCAAAACTGGTGAGATTTTGGCTCCCTTTGTTTCGCAGTAAAATAATTTTGCCCAAAATTTTTTTTTCTATTTTTTGTTTTTTGGTGTTTGTTTAGTACTTAAAATATTTTCTACATAAAAAATCTTAATAAATAACCACTTGTAGAATAAATTTTAAAAGGAAAATGATATTCATACATAATTTTCATGTAGAATTGAACACAAATGATGTGGCAATATTATTCTTACAAATTATAATAATAAGAATTTTAACTTTCAATAAGTGGATATGATTGTGACACATTATTATATATAAATTTTTTGTGTACAGATTCTCTTTGTATATCATTGCTAAAGAATAAATAAGTCAAAGATTGAATGTAACAAAAATAACAATTCCAAAACCTAATTCCGATCAATTGCTCAACCATAATATATGTATATGTATAAGTATATATATGTAGAGAGACTTCATATGTTCAATGTGTATGAAAGTAGTGAAACTTGTAAGAAAAAAAAAAATTAATAATGATAATAGTGAAACTTGATATGTACTTCAAGTAGTATCAACTGTGACGAGGAAAAAGAAAATAACATACGAAATTGTAAATATAAATCATTTTACGCTTTATGATGTAAAATATGGTACTTACTTTTTAGCCAACCAAACAACGGAAACTAGGGAAAAATATTTTACGGTGAAACAAACGAAGCCTTCGTGAGAAACAAAAACTTCTGTTAGCCAGTGTTTGGATCATGGATTTGGGTAGGGATTTGGAGAGGAAAAGAAAAAAGGTGGATGAAATGTAAGTATATTAATTCATATTTCACCTGCCTTTTCCTTTTTCTTTTCAAAATTCTTACCAAAAGTCATAATCCAAACACAGCGTTAGAGCAAATCCTTTGGGTTCAAGTCCTTTACTTGGACATTGGTATTAATTTTTGAGACGGGAATTAATTTGCTCCAGGCATTTTCAGCGCCTCCTTACTGTAATAGGTATTAATTTTTGAGATGGGGATTAATTTGCTCCGGGCATTTTCAGTGCCTCCTTACTGTAATAGTAACCATTTTTATCAATCAAAGTTATTTCTTTATACAACTTGGTTTCATCAAATTCATGGATAGGAGAGGTTAAGCCATCCCTTAGGTTATATTTGCACATATAGAATAACATGTTTCTGTGCGAAATAACTTGATTTTGTTGTTACTCCCCACTCCCGTCTCACTTCTAGGATTGATATAAAAAAGAGATAATTGTAATAGCTAGCTGTATTTTATAATTGTAATAGCTAGATAATTGTTTTGCACAAATCGTATTTTGTTTGAACCAATCTATAGCTTACAATACATTTAGTTAGTGGCTACAATTTATACTATTTTTGTGATGACGACTTAATTTATGAACTAGAAACTTATCTTAGGCTCCCTTTAAATGAGTGGCTTTGAAATTAAGGGATGTGGATTTGAGAATGAATTTTATAAATTATAAGAAAGTTAGCTATTAAAGGTAATTTGTTAATTGTAAAATAGAGTTAGGGGTAGGAGAAATGTATTTGGTTAAGATCTTTGTATAAGTAGCATCCTTTTTGGAAGGATTTCAATTCGCCATGGGTTTTCAAATCCATCAATGCAGAACTCTCAAATTCATTCGTGAAATTTAAATGTAAATAAGGTTATAATACTCTTTAAATTAGTAATGCCAAATCCATTCATTTCAAATTAATACATCCAAATGCAGCCTAAACTTTGTAGCACATATCTATTTTATATTTTGTGAATAGCTTGATATTAAGTCTTGATATGAACTGGTGATAAGTGAGATTTTCTATCTTTTATTCTCTTGAAATTTTGTATATTCTGTTCTGTTGAAACTGATCGTTGGATGTGGTTAGGAGCTTCAAATTGACTTTACCCAATATGATCATCCTATTGCTTTGACGGTAGAAGCTCAAGTAAAAGAAAATTGCAAAATAAGTTATTCCCGCCTCTTTTTTGTACTTTGAAGCAACTTTGTTCATTCCTCATCAGGCTAAATATGTTGGTGTAGACTCCGTAATCTGCCCTCCAGGAGGTCAAGCTAATTTCATTCATTTTGGGCTCCGGAGGATGAGTCCTTCAAATTCACGTTTCAGAAATCAAATTTTCAGAAAGTGTCAGAAAAATCGAATCCAATCCGAGCTTTTTTCCATCTAAGTAATGTTTTTGAAAATTTGATTTTTTTTTTTTGATCACTAAAATATTATTTTTAAAAAATGAAGTACCCCGAAAATTTTCGAAGCCAAAAATGGCTCGGTTTCATCAACTAAGCACATGGGGCTCGAATCAAATAATCAAAGTTAGGGGGAACTTGGATCTGATTAAAAAATTTCTAGCTTATCGCCTTTACTTTGATATTCAAGGTCAAAATTCTTATTCCGCCTATATTTATCTTATTATTTTAATTTGAATGATTTAGATTATTATAACTATATTTTATTGAATCGGTTTTTATATTCTTATATTTGTTTAAATGGATATTTTGTTATTGAATATTGTATTTAATGTTAATTTTGCCATCTTCCACTTTATTTTGAAAATTATGTTTTGCCTATAAGTAATAGGCTTAAAAAAAGATATCGCATTTTTTGCCAAAATTAAATGAACAACCTTTTTGCCATTCCGAGCAAATAATCCACTGAAATAAACAGCCTAAACATTATATCATGGCTATGCTATCATATAAGCTAGGTAAGGATGCTAAGATGCTAAAAAAAAGCTAAACAAGGAAAATAACAGCCAAAAGAAAACTATCTTAATGATCTTAACATGAAAATAATATATCTAAACATCTAAAGATAACTAAAAAAAAGCAAAACAGAAACTACTACTAACTATTCTTAAATAAAAAATTACATAATAAAAACTTATAATTCAAATATATGAAAAATGTAAAGGAGATAATTGAATGCAATAAAATCTTTGAATATGAATAATGCAATGAATGTTGTATACTAATGCATTGAAACTACAGAATGCATGCAAAAAGAAATTTGGAAAATAAAATGCAAACAAAAAAAATAAAAAAAGGAAGAAATACATCAATAAAAACACTTACAACAATACCACTAAATACAACATACATGTCACAAATAATATCACAGTCAATAATGAATAACCCAAATGAATAATTACAATCAATAAATAAAAAAAAAATAAATTATCCAAAAAAAAAATAAAATAAAATAGTAAGCCATAAAAAACCTTAGCTACAAATGAATGATGAGCCCTATGAATGATTATTGATTTGAATGATGAAGCTCTGTTAGCGGCCTTGGAATTAATGCCAAATCAGATTGCCCGAAATAAATATTAATCCATTTACAAAAAAATATGCTGAAACGATTTAAAAGGCGTAGCAAGAAAAAGAAAATGGGCAAGAAAGGTTTATATTTATCTTGCGGACTATTATTGCAGTGTAGTCTTTTGATACCAAGCACAGTCGATCCGCATGATGGCATCCGGTCGATGCTCGATGCATCGTGAAATGAAATGACAAATAAACAAAACAAAAATGAATGGATCCATAAACATGGGTGGGGTGAAGTGAACTGGTAATTGAATGAATTCCAATCACGGGTCTGACGTCCCTCGTTTCCCGTCCGCAAGGAGCACTCTCCTCGTTTCCTGCCTTCCAAAATCAAATAAAACAAACATGACAAATGCACATGCAAACAATGCAACATAACACAATGCTATATACAATATAATACACAATGCTATAATACACAATGCACAATACATGCATACCTAACATAACATGTAACACCTAACAAATGCTATGACATGAAATGGCATATGGACTGCATGCTGCATACATGGACCAACATGACCATGGATGGATACCGACACATCACAAGATGAAAATGAGACTACGAAATGATGTGCATAAAGATGAAAAATCGAAAGACAAATCGAACCATATCATGAAGGCATCTAAGGCCAGGCAGCAAAAACATAAAAATGCAAATGCAACATGGCATTACAAAATAACAAAAACTATAAAAAACAATGCAAAGTGATCCAAAAACACATGGAATGCACAAACGAAAAATGGCAAGAAACATAAAAAACTAACTACCACACAAAGCTAGGCACTTATATTAATGCAAGCAAGCATTAGCACACAATAAAAAAAACAAAAAAGCAAAGAAAGAGTCCCAAACCAAAACAAAACATAAACAAAGCAAAGCATGGTCAAGCAACATAGACTAAAATACTAAATAGCATGCAACTTTGACTAGCACACAGTATATACAGCATATATATAGCATAATAATGAACAAAAACCAAAAACCAAAAAATCAAAAAACAAACAAAAAAAAACATGGAAAATAAAAAAAAATATGTAAAAATGAGGCAAAATGAGTAAAAAATGAGAAGGGGCATTAAAGGTAATACATACAAAAGCATACCATGAAGATATAAAACCCAACCATAAAAATGAGTTATGGGGGTCTTAAAACCAAAAAAAGTGAAAGAAAAAAAAGCTTGGAAGCTTGCAAAGGGGGGGTCCTTTTGAAAAAAAAAAGGCCCAAAAACAAACCAAGAGAGAGATGGGGATTTTTTGGCTAAGAGGCCAAAACCATGCCCAAGAAGTGTCTAATGCATAGCCCTAATCATGAAGAAGATGAAGCATGCATAGGGAAAAATGACCCCAAACAGATAATAGAACTTAATCAAACATGAAGATGATGTCAAAGCAAGACTTTTTTTCAGGAGGTCTAAAAGGGCTATAAAGGGCTGCAAATAGGACTAATGTATCTAAAAAAAAAAGAGATTGGACAAGCAAAGAAACAAAGAAAAAAAAGGCCAAACAAGTTTTTCCTTCAACAAAGTTGAAAAAAAGCTCAAAAAAGATAGTACATGGCATTTTTCGAATACTATATGCTCTCACAAATAATAAAAAAATAAATAAAAAAAAATATAAAAGAGAGAGAGAAAGGTGTAAAGGAAGAGATGGCTCCTCAAATAGTAAAGATCCCTTTAACAAAGTTAAAGAGGGGCTCAAAATGAGATACTTTACAATTTAGCTCGAAGCCCAGAAATGCTCACAAACAAGGCTAATATATCATGCAAAATAAGTCCTGAGAGAGAGATAAAACACAAAAGGTGAGTAGAAGACCTCAAACAGAAAAAATTCCTTGATCAAACATGAATATGAGCTCAAAATAAGACTATTTTCAAAAGGGAGCTAAGATAATGTGCAAAAAAAAAATAAGCAAAAATGAAAAAAGAAAAAAGAAAAAAAATAAAAAGAAAAGCGGAAAAAGGAAAAAGGGAAGAAAATATTGAACCATTGGTGAAAAAGTGAAAAAGCCTCGACACCACCAAGGGGCCCAAAATCAAGGCTTAGGGGGATGAATGTAAGATGGAGGTGGTAAGGGATGGGTTGGGGTGAGAATGATTGATGTGTGGATGAGATAGATATCAAGTTGTATGTAATGATCTTGATGGAGATAGATATGGCTCCATGAGGTATGGGAATATAGTGGTATAAAGGAGAGGAAAGAAAGGGGAAAAAAGGAGTTAAAAAAAAAAGGAAAGGAAAAAAAAAAAGAAATTCAAAAAAACCCAATGAAGAATTCTCAGTGAGAGATGAATGCACCAGAGAGACAAGGTTCAAATGGACAGGCCTGACAGGCGTGAGCATTCAACAAGGGTCAAAAGAAGGGGTGGCCACCCGGCCTGCCGAGCTAAGTGAGGTTAAAGAGGATGAGACGATCAATGCCTGGGCCAAGCTGAGAAAAAAAAAAAAAGTAAAAACAAGAGAGAAAAAAAACTAAAAAAGGGTCTTTTAAAAAGGAGAAAAATCAACTTTTTAAAAGTTTAAAAAGGGGTGGGTGTATACCACAATGGTGGTGGGTGTGGTGGAATAAATGAAAAATAAAAAAAAAATGAAAAAAAAGCCCTTGGAAAATGGAAGAAAACAAAGTGAAGAAAACAAAAAATGAAAAGCGATGAAAAAATAATTGGAGTTTTTGAAAAAATAATTTTCCTAAAAATTATATAAATACCCTAAACAATAAAAAATGATTCCAAACAAATATAAAATACTAAAAATGAAAAAAGCAAAAAGCGAAGCAAAACTTGCCCCAATGACCCAAATTTGACTATTATAACGACCAGAGGTTGTTTGACCCATTGGTCTTTCTCGGGAAAGAAGGATGAAACAAAGTGTGGTGAAAAAGAAAAACGGAAACTGTGTGGAAAAAAGAAAGGTTTTAATCGAGGCTCATTAAACCGCGAAAAACCGACAACTCCAGCAAAGCCAAAAAAAAAAGGGGAAACGCACGAACGAAAGCCAACCCATTGAGAAATGGTCTCTGCCTCTCTCTCCCCTGAAGAGAAAAGGAAAAACGGAAAAACCCGCAAAACCGAAAAAACCGCAAAAAGAAAAAAGTCCAAAAAGAGGGAGGCAAGGCTCAGGCCGAGCACCTTCCGCGAACATAACATAATATGCAACATCACCAAGCGCTCAATTGGTAACGTCTAAGTCTTAAGGTCGGTAAAAAATGGGGTGTCTATAGTTGGTCATGCGAAAAGTGCATTGAGTAAAAATCTATTCTTAAAGGTATAATATTTTAGGACCTGGAAAGTCACTTTATTTATCCTCCTTCCCTCCCTTTTGGCAGTAACTTGTGTACTTCCCTTTTCCCTCTATATTAATGGTTTCATACTGCATACTTGTACTTGTTATTACATGCAGGATAAGAAACATAGGTTTTATGTTGTTTCTGCTTTGGCGGATACCAAAGTAGATCTGAAGGGTAATATATTTTCTTATATTAATCACTTTTTTTCTATTCCAAAGTTCGACTGGCTTAGATAGATGTCTCCTGACTCAGTTTTTTATATGTTTATATGATTGCATTTTTGGTTTTTAGCCTTCTATTATTATTTCTAGTATCCTAGATGTTCATTGGAATTTTTCGTGGCCTTGAAGCTGAGCAATTCTACCTCAAAGACTTGGTTTGGGAAAAGCAGGTTTAAGAATGGCGCCTGAAGAAGCACTGCCAGAAATACTTCAGGCATGTATATGCTATTAAGTCTTTTAACATATGTTGTTATATTTGATCAATTGAGAATGTCATATGTCGTCTTTGCTTCCTTTACAGTAGCCCAGTAATCCCCTCTCCTGGCTTCCCATTGCTGTTTCTGATTTAAACTGCACTTCATTTTGAAGTCTATGTCTAAGCTGTATTCCTTTCATGTTTTAAACCAAACCCATGTATTTCTAATCTATAAATCCAAACACATTTATATTTAGATTTTCTTGTAGATGTGCAGAATTCTTTCTTATACAAGAAGGACAAAATTAAGTTAATAAAAACTTGGCAAGGGATTTCAGTTACTACTTTTTTCTTCTGAAACTCTCCTGAAACAAAATTGTAAGATTGTTGCTAAGCATAAATACTGAGATAAAGAAATTAAAAGGTATAATTTTTCTCATCCTATATCTTGTTGGCACTCATGAATTCATCCGTCTCGCTAATGTTCTTATAACCCATCTGTCTCATTGTCCTTCTGATGTGCCCCTTTAATGGATATATTTCTTGACTACCTTGGATTTCGCAGCATAAAAGCATCTTTTTGTATTATAAAACTGTCTTTCTAAATTTGGTATTAGTGGTTTGTCCCATCATGTTTTTTGGTATTTATTCAGTTATTCTAGGGAGGAAGAATATTTCTATCTGGACAATAGTCATTCTTTATGTATTATTCACACACATATATGTATATATTTAAATATGTATGTATAGATTACAATAGATTTGATTATGATTCAATCTTTGACACTGTCTCTTACTCTATTATTTTCAAGGTGCCTCTGGGTTGTGTTACTCCATTTGCACTAGTGCATGATTCAGCCCGGTATGTTTCTAAGCTTCTGTAAGCTGTTAGTTGAGATCATTTACCTGTGTTGCAATATCCATTGAGATAAATAAGTCATACATATTTATTTATTTATTTGTTTTTTTTTTTTTTTTGGTCTAAATGATTTCTTGCCTTCTCTTTTGTGAAGGCATGTCTTGTTAATGGATAAAGGATTTAAAGATCAGGAGTGCTGCTTCTTCCATCCGCTGTTAAATGATACATCAATCTGTAAGTGACAAGGCTTTCTTAATGAAGCCATATTTCTTTTAGTTATTTGTATTACATACATCAATCTGCCCTATTTCCCGCATGACATGACATTTTTAATCTCTGCACTGATATATTATTTTTGGCAACCAGTGCTTCATTGGAAAATTCTTTTTCCAATTATTGTTGATAGTCTGTGGCACTGCCTTAATATATGAAAATTACTTTCTTGTCTGCATGTTTACCTGATGATTATTTGGTCTCTGGATTGTGCTGGTTCCAGCACTACGTGTCCATAATCTTGACAAGTTTCTCAAATCGATAGGAAAAGACCCAACCTATGTTGATCTGGAGATAATTTGTTTGTTGCCTGAGTGAATTTATCTAATTATTTTGGGTGGATTTTGAGATTAAAAATGATTCTCCTTTCTTTCTTTCTTTCAGGCTAGCCCTTCAGTATGGAAGGATCAACCTCCTGATCTAGCAGCTTTTGTTCCATCTGATGCCATAGTCCTGCAAGAAGATCCAGAAAAGGCAGCTCCCCCTCAAGTTCCTGAAAAAAAAAATTGTTGTTGCGAATAATAAGTCCACAACTATTACAGGTATGTGATTCAACAATCAGACTTTATTTGGCTGTGTTTTAATTTGTTATTTTTTCAAACATTATATTTTCCATGGATTAATTTTCTCAATGCACATTGCACGCTCATTTTGGTTCCTTCTGGAATGAAATTCTTTTACATTTTTTTTTTTTTTTTGGATCAGCAAAAGGAATTTTATTGATGAATACTGTAAAACACCATACATCAATAAAGAAAAGGTGGATGCACAAGCATCATAGCCAAGG
This sequence comes from Camellia lanceoleosa, assembly GCA_025200525.1. Taxonomy (NCBI): domain Eukaryota; kingdom Viridiplantae; phylum Streptophyta; class Magnoliopsida; order Ericales; family Theaceae; genus Camellia; species Camellia lanceoleosa. The sequence continues at coordinate 109,653,610 of CM045766.1, read as the reverse complement.
AATATGATCCCAACTAGGTTGGCACCATAGACAAAGCCCGATCATCTGCAGCATTGCATCAAGTTGGTGAGCAACCAACTAAAAGGACACCTAAAACCAACCCACAAAAGACAGCAAAAAGTCAACACCAAAAATCCCCAAACTACAACATCAGCAAACACATACTCAAAAAACAAACCAAAAACAAGTAACAGCAGATCTCCAAATAGACCAGGCCACCAAGACTCTCAACTCCATCAGGCAGCACTCCCTTGAATAGCACATAAAACTAAGGCATCCAACCCAAACTCACTACACTGCCTCAAGGTACACCCCTCGAACCACCTCCCAAGCAGAATCTAATGTGTTCCAGATTAAAAATAAAACCATTCACTATGAACATATGATCCTTAAACACTTCCTTGAACCAAACAGCCATTCTAAACTTAATCAGATCCCTCACACCTACCACATTTGGAACAACATCCCTAAACAAGCACTCATTTCGATGATTCCACAGAGACCACATTACAACTAAAGGAAGAGCTTTCCACATCATCCTCTCTTTTTTGCTAAGCCTCATCCCTGCCCACCAATTAAGAATAGCCTCCACTGTATCTGGCAATGCACCTTGTACATCCCACCATCTTAGCATTTCTGACCACACTCTAAGCAACTGGACATGACAGTAATACATGGTTAAGTGACTCATTCACAGATTTGCACAGACTACATACTGAAGATTCATCAGCATTCATAACACTAATCCTGATAAGAAAGTCTGTAGTCTTTAACCTTCCTTTCCATGCTAGCCAACCAAAAAATTGAACTCCAGGGGGAATGTACTTGACCCAAATCCTTTTGCTAATTGGACTAAGGCTTCCAAACCCACCTGCCATAAAGTTATACACTAATTCAACCGTAAATCTCCTTGTTTTAGAAGCATTCCAAACTAGTGTATCTCATGAGGATGGCCTGACCTGCCTCTAGCTAATCTGGTGGCCTCCTCCACTCTTTCCCATTCATATAATTCCCTTCTAAACTGGAACCTCCACTCACCAGTATCCTCCTTTCTTTCCACCATAACAGATAAAGACACTCCCTTATTTGCTACGAATCTATACAAGAGTGGGAATTCATATTTGAGATGTAAGTTATCACACCATTTATCAACCTAGAACTTGACTCTATGGCCATTAACCACTTGCACTTTACAATTATCCAGAAAAAACTCCTCCAGTCTGCTATTCTGTTCATTGCCTGATATTATATTCTTCCAAATTTTAGAGCACCTGCTATTTAGGCTAATTGAAGGCCTCCAATTCCCCTCCTCAATCCTATATTTACTACAAATAACTCTTCTCCACAATGCTTTGCTCTCAACACCAAACCTCCACCACCATTTCAATAAAAGACAATCATTGACCTCCTTAACTCTCCTAACCCCCAAACCCCCTTGCTCAAATGGTTTAGGTACTTCCTTCCATCTTACTAGGTGAACCTTCTTTCTCAATTCAGATCCTCCCCAGAGGAATGAGGCCTGAATCTTGTCCAGCTCTCTACCAACCCCCTGTGGCAATTTATATAGAGACAGATAACATATAGGCAAAGAAGAAAGAACAGATTTTATTAAAGTGAGCGTCCCTGGAAATGAAAGTAATTTCCTTTTCCAACTTGCCAGTTTGCTTCTAACTTTGTCCAAAACAGGTCTCCAAGATGCTTTTCCTCCTGGGTTAGCACCTAATGGATGTTCTAGGTACTGAAATGGAAGACTTTTCACTTTGCAATTTAATACTGATGCAAACTCATTCATATCTTCAACTGGAACATCCACTCCACTAACTACACTTTTGTGGTAGTTTATCTTCAAACCTGACAGCAGCTCAAAAAACCTCAGTATCCTCTTCAAATTACTAACTTCCAAAACATCAGCTTCACACAATATTAATGAATCATCTGCAAACTGAAGATGAGAAAGAACTACCCCACCTGAGCCGATCTTCACCCCTTGTATAAACTCCAGATCCAAAGCTCTGGACATTAAGATGCTTAAACCCTCTGCTGCTATGTTAAACAAGAAGGGGGACAGGGAATGTCCTTGTCTGAGCCCTCTTTGTGGATTGAATTCATCTGTTGGTGCTCTATTAACAAGCACAGATAATCTAGAAGAGGTAATGCACTCCTTTATCCACTCTACCCACTTTCCTCCAAACCTAAAATTTCTCATTATTGAAAACAAATAATCCCATTTCAATGAGTCATAAGCTTTCTCAAAGTCTAGCTTTATGATCAAATCTCTTTTCCTAGATTTCTTGCAACTATCCACAACCTCATTGGCCACCGACACTCCATCTAGTATGTTTCTTCCTCCAATAAATGCTAATTGATTTTCACTAATAATTTGAGGAATCACTGCCTTCAACCTGGAGGATAGAACCTCAATAAGAATTTTATATAGTGAACCAACCAAACTAATTGGTCTGTAATCAGCTAAACCCACTAGATTCTCTTTCTTAGGGACCAAAGTGATGAAGGAATTGTTGATCCCTTTAACCAGCTTACTGTTTTTATGGAATTCTTTTACCTTAATTACATAGCGTTTGCAATGAGTCTATTTGATTATCAATTGCAACTAAAATGACCTGTACTCAAGTATTGAACATTTAAATAGGATTCTTGTAGTGTTTGATATACATTTTATCATCTCATCTTTTTCAAAAGCTTTTTCTTTTATTAATGAGCAAATTATACTAACAGTCCCCGTAGTTTGGGACTTGTGTCCTCTGTTGTTAGAATCGTACGATTCGCGATTCGAATCGTACGATTCGGTTCAATACACATATAAATTGATTCGAACAGGTAGATGGAATCGCAAATGGTACAGAATCGCATCTGAATCGATCGATTCACGATACAAATTGAAGAATCGCTACATCGCACGATTCCTTACAGTCGCTGGTCGACCTAGTTTTCTCAAACCCGAATGAAAAAAATTCAATTTTTGGCCCAATTGTTTTTCTTTTTCTTGGCACAAGATGGGTCGCCTGGTCTAAGACCAAACGACAGTCCAACCAAGGTAACCCATGGTCTCTTTTTACTCCCAATTGGCAAAACCTAAGAAAGACTCACCTCTCTGTTTAACGCAAAGCTTCGTGGTCCCTCTTCTCACTGTTTGGTGGCCCCTCGCTACTGGAATCTGCTTCGTGGCCCTTCGTATAGTCTTCAAAGCTTTATTAAAGTTTGTCGTCTTTTGGGTCTTCAATTTTGTTTGAGGTATTACCAGGCAAACTTCATATAGGTAATATAAAATGCTATATTGACTTTATACTCTTCCTTTTCCATTACTTTATTGTCTATTGTGGACTGTAGAAGCACTGAAGCTGCTGTTGTGTGTGTGGGACATTAAAAAAATATTTTGTTTTTTTTAATGGATAAAAAAAATATGAAAAGCAACAAAAAAAGTGGGAAACAAGATCCGACATGGGACCATTGTACCCGTGTCAAGGATGACAACAGAATGCATTTGAGATGTAATTATTGTGGAAAAGATTATTGGGGTGGAGTGATTCAAATGAAAAATCATTTAGCCGGAACTCATGATAATGTTGGTGCTTGTAGTCAAGTTTTTGAAGATGTTATAAATATGTTTTTACAACTTTTAAGTGGAAACAAACAAAACAATATTGTAGATGTTGATTGTTTTGAAGAAAAAAATATTAAAGGGAAAAGTAAAGGGGGAACTATAGATGCATATGTCACAAAGGGGAGGGCAAAGCAACAAAGTTTGAATCAAATGATGAAGCAAAGGGAGCCCGTGATTAGAGATATTTGTAGTGTCATTTATGGGCATGCATTGACTTTTAATTTAGTGAAAAGCCCCTTGTTTAAAAAGATGTTGAAGTCAGTTGGTGAGTATGGTGTGGGATTGAAACCACCTAGTTATCATGAAGTGAGAGTATCTTTTTTGAAAAAAGAGGTTGATCATGTGAATGCAAGTTTAGAAGTGTATAGAAAAGAATGGAAGAAGATGGGTTGCACTATAATGTCCGATGGATGGACTGATGGAAAGTCTCGCTCTCTTACTAATTTCCTTATTAATAGTCCAAGTGGAACGGTGTTTATTAAATCAATAGACACCTCCGGTGTAATTAAAAATTCTATGAAATTATTTGAGATGCTGGATGACATTGTGAATGAAATTGGTGAAGAAAATGTGATTTAAGTGGTAACCGATAGTGCATCGGCGTATGTGGGTGCCGGTAGATTGTTGGAAGAGAAGAGGACTAAATTGTTTTGGTCCCCATGTGCGGCACATTGCCTTGACTTAATGTTAAGTGACATAGGTGAGTTGACGGTTTTCAAAGATACAATAATTAAAGCTAAGGAAATCGTTGTGTACATTTATAGGCATGCTTGGGTGCTTGATTTGTTCAGAAAATTTACAAACAATAGGGAGTTGACCAAACCCGCGGTTACTAGATTTGCCACCGCCTTCCTTACTTTAAAAAGTTTCCAAGATAAAAAGCTCCAACTTAGAGCTATGTTTGCATCGGAAGAGTGGGCTAGAAGCAGCTATTCTACATCTGTTAATGCAAAAAAGGCACCAGGAACAATCTTGGGAGATGCTAGATTTTGGAAAGCAATTAAGTATTGCTTGAAGTGTATGCTCCCTTTGGTGAAAATTTTGAGGCTTGTGGATGGTGATGCAAAGCCGACAATGGGATTTATTTATGAAGCTATGGATAGAGCGATGGAAGAAATTGCTTCAAACTTGAACCATGTGAGGGGTATATATAAGGGCATTTGGGAAATTATTGATACTAGATGGGATTTACAACTCCATAGGCCTTGCATGTGGCGGCATATTACCTTAATCCGATGTAAGTTTTTTACTATTTTTGTCTAATTATTTGTGTTGTGTTGTGTGACTTATATATAAAATGTGTAATGAATTTATTTATGAAGTAATCTTTCTAAGAAAACTTCATTGCGAATACGGAGGTGAAAATTGGTTTATTTAAAACCATTGAGAGGATGTATCCGGATATAGAGGATAGAGTGAAGATTGATGAGCAATTAGAAAAGTTCAAGAAGGCCGAGGGTATGTTTGGTATGAGCATGGCCATCTTGACAAGGGAAAAGAAACAACCTAGTAAAATTTTTTATTATGAAATTGTATATTTACAATTTCACAACAATTATGTTGGCAATGGCATGCATTATTCTCTAATATCTTTTTATCATTTAATTACAGCTCTATGGTGGGAAAGTTATGGAGAAGAGTGCAAAGAGTTTCAAAAGCTAGCTATTAGAGTGTTAAGTCTTACTTGTAGTGCCACCGGGTGTGAGGGAAATTGAAGCACTTTTGATCATGTGCACTTGAAGAAAAGAAACCGGTTAGAGCAACAACGGTTGAATGCTTTGGTTTTTGTGAAGTATAACATTCAACTTGAGTTGAGGCAAATTAAGAGTCAAGAAAGGGGTGAGACTTATGATCCTATTTATTTATCAGATATGGAATCCGATGATGAATGGATTACTGAGAAAGAGGATCCATGTCTACCCGAAGATCATTCATGGATGGACATCCAAGAGTGCTTCGAAGATGATGAAGGAACAACAACTAGCAAAAAGAGAAAAAGAGGTATAATTATATATTTTAATTTTTAAATAAGTTAATTTCAAAGATTTAGTTTCTATATTTTCACATTTACTTTCTCATTCATAACCTTATTTGATTTTATTAATGTAGGACTAAGAAATTTAAATGCCACCGATAGAGGAAAAAGAAAAGTATTTGAAGATGATGATGAAATTGAATTGATTGAAGGTGGGGAAGAGGAAGAGGAAGAAGAGTTTGATGAAGTGACTATGGTAGATGATGATGAAGATGATATTGACCTTGGAGATGATGAAGATTGAAATGAAGAAATGAAGGCTTTTTGGAATTTTTAACTTTGTCTAATCTAACTTTTGTTTTGTATGGTCTCTTTTTGACACAAGTTACTTTACAAGTATAGATTAGAGTTTTGAAAAGTATAGAACTTGTTAAGTTGTGAACCTCATTCATGATCATACATTCATAGAATCATATTATAATAAATGTGGATTGCCATACATATATGTTGTGATGTGAATTTACATAAATTATATCATAAATACATTAATATAATATAGAATGATAGATCACGATGGGGCTCGGATCCACATCTCTTGCAATAGAAGCGTTTTACCTATTTAGACCACGTGATCATCTTGTAAAGTAACATTTTTATTACTTTAAATCTAAATTTCATATTTATAATATCGGCAGTGATTGGTAGCTCGAAAGGCATGGCTCGTTTTTTTTTTTTTTTTTTTCTTTTTTTTTTAAGAAAGTTTAAGAAAGAAAAAAGGGAAAGGAGAAAAGGAGGAGGAAGGGAGAGGGAGGAGGGGGAGGAAGGAGGGGAGGGAGGAGGAGGAGGAGGAGGGAGGGAGGAGAGGAAGGAGGAGGAGGGAGGAGTGGAAGAGGGAGAGGAGGGGAGGAGGCAGAGGGAGGAGGGAGGGGGCGGAGGGAGGAGGGGGCGGCGAAGAGGACGAGGGAGACGAGGAGCAGGGGGAGGCTCTCTCTCTCGGCCGGCGGCTCTCTCTCTCTCTCTCCCTCTTCCTTCTCTCTCTTTCTCTCTCTCTTTTTTTTCTTTTCGGCGGCGATAAATTTTTTTCTTTTTTTTTTTTTTTTTTTTTTTTTTTTCTTTTTTTTTTCTTGGAAGAAGGGAGAAGAGAAAGAAGGAAGGGGAGGAGGAGGAGGAGGAGAGAGAGAGAGGAGGGGAGGGGCCATAAGGGGAGAGGGAGAGGAGAGGGAGGGAGAGGCGGGCTGGAGGAGGGGAGAGGGAGAGGAGGAGGGGATCGAAGTCACACGCTGAGGCGCAACGCGGAGGACGACGGCGTGTGATTTTCGCGACGACGACGTCTCTCTCTTCTCATTCTCGATCTCTCTCTCTCCTCTCTCTCCCTCTCTTCTTTCCTCTCCTCTCTCTCTCTTTTTCTTTCTTTCGCTTAAAATGTAAACACGATGATAACCGCTCTCCTCTCCTCCTCCTCTCTCTTTCTCTTCCTCTCTCTCTTTCTTTCTTTAGGCCAAAAAATCGAACTGTACCCCGAGCTACCAAGCATTTTCCTTATAATATTTAAGAGTATAAATATGTTTTTTTATGTAATTTAGAAAACACAAGTGAATCTTTACGATTCACAGTTCAATTCGATTCGCGATTCGGTACATAGCCATTTCAATTCACGATTCGAATCCCGATTTGACAACTATGCTTGTGTCACTTTGGTCCCTGACTTTTTAATTGTGACAAATTTGATCCTGAATTTTAAATCTTGTTTCAAATAAGAATAATCAAAGATGTTTTCTTTGCAGATGATCCATTTCAAGGGCAAAGTTGTCGTACAACTTATTTTATGTTGGTTAACTTGTATATTGTTTAATAATGGCATTTTTTTAATTGAATAATGCTGGAACTTTTTTAGTTATAAAGTTCTATTTGGTTTGATTTTCATAATCTATTTTGAATTTTTTTTTCTTCTAATAAACTAAAAATTAAATTGGTGAAAAAAAATAAAAACACATTATTTTTATATAATTTTATCTTTTGGGAGGGTAGAAATAATTTTTTGAAATAATTTTTTTTATATTTATTTTCGTTAAATTAGTTTTTATTTTTTTAAAAGTCAAACATGGTGACAACTTTGATATCATTATTAAACCAATCCATTAAATCAAAAAATTCAAAACTAAAAATATTTTATATATTAAATACATCGATTACACATTAAAAGTTTAAGAACTTTCCATTACATGATAACCGTCCAAAAATATTTGTTAACAATAACTACAACCATCAATTACATGATAACCATCCAAAAATATCAACAAAAATAGTCACCCATTACATGATCATTATCCAAACACATACTAAAAATTAATTTGGTAAAAAAATAAAAAAAAATAAAATGTAAAAGAGTTATCATTTTTATATAATTTTATCTTTGATGGTTAGAAATAATTTTTAAAAATTCAAAAATATTTTTTGACATTTATTTTTATCGAATTAGTTTATATTTTATCAAATTGGCGACTTTGCCTTTGAAATGGCACAACGGTGTCTTCAATTGTCCTTATTTGGAATGAGATTCAAAAGTCAGAATCAAATGTATCACAATTAAAAGGTCAGAAATCAAAGTGACACAAGTCCCAAACTACAGGGACCGTTAGTGTAATTCGCCCTTTATTAATTCTTCAACCACAGTATCTGTTTTGGTCTGGGATTGTGAAAGGATTAGAAAGGCTTTAGTACCTTGAAGTCTTGGTATCCAATGTTTGAAAGGGTACGTCCTATGATGCAAGTGAAGAACAAGCCATCTTAAATCATGTATGAGCTGTGGGGGCCTCATGAAAGCCACTTGAGATGTGCTTCAGGAAAAAATCATTTCCTGCTTGAGATATACAGTACTTTCCAAGTCTTTTACTTTATCAACTTATTTTGATCAGGTGGCTGGAAACATGCCCTAAACCCTAAACCCTAAAAAAAAGAAAAGTAAAGGGAGAATGTTTCCTTTTGATTTATGTGATTTCACTAACTACTCTTTCTGGGAGAAATGTTCAGTGGGGAAAGTGATTTAAAGCATAATCTTGTTCCAACTCTTGTGCAAATTAAAACCTAAGAGCTTGAATAGTCTGGATGCCTGTTGCAAAAGAAAAAATGGGAGTTGTTTCATAATTTTGTGTAGCCAACCTCACTTGAGTAGGACACTTAGTTTGGTTTGATTTGTTTTAGTTATTAACATATTCTTCTCTCTTTGATGTAGCCAAAGCTGGTAATCAATCCAATGATACACAAAAGGAGAAATCTGCCAACGTGAAATTATCAAGTTCCTTTACCAATCCTGAGAAATTCATTGAAGAAATACTAGGGAGAACATCTACTATAGTTCTTTCAGAGGTAAGTAGAGTATATGCTATTTGCAATTTCAAAGCCTCTTCTGGTCTAGGACTAAGAAAGCAAACAATACAGATCAAGGAGGAGACTATCAAGCAACATGGGGAACAGCTTGGTACTCTTGTTTCAAACAGTATCAGAAAACATCTTAGCTTGGATTTCATTAACCTGGCTGTAAGTCATTTCTTCTCTTTCTTGCTATTTAACACCTCATAAACTCCGTGTACTTAATTGTAAATACCTCATAAACCATGCTATGTCTTCTAGGCTAAACAGATATGTTGTGAATTGTGATCATTGCATCTTGCTCAGTCCTTTCATTTTTGTTTTTCCAGCCCCTTTCTAGTCAGTCAATTTCAGTTTTTCTTTCCCTTGACAACTTATAGTAATGAGTGGAAATATTTATTGCAGACAGTATTAAAAAACACAGCTTATACGGAGGGTTTTCATGCTGGTACTCACCACCAAGGTTTGAGATGTCCGTAATGGTATCATTTGTATTAATCATTGCCAAAGGGGAATCATCTATCAGAGCAGTGAGTGTTTTTTTATTCTTGTTAGAAAATCGGAACATTAGCAGTAACCTCATGTTTTAGCCTCGGTTCGCTGCCTCCAATTAATTTAGTGAATGAATTTTTTCATAATACCCCGTTATTTGATACCTGTACTGATTTTCATATTTATTTTCAAGTTCAGTGCAAGTACAAGTCACCTTGTGGTTGTGAATTTGATATTTATTTTCAAGTCAGAGCTGTGAGTTTTCTTCTTTTTTTTTTTTAGCCAATGTTAAAGTTTAGTTTTTAAAAAAAATGATCAATTTTAGCCTGTTAATCCTTTGAGTTGATTTCAAATGAGTTTTAATCGAGCCAGCGCCAAGTGGTTCGGTTTAGTATATTTTTTTATGGAAAAATTATGCAAATAGTCTCTGTACTTTACACAATGTGTCAATGTGATATTTGTAGTTTCAATTTACTCGATTTTGTCCCTTAATTTAACGGATTGTGTCATTTTAGTCCAATAAATAACGGTTGTTAATTTAACGGAAAGTCAAACATTGTGTCAATTTGGTCCCTATATTTTTCACAATGTGTCAATTTAGTCTCTGTCAAAATCAAGAAAATTGAAACTACAGGAACTAAATTGGTATATCGTGTAAAGTACAAGAACTAAATTGACACATTGTTTGACATTCTGTTAAATTAACTTAATAACCGTTATTTATTGGACTAAAATTACATAATCCGCTATATTAAAGACAGAATCAAGCAAATTGAAACTACAGAGACTAAATTGACACATTGTGTAAACTACAAGGACTATTTGCATAATTTATCCTTTTTTTATAATATATATGAGCTTATTGAGTCGAGTTCGAAAACTAACAATCTTCAAAATGTGTTAAAATGTGATCTGTTTCAATGATAATTTGATCTTGAACAAACTTTTAACAAGTCAAACATAAATCGAGTTTGAATAATTTGTTTTGCAACAGTAACTTGGTTTGTGTTGGAAAATAATGGTTTTTTGATAACTTTAATTCGAAATTAAAGTGGAACCCAATCGTCTGTTGAGAGGAGTCTGACCGTATTATTTCAAGTAAAAAGATTATAATATAAAAATAATGAGCCGAAATAATTAAGTTGTGAATGAAAATTGTCTCATAAAGTAGGCATCAATAAAAGTTGGGCTTATTAATTTGGATTGAGCCTAGGCTTGTACTGGTGCATGTGTTGGGTTTGACTTGGACTTGGACTTGGATTTAGACTTAATTTTGAGTTTGGGTTGAGTTAGGTTGTGTTAGGCTTAGCTTGTGCATACGTTTGAGATTGGGCTTGGATCGGGTTGTGATCAATAGCCGTATCTATTTTGCGAACCATCTAGTTGAAATATTCAAATATCATTATATATATTTATTTGTATATATCAAGCACATGAGAGGTTTAGACTTTTGTAACTCTCATCTTTTGATGATGGAGTTGATGGAGTTGATGACCATTGAGAGGGGAGATTTCCATCTCATAGTACGGCCGAGCAAAGATAACGTCCAACGTTACGGTCTGCGAAGCGCCGAGCAGAATGGGCGGGTGGCACGACCGAGTGGTCTGTCTTGCTCGGTTTACAAGTTCGACTGATGACCCCAAGGCGAAGGATCGACCGACTAAGCAGAGGATGCGGTTTGCCGGCCGCTAACATTACCAAGGCGAAGCGATTACGCGTGACCGAGATTGGAGATGAAATGGTTAGAGGCCGGTGTGCTCACAACCGGTCAATCGCAATGAACCGATTGACAGTAGCTCGGCTTTGGCAGTTAAGTTCTCACCTGGTTCCAAGTCGCAAGCCGGCGATATGTAGCACAGTTGTGTGATGGCAATTGTCCCCAAGTGTTTGGCCGGTCATGGTACCTCGGTCAAGGGTGCCACCTGGGCCAATGGTGTGAAGGGAAGGACATCCGCTCCACGAACGCCTCAATACCGTTAGGCAGTTCTGCATGTACTGGAAGGAGGACAGAACCTTTACACGTGTAAGGTGGTGAGAGGCGAAACCGCCACTGTCGAGGAAGGACGGAGAGGTAGTGCGCGCACAATCTCGGAGCCGCGTGGGCAGCCTAGATATAGAGGGGGTAAGGCGAACGTTTCTGGTATGCGAATTCACTCTCACAAATTCTCTCTCTCTTCCCATTGTCTTCTTGCTCACTGAACTGACTTGAGCGTCGAAGGGTTTTTCCGGCACACCACCGCCGGGCAGCTCACCATTCTTGTGTTGCAGAGACAGACGCCGTTACCAGAAGCTCGACGTTCAAGGTGTACGGAGAGTCGTGGATATTTCGTCCCCACACAACCATATATTAGTGGCCATGAGTTTTTAACCTTTATAACTCTAATCCTAATGGGTAGAGTTGATGGCCTTGGTTATGGCAATTTGATGACCCTATTGATGTTAGCTTTTATGGCTAAGGCTCTGCCCTACAAGTATGAATAGAGGTTTTTTCCCTCCAACTGAGTATGTCGTTTTTAGAAAGGTTTTTTTGTGATGAAAAATGAGATGATGTTTTGAGATAATAAAGTTGGAGATGATTTATATCAAAGAAAATTTTTTCTATCTTCTTTTTACTAGTCCCTTCTTTGGTTCTTGTTAGAGAGAGAGAGTACTGCCATTGTCAAATTCGTCGAAATTATTAAGAAGGTATTTCTGCATGAGCTGGTTTTAATTGTCGTATCTTGGGAAACAAAAGCTGGCATACCTCCAGCACCCATCGGGAGGCGGTGAATCTATCTTAAGAAAACTGTGGTATCACACAGGTTTCGATTTACGTCTCTTAGCTTTGTTCTTCAAACTTTTAGATTTAAATTATTTTGTATGTCTTTATGGATCTGTATTGTAATATGTTCATGATGTAATCCAATTCATTCCTATATTTTTAGTTTTGTAATTTATTATATATTTTATTCTTTAGTAAAAAAAAAATTATTTTATCATTTTTATTTAATTTATTTTATATATTTTTCTAGTATTATTATGAAAAAATACCAATAGTTTGTTTATACTTTTGAGCCAAAATCTTGCTGTGTCATTCCTTCTTTGAGTTTGTTTTCATTATAACAATCAAAAACAATTTAAAAAAACTTACTAAAAGTGGGTAGGGGTGTAAAAATAGCTTGCGACCCGTGCGCAGTTCGAAGCCCGCCCAAGGCTTAGGGTGGGTCCGACCCAATTAGGTTTGGGCCCGAGCCTAGTCCAAGACCTGAACCTAGGCCTAGGCCGTCATTTTAAAATCCAGCCCAATCTATCGGCCTGCTCAAGGTCCAGCCCGAGACTTAGTGTTATTTTTAGTGAAAAATAATAAAATTTTGATGAAAAAAAATAAAAAAATGTTTAAGCCCGCTCCAGCCTAGCTCAGGCCTAGACCCGGTAGCCCGCCCAAGGCCCAACTACCATTGGACCTGGGCCTAATTTTGTAGTTTCTGGCTTGGCCCGCATTTTGACAGGAGTTCACATGGCCCGATATGGGCCGGCCTGAGCCCAACCGAAGGTCGGGCCAAATTTACACTCTTAAAATGAGATTCTTTTAAAAAAAAAAAAAAAATCAACAGTTTGTCAAACGTTTTTTTTTCTCTTCATTTTCCTAGTTTGCAAGAATATAAAACAATTTTAGCAAAAGAAAATTGTTTCACACACAAGTGTTCAAAAATAAAAAATAAAAAAACCAGATAGCCATAAAATGATAGAGAAAATAGTGGGAAATACTTTAAACCTTCAACAGTAACAAATTTCAAGTGGTTTATTATCAGTCAGAACAATAATCATTCCATATATTAAAAAGGAAAAAAAGAAGAAAACCAAACATAAAATTAATCTTCTTTTCTTTTCTTTTCTTTTTTTGTCGGAGGATCCTTGTAGAAATTGATGTACACGAAGTAGTCAAAGGCCTGCAGCAACAAACTATTGCCCTCATTAGAAAAAAAGAACACCATTCATTGAGAAAATTCACCTATATCTTGACTTGAAGAAAAAGGAATAAATCATTGAACAAAAATGTTAATACATCACCGGTTGGATGCTTGGGATTGGTTTTTGTGTTTGGAAGAAATTATATAATGGAGAGTGATCTTGCCAAATATGCAGTAAAATTAAACGATAATAAAAATGATGACATATAACATTTCTCACCATTGAATTATTCGATGATATTAACATGGAGCGATTAACAATATATAGCAGCCAAAAGACATACCATATAACGCAACAGTGATACAGTAGCTTCATTTTGCTGTTGCCCATTCATATTTATGTGTGTAATTAGCCGTTGTTTCAATGATGAACATTACTTCTTCTGGCATTGAGTGTAACATTATGGGCTAAAGAATAAAGCAAGAGCCCCACAGTGAGTTAGCTGCTGCAAACAGGCAAAGATCACATGAAGAGTTCAGAACAAAAACAATCATAGAGGTTATAATGAACTAAATAGCAGTCAAAGACTATAGTTTGATTGATCCTACTAAAAATTCATCTTCCTAAGACAAGCAAGTGCATCGATTTGGTGTTCTATGCTATTAATTTTGCCAACAGACTGCTAGGTTTTCATCTTCCTAAGACAAGCATGTTTCCTGCAATCACTTTTGCCAACAACCTGCTAGGGTTTTCTGCTCTATGTAAGGATCCACTTCATTGAGTTAATGGTGAAAACAACAGTGTGATGTATATGCGTTAAGATTAGGCAATTTCTTTTGAATATATCCCTCTTGAAAGTTCAATTCTTTCCAACTTCCTTCCATTATTCTTTTGATTACAAACACAATTTCATTTTGTCATTCCAACTCGCAACAAGAATGAAGAAAACTGAATATCTTTCAATGGAGTTCATGGAAGAGATATATAGTAGTGATCGATGCATAAAACTTGATTCAACAATGTCAATATATTTCATCAAGAATACCATTTACTTGCACTTATTGATTATTCATTGGACATTTGATCTACTATTTTGAGTTTCTATTAACATTAGGTTTTCTTCATGAACAAATCGCCTTCTAGAATTAATGTTACTTAATAAAGAGGAGATATTGTTCCCATCCCTCAAAAATAGATATCAATGCCTTCTCAAGAAACAAATTTAATTTAAGTTTTTCAAAGTTCAGACAAACTTTTTCCATTCAGCCTGCTAATATCATCTTCATTGCTAGTTGGGCTCTTAATTTCTAACAGATACAATCTACTTGCTACATTTGGAAGATGAACCAGAATAGAATCATAAATTTCACGGATTAAAACTTGCACAGCTATGTCAAAGCTAAGAAAACTTAACTCTCACCGCCATGAGTAGTAATGTTACCGCCGTGGGGATTAAATGGTCGATACCTTGAGTGGAAGGGCCATAACGAGGCTAACTGTCTCAACCTCCACCACCATCTGTCCCTAACTCGTCCTCCATCAGTTGAATCCTCAGCTTCATTGTTATCTTCAACTCTGCTCTCAACTGCAACTGGCAGCTCATGCCGACAAACAGGACATGAGTTGTGAAGCTTCAACCAAGGATCAATACAATCAGAATGATATATGTGCTTGCAAGGAAGTTCCTTCGCATCACCACCGACCTTAAATTCCTCCTTGCAAACAGGGCAATGCGAATCGTTAACCAAATGGTCTGGCGTGATTTTCACAATCGGCAAGGAATTGATAGCTGAATCGGGTGCTGGGGGAGGACCGTGTCGGTCATTCTGTGTCAGTTGTTCAATCAACTCGCTTAACCCCGGCCCAATAAAGTAATCCCGAGGATTAACCATCCGAGGTATCAAACCTTCCTCTTGGGAATTTTGTTGAATAGGTAGAGGACCAGCAGGCCTGAGGATAATCCAGGGCCGGGAACGAGCGAGAATTCCAGTTTCCGATCCCCAATCATCATCAAAAACCCGGTTTCGCCTCCACGGCCAAGGCCAATGCCGGCCCCGAATTCCACTGTCCGGCAACCTATGATCTCTTCCATGGAAATCATTTCGTCGCTCCCAAGGGGCACGAAATCGAATATCCGGTAAAGGACTCTCTCTCGGCTCGATAGGGCGATTTTGCTGCCCAATCAAAGGATTAAACATGAGAGAAAGTGCTTCCAATATACGGGCCTCCGGGGAGGGATCGAATTGGGTGAAATCATCAACAGCAACCACAGGTCTGGCTCTGTCAATTTCATACAGAAACTGTCCGAAACAGCGAGGGCAGGCGATATCAGATGGGTTTTCGGATGCAATCCTGACAGTCCTGTGGCACTGGTAACACCAGTAGAGCGGGTAGTTTCTGTTTCCATTATTGGTCTCGCGAGGAGGGCTCAAAGACATGAATGGGATTGAGTGAGATCTTTGAAATTGAAATGGGTTTCACTGTTTTGTGTTGAAAGAATGAAAAGTAGAAGAGAAATTGAAATGGGTTGATATATGTAGTGTATAAAGAATAGGGTAATGGAAGAAAGAATAGCTTTTTGGAGTTGCAGAAAGAGATTTCACTTTCTTTTTTCTCTGTGAAAGGCAATTTGGGTTGGCGTTTCTTCATCGATTCTGTTTCTTGATTAGAGAGGAAAGGAGGAGTGATGTACTGGGCAAAGGCTTCTCAATCTCGTTGAGAGGTTTTGTTATTCTTTTTGTCTGTTTAAATTTGGAGGGAATGGTAACGGCTAACTTACACAGCACGAGACGTTAGAATCTCTCCTTGGAGCAATTTTTTGGATCGCGGTTAGGTTCTTGTCAAACAATGCTAGTCTTAAATTCGAGTCAACTACATGGCACTATATGTTTGTTCGGTTAATTTTAAAAGGGGTATTGACTAACAAGTTTAGCGGCGCTTAATTTCAGTTTAAATCAGTTTTTGACTTAAAATAAGTCATTTTAGAATGTTTGTTTGAGGTTATGAGAGATAGTTTATAGCTTAAATTAATTGATTTTGAGTTAAAAGTTGTAAGCTGAGTTTGAGGTGCTTTTTTTTTTCCAGCTTATGTGCGCAGTTGGTTGTGGAAGGATGAAATGACTTAAATGTCCTTCCAAAATTTCAAAAATTACCAAAATACCGATATATAAATCTAACAATCAAACACTTTTCATGTCCAGAGAGAGAGTGAAAGGCAATTTCAGGTGGCCTGAGAGGCGATTTTCGATGACAATTTCCGACTAGGATTTTGAGTTGTTCTCTCTCTATCTCTCTCTCTCTGGTGTTGGTTCATTACTCTGTTCTCTCTCTCTCTATCTCTCTCTCTCTCTCCAGTGTTGGTTCGTCGCTCTGTTCTCTTTTTGTCTCTTTCTCTTTCCGGCGTTGGTTCGTCGCCATCGTGATTTGAACCAACGTCGTCCTCGCGATTTACGTTATTCTTAGTCTCTCTCTCTCTCTATGCCTCCATCGTCATCCCCCATCGCGATCAGCCGTACGAGGTGATCTCAAATTCGAACATCACCACGTTGCCGTTGTGCTTGCCGGAGCTAGGATTTTCAATGTTTTTTTTAATAAAAATAATAATAATAATTAAGCATTTTAGCCATTAATGAAATAAATTTTATATTAATCGATACTAATTAATAATTTTAGTATTAATTAATGCTAAATTAAGCAATTAATTGACACTAATTAATTTATAATGAAAAAATGAAATAATTTTATACTAATTGCTACTATTAATGAAAATAATAATTTTTGTAATACTAATTATATTAACTTTTATTGATGAAATAATTTTTTTTTAAATTAAAATTGTAAAAAATGACAAAATAATTATTTTTATATCATTTAAGGGCAAAAATGACAATTACGCAACAAAACGTTATTTTTTAGCTTACCAACCAAACACTACTCTGCTGCTTAAATCCATAATCTCACAGCTGCACAAAACAGGTTAACTGTTTATGTTCACAGCTATAAACTATAATCTATAATCACTTTTTCATAACTCTACCAAACAGAGCCTATATTTTGGACTTGTAATCTATATAGTCTCATATTTCTTTTTTTGGATCCATTTAGTCCTTTTGGATGTGTAATGACTCATTTGCCCGTCACATTGGAGTGTCACATTTAGAAAAAAAAAATTACACTAAGGAGTTTTTAAGTGTCACATCATACTCGCCACATTAAAGTGTCACATTTGGAAAAAGTACACTAAACAGTTTTTAATTTTTTTATATTGTCACGTAATATCCACTACGTTGGAGTGTCACATGTCATGTTTGGGAAAAGTATATTAAAGAGTTTTTAATTTTTTTTAGAATGTCACATCATACTCGCCACGTGGTTACGTTTGAGAAAAATACACTAAAGAGTTTTTAATTTTTTTTGAAGTGTCACATTATACATGTCACGCTGTCACATTTGAGAAAATTACACCAAAGAGTTTTTTTTTTTTTTTGGAAGTATCATATCATACCTGCTATGTTGTCACGTTTGAAAAAAGTACAATAAGAATATTTTTTTTAAGGTGTCACATCATACCAGCCATTGTCATGTTTGAAAAAGTATACTAAGGAGGAATTATTTTTTTTAGAATAAAAGTTTTCGAGTATCACATCATACTCGTCACGTTGTCACATTTAGAAAAAGTACACTAAAGAATTTTTAATTTTTTTAGAGTATCACATCATTGGAGTGTGATATTAATATCTGCCATATTGGAGTATCACGTCATACATGTCACATTAATAAAAGGGTATAACTGTCTACCAAAACACTATCAAAATAAAAAATAAAACCACATGGAAAGAAACCCTCCACTAATAGAACTTAACAGATTAATAAAAAAAAAAATTGGGATTAATTAGAATACTTGGGATTTATTATTAAATATCTCATTTTAAAAATCTTAAAATTAGTTGAAACACACCCAAACTTCAATTATCTTTAAGGGTGTAAATTTGGCCCAACCCATGTCGGACCTCATGAGTTTTAGCCAAAATTCGGGCTGGGCCGGGCTGCGGGTTCGAAAAATTAGGCCTAGGCCCAAGCCCAGGGGATATTTGAACCTTGGATGGGGTCAGTGGGCCTGGGTCTAGGCTCAAACTTGGATGGGCCTGAACATTTTTTTTTTTGTTTTTTTAAATTTTTTTTACCAAAATTTTATTATTTTTCACTAAAAAAGATACTGAGTTTTGGGCAAGTTAGGTGGGCCTCGGGGCAAGGTATTAAGTGGACCTTAAGTGGACCGATGGGCTGGGGCCAATTTTCAAATGATGACTCAGGCCCAAAGTCTCGGTTGGGCTCAGGCTCGGGCCCGGGCCTATCTCGGGTTGCAAGCGAGCTTTGCGCCATCCACAGGCCGCATGCCATTTTTACAGTTCTAAATACCTTGTTATCTGTGGAAAAAAACAAACAAATAAACAATGATAGATGAGTAACTGCACATAATATGCACATGTATATTAATTGGGACTAGAATCTCTCCAATTAGTTATTCTAATTGGATGGTTTAGTTTGACTTATTTTAGATTTATTTTGTATTCGTCTCGATGATTTAACTATTCAATATGTAAAACTCGTTGAGTTTTTCATATTTGTAAAAATCATGTTGATAGGATATCAATAGCCAATTGATCAGATCACATTTATGTCAACAATTTATTTTTGAAATCATGCTTATCATTGACATAAATTTGAATAGATCAAGTGGCTATTAATATCTTATTAACATGATTTTTTGCATGGATGAAATACTTAACGAACACTATACATTAAACGGTTCGGATTATTGATGTAGGTTCTGTGATAGGCCCACAAAAGCCCAATAAGTCTAAGTCATATTAATTTATGTTATTGGAATTTAACCTTTAAAAAAATGAATTCTAACTAAACATCACATTGGGCATAACCAAAGAGTTTTTGGATTATAACCAAAATAATATCATAATCAATATCACAAAAAGTTATAACTAACTTCATAATATATATAATTAACTCATAATTAACAATATAATAACTAAAAACTACAAAGGTTGACACACACCCTTTTAGAAATTCCCAATAACTAATATTATACTTATGTTGGATTCAACTACGTAATATAGTTTTGGTGCACATGATGAGACATATTTTATTTATGTTAGTATTTTATCCAACTAGAAGTAAGCACACATTTCACGTGTAAAATTTTAAAAAATAGTTATTTGAAGTAATTGTTTCTGATAATTATAGAAATTTTATTTGAAAGAATTAAAATAATTTAGAACAGTTCTAATGTTTTTGGTATTTTAAGAAGAAAAAAAAATGTGACAATTTACACCAAAAATTATTGGTTCACTTTCATTGTCATTTCTTGTTTTTTAATGAGGAAGGTTGTATTCTGTGATTTTGTGCCATGATGTTGCTGTACATAGGCAATAATAATAATAATAATAATAATTCAACTGTTAAGTTTAAAACTGAAATAAAATGGTTTTAGAATTACATATTTTAAAATGGCAGACTTTAAACCAATGACACTTCTTTTAGTGATAGTTCAGTGGCTAGCCCATGGGCCATTCTCAACCTAATGGGCTTGCATTGAAATGTTTATGCCCAAATTCTTTGTTAATAAACCTAATCCTAATTTCAACTCTTCATTAGAACTACGCTCATAAACCCAAATAAATATATGTTAGTTATGATAATCAATATTTTAAGCATGACTGTACATTTACTCTTTGGTCCATACATTGAAATTGCGAGGTGCAGTTTATTTGAATTATTTATAACTTATTTTCCTTTGAGAGTTTGTTTTAGATTGTTTAGTGGTATAATTTCTGCTTACAACTTATAAAACAGATATGGCTTAAATACGTCTAAAAAATTTAATTATTTAAAGGCTGAAGAGAGATACTTTTATTAATTTTTACTTTATGATTATTAACTTTTAACTTGTTTTGTGATGTAACTTCTGCTTATAACTTATAAAGCAGATATAACTTAAACAAGCTAAAAATTTTAATTATCTAAAAACTAAAGAGAGCTACTTTTAATTTTTATTTTTTAATTATCAACTTTTAATTTACAATACACTGGTGTCGTTTGGCAATTGGGTTGGGTTGGGTTGGGTTAGGTTGGGTTGGGTTGGTTTTTTGGCTAAATTAGTCGCAAAAAGACAAAATAAGTTAAAAAGTCAATAAAATAACATGTCACATTAAAATTATAATTATTTTACTTTTTTTTCATAAAAGTCAAAAAAATTAATCCAAACAAATTTTTTAACCTAAACTAGGAAAGTTAAAAAATAAAAAAGTCAGTCCAACTTTCCAAAGGAACAATACCGAACAAGCCCATTGTGAAGTTCCTGTGACTGTCCATAAGCCCCTACTTTCAACAATCTCTAGACATCTCATCTCGTCTTTTGTTCATTGTTTCATTATCCAAAACTATCATCTTCAATCACTCTAGAACAAAATTAATAATAAATAGATAATAATAATAAAAAAAGGTTAATTAAACTTTACTCCGCCCAATTATAACTAATTATCACTCGACCCTTCTCAACTTTACAATTGTACATATAAATCACTCAATGCATTTTAGGAAGAAGCTAAAAAAGCCAACTTTTTAACTTTTAAATTTTTTTAGCCAAAGAAATCAATTTTTTTGTCAAAAAAAGCCACCAAAAAAGTCAAAAAGTTAGCTTTTTATCAATTTTTCAAAACACCATTAAAATTGCTTCATTTTCACCCCTCCAAAAAGGTGTCTTTGTATGATTTTTCATAATTGAAAAATCCAAATACATGATTTTAAAAGTGAAAAAGGTAAGATGATATTCAATAATAATAAAAGGGATAAATTGTAACTAATCCTAAAAAACAATAAAAGAAAACATGATGGAACTAATTCATAATAATTCTCACATTTATTTTTAAAACTATTCAAAATTGGTCAACTAAAAACAATTAATCTTAAACGTCATATTTTTTAGACTAAATCGATATAATAGATATAAATAAATCATAGGCATGAAACTTATTTAATATTCTTTGTCGCTTACACTTTATTTAATAAATCATAAATTTTCAAACTATTATTTTATTTTATTTTATTGAGAATTATTTTATTGATGATATAAATACTCTTATAACATCCTTAACCTTCGTAATCTTCTGCATATAGTGTAAGAGAGCTTAAGGCAAATACCCAACCTTGATTTTTAGTAAGTTACCGTCATCTCAAATGTTAAATTATAGTTTTGAAAATATAATATAAATAATAAAATTATCAATTTCTCTAATAGTTTGACTTTTTAGATGAGTTGTAGTAATCAGTGACAACTTCAGGATTTTTTTCCAAATTGTTCACGGTGGGTATTTCATGACTTTTTTTTAGGATAGACATTTAAGAATTAAATTTTTTTAGACTTTTCAAATCACACACATATAAATAAATAAAATAAAATTTTAATATATTGATTTCATTGTTTCAAAAAATAAAATGTAGATACTCAAATTTACATAAATATATTTTGTTTTTATCACTATAAAAATAAAAAATAATAAATAAATAAATAAATAAAGCTCCTTTAATTCAAATTGAGATAAATTATAAAACTGTTGATCTACATTAGCATTTAAGTAGTACACTTGTTGGGAATTGCAAAATTACTTAATTTTGTCAAAAAAAGTACTTCACTGTATGAGGAAGCTCCAAAATATATTGTGTGTTCACTTCACAAAACATATATGTTGTAAAAATTATTCTATGTCCCATGTGACTGTCACGCCCTACTTTTTATACCAACGGATACCATTATCAAATCATTTATTATAACACAATTTCAGAGATCATGCGCGAAAATTCAATACAATAATGAGTACTATTTACTCGAATATGAAGTGAATGCAACATGAGTTAAAAATAAATAAATTGCTCGTAGGTTTACATATTTTAAATTAAAAAAAAAAAAATTAACCCTTTTACATCTATGGTATTCTGCCCACAAATAAAAGGTCTCATGGCCAACACATAAAGAAGATCTTCAATCTTGAAACACTTCTCGACATTCTTGAAAAAGGATTAGCAACATGGAATGGACATAAAGTCTAATAGGGATCTTAATATGATCCTAAACAATAACAAGGTACAGATAGCTATGATCATGAATGCTTTATATCATATCATGTACATAATGTGACGGTTTATACAAAAATATACTTATATAAGAACTTTTCTCAAAATCATTTATTTCATTCAACAACATAGGCAATTCACTTTTCTTTCTTCTTGTTACCTTTTCCCAAAATTCATATTACAATAACAAATTCCTAAAAACAATTTCACAAAACCCATTATGCTTTCTCCCACTTTCCAGACTTACACCTGGTTTGCTTTTTTAAAACAACTTCACAAGTATAAGACGTCCTTCACATTATTCACAATTTCAATACAATACCTACATCCGATTCCAACACATTCATATTTTTACATATATACATCTAATACGAAAGGAAAACAACAAGCAATCAACAACTATCTACTCAACAAATGAGACAACTCGGCCTTCTTGAACCATAATCATCATAACCCATAATATACACAGATACACTGAGAAAATAATGATAAATAAGTTTTGTTTTACCTGCCTTAAGCACGGTAAGCCAATGATATACCGTTCCATAACGAAATGCCAATTTACCAGACACAAGCTGGAAGGTAATGATATTTCTGCCAATTTACCAGGCACCTGCTGGAAGGTAATAGCACCTTTGCCAAGTTCTCCAAGCGCTAGCTGGAAGGTACTAGTACCTCTCATTCTAAGTGCGGCCAATTCTCCGGCGCTAGCTGGAAAGTAATGGTACCTCTCATACGAAACGCAAACACATTCCCAACCATCACATAATTCAACAAAGATAAATAACCCGAGTATACTACATACACATAATCTATTCAATATCACAACATCATCCTCCACCAATAACCAAGGATAAAACCTCTAAGCATAAATATTTAAATACACATAATACAATAATCTGATATTCACTTGACCTTAAGTCCCAACAATAATAATAATAACGATATTCAAAAGCTTTAAAATCCATCCCCAAGCATCGATTCTAGATTTACAATATACCATGGTTTCTTTCTCTTATGAAAATCATCTCTTTTATTTTCCAAGTTAACATGTTCAAATCTTCATCCATAATCCATCCTCTTTAATTTACAAAACTAAATCATTCTCTTTGTTTTGCAAAACCAAAATCGATTCCCTTTATTTTAGAAAACTAAAATCCATGAATTTCAAAGCCATAGCTCAACTCAATTTAACATAATTAATCAAGAATAATTCTAATACCATGGTTAATCCACCCTTTTATCAATTAACACAATTACACAATCCATCAAGCACAAAATATTACACAACTTTCTCTCATCATTAATCCTTTAAGTCTATAATATTAAATTAGATTTTTTTCTCTCTCCAACATCAACATGCTAAACTACTCTCCAAAGAACCTAAACAACAATTTATATAATGATTTCCAACCCCCAAGTAACAAACCCTAAATATCTCTCATATGATTTTTTAAAAAGAACTCCAATATAAATGGATTTTATGCAGTAAAAATCTACCACATATCTATTTATAGACAAAGTATTGAAGAGGAGCAAGAAATCCCTACCTCTTGAAGCGAAGAGGAGATAACCCAAAAATCATCGGCGACGAAACCACGAACTACTCGAATCACAAGATTTATAACCTTTCCCAAAGGACCAAGGTGAAAAGATGGCTCTAGGTGAGTAGATCTGAAGATCTAAGTATGAAAAAGTTAAGTTTAGAGAGAGAAGAGAGAAGTCATGGTTTGAGAGAAAAAGTAATGAGAGGAAAGTGTTTTGGAACCTATTCATAGTGGCTAGGCACTAATAGAACAATAGCCTCAAATTCAAATGAAAAGAACAAGTCAAAACCCCCCAAAATAGGGCCCAAACCGACCCAAAAATCTAAAAATTACACACAAGGGTCCACCCTTTAGATAGAGGTGTCGACCCTTCAGGAAGAAAAGCTGAGACACTAATGTGTGCAGCAGGCAAGGGTTGACCTTTGAAACCCTTGGTGTTGACCTTAAATTTCAGCAGCCAATTCCAGATTCAGCAATAAACAAAGGTCGACCCTTCCTAGACTGGTGTCAACAATTGAGGTCAACAATAAAAGGCAAGTGTCGACACCACCAAAATTGGTGTCGACCCCAGAACAAGATTTTTAGGTTCCTAAACAACTTTTCAACGTAAACAAGCATGAACGAACAATTGCAACAAGTTTAAATCGATTTGTACTTCTCAAAAACCAAGATACAACAATACTAAAAATTTCCAAAATAAAATAAAGGATTCAAATACACTTCCTAAAAGTTTTAAAGGATACAAGTGCTACTGATGACATTGTCACAAATCAATCTAAGTCATTCATAGTATTGCCACGTGAATGCCTTTGGGACAATGAATAATTACTTTATATATTGATTAAAGGGTTATCGATTTGGTTAAGTTGGGTGTTTAAGAAAGTGAACTAGGTATTCAATAAAGTGGGCTAAGATGTTCAACATAAAGTTTTAGGCTGAGTTACATATATATATATATATATTCCAGGGTGTTCAATTGAACCCCCACCTGTGCATGTAAAGTCACCCCTAGTAGTAGTCAACAATTCAATATGGCATCAGAGTAGTTAAAAGATCGTGTGTTCAAATCTCACCGCCTTCCCAATAATTGAAATTTAATAAAAATATATTTTTTTAATTTTTTAATTATTTAAAGTCTCTATATATAACAATGAAAAAAAAGGCCTAATTTCAAATTCATGTTGAATTCAAACTTATTCATAATATAAACAAGTCTTAATTTCAAATCCATGTGCAATACAATTATAACACATTATATGACATTTATTTATTGCTTGAACAGAATTTGTTTACTTTAATTAGTATATGAAAGTAAATACATAATAGACTTTTATCACATCATAAACTCATGGGGTTGTGTTTAAGGGCATACAAAATTATCTTATGGTATTTATGTTTTGGTTTTTTACAATTTATCACTCAATTCGAAATCTCTCCCAACCAAATTAGAGAAAATTTGAAAAGTGGTTTAGAATTTAGGGTTTAATAAACAATTTCAGATTCTCAATAAGGGTTCTTGTCTTTGATTTTGATTCAAGTGATGGATTCATATGAGTACACTTCGACAGACTAGGTCCTCGATGAGTCTGAAATGATGAAAATCGCAGTTGTAGCGGTATCCCGATGCACAACATGTCCACTTCTTTGTCACCATTAATCTTCGACACAAACTCCAATACTGATTCAGAAGCCATAGCCAAATGCGATTATTTCCTGAATTTGCATTTATCAATTGCTTTCTTCTTCTTTTTCTATTTCTCATATGTGTTTTGATTTCAATTTCTTGAACTCATCATGATTCTGACTGAGAAGTTGATCTAGAAACCATTAGTGTGCTGGTATGGAAGATGGTGATTTTTTTATATATATTTCTTGAATTTGCATTTATCAATTGTTTTCTTTTTCAATATCTAGTAAAAAAAAAAAAACGAGATTGCATACAAAATACCACTCTATATTATCACTCTAAAAATAGACAAGTAGGCCAAATGGTGAGACTTTATCCATTCTTATTTTTTATTCAGAACAACAAACAAAACTTTGCTTTTATTGGTGCCATCCTTGAAGACGACCATTACTTGCCTTCTTTATTTACTTATATTTATATTTATATATAAATATATACATACCAAATCAAGGATAAAGCCTCTGTCCATATCCCCTTTTTCCAAAATCCCATTTTCCGCACATTCTCCCTCTAGAGACACCATACCAAACTGCCTGAATCTTGCTCCATTTGTCTTTCACTTCAATTGGGAATGGAGACTCTTTTTTCTTTCTCTTCCATTCTTGAGAATAACGTGTTAGAGCTTGGTCTTTACTTTGCAATCACCGAAGACCATTGCCATTCTTTGCGACTAACCGTACCGACACTAGCTTTCCTGCAACATTATCATTGTTGCTTGCTTGTGCCGTCATCGACTTGTCCCAACCAGCTCGCGTGGCCTGCGCACTCCTCGTCCAACACTTGTGACATCATTGCTGCTGCTAGCCATGACCAAACAGCGCCGACCATGTTGCTTACTCAATATGGCGTTAGTGCCTTGTTGCTTTCTTGTGCCTTCGCCAGTGGTTGTTTCTACTAGTTTTACCGTTGGCCTCAACATTTTCCTACTCGACGTCGTCTCTCGCCAATTTAAATCAGACTACTCGAATCGATTTTGCTTTCTTGGATCCGTGGGTAAACTCTACTCAAGTCTATCTCCCATCTCTTGGTAAGCACAAAATCCTCATTCTCTTGATTTTACGGTTTCAAAATCCAGTAATCCTTGTTCAACATGCTCTTCTCCTTCTTGTAAGTTTGGATCTGTGAGTAAGCCTTGAAGACACTTGTGATTTTGCTTTTGACAATAGCTTGTGGGATTTGCTTGTATGTATGAGATTTAAATTGAGGTTGAGCCTCCTAATTTTGAATACAATACATCCGTTGAGAATGCTAATCATTTGCTAAACTATAATTATAAAATTTGTTGACAACGGTAAGACCATTTTCTAGAAACCAATCAAACAAGTTATTGTGGAAACCATTTTGGCCAAAATCTTTTAAGGGAATTGGACCAATATTGTTGACTTTGCTTTCTAAGCAATCAAAAGCTGATGCCAATGAACCCATGATGCCAAATAGAAAAGAATGTTGCACTTCAATTCATTGTTACTTCATATAACTTGGGCTATTCCATTTGTAGAACAAACAAACCTTGAGGTTGCATTCTTGTAGTCATATGAATTCTGCCCTATATATGTAGCATAAATAAAATATTGATGTCACCAAGGGAGAATGACGTTGAGAGAGAGCATGTAACATGCGAGTGTTGTTGTTGCTAGCTAGAACAAGGATGTTGCTGTAATTGTCATTGACTTCACTGTAAAGAGTAAACCCATGTATACTGATTATTGGCTTTGCTAGGAATGCTGAATAATAGTATTGGCCTCATAAAACTGATCTTATCATTGTTTGTTGGAATCCAGACAAATGAATTTATTGATCTATTATGCTATACATAAATCTCGTTCATTGAATATTTGACCACTGTTGTTTTGAAAATAATGGATGTTGTGCTTGAATTCTTAGACGTAAATTTTGTTGATAATACCAGAGTACCATACTTGAGCTTCGTATAATTAATGAACAAATTTCTAATGCTTGAGCTTCCTGAATGCTTTGCTTAAGACGACAATGTTTGTAATAAATCATAAAGTCATGTATTGTTATTTGTTGAATTTGTGGATACTTCGAGCAATAAATGGTTGATGTCGAAATTTTATATTTAATCCTTGATGATTTGTGTTGACACAACTCTGATAGTCTGAATTTGATATGGTTGGCTTCTACTTGTTACTTATGTTGTTACTAAGACGGCGCTCCTCCTTTGCAACTGAGCGAGGAAGGGAACATCTGACAGATGAGGAGGCATCCTTAGTCACAATAGGTCGGTGACGACACACATGCAGGACAAGATCACAAAAGTGATCGGAAAGCTCATCATCATCATCATCTATAGCTGCTACTAGAGGCGTTCGAATCTTCACGAGCCTGGCAGACAAAAGAAGAGTGTCATCTGGGTCTGAGTGCAACCCAGTAAGGGCAACATGGCCAATATCCGTTGTACCAAGAACATCAACAACCGTAGGATCAAAAGACGAA
Source organism: Camellia lanceoleosa (assembly GCA_025200525.1). Lineage (NCBI taxonomy): Eukaryota > Viridiplantae > Streptophyta > Magnoliopsida > Ericales > Theaceae > Camellia > Camellia lanceoleosa. The sequence continues at coordinate 109,625,423 of CM045766.1, read as the reverse complement.
ATAGGGTCCTATACGACAAGAAAAGTAAATAGTGTTTATTTAAGAAGATATCGCCGCAAAAAGGAAAATAACCACAATTCAGCAGAAGAACTAAAAGTGTCTATCTAGTACCTGATGGAGCCTTTTAGAAAGGCAAAGAGTAAAAAGATTGGCATCGGAAGCCTGTTTATGGGCCATTATCTTAAGCCAAGTCGTCCAAGGACCAGAAACCCAGTTCAGAGGGACTGGCTCCAAGACAACAATCGCCAAGATAGTAAGCAAAATAGATGAAGAAGATGAGCTCTCATATATATCAGTACCCGAACTTGAGTTAGTCTTTCTTATAAATCAACGAAGGCAGACATATAGTTGGTTTACTCTAGACAAACTCAATGAAGGCATCAATGTTTTTCCACCAATATCTCCTAAAAGAGGAAGTGAAACCTCCTACCCAACTCAAACCTGGTAGTGTCAAAGAGCCAGGTGCAAAAAGCAAGGTATGTACAAGTCCACGAGTAAAACGCCCGTAACTTTTTGAAAAAGACAATAAATGAGGTGCCAACCCAGGACACACTGGTCAAATCCAAATTGGCATGCTACTCTGTCAAGTTTGTAGACGGCGCTACCAAGGCCTTTTCATGCCATATGATAGCGAGCTGGGGCAAACCGTTACCAACATATCAACAAGGTTCACAGAAATGCCTTTTAGCAAGGGAAATGACACTAGTCGGGAGGAAACATGAAAAATAAGTGGCATCGCTACACCCACCGGTGGGCATACACAAAGGCGAGCCACAAAGCACCGAGGATAAGAGTTCTAAATCAATTAAACTTCAAAAAAAGCTTGTGTGTATTGATTAAGTCTCTGCTTTATTGCTAATGAAAGTCGAATCTAGTTGTGTCATTTACATTTACATTTACATTTGCAGTTGTATTGCTTCACTAAAAGATGCAAAGCATAAGAGTGCTAAAAATAATGATATGATAATCACATTTTGTTTATTTTATTTCTTATGTCAACACTGTATTATAATAAATATAAGTTATAGGACCCCTTAAATCAATACACTATAAACATATGAAATGTTAAATGAAATATAATAAAATATATATATTATTATATTATTGTGAAAAGAATGACAGTTGTAGAGCAAATGTTAGTTTTGGTTGTTTTGGAAAATTGGTTAAAAGTTGATTTTTTTTACTTTTTTTTTGAAAAAACATGGAAAAAAATAGAAAGGTGACTCTTATCCTCGGCGCTTTGTGGCTCGCCCCTATAGCGATGTCACTTATTTTCCATGCTTCCTCTCGACTAATGTCATTTCCCTTGCTAAAGGGTATTTCTGTACACCTTGTTGATATGTTGGTAATGGTCTATCCTAGCTCGCTACCGTATGGCATGAGGAAGGCCTTGGGAGCACCATCTACAAACCTAACAGAGGAGCATGCCAATTTGGATTTGACCAGTGTGTCCTGGGGCCAGCACCTCCTTTATTGTCTTTTTCGAAAAGCTACGGGTGCTTTACTTGTGGACTTGTTATAGACACCCCAATTTTGACCGACCTTAAGACTCAGACGTCACCAACTGAGCGCTCGGTGATGTTGCATATTGTGCTCGCTCTAAGGTTTCAAAGTCTCGGCTACGAGCCTTGCCTCCGGACTTCCAGACTCTTTTGTGCTTTGCCTCGGTTTGCGAACCACGCCCTGTTTTCTTTGTTTTCTCTTCTCGAAGGGAGGGAGAGGTCTCGTAGATCATCTTTCAGTGGCCGTAGGCTACGTTTCGTGGTCGTAGGCCATTTTTCCCGTTTGGAGCCCAGTTCTCGGTTTTTGGAGCCGTCGGCCATGTGTCTCGGTTCGGGACCGCTTAACTACCTCCGATTGCTCCGGTTTTTGGCACACACCTTGTTTCCTCCCTTTTGAGGGACACTGTGGCCCGAGAGACCACCTTCGTAGTCATACGCCACTTCTGGTGCCTAACAGCCTATTTTCAGGGCCCCAAACTGCGCGTTTTGGCCTCCGAACCTTCATTTTGCATCCGTCTTGGTCCATTTTTGGCAAGGACCTTGTTTTCATTGTTAGAAAGGTTGTAGGAGGATGGGAGACCAACAATTTTTCTGAAAAACCAGCTTTTTCTCTTCATTGCTCTTCGTCGCCCATTTTTCTTACTAGAAAGCTGGTTTTTTCCATTCCCGGGCCACTTTTTCTGACTTTCCATCATATCATTGTGTTGTACACACCTGGGAGGCCACCAATATGGGTAGGCTGACTAGTAATTGTCCCTGAACCTTTTGAACCCCTCTAAAAAGCTGGTTTTTCTCTCTCATGGGTCACATTTTCTGGTTTTTGACCACACAGCTGTGTTGCACTCATCTGGGAGGCCACCTTTTTGGGGTGGCCGACCGATTTTTTTCTTGACCCTGGGCGACCCAGGAGGTGGCTGGCCGGCCACCTTGGCCTTTTGAACCTGGTCGGCCAAGTTTGTCTCCTTAGGTGCATTCCAGCTGTGCTAGTTGTTTTGCACATGTCCCTCTATCCGAGGGGCTGCCCTGGTTTTTGGTCCATTTAAGGTGGTTTTCACCCCTTTACTTGGTTTCAAGGAGAGTTTGGCCTTTTTGGTCAAGCTTCTTGGGGAAGCTTGACCATTTTGGTTTAGCTTCCTCAAGAAGCTTGACCCCTTTGGTCAAGCTTTCCTTAGAAGCTTTGAATCTCTCTCTCTTGGCTTCTCCAAGAAGCCTTATCTCTCTCCCTCTATAAAGCCAAGCCTCCATCACCATTTGCAAGGGTTAGAAAAAAACCAGCTGGAGCATATAGATACAACCCTCCATATCTCTCTCATCTAAGCTCAAAACACCCTTGTTCTTGGTCATTTACACTACACCTCATAGCCTACCACCTCCACCATCCATTCCAACACCTTGGGACTGATTTATAGAGGTTGAAGGTTCACCAACTTGGTCCAAAAGCTCTTGCTTTGCTGCTCTTCAAGGGTAAGTACCTATTTCCCTTAAACTTGCATTTTTTTGCTCCATTGGTTAGCCCTATTTTCAAGCATTTCTGGGCTCCGACCCAAACTGTAAAATGTCTTATTTTGAGTCTCTCTTCAACTTTGATTGAGGACACTTTGCTGTTTGATGTCATCTATTTCCTTGTTTGTTCAATCTCTCTTTTAGGGCTATTTTTGCATCCTATTTTAGCCTTACTTGTGAACATTTTCGAGATTTTCTATAAACTAGAAAAAGTCTTTTTTTTGAGCTCCTCTTGATGTTTGTTTAAGAGCATTTTTCTGTTTGAGATCATATGCTTCCTTGTATGCTTGATTGCCTTTTGTTTTGAGCCTTGCATCTAAGCTTTTGTTGCATGCTTGGTTTGGCCTCTTAACCACTGAAATCCAGTGGATTTTTAGTGATTTAAATGCTGTTTTGAGAGCCCAAATTAGAGGGGGGTGACCCCCTCTCTCCTTGATTTGTTTGTTGGCCTTATTGGCCTTCAAAAGAGGCTCCATCTTGCATGTTTTAAAGTCACTTTCCAGGCCCTATTATGTGAGTTTTAAGGTCTGCCTTGGCTCTGTCTGAGGCCCTTTTGGCCATATTTTATGTCTATGTTACATGTGTAGAGAAATCCCGTTCAAGGCCTTCCAAAGAGGCCTTTCTTTGCACGTTTCCGAGATTGATTTCTGGGCCAATTTGGTGAGGTTTAGGGCTGTCATAATCCATTTCCAGAGGTGGTTTTGCCATGTTACATGTCTACCTTGTATGTGCTTAATAACCCCTTGTATGACCCTCTAAAGGAGCTCATCATTTTTGCATGCATTGGCTACATTTCAGTGATTATTTAGACATATTTTGACATATTTTATTCATTGTTTTTAACTGGTTTGATGAGTTCTCATACGCTTCATATACATGCCATGTAAACCATGTTTGCTAGCCAATGTTGCATGCTATTTTAGTCCATCATGTTAGCATCTTTTGGCCATGCCTTAAATTGGAAATGTGCATGTTTTGGGACTGCCTTGGCTCTGTCTTTAGACTTCATGATCAAATAATGCTTGCTTTGTATACTTGTGGTTCAATGCATTGGACTAGTTTTGAGTTTCAAGGCTTATTTCATGCATCGGGTGCCATATTTCCATGTTTTGGGACCATTTAGCATCATGTTTCAGTGCTGAAATTTACATGTTTGAATGTCATGCTTCATCCTTGCCATGCTTTGGCAGAGTGGCATTTAATGCCTTAGGTTCGGTCCTCGATTTGCGTGCATATGTGCACGCATTTCGGTTGTCTCATTTTCATCTTATGGCCGCTGATGTGAGTGTGGCTGAGGTCCACTCATGTTGGTGTAAGTCCATCGAGCATTGTGTATGCCATTTCGGTTCATAGCATTGCGTATGCTAGGTTGCATGTTAGAGCATTGTGTATGCCATGTTACATCGAGCATTGTGTATGCCATTTCATAGTATTGCGTATGCTAGGTTGTATGTTGGTCGCATTGTGTATGCCATCTCATTTGCATCGTGTTTGGGATAAGAGTTAGC